>CM061750.1:93742806-94942806 GCA_030979885.1 Lolium multiflorum | reverse complement strand
TTAGCAGAACGTTTTAGCTAGGTCCAGGTTCTTTATATACGTAGCAAAGGTGTAGAAGTTTGTATCGTGAGTTGAGACAGAGAAAACAGAAAATCAATAAAGAGAAGTTTAGAGGGTGCGACACGCACCCTTGGCGATAAATTTTGTGTCGCGTGTGTTCATCTAGTTTGATGTGATTGATCTGTGGGCAAATCCCAACAATTGGTATCAGAGCGAGGTCGAAGATTTGAAGCTACGCTTGCCCCGGGGAGGCGACCCTACTAGCGCCTCGGGGCGGGCGACGGTCTCTCAGCGGAGCGACCGGGTGGAGCAGGCGCCGCGCTGTTGTTAGCGAGGCGGCGGTCGATCGTTGCTCGGTGGAGCAACACGGAAAGGTTGACAGTGTGTCGTCGTTGGCGAGGCGAGGTGGTGGATGATCGTTGATGGGAGAGGTGGTGCCGAGGTGTGGTACCGGGAGTCTCGTCAAGATCGTCGTCCGCGGGTTTTTCGTCAAAGTCGTCTTCGGAGGAGTCTGATGAGTCAAGGAGTCGTGGTCGTGCAAGTTGGCACGTCGGGTCGTCGTCGAGTCTGTGAGTCGTCGTTGTGTCCAAGTGCTTGTCTCTGTGAGGATCTGTTGCAGTTGAAGCGTGTGGAGGTTGAGGGACTGTCCGGTGAGGGATATCACCATGGGCGAAGACGCAACAAGAGGATAGCGGGTAGCTGTCAGCATGCCTCAACCAAGTCGTCTACGTGTCTCGACGAGAGGATCAATGTCAAGTGTGAAGGGGGCGGTAAACCAGTGAAGGGGAGTCTCTTTAATGAGAACCTGTCTCTACATGAGGCTGGAGTGGATGGTGTAGTCCACGAGGTAGTCGGCATGTATTGCGCTAGGGTGGACGTGTGTTCCACGGTTGCTAGCGTGGCTGGGTAGTCCGGATCAAGCTTGAGTTGTTCCGTAAATTCGCCAAGTTCAAATTGGGGAGAGCCAATTAAACTTGTCGTGGAGCGAGGCCTAGACAAGACGCAGATATGCAAAGGAGTCAAGATCGGAGAAGCACGAAAGACCAAGAGTCAAGATTAGGGAGAGATTGTTAGCAATAATCTTTCCTAGTATTAGACTTGTGAGTCAAATTAGTAAGAGTCCATGTTAGGTTTGGTTTCCATGCCAAACCGTGTTGTGTTCGTGAGTTGTAATCTCTAGTTGGTTTTGGTCCTTGTTAGAGTCCTAGTCAGGTTAGTTTCCAAGTTGGATTAGGAGTACTAGTACGTGTCGATTTACACGTTCGGGTACGAGTAGGTTTAGCAGAACGTTTTAGCTAGGTCCAGGTTCTTTATATACGTAGCAAAGGTGTAGAAGTTTGTATCGTGAGTTGAGACAGAGAAAACAGAAAATCAATAAAGAGAAGTTTAGAGGGTGCGACACGCACCCTTGGCGATAAATTTTGTGTCGCGTGTGTTCATCTAGTTTGATGTGATTGATCTGTGGGCAAATCCCAACATAACTGAAATCGATCTCCTAAACATATTTATTTTTTCCTAAAACGAATGGCCGACGCATGAACGAATGGCTTCCTAGTTGGGGGCGAAGAAGATCTCGGAGTCGAGCCTCTTGGACCGGAACAGCTTCTCCATCTCAGGCGTCGTGTTGAACGCCGCCTCCAGCACCTCCGGGGAGATGGCCTTCCACACCGAGGTCTTCCCTGCCAAGTGGCTGAAGATCGGGCTGGACAAACACAAGAACATCATCAGCACGATCACCACGTGGATGAATGACAATACAATGCAATGCCAACAAACATATTGCGTTTCTTACTTGGGCGTGGTGATGATTGAGAACCACTCCATGCCGGAGGCATCAGCGATCTTGGAGACGACGTGGAAGCGCGGCACGATGAAGAGGCTGCCGCCCTCAATGCGGGTCTCTAGAACACGCTTGCCATCAGGGCCGACGACCTGCACCCGGCCACTGCCACGGACAATGTAGGTCACCTGGTACGCCGAGTCGCAGGAGAAGCCCGGAGAGCACATGGAGTGGGCATCGATCCTAACGAGATCGGCACCCAGCCCGACCTCCTTCACCAGCGGCAAGTTCACGGTGTTGAGAACCACCACGCGGCCACCGTTTGGGATGTCCACGTCCAGCTTGGCCTCGAGGCAGTTGAGCGCCATGTCCTTGCGGTCCTCAGGGACCGGCTCCGGAAGCTTCTGGCCGGCGGCGAGCTTGACGATGCCTGAAGCAGGCTGCGTGGAGACGAGCTTGGCGGCGTCCACGTCCTTGAGGTCCCAGGCTCGACCAACGAACTCCGTGGAGAAGCCAGTGAAGATGCCGCTGGAGCCAGTGAGCTGGAAGTTGGTGAACTGGCCAGGCTTGTGGCCCTTGGAGGTGTCACCGAGGAAGAGGATGATGAGCTCAGTTGCCGACTCAGGGGTGTTGTGCCACCAGGTTTGTACGCCAAAGGGGAGTGCTAGAGCGTCGCCCTCCTTGACGGCGACCACCTTCTCCTTTGTGGCCTCAGGCAGGACGATGCCACAGGTTCCCTTGCCTGATCAACCAAGGATCATAAGTGATGTATCATGTTAACAACAATCTAGTACAAAAATTTACAGAAACTACAAAACAGAGCGAGTCTAACATTAGTACTGGTTGCTTCTGGTGTTTCGATCGGAGGAGCAAACATGATTCCAAGTTGTGACATCACGCAAATGCTGAGAGATATGTTGATTTTAAAAACACCACAACATTTTAAACAAGTAGATTTAATCTAATAAATATCCAGAACAAGCATTACTCCCAACCCTAATTGTTGTCAAAATAATTTGGCTACAAACATATAGTTATTGATTTTTAATGAGAGGGATCTGATCTGGCCGAAACAAATAATCTGACAGAAAACTAAACAATTTCAGAACTAAACCGCGCATCGTGCATGCAGACAAGACAACTACGACTTGAGACAGAGCCGATCATGCTGTGCAGAGCGGCAGCTCCGTTCAGTTTCAATCTAATAGTGTTGCATACCTGAGATCCGGATTTCATGCCGAAACAAAACACAATTCGAGTCCCACACCGAGGCACAAACAGTATCCAACAATTGGGATCGATCGCACTCCGAAGGGAAAATCCAGACAATCAATGGGTGATCAACAGAGAGGGCAGGAGCGGATTGGCTGTTTGATGATACCTTGGAGGACGTAGGCGACCTTGGCGGAGTCGGAGTAGCTGGGGAGGGACATGCCGCCAGCGGCGAGCGAGAGCTTGGCGGCGCCGATGGATGCGACGCCGAGCATGGGCAGCTCCGCGGGACTCCACTCGTAGTAGGAGCCGCCATCGCCGCCGTACGCCTTGGTCGGCTGCCTCGGGGTAAGATCAACCGCCATCGCGCAACGAGCAAAGCAGAGTATCGAAGGTTTTTAGGAAACGACGGGAGCAGGAGGAGGTTGTGATGAGAAGAGGTGGGATCGGGCGCCTCGTTATATAGGGAACCACCATGCATGAGCTAGCTAGCCGGAGGCCGATGTGGATATGCACGTTGGATTAGGATTAGGATGGGGATGAGGTTTATCGCTAGTTTGGCCAACTGAATAACTGTCTACGAGATGATTATGGAACAAGCAATTGTTCTTCAAGAAATAAAGTGCAAAAACGAACCAACTGCTCCCGCCTCTGCCGCTTCTTCGTCTCTGTCTCCGCGCGCTGATCCCTGACCAACCTGCAGCCACTCAGAATTCTGCCATCATGGAGTAAAAACAAGTTTCAGCGCTCGTAGCTCGAATGTTAGATCCGACACACTGATACATTATTCACGTTCAAACTTCATTTCAGCAAAAGAAAAAAAGATTAGAGTACCGATCTAATGCCAACATTTAAGTTCTACTCAGCTATACACGTAATGGTTTCTACAGATGCCCATCATGTCAAACGACTAAGGGGCTAGTGATCCAAACTTTATTGCAGTTTCAACGCTAGCTAATCAATCGAAGCAAGCAACTCCATTGCCACTGATTATCCATGAGCAGCAAATGCAACATATAGAATTATGTGGTTAAAATAGCACGTTATATCCCAAGTATAGCCTTTCGCGAGGCTGCGGCTACGGCTAGAGCTTTCAAATGCTAAAATAAAATAACCACTAATATCCCGGCTAAGACTATTTAGCCCCAGTTTAGCCCCATAGAGGATAACTTTCCTTTCAATGGGTCTGAAATTCCAAAATTTTAGTAGCCCGGCCCATTTCTTTGGTAAAATCCCCACGAGGCTAACCCTAGCCACAAAATATCCCATGTCCCTTATCTCCCAAACTAGGCAGGATAGGAAAGGGCGACCATGGCGGCGCGCCCTTGTTGCTAAACCTGACTGATGTCGCTGCTGAACCCGGATGCCCTCGTTGCCGGAGGTGATCAAGCTCTTCACCGCGTTGCTGAGTGCAGAGGTGGCGAGGTGCTCAAGCTCTTCCCGGCTCAGACGGATTCGTGAGAGGCAAGGGGCGGAAACACCCTTTTGTTGCGAAGCAAAAAGGTCATGCTTCCACAGTTGACCATCGTCTTGTCCTTCGTCTCCTTCTTCACCCTGTAGAAGAATTGAAGGAGCCGTACGTCCGGACGGACTCCAAGATAACCTTCGCAGAGGGTGGCAAAGTTGGAGAGGAGGAGGTAGGAGTTGGGGCAGATGTTATGTGGCTGGAGTCCATAGGTGCTGAGCAGCGAGAGGAAGAACTCCGAGGGCGGAAGCGAGAGCCCTCGCTCCACCCAAGCCTTGGTGGAGACCCGCTTGTCAGGATCCGGAGTTGGGGTGATGGAGTCCTTGGTGAACTTCCAGGACTCCGAAGCCAGGAGCCCTTCTTTCTCGAAGGCCTTGAGCTCCGACTCGGTGACGTCGCAGGGCCACCACTGGCCTTTTTCCCCTTCGCGGTTCCGGGCTTTAGATGCCTTCTTCAGTTCCGACTCTTGACCCTTGGCCACCATACGAGCTTGCCATTCGAGTTCCGCTTGGATTTCCTCTGCAGTTGGGATGCGTCCGAGGAGATTACTGGAAGAGGCGGAGTAAGGTTGAGCTAGTCTGGTATTGGAAATGTTGGGCGGAAGGAACGCTAAGGGTTCGATGAAGGTTGGATCCGCTGAGTTTGGAGGAGGGTTACTCGAAGAACTATCGGTGAATCTAGGGGAGCTATCGAACATATTTCCGGCTATAGGCATGATAATGAAGAACTTAAGAGCCGGATCCTACTGCAATTGCGTGGAGGTTCCCCGTGCGCCGGCGAAGGTCGAGCTCACAAACTTGACGCGTTGGCCTTCGGCGATACCAAAGATCAGCGGCGGAGCTTGTTTCCCGATCAAACGCGCGCAGCTTGGGTCGATGCGGGACTTGGAACGGCGGCGGATGAAGTTTTCTGGGAGGAAGCTCGTCGGCGTAGATCCTTCGGGCGGCGCTGGCGAGAGGTTGAAGATGAAGTGGTGAGGAGAGGTGAAAAAGTAAAAGTGACCGTGCGAATGGGGTATTTATAAGCCTCGCGCGGAGATTCGTGAGTCGAATCCTACGGTGGGAACGGAATGGTCACGCCGTTGGATGTCCGCCACGTGTCCTAGGTCAATTGCGGTGAAACTGAAGAGGCGGTGACCTCAATCTCCAAAATTTCCGGCTAAGACTCGCAATTCCGAAAATTTAGCGCGGGAAAAGAGGAAGTTATGTGCGGTATGGGCGAGAAATCTGATAAGTTACCGCTGCACAAAAACGAACGATTTCCGGTTGAATGAAGCCGGAAACGATGAAGTTTTGGAAGCTCTTCGACATTCTCTTTGGATCCGGACAGAGATAAGAGGAGGAATGATGAATCTTGAAGAACTTCGGGGGCTACTGTTGTGGGTATACTTTATGGGTATGTCAACGACATGGTCTAGATCCGGCAAGCCTGGGTGGCCCACAGATGGTGGTGAGGCATCTGGCCCACCGGGCGGCCCAGTTGATGTTGATAGAAGAAGGATGAAGTCCAGCCTAGGAATAGGAGCCGGATCCTAACCGACTTACAAGAGTAGGCGGAACCATGGAGACCCATGAAGTATCCGGATCCATGGCAGCAAGATTAGATCTAGGTTGATACTTGACGTGCATGGCAATGTATATTTCCGTAGTTAGGCATCTTGTATTCCGGCTAGGACTCTCCGTGTAAACCCTAGATCTTGCTTTATAAGCAGGATCCTGGGAGCCCTAGAGAGACAACCACAACTCATTGTAACAACACGAAAGCGCCCGGATAATTTTAGACAATCAGCAGTAGGCCCTGTCCTCGAGCAGGTGTTCTGAAGCTGGGTAAATTACGTACCACCGTCCTGAGTGCTCTCCGTCCTATGGCCCCTACTTCTTCCCCCCTCCATGAGGATCCCTCCTCCAGAGTACCGTCGAGTAGGCAACGACAACAGCGATTATGGCGGACAAATGTTGTCGCTTCCAGAACACAATTACGCCCATAATGACCTCGCTAGCTTTCTCTCGGGAGTATTTGCTGGCCGACAAGCTCTCCTGGTGTTAAAAAAAATGCTTACTCACATGCACGACGAGAAAGTGCGCTGTGCGGCAAAAAAAAGTTTGGCAAGATGCAAAATCTTAAACTAGCGAGAGAAAATTATGATTAAACAATAGTGAAATATTTGAACTCTCAATCCAAATGTCCAGATGCGCCACCCGAGCACATCCTGTTGAGCTGCAGGTCCAGCGCCACTGAAAGACATGTCTACATTAAGGCTCGTTCATGTGATATTTGATCTTCATTGCAGAGTAATCTAAACAGAAGTACTTAACTAAGTAATACAGCTCTTCCAAAAGCCTCCTAAACCAACCCGCGCCTAGGTAGGAGCCAAGAAACTTCTTGGTGCCATGACCTAGCGGAGTGGTTTGACGTGTTTTCCCAATGCTCCTCATTCCGAACGAGTGAATTTGCACCTATGTTTCATAATCATCTCCATGTATACAACGCAAGATGCGGTTCACTGATTTTAACTACATATGTCAATTTCACGCACTCTCTATATATACAACAATATAGGTATGACCAGATTTGCAACAGTAGGTAAGACCTTTCAGATAAGAACGGCATTGTGAAAATGTTGAAGAGGGGCCTTGACCCATATATGAGCAAAAAGGTGGCTGAAAGCAAGTGCATGTGGTTATACGTACTTGGTAGGTAAACTATTTTCGTCATTTATAAGAGGATAGATATATAAAGAGGAGAATATGGGGATAATTTTTCAATTACTTGGCATCTACATGTTAAATTCCATGTGCATGTTGCATTCAAATGACTCTATTTTCTTAGCCAATTTATTATACTATATGTTATTAGTAATCATGACGAACATGGGGGTAAATATGAAAGCCTCCTAGAACAGAGGAAGGGATTATGTGGTCACCACCTTCTACTTTCGAGATGGGCTACTTTGAGCATTTTACTTATTTTGGATTAGGCGACTGTGCCAGCTATAACAACCCTAAAACAGAAATTTATGTAAGTCAAAAACCAAGATTTCGTTTTCAGTCTGTTCCACCGAAAATGTGTCTCCTTTTTCTTCCCTAAAATTCCGTGTCCGGATTCATATTTTCACCCTGTTTCCCTTTTATGCACGAAGAAACCGAAATATTTCCATTATATGTTCATCTCAGTCCTAGAGCCCACGAAACGTGCAGAGCAGTTCAAGTATACTTGTGTGCCACGTGCGGAGTAGCAGTTGGAGAGCCATAGAAGTGTGACGAGCTCCTAAGTGTTGCCCCCAATCAGATAGAAACCACAATATAGAGCGGGCCAAGTCTGAAGGTCAGATTGAGGGTGTGATTCCACATCTGGTAGATGGTGGATTATCTATCCTTCAATATGCCGATGATACAATTCTGTTTATGGATCATGATCTTGAAAAAGCTCGCAACCTAAAATTAATTTTGGCGGCTTTTGAGCAGTTGTCGGGATTGAAAATCAATTTCCATAAAAGTGAATTGTTCGCGGTGATGCCCAAGATGATACAGCTCTATATAGTTGTTTAGTTGTGGGCAAGGCCAATTTCCTATTCGCTATTTGGGTATTCCGATTCATTATCGGAGACTTACGATTGCTGAATGGAAAATAGTGGAAGAAAGATTGCTGAAGCGCCTTAGTAGTTGGAAAGGTAAATTGCTGTCCCTGGGAGGAAGATTGGTACTCATTAATTCGGTACTGACAAATATGGTACTGTATATGTTATCATTCTTCCTATTGCCAAAAGGAATTCTACATAAACTCGATTATTATCGATCCAGATTCAAGGGGATGCGAGAAAAAGAAATATCGATGGTTAAATGGAGTATAGTTTGTAGTCTCAAAGATCAAGGCGGGCTTGGAGTTCATGACCTCGAGGTCAAGAATTCAGCTCTGCTGGGTAAATGGCTTTTAAGCTCCTTACCGAGGATGGGTTTTGACAATCTATTCTTCGGAGAAAATATATCGGCTCCAAGACGTTGTCCCAAGTGGTTTGAAAACCTGGGGATTCACACTTCTGGGCTGGTCTAATGGCGACAAAGAATGTCTTTTTCCGTCATGGAACTTTCTCAATTAAGAATGGAGCTCAGATACGGTTCTGGGAGGATGCTTGGTTAGGCAATGCACCCCTAAGTGAACAGTATCCTGCATTGTATAGTATAGTTCGTCGCAAAGGAGATACCGTTGCCACAGTAATGGCTACCTCTCCCCCGAATGTGACGTGCAGACGAGTTTTGCTAGGACAAAGGCTTTTGGCATGGAATGCCTTAATTCAAAGGTTGGGGGATATTAATCTATCACCTGAACTAGATGAATTCAGATGGAATTTACATGTAGATGACTCTTTCTCCGTCAAATCTTTATACAACGCCATACTTCATTCTGATTTACCAGTTGATAATAATAAGAAAATTTGGAAGATGAAGATACCATTAAAAATAAAAATATTTGGATGGTATCTTCGTCGAGGTGTCATCCTCACCAAAGACAATCTTGTTAAGCGGAATTGGCACGGAAGTACTCGATGTTTTTTGTCATCATGATGAAACTATTAAACACCTTTTCTTCCAATGCCAATTCGCGAGATCTATTTGGTCTGTCATCCAAGTAGCATCTACCCTGTATCCTCCAACTAGTGTGGCCAATGTCTTTGGCAATTGGCTTCATGGTATAGATCCAAGGTTCAAGTTGCTTTTTAGGGTGGGGGGGTTATCTCTAGAAATGACAAGATTTTTAATAAAAATTGCTCGCAGGCATCTACAGATGTGGTATTGCAAACTACTTTTCTCCAGCACTGGACACCTATTTACGGACATCTTAACCGAGGAGGACACGGAGGTCTGTACACGGTTGGAGGCTACGGCGATGGCTTTTAGTCCTACAAGCATAGCCGGATTGAAGACCCACACCTTAGGATATATCATCGTTCCGATATGTATTCCGCCTAGTTCATTTTCAGTTTGACATCTTTTTGGACTTAAGACTCATAAACGGCTGTGTGCATCTTGGTTATGCAGAGGCTGGATGTAATTGCTTTTAAAAAGTAATAAAGCATCCTTTATCGAAAAAAGATAGAAACCACAAGCTTTTTCGTTCCATGAATGACCAAACTGGTTTCACTATTGTCTGTTGGGTGTAGATGAACTGCTGAAAGGATCGTATGCCGCACCTAGAGGGGGGGGTGAATAGGTGCTAACCAATTTTTAGTTCTTTTTCAATTTAGGTTTGACACAAAGGTAAATTCTCTAGATATGCAACTAAGTGAATTTACCTATATGACAAGGTTACCAACTAAGCAAGATATAGCTACGCAATATATAGGAGATAGAGTGGGATAGAGGTAACCGAGAGTGTAGCACGCGTTGACACGGAGATGATTCCCGTAGTTCCCTTCCTTTGCAAGAAGGTACGTCTACGTTTGGAGGAGTGTGGTTGCTACGCAAGCCAAACCAACAGCCACGAAGGCTTCAATCAGATCTCCTGTGAGCAACGCCACGAAGGCCTAGCCCACTTCCGCTAAGGGATTTCCTCGAGGCGGAAACCGGGCCTTTACAAGGTTCTCGGGGCACATCCACAACTGAATTGGAGGCTCCCAAATCTGTAACAATACAACAATCAACAACAACACATCAACACAAATCAACTAGGGAACCAAATAGGAACACTAGCATGAGATCCCTCAAACAAATGAGGGAAATGAAAAACGCTTTGGTGAGGATGTAGATCGATGGCTTCTCCTTCGAATCTCCAAAGATCAAGAGATTTGATTGGGGGAGGAAGGAGATCTTGCAAATCTTGTGTTTCTTGAGGTGGCTCTAATGGTGGTGTAGCTTGGCAGATTTCTTGTGCAATGATTGAGCAAAGGGGTAAGGAAGAAGAAGAGGGTATAAATACCCCTCCCCAAAATCCAACCGTTGAGCCTTCCGGGGGGCCGGATAATCCGGCCTAAGTTAGGCCGGATAATCCGCCCCCTGATACGTCTCAAACGTATCTATAATTTCTTATGTTCCATGCTACTTTATTGATGATACCTACATGTTTTATACACATTATATGTCATTATTATGCGTTTTCCGGAACTAACCTGACGAGATGCCGAAGGGCCAGTTCCTGTTTTCTGCTGTTTTTGGTTCCAGAAATCCTAGTAAGAAAATATTCTCGGAATCGGACGAAATCAATGCCTAGCATCCTATTTTTCCACGAAGCTTCGAACACCGAGAGCCACGGGGAGCCCTGGTGGGCCAGATGATAGGGCGGCGCGGCCGGGGCTGGGCGCGCCCCTAGTGTGTCGCCTCGTCGCCCTCCGACTCCGCCTCTTCGCCTATATAAAGGTCCCCGACCTAAAACACGATACGAATAAGCCACGGTGCGAGAAAAGTTCCAGAGCCGCCGCCATCGCGGGCCAAGATCTGGGGGACAGGGTCTCTGTTCCGGAAGGCTTCTCCATCGACACCGCTGCCATCTCCACCGCCATCTTCATCACCGCTGTTGCTCCCATGAGGAGGGAGTAGTTCTCCATCGAGGCTCGGGGTACCGGTAGCTATGTGGTTCATCTCTCTCCTATGTACTTCAATACAATAATCTCATGAGCTTCCTTACATGATTGAGATTCATATGATGATGCATGTAATCTAGATGTCATTATGCTAGTCAAGTGGGTTTTACTTATGTGATCTCCGGAGACTCCTTGTCCCACGTGTGTAAAGGTGACAGTGTGTGCACCGTGTGGGTCTCTTAGGCTATATTTCACAGAATACTTATTCACCGTTATGAATGGCATAGTGAAGTGCTTATTTATATCCCTTTATGATTGCAATGTGTTTTGTATCACTATTTATCTATGTGCTACTCATGTGATGTTATTAAAGTATTCTATTCCTCCTGCATGGTGTAATGGTGACAGTGTGTGCATCGTGTAGTTCTTGTCGTAGATTATGATCATAATCTCTTGTAGGTCATGGAGTTGATTATCGCTATGATAGTATTGATGTGATTTATGCCTCCTTCATAGTGTGATGGTGACGGTGTGCATGCTATGTTAGTACTTGGTTTATTTTGCAAAGATCTATTATGCTCTAAGGTTACTTAAACATGAATATCGAATGTTGTGGAGCTTGTTAACTCTGGCATTGAGGGTTCGTGTAATCCTACACAATTAGTGGTGTTCATCATCCAACAAGAGTATATGTAGCACAAAGGAAAGAGAACTTATTTATTATGTGATCAATGTTGAGAGTGTCCACTAGTGAAAGTATGATCCCTAGGCCTTGTTTCCACCACAAAGAATTGCTTCCCACGCTAGCAAGCTATTTTCTGGCGCCGCTTGTTTACTGTTTTACTGCATCTTTACTTTCTGCAATATTACCACCATCTATACCACCTGTGTTTTACTATCTCTTCGCAAACTAGTGCACCTATACATCGACAAGTGTATTAGGTGTGTTGGGGACACAAGAGACTTCTTGCTTTGTGATTGCAGGGTTGCTTGAGAGGGATATCTTTGACCTCTTCCTCCCTGAGTTCGATAAACCTTGGGTGATCCACTTAAGGAAAACTTGCTGTTCTACAAACCTCTGCTCTTGGAGGCCCAACACTGTCTACAAGAATAGAAGCACCCGTAGACATCAAGCTATTTTGCGTTGCCGGGGAGGAAAGGTAAAAGGCACTCATACTCCGGTTCCAGGTACTTTTCTGGCGCCATTGTGTGTGTGCTCGAAGCTATTTCCTTTAGATCCTGCAATTGCATCTTTTGGTTTCTTGTTTACACTAGTTAGGCATAATGGACAACAATGAGCTTCTTATTTTATTTCCTGAGTTAAGACATGGATTGTTTGCTGCGAAAATTAAAAAACCTATGGAATCTTATTTGCATGCTAGTAGCAATGATATTAGTATGAACGCTTTGAACACCATTGTTGCTAATGATATGGAAAATTCTAAGCTTGGGGAAGCTGGTTTTGATGAGCATGATCTTTTAGTCCCCCAAGCATTGAGGAGAAAATTTTCTTTGATGATACTTCGCCTCCTATTTATGATGATTATAATGATAGTGGTATTTTGGTGCCGCCTACTATGGAGAGTAAATTTTATTATGATTATACTATGCCTCCTACACTTGATGAGAATAATAATGATAGCTACTTTGTTGAATTTGCTCCCACTACAACTAATAAAATTGATTATGCTTATGTGGAGAGTAATAATTTTATGCATATGGCTCATGACAAGAATGTTCCATGTGATACTTATATTGTTGAGTTTGTTCATGATGCTACTGAAAGTTATTATGAGAGAGGGAAACATGGTTATATGCATCTTAATAATATTAAGTTCCCCTCTTTATGTTGAGAATCTTGAAATTGCGTTTGTGTTGCTTTTCTATGCTTGCCACTTTGTTCTTCATGAATTTATTTGTGTACAAGATTCCTATGCATAGGAAGCATGTTAGACTTAAATGTGTTTTGAATTTGCCTCTTGATGCTCTCTTTTGCTTCAAATACTATTTCTTGCGAGTGCATCATTAAAACCGCTGAGCCCATCTTAATGGCTATAAAGAAAGAACTTCTTGGGAGATAACCCATGTGTTTATTTTACTACAGAAATTTTTGTTTTGTTGAGTCTTGAAAGTTGTTTACTACTGTAGCAACCTCTCCTTATCATGTTTTTGTGCCAAGTAAAGTTTCTATGCTAAAGTTGATGTTATATTTGGGATCGCTGCGCAGAAACAGCATTGCTGTCTGTCACGAATTCTGGCATAAGTCTCTGTAAAAAATTCGAACAAATCTGCAAATTTACGAGCGTGATCCTCAGATATGTACGCAACTTTCATTAGTTTTGAGTTTTTCCATTTGAGAAAATTAAGTGCCCAGTCCAGATGCATCTTTACGGACTGTTCTGTTTTTGACAGATTCTGCCTTTTATTTCGCATTGCCGCTTTTGCTTTGTTGAATGGGTTTTTTTGTTCCATTAACTTTCAGAAGTTTGTGCAATGTCCAGAAGTGTTAAGAATAATTGTGTCACCTCTGAACATGTGAATTTTGATTATGCACTAACCCTCTAATGAGTTTGCTTGAAGTTTGGTGTGGAGGAAGTTTTCAAGGGTCAATAGAAGAGGGTGATATAATGTGATCAAGAAGAGTGAAAGGTATAAGCTTGGGGATGCCCGGTGGTTCATCCCTGCATATTTTAAGAAGACTCAAGCATCTAAGCTTGGGGATGCCCAAGGCATCCCCTTCTTCATCGACAACTTATCAGGTTTCTTCTAGTGAAACTATATTTTTATTCAGTCACATCTTATGTACTTTACTTGGAGCGTCTGTTTGTTTTTTATTTTTGTTTTGTTTGAATAAGTTCATCCTTGTGTGGGAGAAAGACACGCTCCGCTGGTTCATATGAACACATGTGTTCTTAGCTTTTAATGTTCATGGCGAAGGTTGAAACTGCTTCGTTAATTGTTATATGGTTGGAAACAAAATGCTACATGTAGTAATTGGTAAAATGTCTTGGATAATGTGATACTTGGCAATTGTTGTGCTCATGTTTAAGCTCTTGCATCATATACTTTGCACTCATTAATGAAGAAATACATAGAGCTTGCTAAAATTTGGTTTGCATAATTGGTCTCTCTGAAGTCTAGATAATTTCTAATATTGAGTTTTGAACAACAAGGAAGACGGTGTAAAGTCTTATAATGTTTACAATATGTCTTTTATGTGAGTTTTGCTGCACCGGTTCATCCTTGTGTTTGTTTCAAATAACCTTGCTAGCCTAAACCTTGTATCGAGAGGGAATACTTCTCATGCATCCAAAATCCTTGAGCCAACCACTATGCCATTTGTGTCCACCATACCTACCTACTACATGGTATTTCTCCGCCATTCCAAAGTAAATTGCTTGAGTGCTACCTTTAAATTTCCATCATTCGCCTTTGCAATATATAGCTCATGGGACAAAATAGCCTTAAAAACTATTGTGGTATTGAATATGTACTTATGCACTTTATCTCTTATTAAGTTGCTTGTTGTGCGATAACCATGCTTCGGGGACGCCATCAACTCTTTGTTGAATATCATGTGAGTTGCTACATGTCCGTCTTGTCTGAAGTAAGAGAGATCTACCACCTTAATGGTTAGAGCATGCATATTGTTAGAGAAGAACATTGGGCCGCTAACTAAAGCCATGAATCATGGTGGAAGTTTCAGTTTTGGACATATATCCTCAATCTCATATGAGAACACTAATTGTTGCCACATGCTTATGCATTAAAGAGGAGTCCATTATCTGTTGTCCATGTTGTCCCGGTATGGATGTCTAAGTTGAGAATAATCAAAAGCGAGAAATCCAAAATGCGAGCTTTCTCCTTAGACCTTTGTACAGGCGGCATGGAGGTACCCCTTTGTGACACTTGGTTAAAACATGTGTATTGCGATGATCCGGTAGTCCAAGCTAATTAGGACAAGGTGCGGGCACTATTAGTATACTATGCATGAGGCTTGCAACTTGTAAGATATAATTTACATAATACATATGCTTTATTACTACCGTTGACAAAATTGTTTCATGTTTTCAAAATAAAATCTCTAGCACAAATATAGCAATCGATGCTTTCCTCTTTGAAGGACCTTTCTTTTACTTTTATTGTTGAGTCAGTTTACCTATCTCTCTCCACCTTAAGAAGCAAACACTTGTGTGAACTGTGCATTGATTCCTACATACTTGCATATTGCACTTGTTATATTACTTTACATTGACACTATCCATGAGATATACATGTTATAAGTTGAAAGCAACCGCTGAAACTTAATCTTCCTTTGTGTTGCTTCAATACCTTTACTTTGATTTATTGCTTTATGAGTTAACTCTTATGCAAGACTTATTGATGCTTGTCTTGAAGTACTATTCATGAAAAGTCTTTGCTTTATGATTCATTTGTTTACTCATGTCATTACCATTGTTTTGATCGCTGCATTCATTACATATGTTTACAATAATATGATCAAGGTTATGATAGCATGTCACTCCAGAAATTATCTTTGTTATTGTTTTGGTTGTAGGAAGGGGATGCTTGATACGTCTCAAACGTATCTATAATTTCTTATGTTCCATGCTACTTTATTGATGATACCTACATGTTTTATACACATTATATGTCATTATTATGCGTTTCCGGAACTAACCTATTGACGAGATGCCGAAGGGCCGTTCCTGTTCTGCTTTTGGTTCCAGAAATCCTAGTAAGTAAATATTCTCGGAATCGGACGAAATCAATGCATCCTATTTTTCCACGAAGCTTCCAGAACACCCGAGAGCCACCGGAGGAGCCCTGGTGGGCCCAGATGATAGGGCGGCGCGGCCGGGGGGGGCCGCGCCCCCTAGTGTGTCGCCGCCTCGTCAGCCCTCCGACTCCGCCTCTTCGCTTATATAAAGGTCCCTGACCTAAAACACGATACGAATAAGCCACGAGAAAAGTTCCAAAGCCGCCGCCATCGCGAAGCCAAGATCCGGGGGACAGAGTCTCCGTTCCGGCACGCCGCCGGGACGGGGAAGTGCCCCGGAAGGCTTCTCCATTGACATCGCTGCCATCTCCACCGCCATCTTCATCACCGCCGCTGCTCCCATGAGGAGGAGTAGTTCTCCATCGAGGCTCGGGGCTGTACCGGTAGCTATGTGGTTCATCTCTCTCCTATGTACTTCAATACAATAATCTCACGAGCTGCCTTACATGATTGAGATTCATATGATGATGCTTGTAATCTAGATGTCATTATGCTAGTCAAGTGGGTTTTACTTATGTGATCTCCGGAGACTCCTTGTCCCACGTGTGTAAAGGTGACAGTGTGTGCACCGTGTGGGTCTCTTAGGCTATATTTCACAGAATACTTATTCACTGTTATGAATGGCATAGTGAAGTGCTTATTTATATCCCTTTATGATTGCAATGTGTTTTGTATCACTATTTATCTATGTGCTACTCATGTGATGTTATTGAAGTATTCTATTCCTCCTGCATGGTGTAATGGTGACAGTGTGTGCATCGTGTAGTTCTTGTCGTAGATTATGATCATAATCTCTTGTAGGTTATGGAGTTGATTATCGCTATGATAGTATTGATGTGATTTATGCCTCCTTCATAGTGTGATGGTGACAGTGTGCATGCTATGTTAGTACTTGGTTTATTTTGCAAAGATCTATTATGCTCTAAGGTTACTTAAACATGAATATCGAATGTTGTGGAGCTTGTTAACTCTGGCATTGAGGGTTCGTGTAACCCTACACAATTAGTGGTGTTCATCATCCAACAAGAGTATATGTAGCACAAAGGAAAGAGAACTTATTTATTATGTGATCAATGTTGAGAGTGTCCACTAGTGAAAGTATGATCCCTAGGCCTTGTTTCCACCACAAAGAATTGCTTCCCACGCTAGCAAGCTATTTTCTGGCGCCGCTTGTTTACTGTTTTACTGCATCTTTACTTTCGCAATATTACCACCATCTATACCACCTGTGTTTTACTATCTCTTCGCCAAACTAGTGCACCTATACATCGACAAGTGTATTAGGTGTGTTGGGGACACAAGAGACTTCTTGCTTTGTGATTGCAGGGTTGCTTGAGAGGGATATCTTTGACCTCTTCCTCCCTGAGTTCGATAAACCTTGGGTGATCCACTTAAGAGGAAAACTTGCTGCTGTTCTACAAACCTCTGCTCTTGGAGGCCCAACACTGTCTACAAGAATAGAAGCACCCGTAGACATCACCCCCTGGATAATCCGGCCTCCAGGTACAAAACCAGGACAATGTCCGGTCAAATGTCCGGCCCCATACCAGAGCCACTTTTCTTCAGGTCCTTAGCCGTTTTCGAGGGGGCCGGATATTCTTGAAATGTCCGGCCCGGATAATCCGGCCCTGGGACAAAACCAGGACAATATCCGGGCAAATGTCCGGCCCCTATACTGAGCTGATTTCCTCAAGTCCTTAGCCGAAATTCTGGGGACCGGATATTTTGGAAATATCCGGCCCGGATTATCCGATGAACTTTTTCTGATTCTCTTTGACAGCACTGACCACATCCAACACACACACAAATGTATCTATATAATCCCTGTACCACTTAACCAAACATTAGTATATCACGTACATTGACATCAAACACTCAAAACATAATATGAGAGATGTTCTTTCAATCTCCCCTTTTTGGTGTTTGATGACAATATACGGATTTGCAAGAGAATCACTATAGAGACAAGTATAATGGCAAAACATAGAGGCACTCCCCCTACATGTGTGCATATAAGAAATTTGCATTTGAATACAAATACACAACACATAGGAGCGAGGTGCCTCAACACAAGAGATATCCATCATGAGCTCTAACAAGAGACATAAACAAATATGAAGTTGAGATAGGATGCTAGAAATCATTACCCATGTGTAGATATATGATACGGAGATATAGCATCACACATAATATAATAGTCTTGATCTCAACATATAGAAATCCGAAAACCATAACAATGTCTCACACCACATAGCACATAGTTTTAAACGGAACACAACCAAAGCAAATAGTTCAAATAAAATGGAACACAAGCAATAAAGGAATGGTAAACGCATATGCTTGTGCCCAAACCATGCAAATCCCCGAGAGAGTTCCTAATAGAACACTTCTCCCCCTTTGGCATCGAAACGCCAAAAAGGGGACAAGCGCGATGCTACGCGCCCCATGGGGATCACTCGGAGACATCTTCATCATCGGACTCGGATGGCGCTTCTTCTTCTTCTTCATCAGTGTCAGGTGCATCCGGAGAGCAGCGAGTGAGACTGGACCTTTGAATGCAACTATCAAGATCACTCCACGGAACCTGTGCAGAATGCCACCCACTGTAACCTGGGTGAGCAGGAGGCTGAGGAGGGGGTCCTTGCTCACCACTGAGCTTGTGCAGAATAACCGCCTGAGTATGCTTAATCTCAGCCCGCTCCCGGCTGGCCGCAAAGTTCTCCTTATTAATCTCAATGTTCATGCAAAGGATGTAATGCTGAAACCAACTGAGCCTGTTCACTTGTTTCTTCATAGCAGGGAGGTCAGAATGGCGAGCAGGAGCAAATCCACTAGAACGAGCATCACCCATGAAGGAGTCAGGTGGAGGTACAGCAGAAGAGACAGGCTTAAGCTTGTAGGCCTTCTTGATAGAGTGCTTCATCAAAGGGTACCCGCTCAAGTCTTCACCACTCACGCCCGCAGTGTTGTTGATGAGGAGCTGAATGTAGGGCGCATAAGGTATAGTAGTGCGGGAGACCATGGCATCATGAATCTCATGGAAGATGTAGTCCATAATATCAATAGTGTAGATATGTTCCTCATTCTCATCACGGGCACACCGAAGGCTGAGGCACATGAGATCCACAAGAGATCCCCGGATTGCATCATTGTTACCACCACTAGGAGCGATGGTGGACCGAAAGAACCGGAGTAACTGACCATAGATGGGAAGCAGCCCCTTTGTCGTTCCCACTTTTCCAGCAGATGTATAGAGATCAAACATTGCATTCTTTTCTACCCTCTGAGGTCCATGGAGACGACGGCCTTCTTCTGCAGGAACTCCAAGAATGGCAGCAAAACGGCGCAAGGTGGCACTACAGTGAGAGGAGCCAGACATCCATTCCATAGTACGGTCCACATCTTTCTTGATGGCCAACGTAGCAAAGAACCAACTCTGGACTATAGTCACATCGAATCTTCATCAAATCCTGCAAGCCCAGTCCAGATGGCATCCTCAAAGTGATTGTTGACTGCCAGAACGTCCACATCGATAGCTTGCATGGGACGTAATTTCTTCATGGGCTCATAGATATCCTTATAGATGAACTCCTGTTCCATGCACCAGTATTTTCTGCCCTCTGTCTCTTCATCCCTTGAGAGGTCTTCATACCAGTTCTTCAGGAATAAGAAATAGGGTCCATGGCCTTGTAGTTTTCCCTTGATGCCTTGTTCTTGTGCCTAGATGAGGTTGACTTGCCAGGAGCGTTGGACACGAACTCATCACTTGACCGATCAGCCCTTGGGCGTCTCCGAGAAGTACCCTGATGACCCACAAGTATAGGGGATCGCAACAGTCTTCGAGGGAAGTATTACCCAATTTATTGATTCGACACAAGGGGAGACAAAGAATACTTGTAAGCCTTAACAACGGAGTTGTCAATTCAGCTGCACCTGGAAACAGACTTGCTCGCAAGAGTTTATCGTAGTAACAGTTTTATAGTAGGAATAGTGAAATAACAGCGGCGGTGAAATAAAGACAGCAGTAGTGATTACGTAAACAGCAGGATTAAAATACTGTAGGCACAGGACGGATTAACGGGCGTTGCATGGATGAGAGAAACTCATATAACAATCAAAGCAGGGCATTTGCAGATAATAATAAAACGGTATCCAAGTACTAATCAATCAATAGGCATGTGTTCCATATTTAGTCGTACGTGCTCGCAATGAGAAACTTGCACAACATCTTTTGTCCTACCAGCCGGTGGCAGCCGGGCCTCTAGGGAAACTACTAGATATTAAGGTACTCCTTTTAATAGAGTACCAGAGCAAAGCATTAACACTCCGTGAACACATGTGATCCTCACATCACTACCATCCCCTCCGGTTGTCCCGATTTCTGTCACTTCGGGGCCATTGGTTCCGGACAGCGACATGTGTATACAACTTGCAGGTAAGATCATAAACAACGAATATCTTCATGAATCAATAACATGTTCAGATCTGAGATCATGGCACTCGGGCCCTAGTGACAAGCATTAAGCATAACAAGTTGCAACAATATCATAAAAGTGACATCTACGGATACTAGGCACTATGCCCTAACAATCTTATGACTATTACATGACCAATCTCATCCAATCCCTACCATCCCCTTCAGCCTACAGCGGGGGAATTACTCACACATGGATGGGGGAAACATGGCTGGTCGATGGAGAGGCGTTGGTGGTGATGGCGGTGAAGATCTCCTCCAATTCCCCGTGAGTGCCAGAACGGAGACTTCGGCTCCCGCGACGGAGTTTCGCGATGTGGCGGCTCTCGGAGGGTTTCGGCGACTTCGACTTCTCCCCTGCGTTTTTAGGTCGAACCCGATAAGTAGTCCGAGGGGGGCGTCGGAGGCCGGCCAGGGGCCACACCATAGGGCCGCGCGGGCCCCCTAGGCCGCGCCGCCTTATGGTGTGGGGCCCTCGGGCCTCCACCTTACTTCTCCTTCTGGCTCCGTATTCTGGGAAAATAGGCCTTCTGCATAAATTCCGAGGATTTTCCCGAAAGTTGGATTTCTGCACAAAAACGAGACACCAGAGCAATTCTGCTGAACAGCGTTAGTCCGTGTTAGTTGTATCCAAAATACACAAATTAGAGGCAAAACAATAGCAAAAGTGTTCGGGAAAGTAGATACGTTTTGGACGTATCATACCCCGAGAAGTACGACCTGTGACTAGCAAAGATGGATAGCAAAGAGAAGATAATGTTCATAAGTCATGTATGATATAGCAATGTACTCTAGGAACATACTATAAGCTGGTACAAGTCTAAACAAGATAGTTTGAATCAAAACTGCAGCAGCGATGAAGCTCCAGGCCGGATAATCCGGTGCCCCGAGGGGGCGGATAATCCGGCCGGACCGGATAATCCGGTCCTCGCGGGGGCCGGATAATCCGGCCCTGCGAATCTAGCAGATTTTTCAAACAACAACTTGTCTAAGAATAGATCGGTCTTATAGCATGCAAGAGGAGTACACTACAAACGATTTGGAACAACTAGACACCAAATCCACCAAGAAAATAGCACACACAAATCACAACACCTAGGGTTAGGGATTGTGATTCATACCCGCATCCATTGCGAAAGCCGCTTGGAGGAGAAGGTAGCTAGGAGGGAGGAGCACCCGATCCACCCAAAAACTCCGGGAGGGAGTGGACGGGGCAACTCCGGCGAGGAGGAGAAGCTCCGGCGATCTTGGAGGAGAGAGAGGAGAGAGGCGCGTGGGGGTGGTCGAACCATTTCCCCCGCGGCCTCGTCCTCAGCCCTTTCAAGATCTGCCCATGCCGGATAATCCGGCCCTAGTTTAGGGCGGATAATCCGGTCGGGCCGGATTTTCCGGGTCGCCTGGGGGGCGGATTATCCGGTGTTCTGGAGAATTTCAGAACACCGCCAATCCCGCCTATCTTTTGTTGGTTATTTGCGGACCCATATGTGGTGCAATAAACTATCACCTCACATATAAGATGCATATTTACCAATAAGATGGGGCAACCTAGATCATCCGACCGAGAAACCTCAAACTCCAAGTTTTTATCAAACATGACAAATGAGCAAGATGGAAATGGCTTATAGATGAGTGTAGGCTTAGGTTTAGAGGAAACAAACTGTTAATGGTACATGATCACTCAAGTTTGCAAGATATGAGCAAATAAGGCCAAACTAGAGTGATTTCCCATAAGAACATGGAGTTGTCAAATAAAAGGCGATAAGATCCAAATAACTCCAACTCTTCTCAAAGAAGAGTGTGGTGGCCTAGGCCACCATATATGAGTGTTATGGCATGGCACCGCGAAGATATATCTTGGGCCCAAAACCACTACTCATCATTGAAGCTCACATATCATTATATGATATAAAGAGAATGATTTTATTTAATGTTGGCATTATGGGGGGAGGGATAGCTCAATAGTTTAAACCGCACTCCCCCTATTTCCATGCCCACATCTAAACCAAATAAAGTTTTGAGACAAAGGTGTGTTTGCAAGATGGTCAAGCTATACTCCTTGAATCAATGATATTTAGCTCATTCCTCAAATAAGAGAACCTTGCTTCATCAAGAGGCTTCGTGAATATATCGGCAAGTTGATCTTTGGTAGGAACATAGATAAGCTCAATATCACCACGGGCAACATGATCCCTAATGAAATGATTCCGGATCTCAATATGCTTCGTTCTTGAATGTTGCACCGGATTATAGGCAATCTTGATGGCACTTTCATTGTCACATAATAGAGGCACTTTGTCACAAATGACACCATATTCCTTTAAAGTTTGCCTCATCCATAGCAATTGAGTGCATCCACTTGCGGCGGCAACATATTCGGCTTCGGCGGTGGAGAGAGATATACAATTTTGCTTCTTAGAAGACCAACACACCAAGGACCTACCAAGAAATTGGCAAGCCCCGGAAGTTGATTTCCTATCATCCTTGTCCCCCGCCCAATCCGCATCGGTATATCCATTGAGAATAAAGCTTGAGCCTTTGGGGTACCAAATACCATATCTTGGGGTATCAACCAAATATCTAAAGATTCTTTTGAGAGCCATCATGTGGCTCTCCTTAGGAGAAGCTTGATACCTTGCACACACACCAACACTCAACACTATGTCCGGTCTAGATGCACAAAGGTAAAGCAAGGATCCAATCATGGAGCGATATACCTTTTGATCCACCTCTTTACCATTGGGATCTAGTGCAAGATGACATTTGGTAACCATAGGAGTGGCCACACCCTTCAACTCGGTCATCTTGAACCTCTTGAGCATGTCTTGGAGATATTTTGCTTGATTGATGAAGGTTCCTTCTCTCAATTGCTTGATCTCAAAACCAAGGAAGAACTTCATCTCTCCCATCATAGACATCTCAAACCTATCGGTCATAAGCTTTGAAAATTCATCATTGAAAGCTTTGTTAGTAGAGCCAAAGATAATATCATCAACATATAATTGGCAAACGAAAAGCTCCCCATTAACCCTCTTAGTAAAAAGAGTGGGATCGATTAGCCCAACATCAAACCCACGGTCTACCAACAATTCTTTAAGGTGCTCGTACCAAGCTCTAGGAGCTTGTTTGAGACCATAAAGTGCTTTATCAAGCTTGTAGACATGGTTAGGAAAGTTGAGATCCTCAAACCCCGGGGGTTGCTTAACCTAAACCTCTTCATGCAAAGGACCATTAAGAAATGCACTTTTAACATCCATTTGTTGTAACTTAAAGTTATGATGCGATGCATAAGCAAGAAGGATACGGATGGACTCAAGACGAGCCACGGGAGCATAGGTCTCTCCAAAGTCAATTCCTTCAACTTGAGAGAAACCTTGAGCCACCAATCTTGCCTTGTTCCTCACAATATTTCCAAACTCATCTTGCTTGTTCTTGAATATCCATTTAGTGCCTATAACATTGCGGCACTCCTTTGGCTTCTCTACTAAGGTCCACACTTTGTTGCGCTTGAAGTTGTTGAGTTCCTCGTGCATGGCTTCCACCCAATCCGAATCTTCAAGGGCTTCAAATACTTTCTTGGGTTCCACTACGGAGATATAAGCATGATGATTGCTAAAGTTAGCCAATTGCCTTCTTGTGGAGACCTTTGCTCGAACATCACCAAGGACCTTGTCATGAGTGTGTCCACGAATTTCAAGGGTCCTATCTCTTCTTGCTAGACGACGGGCCTCGATCTCCTCCTTGGTTCTTTTAGGCCTTGGAGGTGTCACTTGATCAACTTGATCATTTGGGTCCCCGTCTTGACCTTCAATTTGAGCTTCCTCAATTTCTTGAGAATGCTCATCCTCATGTGCTTGATCTTGGACAATATTTGGTGAAGCGCAAATATCGAATGGTTGATCTTGAATTCTTGGTTGATCTTGTCCTTGATCTTGTTCATGAGAGGGAGGGTTTTCTTCTTGTTCTTGGGTTGGTGCATCATTAGCTTCAAGAGATGGGGTTTGTTGATGTTGAGAGGATGAGGGCTCCACCGTGGTAGAGCATAGTTCTTCCCGAGACGCCACACCGTGTCCCTCAATGGGGCGGAAAAATCCCACACCCATTCTTACTATGGCATCTTGAGGTATTTCATCACCTGCACATACATCAACTTGCCCCACTTGGGAGCCATCATTTTCTTCGAACCTCACACTACAAGATTCGATGATAATCCCGGAGGCTATATCAAAGACTCTATAAGTGTGAGATTCGGCACCGTAACCAACAAATATACCCTCCAAAGCTTTAGGAGCGAATTTAGACAAACGAACTCCTTTGATTTTGTAGAAACACTTACACCCGAACACCTTGAAGTATGAGATATTAGGCTTGTTGCCGGTGAGTATTTCATATGGAGTCTTGTTCAATCCCTTGCGGAGATAGAGCCGGTTAGAAGAGTGGCAAGCGGTGGAGATGGCTTCGGCCCAAAAGTTATAGCGGGATTTATACTCCGCCATCATAGATCTTGCCATATCCATAAGAGTCCGGTTCTTCCTCTCCGCAACACCATTTTGTTGAGGGGTGTAAGCAGCGGAATATTGATGACGAATCCCCTCATCACTAAGAAAATCATTGAGTGTGTAGTTCTTGAACTCGGAGCCGTTGTCACTTCTTATTGCCATAATGAGGAGGTTGTGTTGGCGTTGCACCTCGGTAGCAAAGTCAATGAATATTTGTTGAGTCTCATCTTTCGTCTTGAGAAAGTAGACCCAAGTGTATCTTGAGTAATCATCAACAATCACCAAGCAATGTTTCTTCGCACCAAGACTTGCATGAGTAACGGGACCAAAGAGATCCACATGAAGGAGCTTGATGACCCACAAGTATAGGGGATCGCAACAGTCTTCGAGGGAAGTATTACCCAATTTATTGATTCGACACAAGGGGAGACAAAGAATACTTGTAAGCCTTAACAGCGGAGTTGTCAATTCAGCTGCACCTGGAAACAGACTTGCTCGCAAGAGTTTATCAGTAGTAACAGTTTTATAGCAGTAGGAATAGTGAAATAACCAGCGGTGAAATAAAGACAGTAGTGATTATAGTAAACAGCAGGATTAAAATATGTAGGCACAGGGACGGATTAACGGGCGTTGCATGGATGAGAGAAACTCATATAACAATCAAAGCAGGGCATTTGCAGATAATAATAAAACGGTATCCAAGTACTAATCAATAAATAGGCATGTGTTCCATATTTAGTCGTACGTGCTCGCAATGAGAAACTTGCACAACATCTTTTGTCCTACCAGCCGGTGGCAGCCGGGCCTCTAGGGAAACTACTGGAAATTAAGGTACTCCTTTTAATAGAGTACCGGAGCAAAGCATTAACACTCCGTGAACACATGTGATCCTCACATCACCGCCATCCCCTCCGGTTGTCCCAATTTCTGTCACTTCGGGGCCATTGGTTCCGGACAGCGACATGTGTATACAACTTGCAGGTAAGATCATAAACAACGAATATCTTCATGAATCAATAACATGTTCAGATCTGAGATCATGGCACTCGGGCCCTAGTGACAAGCATTAAGCATAACAAGTTGCAACAATATCATAAAAGTGACATCTACGGATACTAGGCACTATGCCCTAACAATCTTATGACTATTACATGACCAATCTCATCCAATCCCTACCATCCCCTTCAGCCTACAGCGGGGGAATTACTCACACATGGATGGGGGAAACATGGCTGGTCGATGGAGAGGCGTTGGCGGTGATGGCGGTGAAGATCTCCTCCAATTCCCCGTCCCGACGGAGTGCCAGAACGGAGACTTCTGGCTCCCGAGACGGAGTTTCGCGATGTGGCGGCTCTCTGGAGGGTTTCTGGCGACTTCGACTTCTCCTCGTGCGTTTTTAGGTCGAGGCCGATAAGTAGTCCGAAGGAGGGCGTCGGAGGCCGGCGAGGGGCCACACCATAGGGCCGCGCGGGCCCCCCTAGGCCGCGCCGCCTTATGGTGTGGGGCCCTCGGGCCTCCACCTTACTTGTCCTTCTGGCTCCGTATTCTGGGAAAATAGGGCCTTCTGCATAAATTCCGAGGATTTTCCCGAAAGTTGGATTTCTGCACAAAAACGAGACACCAGAGCAATTCTGCTGAAAACAGCGTTAGTCCGTGTTAGTTGTATCCAAAATACACAAATTAGAGGCAAAACAATAGCAAAAGTGTTCGGGAAAGTAGATACGTTTTGGACGTATCAACTCCCCCCAAGCTTAGCTTATTGCTTGTCCTCAAGCAATTCAGTTAACAACTGAGCGATAAAAGAACTTTCACGAACACATTTGCTCATATGATGTATATATTCTCATGCTATGGCTAATACTCAAGCAGTTCATAATGAGATACATGCAAATAAGATCATCCAACAACTATGTCAATCATGGAGAGGTACCAACAATTAATAATAAGCATCATGAATCATGTATATAAGCAGGATTGCAATGTTCATAAGAGAATATGATAAAGTGGTATCTCGCTTGCCCGTATTTGATTGGCAAAACATAAATGCCGAGGCACCTCTGGAGTTCATAGAAAGACTAGAAATAGTGATTGTCAAAGATAAAAGCATCAAAGTTATACTACAATCAATCATATTTTGAGACAAGCATATTATACTAAGAATGACAGTTGTGCTCTCAAGATAGTGCTCAAAGAAAGAATGGAGACACAACATAAAAGTAAAAGATTGACCCTTCGCAGAGGGAAGCAGGGATTAACATGCGCTAGAGCTTTTCATTTTTAAGACAGGAGTAAAATTATTTTGAGAAGTGTTTGTTGTTGTCAACGAATGGTAATGGGTACACTAACTACCTCATCAACCGGACTCCCAAGAGCGGCTCCCATTTTATTTATTTTGGGTGGCACTCCTTCTTTCTTTCACAAACCATGGCTAACCCCTCGGGTGCCTGCCAACAATCACATACCATGAAGGAGTGCCTTTTTATTTAAGTTTTATTATGATGATGACACTCCCCCAACCTTTGCTTACACAAGCCATGGCTAACCGAATCCTTCGGGTGCCGTCCAACAATCACAAACCATGGAGGAGTGTCTATTTAAGTTAATTAATTTTGGACTGGGAATCCCATTGCCAGCTCTTTTTGCAAAATTATTGGATAAGCGGATGTGCCACTAGTCCATATGAGAGTCTGTCAAAAGTAAATGACAAGGTTGA
Source organism: Lolium multiflorum (assembly GCA_030979885.1). Taxonomy (NCBI): domain Eukaryota; kingdom Viridiplantae; phylum Streptophyta; class Magnoliopsida; order Poales; family Poaceae; genus Lolium; species Lolium multiflorum. The sequence goes on along the minus strand of CM061750.1, from coordinate 94,915,372 downwards.
AAGCTAAACACCACATACTTCCTCATGAGCTATGAAACATTAACACAAATTGAGAAGCATTTTGAAAGTTTTAAAGGTAGCGCATGAGAATTTACTTGGAATGGTTTGAAATTCCATGCATAGGTATTTATGGTGGACACTTTGGAATAACTTGGTTTTCATGTGTTTGGAAGCACGAGCAGCATTCCCGCTCAGTACAAGTGAAGGCTAGCAAAAGACTAGGGAGCGACAAATCAAGAGAGCAGTAACTGTCATAATCATGCTTGCGGCAAAATAAATTAACGGAGGCATAAAAGTGATACAAGAACTCTGAAGCAATATAAATCATTGAGGCTTAATTGACTTTTTGTTCAGTCATATGCATGCGTGAGCATGTGCCAAGTCGATATAAATGAATTATTCAGAGGAGGATACCACAATGCCATACTTACTTATGAATAAAACAATGCAAGCGAACATCCATGACATGCTACTCATATTAATAAATTGGAGCTAAACATGAGAGATCATGAACTACTAGACTTTCTCAAATAACATATACCTCACATGAACCAACTAAGCATGCTCACATGGATGAGTATATGTACAAAAATGAAAACAAATAGAGTTCATACCAGCCTCTCACCACAATCCAATTGTTGTAGATCGTCATTATTGCCTTTCACTTGTGTAGCTTGGATAATATGAAATGAAAACCACGCTCCAGCCACCGAAGACCATTGAACTCATGATGAACTTTACAAACCAAAGAAGAACAACAAATATTTTTGGTGTTTTCGAATTGGAAACAAGAACGAAAGAAAACAAGCAAACAAAGCAAAATCTTTTTGGGTTTTCTCATAGCAAACCAACGATAACAAATAAAGTAAACTAAGAGCAAAGAACCAAATAAACAAATGGTGAAGAGAAACAACAGAAATATTTTTGGTCTTTTTGTGTTTTAGGAAAGAAACAAAGCGAAAACAAAAGAATGCAAACTAACAGAAACACAGAAAAGCAGGATGACAGAAATCTGCCAAATCCTGACAGCAGTACAGAAATCGAAATTAACAAAAATCTTCCATTGCTCAGACCAAAAAGTGTTCAACTAATGAAAGTTAGATAACAACCTGGGGCACATGCTCAAAAATTGGCAACTCAAAATAACGTTCTGGCTGTGCGTACGAATTTTTTTGGTAACAGCCCAGAATCTGTTTTTGGACAGCACTTCCCCAAATATCATCTCCTTCTCATTAGAAAACCACTCTAAGAAACTAAACAAGTATGTACAAGTATCCAGCAACCATAATATGCAAAGAATGAGTGATGCCGGTATACCTCCCCCAAGCTTAGGCTTTTGGCCTAAGTGGAGTTCATTCCCATCGAGGGTCGGAGTTCCACGCCGGTGGATCATACATGGAGTGGTAATAGGGCCCCTGCGCAGAAGAATGTCGTGGAGGTTCCACATGACCATAATGTTGATATGAGGAGCTCGCTGCATCGGATGAAGAGTCGGGGTGCTCCTCGGCCTCCTCCACACCTTCCCTTGCACGATGGCTTTCCCTTTCTATGTATGCGTTTAGCTCATTTTCTGTGATCGACCACCCTTTCCTGGCATCAAGGTTAAACAGAGCAGGTGCAGGCAATCGTACTAGTTTTTCAATTTTCTTAGTTATGCTCCAATTTTTCTTATACAAAGTTATCCTATAATACAGGTTGTTCAAATTAGATGCATCTGAAATAAACTCATGTTTAATCATGGAAACAACATCAAGCTTCTCTATAGAAAGCGGAATATCTAAATGGTGAGGTCCCACACCATGCATAGCTAATAAGCGAGAGGCGATAAGACCTCCACAAATTCCTCCTTTCTCACGGTTAGTAGCAAGTCTACAAGCTATTAAAGCACCCAAATTATAAGTCCTATCCTGTTGCAAAGCGGCAGCTAAGAAAGCCAAATCTTGGACAGATAATTTACCTCCATTCTTTCTAGCAAGAACGCACTTTGTAACGAAATAAGCAAAGTAGCGGATAGCTGGTTGTTGAATGCTACTAATCTTACCACCATCATTGGAGAAGCTCCTCCCATTACAAATCATTGTATAAAGATTTGAGAGCTCCCGCGGCGTTCCCCTGACCTTCTCGCAGGATCCCCACCGCGGCACTCTAATTGCTGCACAAAAATCACTAAAAGGCAAGTTGATAGTTTTGTTATAAATCTTGTACCGGACCATGGGGTTAGTTTGAGACCGATGAAATTCGAAATCCTGCACAACCGACACCGTTAGTTTAGCATATTGGTGAGGTTCACCAACAGTAAAACCTTCCAACCCTGCATTGGAAATCAGTGTTTGAACATCTTGCAGGATTCCTGCATTCCGCATAAAATCCGTGCATGGGTAATAAGAGGGGTATACTCCCTCTTCACGATGAACTCTCATGACTTGCTGTACCTCCAACTCTTGTTGGTTAAGTTGGTGCATACTCCCCTCCATTTTCTGAAATTTTCAACAACCATTATAAAATTTGATTTCAAGGTATATAATTGAAGGGAACTACTATAGGAACTTGCTAGAGTACTAAACATGCATCAAAACTAGTTTCTTCCACTTAGAACAAGCATGCAAGCTCACTAAACATGTTATCTACAACAACAAAATATTCAAGATATACTCAACCAAACAAAATTCTAATTGGACAATCAAAGGAGTCACATACCAAGGAGCAAATGTGCCAAATTTCAGACAGAAATCTGGGCTGAGCAAGAGATCGAGAAATCGCGAGTTCTTGAGCAGAAACGCGAGTGAGAGGAACTTGGTGCGAGTTTTTTCGGGAGAGAGAAGATGCTGGGAGGAAGAGATGAAGTAGTGGGGCAAGGAGGGGCCCACACCACAGGGTGGCGCGCCCACCTCCTTGGCCGCGCCGGCCTGTGGTGTGGCACCCTGTGGTGCCCCACAGGTCATCCTCTGGTACTCCCAGGTGCCTCGTCGAAAAATAGGACCAACGGTGTAATTTTCGTGAATTTTTGAAAACTTTGAAAAATGCACATTTCTGGGTATTAAATTAATTATTACTGCGCAGGAAAATGATTTCCAAAATCTTAACAACTAAGGCATATTGCAAAACAAAAAGATGCTACAGCAAGTAAAACAAATGGAGAGAAAGAAAGAAAGAAATGTTGTTTAGCTTTCTTATGCATTAAAATATACTTGTTAACAAGGTTGATCAAGTCTTGCTACCAAATAAATTTTATATGACATAAGAAGAAATAAACCTCAAATCAATCATGTTACCTTATATTGAATTGATATGGATCCAATCACAAGAGTTTGATATTCTTCTTTAGGCTCATATATAGGACAATCAATGGATCCCACTTTGATAGTTTTCACATTAAAAATTGTATTGACTCCACATACTTTATCAATCCTCTTGGGAAAATAGACAGTGTGTTCCTTATCATCAACATTGAAAGTAACCATGCCTTTATTGCAATCAATAACAGCCCCTGCAGTATTAAGAAAGGGTCTTCCAAGAATAATGGACATATTATCATCTTCAGGCATTTCCAACACAACAAAATCAGTTAATATCAAGCAATGTTGAGTAACTTGCACAGGAACATTTTCACATACACCAACATGAATAGCAGTAGATTTATCAGCCATTTGCAAAGATATATCAGTTGGTATCAACTTATCTAAATCAAGTCTCTTATAAAGAGAAAAGGCATTACACTAACTCCCGCTCCCAAATCACATAGAGCAGTTCTAACATAATTATTCTTAATAGAACAAGGAATAGTAGGTATACCTGGGTCGCCCAACTTCTTTGGAACCTTGCCATTGAAAGAGTAATTAGCAAGCATAGTGGAAATTTCCTCATTGGGGATTTTCCTTTTGTTAGTAACAATATCTTTCATATACTTTGAATAAGGAGGCAATTTAATAGCATCAGTCAAAGGGATTTGCAAAAATAAAGGTTTCATCCAATCACAAAATTTATTATAATGTTCCTCCTCCTTTGATTTTAGTTTCTTAGCAGGAAAAGGCATTTGCTTTTGAACCCAAGGTTCTCTTTCATTACCATGTTTCTCAGTAATAAAATCTTCTTTAGTGTACTTTTTATTTTTAGCAGGCTTTTCAGGTTCTTTTTCAATTTCTTCTTTATCAGGAGTATCATCCTTATCATTATCTTTATCATGTTCATTACCACTTTCAGTTTCAGCATCAGAAATAGAAATACTATTAGGATCATTAACAGGTTCAGAGGATTCTACAACATTCTTATGTTTCTTTTTCTTTTTCTTAGATGGAGCACTAGTTTTAGTTAGTTGAGAATCTTGTTCAACTCTTTTGGGATGCCCTTCAGGATATAGAGGATCCTGGGTAGAAACACCACCTCTAGTTGTTACTTCATAAGCATGTTTTTCTTTAGAATTATTTCCCAACAAGTCATTTTGCACTTTAGTAAGTTGATCAATTTGAGTTTGAACCATTTGAAAATGTTTAACAAGTATCTTAACATCATTGGAGGTTCTCTCCACAATACCATGCAATTCACTAATAGCTCGAGAATTTTCCATTAAATGATTCTCTACTCTCATATTAAAGTTTTCTTGCTTAACAATATAATTATCAAACTCATCTAAGCATTGAGCAGGAGGTTTTGAATACGGAATATCTTCCCTAGTAAAGCGTTGAAGAGAGTGTACCTCAATCATGGATGAAGGGGGAGTTATCTCACATAAATCTTCTATAGGAGGTAAATTCTTCACATCTTCAGGTTTAATACCCTTCTCTTTAAGAGACTTCTTGGCTTCCCTCATATCTTCATCATTTAATTTAATCATACCCCTCTTCTTCAATATCGGTGTCGGGGTTGGTTCAGGTGTAGACCAATCATCATGATTCCGGCCTATTTTAGCCAATAATTCTTCAGTCGTCTGGAGTTCTTTTCCTGAAAACACAACCAGCACAACTATCCAGGTATGCCCTAGACTCAATGGTTAGTCCACTATAAAATATATCAAGTAAATCATGCTTTTCCAAATCATGGTCAGGCTGAGCTCTAATAAGAGAGCAAAATCTCGCCCAAGCCTCAGGCAATTTCTCTCCATCTTCCTGGTCAAAATTATAAATTCTCTGCAAAGCAGCATGTTGAGCACTAGCAGGAAAGTATTTCCGGAAGAAAACATCAAGCAATTCTTTTGGACTTTTAATAGAACCAGGAGGCAAATTATTATACCAAGTTTTAGCATCATCCTTTAATGAGAAAGGAAAAATTTTAGCGACAAAATAAGTACGCATCTTGACATCATCAGAAAACAAGCCACTAAGAGTAGATAACTCAGTCATGTGTTCACAGCACTTTCTTTTTCAGTACCACAAAAGGGAGTTTTCTCAATAATAGCTATATGAGATAAATCAAGAGAAAAATCATAATCTTTATCCCTAATGTTTATAGGAGATGTGGCAAATTTAGGATCAGGAGACAATTTATATCTAACAGCATGTTCTGCAAGCAACTTTTTAATTTTTCTTGCATCAGTAGTAGCATTGCATTTTTCAATAAAATCATCATCAAGCTCTACATAATCTTCATCAAGATCATCACTAGAATATTCAACAGACTCAGGTGAATTAACAGGTGTAGCAGCATTTTCATTAGGAGTTTCAGTATTTTCAATTTGTCTAGACTTAGAAATTGTTGATGGGGTTCGTTGCATAGAAAACAAAAAATTTCCTACCGCAAAGCGAATAAAACCAACAGATCTAATCTATGGAACACCCAAGATCCAATCTACTAGATCTAAGCAACGAGGTGGAGATGAGACTAACCCTCGAAGATTCCAAAGCCTACGAGATTAATCTCGTTGTTGGTGTAGACGATCGTCCCCGGTGCTGCAATCCGGCAGCACTTCCGTACTCGGTCGCGCGTACGGTGTCGATGAAGCTCCTTCCTCTCCCGTTCCAGCGGGCAGCGGAGGTGTGGTAGATCTCCTCCAACGTCCAGCAGCACGACGGCGTGGTGGTGGTGGTGGAGGAAGAAAACTGCAGGGCTTCGCCTAAGCCCGGACAGCGTATGGTGGAGGGAGAGGCGGCCAGAGGAGGAGGCAATGGGGGGATGGTGTGGCCGGCCACCCCCTCCCCTCTTTATATAGGGGGCTGGCCGGCCAAGGTGGCCCCCTTCCCATCTAGGGTTGGGGGCGGCGGCCAAGGGGGGAGAGGGGCTTTCCCCTCCCCCAAGTTGATCCCCCCGGGAAACCCTAGGGGGTTGGCCGGCCTGGGCCTTGGGGGCCAAGTGCCCCTGGCCCATTAGGCCAGGGAGCATCCCCTCGGCCCACGGTGGGCCTCCCGGGTCGTGGGCCCCATGGTGGAACCTTCCGGAACCTTCTAGAACCTTCCAGTCAACACCGGAACAATCCCGAACATTTCCGAAAACCCAGAAATCAACTTCCCTTATATGAATCTTATTCTCCGGACTCTTCCGGACCTCCTCGTGACATCCTGGATCACATCCGAGACTCCGAACAAACTTCGTCTCCATACCATATTCAAATCTACTTATGCGACATCGAACCTTAAGCGCGTCACCCTACGGTTCGCGAACTATGCAGACATGGTCGAGACTCCTCTCCGAGCAATAACCAATAGCGGGATCTGGAGATCCATAATGGCTCCCACATATTCAACGATGACTTAGTGATCGATTGAACCATTTACATACGATGCCAATTCCCTTTGTCTCGCGATATTTTACTTGTCCGAGGTTTGATCATCGGTATCTCCATACCTTGTTCAACCTCGTTACCGACAAGTACTCTTTACTCATACCGTGGTATGTGATCTCTTATGAACTATTCATATGCTTGCAAGCTAATCAGATGACATTCCACCGAGAGGGCCCAGAGTATATCTATCCGTCATCAGGATGGACAAATCCCACTGTTGATCCATATGCCTCAACTCACACTTTCCAAATACTTAATCCCACCTTTATTGTCACCCATTTACGCAATGACGTTTGATGTAATCAAAGTACCCTTTCGGTGTAAGTGATTTACATGATCTCATGGTCGAAGGACTAAGACAACTATGTATTGAAAGCTTATAGCAAATGAACTTAATGACTTGATCTTATGCTATGCTCATTTGGGTGTGTGTCCATTATATCATTCAATTAATGACATAACCTTGTTATTAATAACATCCAATGTTCATGATCACGAAACCATGATCATCTATTAATCAACAAGCTAGTTATACAAGAGGCTTACTAGGGACTCCTTGTTGTTTACATAACACACATGTATCAATGTTTCGGTTAATACAATTATAGCATGGTATATAAACATTTATCATAAACACAAAGATATTATAATAACCACTTTATTATTGCCTCTTGGGCATATCTCCAACAGTCTCCCACTTGCACTAGAGTCAATAATCTAGATTACATTGTAAGGTACCTAACACCCATGGCATTCTGGTGTTGGTCATGCTTTGCCCTTGGGAGAGCTTTAGTCAACGGATCTGCAACATTCAGATCCGTGTGTACTTTGCAAATCTCTACTTCACCATCTTCGATGTACTCGCGAATCGAATGAAAACGCAGCTTGATATGCTTCAGCTTCTTGTGTGACCTTGGTTCCTTTGCATTGGCGATGGCACCCGTGTTGTCACAATAAATGACTAGCGGGTCCAATGCACTAGGAACCACACCAAGCTCAACAATGAACCTCTTCATCCATACCGCTTCCGATGAAGCCTCTGAAGCCGCTATATATTCAGATTCTGTTGAAGATTTCGCCACCGTGCATTGCTTGGAACTGCTCCAGCTTACTGCCGCACCATTCAATATACCCAGACTGAGACTTAGAGTCATCAGGGTCGGTGTTCCAACTTGCATCGGTGTAACTGGTTACAACGAGCTCTTGGTCACCGCCATAACAAAGAAACATATCCTTAGTCCTTTTCAAGTACTTTAGGATATTCTTGACCGCTGTCCAGTGTTCCATCCCTGGATCACTTTGATATCTGCTGGTCAAACTAACAGCATGTGCGATATCCGGTCTAGTACACAGCATGGCGTACATGATAGAGCCTACTGCCGAAGCATAGGGGATTTTGCTCATCCTCTCTCTTTCATCTGCCGTAGCCGGACCTTGAGTCTTACTCAAGACCCTGGCAACATAGGCAAGAACCCTTTCTTGCTTTCATCCATTCTAAACTTCTTTAGAATCTTGTCCAGATATGTACTTTGTGAAAGGCCTATTAGGCGTCTTGATCTATCTCTATAAATCTTGATGCCTAAAATGTATGCTGCTTCACCAAGGTCTTTCATTGAAAAAGACTTATTCAAATAACCTTTAATGCTGCTTAAAAGTTCTATATCATTCCCGATCAATAATATGTCATCTACATATAATATCAGGAACGCTACAGAGCTCCCACTCACTTTCTTGTAAATACAGGCCTCACCATGAGTCCGTATAAAACCAAAATCTTTGATCACTCTATCAAAGCGTAGGTTCCAACTCCGGGATGCTTGCTTCAGTCCATAAATGGAACGCTGAAGTTTGCATACCTTGTCAGCATTTTTAGGATCGACAAAACCTTTGGGTTGTACCATATACAACTCTTCCTCAATGTCACCATTAAGGAACGCCGTTTTGACATCCATCTGCCAAATCTCATAATCGAAAAATGCAGCTATTGCTAACAAAATCCTCACAGACTTTAGCTTCGCTACAGGTGAGAAAGTCTCATCGTAGTCAACTCCTTGAATTTGTCGGAAACCCTTTGCGACAAGTCGAGCTTTATAGACAGTAATATTACCATCAGCATGTTTTTCTCTTGAAGATCCATTTATTCTCGACAGCCTTGCGGCTATCAGGTAAGTCTACCAAAGTCCATACTTTGTTATCATACATGGATCCCATTTCGGATTTCATGGCTTCTTGCCATTTGTTGGAATCTGGGCTCATCATCGCTTCTTCATACGTCGCAGGGTCCTCATCATTGTTGTCCACAATCATGACATTTAGACAGGGATCATACCAATCAGGAGTGGTACGTTCCCTCGTCGATCTGCGAGGTTCAGTAGCTTCCTCGTTCGAAGTTTCATGATCATCATCATTTGCTTCCTCTCCTATCGGTGTAGGCTGCACAGGAACTTCTTCCGGCACTGCGCTACTCTGATCTATGAGAGAAGGTTCATCAACCTCGTCGAGTTCTACTTTTCTTCCAGTCACTTCTTTAGTGAGAAACTCCTTCTCAAGAAAGGATCCGTTCTTGGCAACAAAGATTTTGCCTTCGGATCTGTGATAGAAAGTATACCCAATTGTTTCTTTAGGGTATCCTATGAAGACGCATTTCTCCGCTTTGGGTTCTAGCTTGTCAGGTTGTAACTTCTTTACATAAGCATCACAACCCCAAACTTTAAGGAACGACAGCTTAGGTTTCTTTCCAAACCATAATTCATACGGTGTCGTTTCAACGGATTTAGATGGTGCCCTATTTAAAGTGAATGCGGCTGTCTCTAAAGCATAGCCCCAAAACGATAATGGCAAATCGGTAAGAGACATCATAGAACGAACCATATCTAAGAGAGTTCGATTACGACGTTCGGACACACCATTACGCTGTGGTGTTCCCGGCGGTGTCAACTGTGAAAGTATTCCACATTTCTTTAAATGCATGCCAAACTCATAACTCAGATATTCGCCTCCGCGATCAGAACGCAGAAACTTAATCTTCTTGTTACGTTGATTTTCTACTTCACTTTGGAATTCCTTGAACTTCTCAAAAGTCTCGGACTTGTGTTTCATAAAGTAAATATACCCATATCTACTCAGATCATCCGTGAAGGTTAGAACATAACGATAACCACGCGCGATGCTACACTCATTGGTCCGCACACATCGGTATGTATGATTTCCAATAAGTCTGTAGCTCGCTCCATTGTGCCAGAAAATGGAGTCTTAGTCATTTTTCCCATTAGACATGCTTCGCATCTGTCAAGTGACTCAAAGTCAAGTGACTCAAGAAGTCCATCGGAATGGAGTTTCTTCATGCGCTTCACTCCAATATGACCAAGACGACAGTGCCACATATAAGTAGAATTATCATTCAATTTAATTCGCTTAGCATCAATGTTATGAACATGTGTATCACTACTATCGAGATTTAACAAGAATAAACCATTCATCTCAGGTGCATGGCCATAAAAGACATTACTCATATAAATCGAACAACCATTATTCTCAGACTTAAACGAATAACCGTCTTGCATCAAACAAGATCCAGATATAATGTTCATGCTCAACGCAGGTACCAAATAATAATTATTGAGGTTTAAAACTAATCCCGAAGATAGATCTAGGGGAGCGTGCCGACGGCGATCACATCGACCTTGGATCCATTTCCAACGCGCATCGTCACCTCGTCCCTTGCCAGGCTTCGTTTATTCCGCAGTTCCTGTTTCGAGTTACAAATGTGAGCAACCGAACCAGTATCAAATACCCAGGCACTACTACGAGAACCAGTAAGATAGACATCTATAACATGTATATCAAATATACCTTTCTTCTTGGCATGGCCGCTCTTCAGATCGGCCAAGTATTTGGTGCGCTTCCAGTGCCCCTTCCCCTGGCAGTAGTAGCACACAGTCTCAGGCTTAGGACCAGCCTTAGGCTTCTCAGGAGGCGCTGCAACTTTCTTGCCGCCCTTCTTGAAGTTGCCCTTGTTAGGCTTGCCCTGCTTCTTGAAACTGGTGGTCTTGTTGACCATCAACACTTGGTTCTCCTTCTTAATTTCTACTTCAGCAGACTTCAGCATGGAGAAGAGTTCAGGTAACTCTTTGTTCATGTTCTGCATGTTGTAGTTCATCACGAAGTTCTTGTAACTTGGTGGCAGTGATTGGAGGACACGATGAATACCCAACTTGTTAGGGATCACAATCCCCAAGTCACTGAGCTTCTTCGCATGTCCGGACATGGCGAACATGTGCTCACTAACGGAGCTGCCCTCTTCCATCATGCAGTTAAAGAACTGTTTCGAGGCCTCATAGCTCTCCACGGCTGCATGAGTCTCAAAGATAAGTTTGAGCTCACGCATCATCTCACATGGGTCGTGGTGCTCAAAACGCTTTTGGAGCTCTGCCTCTAAACTGCACAAGATGGCACACTGAATTTCGGAGTACCGAGTTACCCGAGTCTCATAAACATTCTTTATGTCCTCGGACACTGCAGGAGGTGGTGGGGGACCTAGCGGTGCTTCGAGCACAAATTGCATGCTCACGCCAGTGAGGAAAATCCTCACATGACGGGACCAGTCAGTGAAGTTGCTACCATTGCCCTTAAGCTTTTCTTTCTCTAGGAACTGGTTAAAATTGATGGAGGGGGCGCCATGATCTACAACATATTTGCAAAGAGTTTAGACTAAGTTTATGATAAAATGAGTTCAGTTTTAATTCTTAAATTAACTAGGTGAACTCCCACTCAAAACAACATCCCTCGCATTGTCTTAGTGATTACACGAACCAAATCCACTACACCAAGTCCGATCTTCACGAGAAAAGATGTAGTTTCAAAGGCGAACACTCAAAGTGTTCATCATATCATTCATATGACTCATGCTCTACCTTTCGGTATCCCGTGTTCCGAGACCATGTCTGTACATGCTAGGCTCGTCAAGGCAACCTTAGTATCCGCGTGTGCAAATCTGGCTTGCACCCGTTGTATGCACATGTAGAGTCTATCACACCCGATCATCACGAGATGCTTCGAAACGACAAGTCTTAGCAACGGTGCATACTAAGGATGAACACTTTATTATCTTGATATTTAGTGAGAGGGATCATCTTATAATGCTACCGTCGCGATCTAAGCAAAATAAGATGCATAAAAGGATTAACATCACATGCAATTCATAATGTGTGATATGATATGGCCTTTCTTCTTGTGCTTTTGATCTCCATCTCCAAAGCACGGACATGATCTCCATCATCACCAGCATGGCGTCAAGGTCAGTGGCGCCGCTTCATGGTTGTCCATCACTTATAGCTACTATAACAACTACTTGGAATAAAGCTATTACATGATGAATAGACACGCAGGTCTTTAACAAAAATTAAAGACAACCATTAGGCTCCTGCCGGTTGCCATAATACATCAATGAACATCTCATACATCGAATATAATCATCATCACATTATGGCCATATCACATCACCAAACCCTGCAAAAACAAGTTAGACGCCTCTAATTTGGTTTGCATCTTTTACGTGGTTTAGGGTTTTCGAGTAAGATCCAATCTACCTACGAACATGAACCACAACGGTGATACTAGTGTTGACAATAGAAGTGCAAATTACAATCTTCACTATGGTGGGAGAGACAGACACCCGCAAAGCCACTTATGCAATACAAGTTGCATGTCAAGCGTGGAGCAAGTCTCATGAGACGCGGTCATGTAAAGTTAGCCCGGGCCGCTTCATCCCACCATCCCGCAAGAAGCAAAGTACACAAACTAAAGCAACAAAAGCATCACCGCCCACAAACCATTGTGTTCTACTCGTGCAACAGATCTATGCATAGACGTGGCTCTGATACCACTGATGGGGTTCGTTGCATAGAAAACAAAAATTTCCTACCGCAAAGCGAATAAAACCAACAGATCTAATCTATGGAACACCCAAGATCCAATCTACTAGATCTAAGCAACGAGGTGGAGATGAGACTAACCCTCGAAGATTCCAAATCCTACGAGATTAATCTCGTTGTTGGTGTAGACGATCGTCCCCGGTGCTGCAATCCGGCAGCACTTCCGTACTCGGTCGCGCGTACGGTGTCGATGAAGCTCCTTCCTCTCCCGTTCCAGCGGGCAGCGGAGGTGTGGTAGATCTCCTCCAACGTCCAGCAGCACGACGGCGTGGTGGTGGTGGTGGAGGAAGAAAACTGCAGGGCTTCGCCTAAGCCCGGACAGCGTATGGTGGAGGGAGAGGCGGCCAGAGGAGGAGGCAATGGGGGGATGGTGTGGCCGGCCACCCCCTCCCCTCTTTATATAGGGGGCTGGCCGGCCAAGGTGGCCCCCCTTCCCATCTAGGGTTGGGGCGGCGGCCAAGGGGGGAGAGGGGCTTTCCCCTCCCCCAAGTTGATCCCCCCCAGGAAACCCTAGGGGGTATGGCCGGCCTGGGCCTTGGGGGCCAAGTGCCCCTGGCCCATTAGGCCAGGGAGCATCCCCTCGGCCCACGGTGGGCCTCCCGGGTCGTGGGCCCCATGGTGGAACCTTCCGGAACCTTCTAGAACCTTCCAGTCAACACCGGAACAATCCCGAACATTTCCGAAAACCCAGAAATCAACTTCCCTTATATGAATCTTATTCTCCGGACTCTTCCGGACCTCCTCGTGACATCCTGGATCACATCCGAGACTCCGAACAAACTTCGTCTCCATACCATATTCAAATCTACTTATGCGACATCGAACCTTAAGCGCGTCACCCTACGGTTCGCGAACTATGCAGACATGGTCGAGACTCCTCTCCGAGCAATAACCAATAGCGGGATCTGGAGATCCATAATGGCTCCCACATATTCAACGATGACTTAGTGATCGATTGAACCATTTACATACGATGCCAATTCCCTTTGTCTCGCGATATTTTACTTGTCCGAGGTTTGATCATCGGTATCTCCATACCTTGTTCAACCTCGTTACCGACAAGTACTCTTTACTCATACCGTGGTATGTGATCTCTTATGAACTATTCATATGCTTGCAAGCTAATCAGATGACATTCCACCGAGAGGGCCCAGAGTATATCTATCCGTCATCAGGATGGACAAATCCCACTGTTGATCCATATGCCTCAACTCACACTTTCCAAATACTTAATCCCACCTTTATTGTCACCCATTTACGCAATGACGTTTGATGTAATCAAAGTACCCTTTCGGTGTAAGTGATTTACATGATCTCATGGTCGAAGGATTAAGACAACTATGTATTGAAAGCTTATAGCAAATGAACTTAATGACTTGATCTTATGCTATGCTCATTTGGGTGTGTGTCCATTATATCATTCAACTAATGACATAACCTTGTTATTAATAACATCCAATGTTCATGATCACGAAACCATGATCATCTATTAATCAACAAGCTAGTTATACAAGAGGCTTACTAGGGACTCCTTGTTGTTTACATAACACACATGTATCAATGTTTCGGTTAATACAATTATAGCATGGTATATAAACATTTATCATAAACACAAAGATATTATAATAACCACTTTATTATTGCCTCTTGGGCATATCTCCAACAATTGTAGCATCTAGAAAAGATCCTAACGAACCATCATTATCAAGCACAGCGGAAGCATCATCACAATTATGAGAGGAATTTTCAGATTCAGCAGAAGTACCAGCATTTGAAACTTGTGGTGGTGAAACAAGTTTACTTATCACAGATGGTGAATCAAGAGCAGCAGAGGTACTAAGAGTTGTACCTTTTCTTGTAGTGGATGGTAATATGGCGATCTTAGTATCGCGAGGTTTACCCATGATGGAGAATTTGCAGCGAACAATATCAATCCAAGTGAACTTCCAAATAAAGCTATGCTCCCCGGCAACGGCGCCAGAAAATAGTCTTGATGACCCACAAGTATAGGGGATCGCAACAGTCTTCGAGGGAAGTATTACCCAATTTATTGATTCGACACAAGGGGAGACAAAGAATACTTGTAAGCCTTAACAGCGGAGTTGTCAATTCAGCTGCACTGGAAACAGACTTGCTCGCAAGAGTTTATCAGTAGTAACAGTTTTATAGCAGTAGGAATAGTGAAATAACAGCAGCGGTGAAATAAAGACAGCAGTAGTGATTATAGTAAACAGCAGGATTAAAATACTGTAGGCACAGGGACGGATTAACGGGCGTTGCATGGATGAGAGAAACTCATATAACAATCAAAGCAGGGGCATTTGCAGATAATAATAAAACGGTATCCAAGTACTAATCAATCAATAGGCATGTGTTCCATATTTAGTCGTACGTGCTCGCAATGAGAAACTTGCACAACATCTTTTGTCCTACCAGCCGGTGGCAGCCGGGCCTCTAGGGAAACTACTGGAAATTAAGGTACTCCTTTTAATAGAGTACCGGAGCAAAGCATTAACACTCCGTGAACACATGTGATCCTCACATCACCGCCATCCCCTCCGGTTGTCCCAATTTCTATCACTTTGGGGCCATTGGTTCCGGACAGCGACATGTGTATACAACTTGCAGGTAAGATCATAAACAACGAATATCTTCATGAATCAATAACATGTTCAGATCTGAGATCATGGCACTCGGGCCCTAGTGACAAGCATTAAGCATAACAAGTTGCAACAATATCATAAAAGTGACATCTACGGATACTAGGCACTATGCCCTAACAATCTTATGACTATTACATGACCAATCTCATCCAATACCTACCATCCCCTTCAGCCTACAGCGGGGAATTACTCACACATGGATGGGGGAAACATGGCTGGTCGATGGAGAGGCGTTGGCGGTGATGGCGGTGAAGATCTCCTCCAATTCCCCGTCCGGCGGAGTGCCAGAACGGAGACTTCTGGCTCCCGAGACGGAGTTTCGCGATGTGGCGGCTCTCTGGAGGGTTTCTGGTGACTTCGAATTCTCCTCGTGCGTTTTTAGGTCGAGGCCGATAAGTAGTCCGAAGGAGGGCGGCGTCGGCCGAGGGGGCCACACCATAGGGCCGCGCGGGCCCCCTAGGCCGCGCCGCCTTATGGTGTGGGGCCCTCGGGCCTCCACCTTACTTGTCCTTCTCCGTCGCATTCTGGGAAAATAGGGCCTTCGCATAAATTCCGAGGATTTTCTCGAAAGTTGGATTTCTGCACAAAAACGAGACACCAGAGCAATTCTGCTGAAACAGTGTTAGTCCGTGTTAGTTGTATCCAAAATACACAAATTAGAGGCAAAACAATAGCAAAAGTGTTCGGGAAAGTAGATACGTTTTGGACGTATCAGAGCTCCAAGATCCTCTTGGAAAAGATGATAGTCTTGCTTGGATGCGGAGAGTCATGCATTTTGCCTTCAACACAAGCCCTACAAACACGATTTTTGGCAAAAGAAACATTTTCCATTAGTCCCACAATATGGTTCCCCTTGTGAAGACTTTGCAAAGTTCTCATGTTGACATGGGCTAGGCGGCGATGCCACAACCAACCCACATCCGCCTTTCCGAATAGGCACATCGCACTTGAAGTGGTGGTCCCCGAAAAGTCCACCACATACAAGTTATGTTCGCGATACCCAACGAAAGCGACTTTTAGAGTCTTGCTCCACAAGAGGACCACAATATCTTTATCAATAAAGACGGCGAAACCCATCTTGCCAAGGGCGGAAACGGAAAGCAAATTGTAACCAAGGGTTTTGACAAGCATGACATCCACAAGTGTTATGTTGTGTGCAACCACAACCTTGCCAAAACCCAATACCTCGGATGTAGAATTATCGCCAAAGGAGACGGTGATATTGTTTATGTTGGGCCTCAACTCCTTGACGAGGTTCTTGCCGCCGGTCATATGACTTGTACATCCACTATCAAGTACCCATTTTGAACCTCCGGCGGCATAGTCCTACATGAGATTAATGCTTGGATTTAGGTACCCATTTCTCAATGGGTCCTCTTTTGTTAGCAACAAGGGTCTTTGGGACCCAAATAGACCAAGCAACATAACCATCATATGGGCCAACATATTTAGCATAAACATCACCATAATAATCTTTGAATAAAACATAGTGAGGGTTAGCATTTCCCGCATCATCATCATTAATGGTTTTGCCCTTAGGGGCTTCACCATTAGTGATATCTTTCTTCTTCTCTTGTGCGGGCTTGGCCTTTTGCTTGTTTGCCTTCTTTGCCTTGGCTCCATAACCAAGGCCCTCCTTCCCATTGTTTGACCTTTGCTTACTCAAGAGATCATCCAAAGAAAGTTTACTTTGGGGAGAGGAGGCCTTAGCAAGTTCATCCTTCAACCTAGCATTTTCCTCAATAATATTTGCATGATCACATGAAGGGGTAGAGGAACTAGGCACATCATATGAAGCAAGCCTAATTTGAAGTTGCTCATTTGACTTGGATAGGAGAGCGTATTCACTCTTCAAAGCTTTGTGAGCTTTTTCTAGTTCATCTAGATCCTTCACAAGTTTCTCATGATCAACACCAAATTGGGCCATTTCCTTTTTAAGCAATTTAGTCTTAGCCCTAGCATGATCTCTAGCTTTAGTGAGCTTGTTAATTTCATCTTGAGGCTCTTCAAGATTTTCTAGCCTCTCCTCAAGAGAAGCTATAGTTTCTTGACTTTCCTCAAGAGCATTTTTAAGAGCATGGATTTCAAGAGAGTCTTCTCTCTCTATTTGACCCTTTTTCTCAAGAGTAGCATTTTGTTGAGCTAAACGAGCCATGAGATTTGAAACATGCTTTTTGTTGATACCTTGTAGGTTAAGAATGAATTCATCAAATTCTAGCATTTCTTGTTTCACTTTTAGACTAGCATCATCAACCCCTAGATCACTTGATATGTTAGGCATAGAGGGGCTAGGAGATGATACCTCGGAGGATTTAGCCATGAGACAACTTTCTTCCTCCACATGAATGATCTCATTGGGGGATTCACTTGGTGATGAAGAGTTAGTGGAGAGGGAGGCAAGAGCGACCAATCCATTAGAGGTTGCATCTTCTTCATCATCAACATCATCATCTCCGGAGGTATATTCTTCTTGAGTTGATAGATAGATGTGTCCAAGGAGGATTTTGCCATGAAGCA
Source organism: Lolium multiflorum (assembly GCA_030979885.1). Taxonomy (NCBI): domain Eukaryota; kingdom Viridiplantae; phylum Streptophyta; class Magnoliopsida; order Poales; family Poaceae; genus Lolium; species Lolium multiflorum. The sequence goes on along the minus strand of CM061750.1, from coordinate 94,897,547 downwards.
ATGTGCATTCTTGTTATGAGGATTCTCATTGGGGGATTCAAAGAGAGATGAAGAGGGAATGTTGGTAGTGACAATGGCGGCCACTTCCTTTGAGCTTTCTCCTTCATCATCACTAGAGCTTTGAACTTCATCGGTAGAATACTCTTCCCTAGTCACTAGCACAACTCTTGGAGGCCTCTTGCCCTTCTTGGTCTTGTTGTTGTAGAATTTCTTGTTGGGGGCCTTTGAATATTTGCCCTTTGTGTCTTTGCTCTTGTCCTTGGGAATGAGCCTTCCATTATGAAGCTCTATATTCTCATAGGGGCATTTGGCAATGAAGTGGCGCTTGTCATCACAGTTGTAGCATGACCTTGTCTTTGGACCAAAGCTAGTGAACCCACTTTTGTGGTTTCTCTTGATGTTGTCTTCCTTGGCCTTGGAGGGATCAACCCAAAATGACTTTGCATGGAAGGCCATGTGATCATGATAGTGGCATTCCAAATCTTCCGGATAGGACATACTCCAAGATGCCCTATATTGTTCTTGAGGGTACACTTCTTCAACGGGGTTGACCACCAAGGCAAGATTGTTCCCTTTTGCCATACCAATGGCACGATTGCGAGAATCATGAGAGTTTTGCTCGAGCACCTTGAGGGCTTGCATCTCGTGCACGGCATCTTGAGATGAGAGAGAGGAATAGCATTCTCTCCCAACAAGGGTCTTGACATCAATGGGTACAAACGGCATCATGCATTCAATTTACTTCTCCTTGATCCAAGAGTCATTGATGTGGGTGGCACCACTAAGCCGGAAGGCATCGGCAACAATGAGGAGTCTTCCATACATGACTTGATGATCTTCATCCGGTAGCCTCATGAATCCTTCGGCTTGATTCCGAAGAGCATTATACTTGTTCCTTCTTGTGCTCTCACTTCCAATGCAACTAGCGGCCAAACCATCCCAAGCTTCCTTGGCGGTGGTGTAGTTCCGAACACGAGGCAGCTCTTGTGTCCCCACACTAGTTTGAATCATGTGCAAGGCGGTGTTGTTGAGTTGACTATCAACCGCTTCTCTTCTAGTCAACTTGTCGGGGTTGTAGGGCTTGAAGCCTTCCAAGATGATTCTCCAAAGTTCATTGGAGGCACTGCAAACATGAGAGCGAAACTCAAATTGCCAAGTATCGAAATTATCAACGGAAAACTTAGGTGGGTCGCCTCGGATGTTCAAATGGGGATGAGGAACCGGTATATCGGGAGATAGAAAAGGTGGAGCTACTCGATTGTAGCTCTCACCTCCACTAGTTCCACTAGGAGATGCAATGGGAGGTTTGATAGTGTTTAAGTTATCACCTTCCACGGGTTTAGTAGAGGAGGGTAATGCCGAAGCACCTCCCTCTTCTAACACACCCGTGTCCTTTACCTCTATGACGGGAGCCCTAGGAGGGACCGGAGTCATAAGCTCGGAAATTAGATTTCTCATGCTTTCCATTTGAGCGTCCATGGAGGATCTCAACGAATTGATGTCCTCCATGGTGACCAACTTACCGGCCTCTTCCGGAGGCACATCGTCCGGCATACTCTTAGGCGGTTAAGCCCGAAATAAGAGCCGAGGCTCTGATACCAATTGAAAGGATCGTATGCCGCACCTAGAGGGGGGGGTGAATAGGTGCTAACCAATTTTTAGTTCTTTTTCAATTTAGGTTTGACACAAAGGTAAATTCTCTAGATATGCAACTAAGTGAATTTACCTATATGACAAGGTTACCAACTAAGCAAGATATAGCTACGCAATATATAGGAGATAGAGTGGGATAGAGGTAACCGAGAGTGTAGCACGCGTTGACACGGAGATGATTCCCGTAGTTCTCTTCCTTTGCAAGAAGGTACATCTACGTTTGGAGGAGTGTGGTTGCTACGCAAGCCAAACCAACAGCCACGAAGGCTTCACTCAGATCTCCTGTGAGCAACGCCACGAAGGCCTAGCCCACTTCCACTAAGGGATTTCCTCGAGGCGGAAACCGGGCCTTTACATGGTTCTTGGGGCACACATCCACAACTGAATTGGAGGCTCCCAAATCTGTAACAATACAACAATCAACAACAACACATCAACACAAATCAACTAGGGAACCAAATAGGAACACTAGCATGAGATCCCTCAAACAAATGAGGGGGAAATGAAAAACGCTTCGGTGAGGATGTAGATCGGTGGCTTCTCCTTCGAATCTCCAAAGATCAAGAGATTTGATTGGGGGAGGAAGGAGATCTTGCAAATCTTGTGTTTCTTGAGGTGGCTCTAATGGTGGTGTAGCTTGGCAGATTTCTTGTGCAATGATTGAGCAAAGGGGTAAGGAAGAAGAAGAGGGGTATAAATACCCCTCCCCAAAATCCAACCGTTGAGCCTTCCGGGGGGCCGGATAATCCGGCCTAAGTTAGGGACGGATAATCCGCCCCCTCCCCCGGATAATCCGGCCTCCAGTACAAAACCAGGACAATGTCCGGTCAAATGTCCGGCCCCATACAGAGCCACTTTTCTTCAGGTCCTTAGCCGTTTCGAGGGGGCCGGATATTCTTGAAATGTCCGGCCCGGATAATCCGGCCCTGGGACAAAACCAGGACAATATCCGGGCAAATGTCCGGCCCCTATACTGAGCTGATTTCCCTCAAGTCCTTAGCCGAAATTCTGGGGACCGGATATTTTGGAAATATCCGGCCCGGATTATCCGGCCTAATGAACTTTTTCTGATTCTCTTTGACAGCACTGACCACATCCAACACACACACAAATGTATCTATATAATCAATGTACCACTTAACCAAACATTAGTATATCACGTACATTGACATCAAACACTCAAAACATAATATGAGAGATGTTCTTTCAACTGCAGCTTAGTATGGCAGTTCATGTAGCCTCTAATTTCTGAAATCTCAAGGTTTATCACGTTGGCAGCTTGGGGACAGTTTTGGGGGACAAAGTTTAGTCCCACATTGCTTGTTGGGAGGGAGTTGGAGTGGTATATAAGGGCTGCTCTTCTAGTTTTTCCAAGTGAGTGAGAAGAGAGGAAGCCCTCGCGCACTCCTCCTCCTCCTCTGCCGCTAGCCTCGCACGTCACGTGACTCGAGTTCGAGACATCTTCTGGAGGCCTAAATTTTTGTTTGGTGCACCAACTGAGTTGGGTACGTGTTGACCATGTGTGTACATGCTCGCCGCGTGCTTCCTACGCGTGGCTACGCGGTCAGTCGGCTCTCCTCCCAGGCTATACCAGGAGATATAACAGATCTGGAGACTCTCTCTCTCTCAGAAGTCTCTAGTCTGCCTCTCTCACGAAAAAGTTTCCTTTTGCTGCGCTGCTATCCAGTCTTCCCCATCCCGGTGACTGTGTGCACAGCCGTCCGGGAGAGCAGGCATCTGAAACCCCGTCCGTTGAGATTCTGCACCGGGAGGCGGGCGATAAGGTTTTTGGGGAGCGTCTCGGCGCGACTGCTCGCTGTTGTTCATGTTCTTCTTCGCCGGTTCGACTGCTTCCTCGACAAATCTGACTACACCATGGGCGACATTAAAGATGGCCATGGTGCTGCTGCTGGTGCGACCTTCCCGGTCGCGATGTACGTGCTTTTCCTCTCATATCTTGCACTGCTACTTGTTCCATGTTCAGATCTGATGCATGTGCTTAGTCTGATCGATGTGTGCGGTTAAAAAATGCTAGTGCATCTATAATAATATTTTTGGTAATTAAACTCACACGAAAATTTCCTAATATTCTAACATTTTCCACATGCCGCTCGTTCCAAGAAAGTGGATTTGTGCCTATGTTTAATAATCATCTCCATATCAATCGCGCAAGATGCATCCCGGTTAGGGACGAAATCACAGCCGCGGTTACGAATGGCAGTGGGTGCTGCCATTTTGTGTTTATATTGTTTTGTGGAAGCGGGATCAAATATGAAAATCGACACAGAACGAGTACGGTGGTGAAAGAAATGAGAAAACCCCTTGAATCATGCAGAAAAAACTCATCAAACCGGCATACTTGCGTTAGTTTCTATGATGAAATGAAATATGATGGTATATCATGATTATAGAATAAAATGTAAGTTAGCACAGATTAACTAGGTAATAGGTGAAGGATCGAATCCTCAAAGCCTACTTGAGCGTAGGAATGGATTATGTTGTCGCCACCCATAAGTTTCGGGATAGACTACTTTGGGCATTTTGACTTATCTTAAATTAGGAGCGGGAATTTTATTTTTGGTTCTGTCCCGCTGGGAAAAACCGTTTTCATTTTCATTCCGCGGAATTTCTTTCCCTTTCTCATATTCTATCACGTTTCCCTTTTGTCGCGAAGTAGTCCAAATCTTTTTGCGCTATTTTCACCCCTGATCCACATGCAGAACATCATAGGTATACATGCGTGTACAAGAATTGTGACGAGCTCGACACAGCCGCTCACGGCGAGGTCCAACTCTTTGCTGCCACACGCCACCAAGAACTCTCAAGCAGGTCTGCAGGAGATGAACTAGGATGTCTTATCAATACTAAAGCCTGGGTTCAAGTACATTCTGTATAGAAACAAAATAGAAAACAATATAACAGAAATAGCAAAAAAATAGAAAATGAAACAGAAACAGAAATCAAAACAGCTACATTGTCTAACTGGACCAGCCCACACTAGGCCCGGGTTATTCTACATCCCTATCATGCATTGAGGATTTACGTGCAGCTAGGCAACAACTGTTGTGGATCAGATTCTGGTAGTCTTAAGGCCTTGCGCATCGTGTTTTTTGGTCCGTGCCATAATCACATCGAACAAGTTATGGAAGGTCTAGGAGATTCCAGAAAACTTGATCACTCTAACAGCCGATATCAATGCGTAAGATGAAAAGGAACCAAATCTCTGAATAAATACAGTAAGTACAAATATAACTAAATGCTAACTTTCATGGATTTCAGTTGCGATCTATTCATTCTGACATTCATGTCAAATCCGAGTACATCACTCTAGTATTTGTCTGGGCAGGAAAAAGAATTCATATATTGGCATAGCCAACACAACGGGATGGTGGAAATTCATCATTTGAGTCAAAACTACCTCCTACTATGCCTGTGTGAAATACAAGATAAAATTCCGAGGATAGCTTCAACCAATAGATGCAGTGGAAAAACAAACACAAGCACACTGCACAAGTGACAAAAAGATTTACGTGGAAAGCCACCTCAACTTAAGGGAAAAACAACGGGTGTGGACGCAAACTTCACTATGAGCAACCTGAGTACAGAGTTTTGCAACCTTCTTTGCCATGCCACTGCTCCCCCTGAATGTGTAACCAAATATCCGAAGTGGACTTTCTGCCATCAATATCTCTAGCTAAATCTGAATATGAAATCAGCTCCGACTCTATACATCCAAAACAAATCGTCATATTTGTAGTGCCCCATAGATATCTCAAGATCCACTTCACGAATAACAAATGTCTGGCTATGTGCACACCATAGCATACATCAAACTCATGTCTGTGTGAAATTGGTCTTTCGTACGGTGTCACCGATGTCTAGTCCTGAAACGCACTCATACAACAAAAGCAGCTGCTGCAATACATGTGGAAGCTGCAGAAAACTTTACCAAATTCATCAATATTATAACATATATATATAGATCAAAACCGATATTAAATGTGTAAAGGAAGAAAAACAATACGTTCTGCAATATTTGCCAGTAAATAGATCAGAACCGGTAATAATTGTGCAAAGAAAGAAAAAACAATGCATTCTGCAATATTTGAGAGTACCTTCCCATGTGTCAACCACTTGAGAAAGGAGCCACCATGAAGGGTAAAGAAATTCCTTCTCCCACTGCAGCATAATCCTTTCATGCGGTGTCACTGAAGTATAGTCTCTATGTACATGTAAATACAGAATAAGCTGAAGTTAACAAATCCAGTTTCAGATAACTATTTCTTTATTGGCGACAATGAAACCACAGAAATAACACAATAGACAACCTTAGTCTACTCAGCGGAAACAAGCTACATACAGCCAAACAACCCTTATAAATATTGGGTCAGACAAAGGGATAACATTTCGGCCTAGAGTTGAGAGAATCGAGGGAATTTTTCAAACAGAATCACCTAGACCATTTCTGCGTTGACACCGGAGTTTACTCACCAATAATAGCTGCTGCAATTTATCAACTGCTGAAAACTGTACAAAAACATTCATCAGTATTATAACATTTATATAAATACTCCAGGACTTATAGTAAATGTGCAAAGGAAGGAAAAAACAATACATTCTGGAATATTTTTCAGTACTTGCCTCCTCCTTTAGTGCAGCCTCTACATACGTGTTGTGTCAACCAGTTGAGAATGGAGCCATCATGCTAGGGTCATGAAGTTCCACCTCCCATTAGGTGTATAAAACTCGACCAGATGTCGAGCTTAGGCTTCTGCAGCATCAAGCCTTTCGTGCGGTGTCACAGAAGTATAGTCTCTATGTACATGTAAACACAAAATAAGCTAAAATTAACAATTCAGTTTTAGATTACCATTACTTTCTTGGCGACAATGAAACCACAGAAATAACACAATAGACAACCTTAGTCCACTCACCGAAAAACACTACATACTGATACAGCCCCACAACCCGTATAAATATTGGGTCAGGCAAAGGGATAAAATTTCGGCACAGAGTGGAGAATCGAGGGCTTTTCCAACAGAATCTCCTAGGCCGTTTCTGTGTTGATACCGGAGTTTACTCACAAAAAATAGTTGCTGCAATTTATCAACTGCAGAAAACTGTACAAAAATATTCATCAGTATTATAACATTTATATAAATAGAACATAACTCATACTAGATGTGCAAAGGAAGGAAAAAAACAATACATTCCAGTACCTGCCTCCTCCTTTAGTGCAGCCTCCTTGCATGCTCTGTCAACCACTTGAGAATGGAGGCATCATGCTAGGGTCATGAAATTCCACCTTTGTCACCAAAGCGGGGAGTTCTGTTCTATTTTTTCCTTTTTTGCTTCTGTTTTGCTAGAAAAGATCGTTTCTGTTTTCGCTCCACGGAATTTCATTCCCCTTTCCATATTTCTTTTTCATTTTTGTTTTTTCGCAGGAAAATCAAAATCTTTTCGCGCTATTTTCATCCCTGATCCATGTGCCCACGAGCTCGTGTAGATGAGTACAGGACTACAGGTGTACTTGCGGGCCTAGTAGCAGTTGGGAGCAATAGAAGAACTGTGATCGAGCTCGATCGACCATGTTTTCCACCAGGATACGGCCGCGCGCGTAATTGATGCCACCGCTCACAGCGAGGTCCAACTCTTCGCTGCCGCACGGCACTTTTCGAATCCAGCACTGCTACTAGAACTACCTTGGTAGCAAAGCAATGACATCAGTACGACAAAACAGCGTGCAACTATGCTCATAATTTTTTCTGGTCGTTGATCACGACGATACTCTTCTAGCTAGTACTAATACGCTCGAGGAAGAATACGGAAACGAGAACAGGTCGGAAAATTTTGCAGTGGATCCACGACTTGTATTACCAGACTACGGGTCGCTTCCAGAACGCAATTACACCCATAATGACCTCGTTAATTCTCTCATGCACATGTCAAATAATAAACTAGCGAAAAAAATATCGGATTAAACCATGGTGAAAGCAGTGACATCTGAGCTCTCAATCCTAATGCCCAGCGGTCGAACAAATGGTAGCTGACCGCGGTGCCACCAGACCGGATCCCGTTGCGCGGCCGGTCCACCGCCGCTGAAAGACATGTCTCCTGTGGGGGTATTTTTCATGAGAGATTTGGTCTTCATTGCAGATTTAAACTAAACAAGAAATACTTTACCAAGAAATGCGCTCCTCCAAAAGCTTCCTGGTGCTACCGGGTCCCACGTACATGCCACAAACTTATTGGTGCTTTGACCTAGCCTACTTTTTTGACGTGTTTTCCCAATGTCCCTCATTCCGAACTACTCCTATGTTTCATAATCATCTCCATGTATACAGTGCAAGATGCGGTCCACTCAAGATCTCAATGAATAAATGGCTAATTTCACAATGATTTTAACTACACATGTCAATTTCATGCACTCTATATATATATACAACTACATATATAGCTATGACAGGAGTTGCGAGACTAGGTAAGATGATTTTGATAAGAACTGAATTGTGAAAATGTTAAAGGGGAGTCTTGGGCTATATATGAGCAAAAATGTGGCTCAAAACAAGTCAATGTTTCTGTACTTGGTAGGTAAACTATTTAGGTGATTTATATAAGAGGCTAGATATATAAAGAGGAACACATAGGGGGTAATTTTTCACTCACTTTCCATCTACATGTTAAATTCGATAGACGCGTTGCAATTGAATGACTCTATTTTGCCAACCAATTTCTTATATACATTACTAGTAATAGTAATCATTACGAACATGGGACTAAATGCGGAAACCTCCATGAACAGAGGAAGGGATTATGTGGTCACCACCCTCTAGTTTCGAGATAGGCTACTTTGGGCATTTTACATATTTTGGATTAGGCGATTGTGCCAGCTACAACAACCCTAAAACGGAAATTTATGTAAGTCAAAAACCAAAATTTCGTTTTCAGTCTGTTCTGCTGAAAAAGTTTCTCCATTTTTGTTCCCTAAAATTCCGTGTCCGGATTCATATTTTCACTCTGTTTCCCTATTTTGCACGAAAAAAATTGAAATGTTTCCGTTCTATGTTCATCATCCCAGTCATAGAGCCCACGAAACGTGCAGAGCCATGACGAGGTCGATCATATTTTCCACGGCCTACGGCCTGGCGCGGCACCGCTCACGGCGAGGTCCAAGGCGCAGCAACTCTTCGCTGAAACACGTAACCACTGTAGCTAGCTGCATCTTTCCGTGAACTGATGCTGTTACTGCATTTGCAGAAAAGGGAGCAGCACACCACTTTTCCAATCCAGTACTACTAGAACTATCTTGGTATCAAAGCAATGACATCACGAAAAGTCGTGAAATAATGGCCGGCGTACACCGTACAATGCTTATACTTTTCTTTCATGACCATACTCTTCTAGCTGCGAGTACTACGCTCGAGCAGGACAGCGGGAACAGAAACAGGTCGGAGAGATGAAAATTTGCACTACAGACGACGAGTATTGCGAAGAAATGTCCTCTCGGAGTTCTATACTTAAATTCTTGGACTAGGGTTCCTTCCCCGCGCAGCTGCCGCCGCCAGGCCATCCCCACCTCCGTCCGCCCCCTCCACCCCCCCCCCCCTTCCCCCGACGTCCTGCCCCCTCGTCGCTCCCCGCAGCGACGGAGGCGACCACCTAGCTCCTCCGCGTCCCCCTCATCCGTCTCCCCTGCCGCCGCCATCGGCGCAGGCCGCCGGGCAAAGCCCCGTGCGGTGCCGGCGGCGGTGGAGCTGCTCGTCCCCGTGCACTTGGAGGGGTAGCGCGGGGCCTTCTCTTTCGGCGACGGTGCACCTCGGCCTAGGAGGTTCCGGCGGCGGCGCGGTTCTTCGGACTACGCAGCAACGGGCGGCGGGCTGGCGATGGCGCTGCTGCTTGGCGGGGGGCGGCGAGGTGGCGCGCGGTGGTGCTCGCCCGGCCCAAATCCGGGCCCTTTGTGGCTCATCTGGGGCTGGGCGGGCCGGACGTGGGCGCTGCCGGACTGCTTCTGGCGGACAGGGGTGGTGGCCGGACCGGAGGTTGGATGAGGTGGAGGCGCGCGTCCAGCAGCATCCCGACGGGGGCTTCACGAGCATGGACTAGGTGGGTCTGTGCTCGGCCGGGCCAGGAGGGCCTGGTATGACCCTTGTCGGCGTGTCCGGACGGGTACCGCCATTGGCGGTGGAGGCGGTTCCCTCCCGCGTGGCCACTACCTACTTGCTCCTCGGTCTCGAGATCCTCCTTTGTCCTGCTGGCCTCGGTTCGTTGGCCGCGGTAAGGCAGCGATGGTGGTTCTATAGCTGTGGTGGTGCACGGTGGTGGGCGGTGAGCTTGGTGGAGCACAATGGAGCGTCCGGGACAAGGTTGTGTGGGTCGGGAGAAATCTCTATCGGGCTGGCCGACACCGACGTGGTTACACCCGCGGGTGCCACCCTTCCTTCCTGAAGGGCGTTGGGTGAAGCCCTCCTCCCTTGTCCCTGTGCGTACCGGGGGAAACCCTAGGACCTGTCCGGGTAGCAGCGTCATCGTCGTCGCATTCCTTCTTGAAGGTGCTGCTTGGTACGTGATACGTCTCAAACGTATCTATAATTTCTTATGTTTCATGCTACTTTTATTACAATACTTGAATGTTTTATACATACTTTACAGCATTATTATACATTTTCCGGCACTAACCTATTAACAAGATGCCGAAGTGCCAGTTGTTGTTTTCTGCTGTTTTTGGTTTCAGAAATCCTAGTAAAGAAATATTCTCGGAATTGGACGAAATCAACGCCCAGGGGCCTATTTTTACACGAAGCTTCCAGAAGACCGAAAGGGAGACGAAGTGGGGCCACGAGGTGGCCGACACCAGGCGGCGCCGGGCCCTGGCCGCGCGGCCTGTTGTCGGGGCCCCTGTCGCCCCCGACCTACCCTTCCGCCTACTTAAAGCCTCCGTCGCGAAACCCCACCCGAGAGCCACGATACGGAAAACCTTCCAGAGACGCGGCCGTCGCGAATCCCATCTCGGGAATTCAGAGATCGCCTCCGGCACCCTGCCGGAGGGGAATCATCCGGGAGGGGCTCTACATCATCATGCCCGCCTCCGGATTGATGCGTGAGTAGTTCATCCTTGGACTATGGGTCCATAGCAGTAGCTAGATGGTTGTCTTCTCCGCTTGTGCTATCATTGTTATAGATCTTGTGAGCTGCCTAACATGATCAAGATCATCTATTTGTAATGCTACATGTTGTGTTTGGCGGGATCCGATGAATATAGAATATTATGTTAAGTTGATTATCAATCTATCATATATGTGTTGTTTATGTTCTTGCATGCTCTGCGTTGCTAGTAGAGGCTCTGGCCAAGTTGATACTTGTAACTCCAAGAGGGAGTAATTATGCTCGATAGTGGGTTCATGCCTCCATTGAATCTGGGACAGTGACAGAAAGTTCTAAGATTGTGGATGTCTGTTGCTACTAGGGATAAAACATTGATGCTTTATCTAAGGATATTTGTGTTGATTACATTACGCACCATACTTAATGCAATTATGTTGTTTACAACTTAATACCGGAAGGGGTTCGGATGATAACCTGAAGGTGGATTATTTAGGCATAGATGCATGTTGGATAGCGGTCTATGTACTTTGTAATGCCCTGATTAAATCACATAGTAATCATCGTTGATATGTATTGAATCTTTATTTGTCAATTGCCTGTAATTTGTTCACCCACATGTTAGTTATCTTATTGGAGACACCTCTAGTGAACTGTGGACCCCGGTCCATTCTTTTACATCTGAATACATTCTCTGCTTTTTCTGTTCTTTGCAAACAAACACCATCTTCCACTCGATACGCTTAATCCTTTGTTTTCAGCAAGCCGGTGAGATTGACAACCTCATTGTTACGTTGGGGCAAAGTACTTTGATTGTGTTGTGGGTTCCACGTTGGTGCCGGTTTCACGGTGTTGCGCCGCACTACATTCCTCCACCAACAACCTTCACGTGCTTCTTGGCTCCTACTGGTTCGATACCTTGGTTTCTTACTGAGGGAAAACTTGCTGTTGTGCGCATCACACCTTCCTCTTGGGGTTCCCAACGGACGTGTACATTTACGCGCATCAAGACCGTTTGGCGCCGTTGCCGGGAGATCAAGACACGCTGCAAGGGGAGTCTCCACTTCCAATCTCTTTACTTTGTTTTTGTCTTGCTTTATTTTATTTACTACTTTGTTTGCTGCACTTAAACAAAACACACAAAAATTAGTTGCTAGCTTTACTTTATTTACTATCTTGTTCTCTATATCAAAACAAAAAAAAATTAGTTACTTGTCTTTACTTTATTTGCTTAGTTTATTTTACTGCTATAATGGGTACTCCTGAAAATACTAAGTTGTGTGATTTCACTAGCACAAATAATAATGATTTTATATGTACTCCTATTGTTCCACCTGCTACTACAGCAGAATTCTATGAAATTAAACCTGCTTTACTAAACCTTGTTATGAGAGAGCAATTTTCTGGTGTTAGTACTGATGATGCTGCTGCCCATCTTAATAATTTTGTTGAACTTTGTGAAATGCAAAAGTATAAGGATATACATGGTGATATTATAAAACTGAAATTGTTTCCTTTCTCATTAAGAGGAAGAGCTAAAGATTGGTTGCTATCTTTGCCTAAGAATAGTATTGATTCATGGACTAAATGTAAAGATGCTTTTATTAGTAAATATTATCCTCCTGCTAAGATTATATCTTTGAGAAGTAGCATTATGAACTTTAAACAATTTGATAATGAAATGTTGCTCAAGCATGGGAGAGAATGAAATCTTTGGTAAAGAATTGCCCAACCCATGGACTGACTACTTGGATGATCATCCAAACCTTTTATGCAGGATTGAATTTTTCCTCAAGGAACCTATTGGATTCAGCTGCTGGAGGTACTTTTATGTCCATCACCCTGGGCGCCGCAACTAAACTACTTGATGATATGATGATCAATTACTCTAAATGCCACACTGAAAGAACTCCTCAAGGTAAGAAGGTAAATTCTGTTGAAGAAACATCTTCTTTGGGTGATAAGATTGATGTTATTATGTCTATGCTTGCAAATGGTAGATCTGTTTTGCCTAATGAGGAAAAGATATTGGAAATTGAAAGAACTACTAAGAGCTTTATGCAATCGCAATATGAGCAAAATCAATTTTTTACTAAAACTATGAATGAACAATCTGCCTTGTTGAAAAATATAGGAAATCAACTTGAAAATTTGAATGTGAAAATTTCTGGTTTGCAAACTAAACTGAAAAGCGAATCTCATATATGTCTGAATCACAATCTTCTTTAATTAATAAAATGGCTGCTAAACCTAAGGATAATGATACAAAACTCTCTGCTACAGCAAATGTCATCCAAGTTCGAATTAATGATAATATTAGATTGATGGCTGAATTGCATGCTAGGTGGGATAGAGAAGAAAAAGAAAAACTTGCTAAAGAAAATAATGTAGCTAAAGTATGGACTATTACCACCACTAGTAATGTTGATTCTTCACATGTTGCTGCACCTCCTACTATCAATGGTAAAATAATTGGTGTTGGCAATGTTTCTACTCCTAGTGCAAAGCGTACAAAATTGCCTGAAATTGCTAAAGCTGTGATAAAACTGCTGAAGTTTTTCAAAATATTGGTGACAATGATTCCATTGCTGTAGAACATAATGGTTTAGATTTTGATGATTGTCATATTACTGAAGTTATAAAGTTCTTACAAAAACTTGCTAGAAGTCCCAACGCTAGTGCTATAAATTTAGCCTTTACAAAACATATTACAAATGCTCTCATTAAAGCTAGGGAAGAGAAATTAAAACTTGAAGCTTCTATTCCTAGAAAGTTAGAAGATGGTTGGGAGCCCATCATTAAAATGAAATTCAATGACTTTGAGTGTAATGCTTTATGTGATCTTGGTGCAAGTATTTCTGATATGCCTAAAAAGATTTATGATATGCTTGACTTGCCACCATTGAAGAATTGTTATTTGGATGTTAATCTTGCCGATAATGTTAAAAAGAAATCTTTGGGGAGGATTGATAATGTGTGTATTACGGTTAACAATAACCTTGTCCCCGTTGATGTTGTTGTCTTGGATATCGAATGCAATGCATCTTGTCCTATTGTGTTGGGAAGACCTTTTCTTCGAACCGTTGGTGTTGTTATTGATATGAAGGAAGGTAATATTAAATATCAATTTCCTCTCAAGAAAGGTATGGAACACTTCCCTAGAAAGAGAATGAAGTTGCCTTTTGATTCTATTATTAGAACAAGCTATGATGTTGATGCTTCTTCTCTTGATGTTACTTGATTTGCACTTTCTGCGCCTAGCTGAAAGGCGTTAAAAAAAAGCACTTCTTGGGAGATAACCCAAGTTTCATTTTATTTACTGTATTGTTGAGTATTGGAAGTTGTTTACTACTGTAGCAACCTCTCATTATCATGTTTTTGTGCCAAGTAAAGTTTTTATGTTAAAGTTGATGCTATATTTGGGATCGCTGCGCAGAAACAGCATTGCTGTCTGTCACGAATTCTCGCAGAAGTCTCTGTAAAAAAATCTAAAAAATCTACAAATTTACGAGCATGATCCTCAGATATGTACGCAACTTTCATTAGTTTTGAGTTTTTCCATTTGAGCAAGTTAAGTCCCCCTGCCAGATGCATCTTTACGGACTGTTCTGTTTTTGACATATTCTGTCTTTTATTTCGCATTGCCGCTTTTGCTATGTTGAATGAGTTTCCTTGTTCCATTAACTTTCAGAAGCTTTGTGCAATGTCCAGAAGTGTTAAGAATGATTGTGTCACCTCTGAATGTGTGAATTTTTGGTTATGCACTAACCCTCTAATGAGTTTGCTTGAAGTTTGTGTGAAGGATGTTTTCAAGGGTCAAGAGAAGAGGATGATATACTATGATCAAGAAGAGTGAAAGGTCTAAGCTTGGGGATGCCCCGTGGTTCATTCCTGCATATTTTAAGAAGACTCAAGCATCTAAGCTTGGGGATGCCCAAGTCATCCCCTTCTTCATCGACAACATTATCAGGTCACTTCTAGTGAAACTATATTTTTATTCCGTCACATTCTTATGTTCTTTACTTGGAGCGCCGGTTTGTTTTTTTTTTTTGAATAAAGTTGGATCCCGCCATTCTTATATTAGAGATATTACGCTCCGCTTTTTCATATGGAACACTTGTGTTCTTAATTGTGCTTTAATGTTCATGACGAAGGCTAAATTGCTTCGTTAAATTGCTATTTGGTTGGAATCGGAAAATGCTGCATATGGTTTGGAAATTTAGCAATTGTTTGAGCTCTCATTAGATCATGTTTAAGCTCTTGCATCATGTAGTTTAATCTATTAATGAAGAACTACCGTAGAGCTTGTTTAATTTGGTTTGCATGATTGTTCTCTCTAAGTCTAGATATTTTCGGGTAAAGTGTTTGAACAACAAGGAAGACAGTGTAGAGCCTTATAATGCTTGCAATATGTTCTTGTGTGAGTTTTGTTGTACCTGTTCATACTTGTGTTTGCTTCAAACAACCTTGCTAGCCCAAACCTTGTACTGAGAGGAAATGCTTCTCGTGCATCCAAACACCTTGAGCCAAAACCCATGCCATTTGTGTCCACCATATCTACCTACTATGTGGTATTTTTCTGCCATTCAAAGTAAATTACTTGAGTGCTACCTTTAAAATTTCATTCCTCTACCTTTGCAATATATAGCTCATGGGACAAATAGCTTAAAAACTATTGTGGTGATGAATATGTAGTTATGTGTCTTAATTCTTATAAGTTGTTTGTTGAGCGGTAACCATGTTTTCTGGGGACGCCATCAACTTTATCTTTGTTGGATATCATGTGAGATGCTATGCATGTTCGTCTTGTCTGAAGTAAGTGTACTTCATGATCAAATGGTTTGAGTATGCATATGTTAGAGAAGAACATTGGGCCGCTAACTAAAACCATGTATCATGGTGGAAGTTTCAGTTTGGACATACAACCTCAATCTCTTATGAGAATATTAACTATTGTTGAATGCTTAAGCATTAAAAGAGGAGTCCATTATCTGTTGTGTCTATGTTGTCCCGGTATGGATGTCTAAGTTGAGAATAATCAAAGCGAGAAATCCAATGCGTGCTTTCTCCTTAGACACTTGTACAGGCGGCATAGAGGTACCCCTTTGTGACACTTGGTTGAAGCATATGTCATGTGATGATAATTCGTGTTTCCGAACTAAGTAGGACAAGGTGCGAGCACTATTAGTACTCTATGCGTGAGACATGCAACTTGTAGGAAGTATTATGCATAGCACATATGAATTATTACTACCGTTGACAAAATTGTTTCTATGTTTTCAAAACAAAAGCTCTAGCACAAAAATAGTAATCCATGCTTCCTCTGCGAAGGGCCATTCTTTTACTTTATTGTTGAGTCAGTTTACCCACTTCTTTCTATCTTAGAAGCAAACACTTGTGTTAACTGTGTGCATTGATTCTTACATGTTTACTTATTGCACTTGTTATATTACTCTATGTTGACAAATATCCATGAGATATACATGTTACAAGTTGAAAGCAATTGCTGAAACTTAATCATCCTTTGTGTTGCTTCAATGCATTCTACTTAGAATTTATTGCTTATGAGTTAGCTCTTATGCAACTCTTATTGATACTTGTCTTGAAAGTACTATTCATGAAAAGTTTTGCTATATGATTCATTTGTTTAGTCATTATCTTTGTTAGCAATCTTTTGTTCAGATCACTCCATTCATCTCATATGCTTTACAATAATGTTGATCAAGATTATGTTGGTAGCATGTCACTTCAGAAATTATTTGTGTTATCGTTTACCTACTCGAGGGCAGTAGGAACTAAGCTTGGGGATGCTTGATACGTCTCAAACGTATCTATAATTTCTTATGTTCCATGCTACTTTTATTACAATACTTGAATGTTTTATACATACTTTACGCATTATTATACATTTTCCGGCACTAACCTATTAACAAGATGCCGAAGTGCCGTTGCTGTGTTTCTGCTGTTTTTGGTTTCGAGAAATCCTAGTAAGGAAATATTCTCAATTGGACGAAATCAACGCCCGGGGGCTATTTTTACGAAGCTTCCAGAAGACCGAAAGGGAGGAAGTGGGGCCGAGGTGGCCGGACACCGAGCGGCGTGGCCTGGCCCCGGCCGCGTGTTGTGCAGGCCCTCGCGTCGTGACCTACCCTTCCGCCTATTTAAAGCCTCCGTCGCGAAACCCCCGCACCGAGAGCCACGATACGGAAAACCTTCCGGAAACGCCGCCGCCGCGAATCCCATCTCGGGGGATTCGGGAGATCGCCTCCGGCACCCGGAGAGGGGAATCATCACCGGAGGGCTCTACATCATCATCCCCGCCTCCGGATTGATGCGTGAGTAGTTCATCCTTGGACTATGGGTCCATAGCAGTAGCTAGATGGTTGTCTTCTCCGCTTGTGCTATCATTGTTATAGATCTTGTGAGCTGCCTAACATGATCAAGATCATCTATTTGTAATGCTACATGTTGTGTTTGGCGGGATCCGATGAATATAGAATATTATGTTAAGTTGATTATCAATCTATCATATATGTGTTGTTTATGTTCTTGCATGCTCTCCGTTGCTAGTAGAGGCTCGGCCAAGTTGATACTTGTAACTCCAAGAGGGAGTAATTATGCTCGATAGTGGGTTCATGCCTCCATTGAATCTGGGACAGTGACAGAAAGTTCTAAGGTTGTGGATGTCTTGTTGCTACTAGGGATAAAATATTGATGCTTTATCTATATTTGTGTTGATTACATTACGCACCATACTTAATGCAATTATCTTGTTTACAACTTAATACCGGAAGGGGTTCGGATGATAACCTGAAGGTGGATTATTTAGGCATAGATGCATGCTGGATAGCGGTCTATGTACTTTGTCGTAATGTCTGATTAAATCACATAGTAATCATCGTTGATATGTATTGAATCTTTATTTGTCAATTGCCCGCCTGTAATTTGTTCACCCAGCATGTTAGTTATCTTATTGGAGAGACACCTCTAGTGAACTGTGGACCCCGGTCCATTCTTTTACATCTGAATACATTCTACTGTTTTTACTGTTCTTTGCAAACAAACACCATCTTCCACTCGATACGCTTAATACTTTGTTTTCAGCAAGCCGGTGAGATTGACAACCTCGCTGTTACGTTGGGGCAAAGTACTTTGATTGTGTTGTGCAGGTTCCACGTTGGCGCCGGTTTCACTGGTGTTGCGCCGCACTACATTCCTCCACCAACAACCTTCACGTGCTTCTTGGCTCCTACTGGTTCGATAACCTTGGTTTCTTACTGAGGGAAAACTTGCTGCTGTGCGCATCACACCTTCCTCTTGGGGTTCCCAACGGACGTGTACATTTACGCGCATCAGTACGCGGCGTTTCAGAGTGCTAGAGCGTGGTGGAAATTCTCCGAAGGGCGCAACGGCTACGGAACACCTTCGTTTTCGCCGATCCGACATTTTCAGCTTTCTTTCTCTTTTCTTTCTTTTATGTTTTCTCTTGGGCGTGACTGTGCTGATGCCCCATCATCAGTTGGATCGTGTGGTTGATGTATTAATATAGCGGGCGAAAGCCTATTTTAAGAAAGAAATGTCCTCTCTTCCAGAAAGCAATTGGGGCTCGTGATGACCTCATTAACCATCTCTCTTCACGCACGACCAATGCATGAGCTGTACGAAAAAAAAAGTTTGGCACGATGTCAAATCCAAGGCTACTACTACTAGGAACGAAAAATAAAAAAAGAAGAATTTGAAAACAAAGATTGAACTTATAGGTAAGCAAAGTCAAACTAGGTGCGGAAGCAGACAAAATGTTTGGAGCCCACCAATCAAAGACTTTTTTTTCTCTCCATCTCCATCGGCCTAATGTAAAAGGACACGAAACGAGCGTTTAAGTCCGCGCTGTTAGAAAATGTGCTTGACCCCAACTCAGCGGCCCGACGCATAATGGCCAGTCTATCCATGAATGCATCGACCGCGGACGCTGCGACTTACCTTGTATTCTTAGCCATTCAGCAAATTACCAGGTACCGATTCTAACGAACTTTAAGGACATCATTTTAGGACATTTTGCGTCAAATTGACTGGCTTTATTGGTGCCTCGCAGATGGACATTAGGGAGTCACTCGAGAGGCTCTGCTACGAATGCATAGACACCTCTTCCGACGACGCGGCCACCATCCTGCACGAGCACCATGACCAACAGATGTCGGTGTATCGGGATCGACGCAGGGCCGCTAGGGAAACATCAAGCGCAACCGAGTCGGTGGGCATGCCTGGCTCTACAAAGACTACTTCCACCTCATCTATCCGGTGTACAAGCCCCACATGTTCCGGTGCTGCTACCGGATATCAAGATACATGTTCATGGTCATTATGCGGGGCGTCACAGACTACAACCCATGCTTCCATCGCATGTCCGATGTTGTTGGTAAGTGATGCATGTAAGATGCATACATAAACTTTGTCCTTTATTAGAATGAATTCCCACATATTTGCAACATATATGATGATAATAACATGTTTCACATTGATTTATGGGGATTTACCAATGATCCCCTTTGTATGGTTTATAACTCTGCAGAACAGGAATTTCCTGTTTTGTCTATTTTCACTTTCAGAGACCTATACGGAGTCAAATTGAGCTATGATTTCTTGAGGGTCATTTTTCATAGGGAGAATCAATCTGGGTCCTGGAAGAACACTTGGAGAGGCCTGGGTCCCAAAAGAGCACAGGTGGCGCGCCCAGGCCAGGAGAGCATGCTATCCCTCTCTTTTGGCCTTCGATCGTCCAAATCGGTTAATTCTTTCGCCCACAATCGTATTTTGACCTAAAAGCCACTATATATATGACCCCCCGAGGGTTCTCTGGAGGAGAGCGCCACAAAACCCTAGAAACGCGAAAACAGAGGTTGCAGCAGCAAAGATTGGAGGGAGAAACTCCGCCAGAGGGATCTCCACCTTCTCCAACGTGTTCATTGATAGCTTGAAATTTAGCACTATTTTATCGAGGATTTTAAGTATACTATTACTCATGTTGTCACTCATTTCATGCTCCAGCTTGATACACATGTGCCTATTTTGCATATTTACGAGTTTTTGTTCATTTCTTTCTCATATTTAGTAGTTTTAGTAGGATTTTATTATGTTTTCCTTGTCTTTGATGTGTATTTAGGTGTTATTGCCAATCATGGAAAAAGGGAGCAAAATGGATCAAGAGGGTACAAGATGAGATAATTACAAGCACCAGACTTAGCCATATGAGGTGTAGGAAAAGTGATATTTTTCCAACATCTTATATTCAAGATCTAAGGCATGCTGAGCCCCGTCCATATGAGTTAAACGTGCCGATGAACACCCAAATCAAAGTTCGTATGAAGAAATGACGTCCGGAATATGAAAGCATCCAATAACTTTAGCGGCCATTGGTACTGTCAGACCCGCCCGTACCGTGCGGTCGTACCAGGCTCCGATGGGTCCGTTTCGTCAAATGGAACAACATTTGTGAAGGCCCGATGGGCATATTTGGCCCCAGGCTCCACCGGTTCGCGAAACTGGCCTCCAGAGCGCTATTTAAGGAGGGGAGGAGCCAAGGACAAGGGCACCAATCATCCACGCCCTAAGAGACGGATATTTGCTGCTCCGCCGCCGCCGTCTCCACAGCTGCCGCCTCCATCACCATCTCCACCAACACAGATGAGGAGGAGGCTAAGATCTTGAAGGGCAATGCATCGATCTCCATCATCATCATCATCATCATCATCATCATCATCAACGTCTCAGTCACCGATCTCCTTTGTCTACTTGGTTGTGATCCGAACTCTATTAGGATTTACACTTGTATGCAGTTGTGCGTTATTCATATTGCTATGATGTTGATCCCCTTCATGTATGAGTAGTTTCTTTGTTCTTGGGGAGATATGGAGAAACCCTAGTAATATTATGATGTGAAATAAAGATGTCTTATACCTTTGATCTATGAATGTCTGTTAGTTCTCCTCTTGATGTTATGTGAAGTGCACCACATAATATTTGCCTTATGGACAAGGAGAGAACTACCCTTTAAAGTGTGGTAGAGTTAGTGGCAGGAAGTGACATTACCGTATCAGCGCTTTAACACATGGATGAGGGGGATAAGGAGGGATTCACTAAGCTCATATCTGTAACCATGGGGTAAAACTCTTAATATCAATAGTCAATATGTGGCTTGCATTAGAGTAACTGATGTGGTTATTTAGAGATGCGACGGCCGATGGCTTTTTGGCGCATCTTATTACGGAGCTCTTTCCACACATATCATAGCAAAGATATAGTTCATTCTAATCATAGTAATAGCAATACTGAAAGGATACTTTGCCCCGATATTTGTTTTTAGTAATTGATGACAATTCCTATAGACTAATATTTCCATTGAGTTTTTGTTTGAAGAAATAATCCATAGGTTTTGCTTGAACTCCGTTTGTTGGATTCAAGATAGTTGATGTCGAGAGAGTAGGTTTGGCTCGAAGTCGGTGTCCCAATCCTCCAAGGCTCATGAGTTGAGCTATTGGTGACCAAGATGTAGAGCATGCAATCAAATGAAGTGTTCCGGCTTGAATGAAGCATGAGCGCCATCATCAAGGTCAAGAAGGACGCGGTTAATTCTCTCGCCCTCTGATGGTGTCGGGTCACGATGTGAAAACGGAGAGGACGAGCTCGAGCCGAAGTTCGAAGTAGTGCTCGAAGGCGAAGCACGACAAGGTAGTCTCCTCTTTTCGGTTTTCCTTGACTATAGGACCCCGCACTATTAAGAGGGGGTCGGAGCAGTTATTTGGTTCTTTGGCTCAAATTAATCTCATTCGTTTGGTATCTCTCGTCTATTTTATCTTCACCACCATATGCCGTCTTTGATCCCCTCTATTATGTATCTCCAAATGTGGCTCGTTTTTTGCTCGGCGTTTTCCATTTCGTTTCTACCACTTCTTGTTCGCCACAAAAATATTCTGCCTGTTGCTTCTATGTTTTCCTCTCTAGTATTTTTCTCCCAATGATGATTAAAGTTGGCTCAGCTTTTACCCAAAAGAGGCTCAAAGTTTGCTCCACTATTTGCCAAAAATATTTATAATGAAAAAGGCCAAAATAGCAGTTTTGGTCGGTCAGACCGGCCTCTAGTCCGGTCAAACCGGCCGGCCCACTTTTTATTCTCTCCCCATGCGTTGCTTTTTCCATAGAAGAGGGCCGGTATGACCCAGGCCGCAGCGCTGCCTCACTCACGCGCGCGCCTACGCTACGCCTAGCCTCGCATCGCCAGCTGACCAGCTCCCGCACGTGGCCGCCCACGTCGGCACGTCGCCCGCGCCTGCTCGCAGCGCAACAGGCAAACGCCGCGCCTGAGTGAATATGTTTATCTTTATGGGCATAATTAGAAGTTTGAATAAATACAGTTGTATCTTGTAAAAAATATGTTTATCTTTATAAAATATGCAGTTGGATACCAAAAAAAAAATCGACTGATTGATTCCATAGGAAATCAATCAACTTGTTGCAAAAACACAACAAAGTAAATCCGCTTTCAATACGCCTTAGAATCCAACAATAGTTATTGCCGTTTCTTTGTTGTTTTTTTATTGTTTTCGCCTATAACGTGCAGTACCATATTTAAAAGGAAAACTATGATATGTAGTGTTCGTAAGAAAAAAATTCACATCTTCGTGCATTTACATCCACTGGGTAAAATTCCTTCATCAGCTGACCGACCACTTTCTTTTCTTCCAGCTACCTGTCCTACCAAACCGAGTGCACTACTTGAGCATCAACAAATGTTGGCAACTCTCATTTTAGGTCTGACTAAGAGCATCTTCACTCGCGTCCTCCAAAACGTTCCCCAAAGAAATTTGGGACGCGCCGGACAAAAAATCGTTCTCAGCCGCGCGCCCTAAAGGCATTTTTTTTGGTCCTGCACGGCTCAATACGGTGTCCGGCGTCCCGAGCCCATCCCCGCTACACAGGGGACGCTCCGGGCACGCCGGATACAACGAATTGATAGGCGAGGAGGCGCAGGCTCGACGCGTCAGCGGCTCGGACGCTCAACCGCCGCCTATGTAGCGACGGTGCAGTTGCCGGGAAGGGGAACCGTTGCATTGGCAACCACGTCGATCAACGCGCGAACTCCGCGGAAGAGCAACCGCCGCTCTCTTTGACTTCTGCGCCGCCATTCATCCGCGCTCAATAAGACCCCTACGTAGGTGCTTTCGGATCTACAACCGGCCGCCATTCATCCAAACCTCTCACGATGAGCGGCCTCTCTCAGCTTCCATCAGACACCGACAGCAAGGGTAGGTCTCCAGGATGGCACCATTGGTAGGACAGAGTCGCGACGCCTAGCAACGACGATGATTCCCCGCCACCGCTGGATAGCGCGGAGTAATGGGAGGCCGTGGAGGAGGAGCCGGAGGAGGAAGGGTCTGAGGAGGCGACGGCGGCAGCGGCCCGGGCGAAGGCGGATGCGAAAGCGAAGGCCAAGGCTAAGGCGAAGACACAGCCGGCGAGCACCGTCGACGACGAGGAGGACACAAGTTCCTCCGACGCGTCGACCGACACCGCCTCTTTGGAAGAGGTGACGACCAGGAAGCGCCACCGTGAGGACAATGAGGTGGGGGCATCAAAGAAGAAGAAGTACTTTAAAAAAATTATATGTAATTTGTTTATGTTTTTTCGAAGTTTTTATATGTAATTTGTTTATGTTGCACCGATTTGAATATTAATACATAGTTTTCTTCTATCTATTTAAATAAAAATACAATGTTTTAAAGTTTTGGGGGCGCGTTTGGCGGACGCGGCTGGGGAGCGACGTCCCCCAAGCGCGGCACGAAGGAAACACGTCCCCCAAACGATAAATCCGACGCCTTTGAGGACGGCTTTGAGAGACGCGTCTTGAGATGCTCTAAGGCTCGTTCATTCGCCGTGGATCTGGCAGAGAGTGATTATTTATAGGATATATTGATTAGAGTTTTTTTTTTGTGTCGCTACCGATCTGCCTTAATTTTTTTTGGTGATCTGATTTCTTTAACCTAATAATCTATCATTTACTACATAAAAATGGTTATTAATACATTATGTGTATCACCATTTTTTTTGGCTTGCATGTTCCATGTGCAGTGCAGTATCTCTTTCTCCAAGTTGGAGCATCCTTCCTTTTTGTCTTGCATGTTTTCTGTGCAGTGCTAGTGCTGCATCTCTTTCTCCATTTTTGTTAGTGCTTTGGCTTCAGAAGAATTAGAAAGGAAGTAGTTATCAATTGATAATGTACGTATGAAGATTTCATCTGAAATAAGTGAGTTGTCGATTGTAATTACCAAACATGACAATTAAGTTGAGAACCGACTTCTGAAGGCTACGAATGCATGACTTTGATATTCATATCTCTGTCGTTGCTCTATAGCTTGGATTTACGTTGTCATGATAACTTGAATCTCCGTCAGATTGAATCTTCACCGATCTGGATATTCGCTAGCGTCGAGCTGCACCTCACGCCACAGGCCAACTTCAATCTTATTGGTGGTGTGTAGATCAAGTTTGGTTTGAATGACTTGGATTTTCTTTTCAGGGCCAATGACTTGGATTTTGGTTGGACGTGAGTCGCTGACGTGTCGGGCCCGCGTCTCCTCGTCTCGCTTCTCGTTGTGTCCGGTGTGCCCGAAGCGTTTCCTGTGTAGCGGGGATGGGCTCGGGCCGCCGGATACCGTATTGGGCCGCGCCGGACAGAAAAGGCCTTTGGTGCGCGCGGCTGGAAATGATTTTTTGTCCGACGCTCCACAAATCCTTTTAGGGGCCGCTTTGGGGGACGCGGCTGGAGATGCTCCAAGACAGATGACCCCAGGTACATACCTCAAACTTTTTGGTGTCGTGACCTAGCAGAGTGTTTTGACGTGTTTCCCAATGCCCCTTATTCCGAACGAGTGAATTTGCACATATTTCTTAATCAGCTCTATGTATGCATCGTAAGATGGGTCCACTTATCAAGATCTCGATGAAAACGTGGCTAAACTCAGGGTGATTTTAACTACAGATGTCAATTTCAGGCACTCTCCATATATATACAACTATATAGGTACAACAAGAGTTGCGAGACTAGGTAAGACAATTTCGATAAGAACTGCATTGTGAAAATGTTAAAAGGGAGTCTTTAGCCATATATGAGCAAAATGGTGGCCGAAAACAAGTGAATGGTGTTGTACTTAGTAGGTAAAGTATTTAGGTCAATTATAAGAGGCTAGATATATAAAGAGGAACACATGGGGGTAAATTTTCACTTACTTTGCATCTACATGTTAAATCCATGGACGGGTTGCATTGGAATGAACTCTAATTTCTCAACCAAATTCTTGTATACGTTGTATTATTATTTAATTTAATCATGACGAGCATGGGGTAAATATGGAAGCCTCCTTGAATGGAGCGAGGGATTATGAGGTGGGCTACTTTGGGCATTTGACATATTTCGGATTAGGCCTACTGATGCCAGCTAACAACTCCAAAACAAAATTTTCTTTAAGTCGGAAGTTCCCGTTTTCGGTTTGTTCCACCGAGAAAGTCCGTTTATGTTTTCGTTGCCTAAATTCGGTACAATATTTCCGTTCTATTTTCATCTCTAGTCCTAGTGCCCATGAAACGTGCAGAGCAGTACATGTATAGCTACTTGCCGCGTGCGGAGTTCCAGCTGGGAAGCCATAGAAGTTTGGCAAGCTCGATCATATTTTCCACGGCCCACGGCCACGCGCGTAAACTGCAGGCTTCTGGCTGCAACAGGTCTGGCCCGGAGAAACCTAATTATGACGCGTGTTCCCGAAGGGACGCGACGTCTCCGCCTCCCTTCTCCACGCGTGCAGGCTTCTGGCCGTATCGGGCCTGGCCCGGAGAATCTGTCATTCCGGGCGTTCCTCCAGGGCTTATCCAAGGGGTGCTTTATAACCCGGTTCATGCAACAACGCAGTGCGCTGCAGGCATCCAAACGGGCAGAAAATTGTTGGCCCGATGCGAGCCAAGGAGGATGCAGGCTACCAAACGCGCCCTTTGCGGGTTTCCGCCAGATTCCGCGCGTTCCCCTGAACAAGGATAGCGGGCTTACCGCACGCCACTGCATCTTTCTGTCAAATGATGCGGCCCCTGCATTGCCGGAAAAGGGAGCTAGACACCACTTTTGCAGTCGTCAGTGCTACTAATACGGAGTATAAATTTTCCTTCAAAGAAAAATACGGAGTATAAAATTTTCTGGTTGTTATCATGATGATACTCTTCTGGCTAGTACTACTCCCTCCGTCCCATGAAAATTATTTGAGATTTGTCAAAATAACACGCCTAGACCAGTAGACCAGATTCGAATTTTAACAAGTCTAAGACAATCTTCGTGGGACGGAGAAAATACTACACTCGAGGAGGACTGCAGGAAAGATAATAGGTTGGAGGGACAGAAATTTGCAGTGGATCGATCCAAGACTTGTACTATGAGAGTAGGAGACTACGGGAAGTACGGCGAAGAAATGTTGTCGCTTCACAATTAGACTCATAATAACCTTGCTAGCTTTCTCAGACACGATGAGCATATGCAATGTGCGCAAAAAACAAAGTTTGGCGAGATGTCAAATGTTAAACTAGCGAGACAAAAATCGGATTAAACAATAGTGAAAATATGTGTGCTGGCAATACAAATGCCCAGCAGTCCACCAAACGGCAGCTGACCGCGGTGCCAGCAGATCACGTTGAACTGCGGGTCCACCACCACTGAAAGACATGTTTCCGTTGGGGTTTGTTCATGTGAGGTTTGATCTTCACTGCAAACTTAATCTAAACGGAAATACTTTACAAAGTAATACGACTCTTACAATAGCTTCCTATGGCAGATGATGACCTGGTACAGACTTCAACCTTTTTGGTGACGTGACCTAGCAGAGTGTTTTGACGTGTTTTCCCAATGCCCCTTACACCGAACGAGTGAATTTGCGCCTATGTTTCATAATCAGCTCTATGTATACATCTTAAGATGGGTCCACTGATCAATCTCGATGAAAACGTGGCTAATCTCACAATGATTTTAACTACAGATGTCAATTTCAGGCACTCTTCATATATAGACAACTATATAGGTACAACAAGAGTTGGGAGACTAGGTAAGACAATTTCGAGATAAGAACTTCATTGTGAAAATGTTAAAAGGGAGTCTTTAGCCATATATGAGCAAAATGGTGGCTGAAAACAAGTGAATGGTGTTGTACTTAGTAGGTAAAGTATTTAGGTCAATTATAAGAGGCTAGATATATAAGAGGAACACATGGGGGTAAATTTTCACTTACTTTGCATCTACATGTTAAATCCATGGACGGGTTGCATTGGAATGAACTCTAATTTCTCAACCAAATTCTTGTATACGTTGTATTATTATTTAATCTTGACGGGTAAGTATGGAAGCCTCCTTGAATGGAGCGAGAGATTATGAGGTGGGCTACTTTGGGCATTTGACATATTTCGGATTAGGCCTACTGATGCCAGCTAACAACTCAAAAACAAAAATTTATTTAAGTCGGGAATTCCCGTTTTCGGTTTGTTCCACCGAGAAAGTCCGTTTCTGTTTTCGTTGCCTAAATTCAGTATCCATTTTCATGTTTTTATTCTGTTAGCCCCCCCCCTCCCCTCCCCAAAAAGTCACAATATTTCCGTTCTATTTTCATCCCTAGTGCCCATGAAACATGCAGAGCAACGGGCGCATTTGGTAGTCTGGGCGTCCCTTGGCTCGCATCGGACCAGCATTTTTGGTCCGTTTGGTTCCCTGGTCCCTTTGGTTCCCTGGACGCACTCGCGTTCTTGCATAGCACGAGTTTTAAAGCACCCCTGGGACAGGCCCCGGAGGAACGCCCGGTTTGACAGTTTATCCAGGACCAGGCCCTGGCGAGACGAAAATCGACAACGTCGTTCGCGCGGGAGCTCCGCCTCGGCATGGCGGGAGAAGCCGAAATCCCAGCGGCGTTGCGCGGTAAAGGTAGGGGTAACCTCCCTCTTCGGTTACCCTCTCCATTAGCCCCTCCCAAAATTTCCCTTCCCCCAAATTTCGCTGCGCGACCCAGATCTGGCAGGCGCATCTCCCTTCGGTCTCCGGCGTCGGACCAGGTCCTCTTCTCCAGCGCGATGGAGCTGCACATGCGGCGGCTTTCGTTGTCCTTCGTCCACCATGACGGAGGTAAGTGAAAACTACTCTGCTCTACTGTAGTGTTAGATTCATGTTGGTAGAACTAGTTGGGTTCGATAAGACCGTTCGTAATGCATAGATCTTGTTTGAGTAGACCGACCAGCTCCAGCTTGTGCATCACGCCGCAGCACTCATCGTTTGCATGCAAGTCTGGATCCTGATGGTGCACAAGAGAGCAGTTAGGCATGCTGCTTTTCCTCGTGTGACTTACAGACCTATGTTACAACAAGATCAGGAGAGGATTGTCAACCTAAACAACATCTACAACTGCAACGACGTAGAGGCCATCCAGATGCTACGGATGAGAAGTGCCCCTTTCTATGCACTTGTGAAAACGTTCAGGGAAAGAGGACTGATAGCATCCACACCTCTGTCGAAGAACAAGTCGCAATGTTTCTTCATGTCGTCGGTCATAACCTGAGGTTCAGAGTCATCCATAACACATTCAGGTGATCCACGGAGACTATCTCTCGGTACTTCCAGCAGGTGTTGTACGCAATTGGAGAGCTCAGAGGTGAAATGATCAAGCCAACATCAATGAACATATCAACCAAGATCAAGAACAGCTACAAGTGGTTCCCCTATTTCAGGGTGAGTATAAAATCATGTTCCTTCTACCTATCTGATGTGTGCTACTGTCAGAAACATGATTGTGTGCTAATCTTTTTACATGATTGTATTAGGGCTATTGATGGTACTCATGTCACTGCAAAGGTACCGAGATCAATGTCTGCAGCATTTCGCGGGAGGAAGCACTACACCAGCCAGAACGTTCTAGTAGCTGTGGATTTCGATATGAGGTTCACCTACGTGCTTGCTGGGTGGGAGGGTTCACCTCATGATGCGAGCATCCTGGCCGACAGCTTATCAAGGCCTGATGGGTTGCAAATCCCTGACGGTAAATTCTACCTTGGAGATGCTGGATATGCATGCCGATCTGAAATTTTACCTCCCTTCAGGAAAACAAGGTACCACCTCAACGAGTTCTCTGCGAAGCACCGACCTCTGAATGCGAGAAAGTTGTTCAATCTCAGACACTCAAGCCTTAGAGGCAGCATTGAGAGGGCCTTTGCTGCATTGAAGAAACAGGTTCAAGGTCCTTGACCAGAAACTGTTCCACACGTTTGACACTCAGTTAAAGCTGGTCCTTGCTTGCTGCATTCTTCACAACTGAATCCTAGGTTGAGGCGAAGATGAGTTCTTCGAAGAGGTTGTCAGTTTTGATGAAGTAGAGACCGACCATGGCGTGGAAGCATGCGACAATGATGCCTGGAAGGTGAAGAGGCAAGAGTGGGCAGACGCAATGTGGGAAGCCAGAGGCAACACCACCATCTGAGAAGAAGTGAAAAAGTGAAGAAGAAGTGAAGAAGTGAAGAAGAAGAAGTGAAAAAGTGAAGAAGTGAAAAAGTGAAGAAGTGAAGAAGAAGAATTGAAGAAGAACCCCTATGATCCCCTGTTTCTCGAACCCTTTTCGATCCCCGTATGTTGAATGATCCCGTTATGATAAACTGCAATTTGTAGTAGCTTGGGAGCACCGTGTTATGAACTACCATTCGCAGTAGCTAGGGATGATTTCGTGAACTGATTGCAACTATTATGAACTGTGATTTCTGTGTGATGGGAGGTGAGAACATGGTAAGGCTACCCGTAGTAGAGAAGAGGTAACCATAGACATGCCTGTATGGTACCAAATAGGCCTAATATCATCTCCATCGAGATTTGGGCTTGGCTGCAGACAAATAAACAGAAAATCTTTTTTAGCCCAGCCGATGCAGCCAGACCTACCAAACAACAGGTCAATTTCGGCCTGTGGCTCGTTCTGGATACACAAGTATGCTTGCATGGTTGTACCAGTGAGGCACGAATTAGACCAGGCTACCAAACGCGCCCTACAGGTATACCTACTTGCCGCGTGCGGAGTTCCAGTTGGGATGCCACAGAAGTTTGGCAAGCTCGATCATATTTTCCACGGCCCACGGCCCCGCGCGTAAACTGCAGCGCCGCTCACGGCGAGGTCCTAGGCAGCAACTCTTGGCTGCCGCACGTAACGTAACCACTGCACCTAGCTGCATCTTTCCGTGAACTGATACTGTTACTGCATTTGCAGGAAAGGAAGCGAGACGCCACTTTTCCAATCAATTACTACTCTATGTCTCTATACCTTGGTAGCAAAGCAATGACATCAGTACGGAAAGGCTTGGAATTATGGCGGGCGTACAACGTCAACGTACCATGCTTATATTTTTCTTTCTGGTCGTTGATTATGACTATACTCTTCTAGCTACGAGTACTACGCTCGAGCAGGACATCTGGAACAAAAACAGGTCGGGGAGACGAAAATTTGCACTACGAGACGACGAGTATTGCGGAGAAATGTCCTCTCTTCCAGAATGCAATAAGCGCTCGTGATGACCTCAATAACCTTCTCTCCTCAGGCACGGCCAATGCATGATCTGAACGCAATACAAAAAAGTTTGGCACGATGTCAAATCCAAGGCTACTACTAGTAGGAAGGACAAAAATGAAAAGAAGAAGTTGAAAACAAAAATTAAACTTATACGTAAAAGCAAAATCAAACTAGGGGCGGAAGCAGACAAAGTGTTTGGAGCGGATCAAACAGAGACTTTTTTCCTCTTATAAATTGTTAGGGATGGCCCAAGTAATGAAATACAGAAACTCGAGGGGATTTCGGTATAAATAATATTTTGACATGTTAGGGGGCCTGGCCCTGTCGGCCCGGTCTCCGCTGTTGAACAGAGCCCTGGACTTATTTGACGCACATGTAAAATTACGATCCCAACTGAGATTATTTGACGCACATGTTAGGGGGTACGAGTTTGGGCCGAGGTACGCACGCGTCCGCCGCTATTCGCCTCCATCCTCTAACCAACCCTCCGCCCCCCAACCCTAACCCTCCGCCCCCCGCCCTCCGCCGCCGCCGCCGCCGGTAGCGCCGCCGGGGGCAAAGTCCCTCGGGGCGTGGCGGCGGCGGGGGCCTTCCTCGTCGCCGCGTGCAGATCGGCGGCCGGATCCCCACCTCCTCGCGGTGCAGACGCGCGTGGGATGGACGACGGCGGCGGCGGCCCTCCTCCCGTCGGTTGTCCGCTGGCGGACCGGTCGGCGCGGGTGGGATGGGCGGCGCTGCGGTCTCCCTCTTCTCGTCGGCTTCCCGCAGCACTCCGGCAGGGGTTGGTGGTGGGCGGCGGCCAGACCCACGGTCTGCGCCATGCCATCCACCCCGCCTCTCGTTGGTGCGTGGAGGCGATCTCGGGCATCTTCCGCGATACGAGGGCGCCCGGGGCAGCAGCCTTGGGTTTGACGGAGGAGGTGGCCCTTCTTCGCCGGAGAGGGTCGGCCTGCGGTTGGTGGTGGTGGATTTTTGATCTATCATCGCCAGCCGGCGGTGTGATGGAGGTGCATGGAAGCCGGCGATGGTGTCGCCGGTGGAGGGTTGGGTTGGCCAGCCCGGGATGGTCGCCGACGTGGGGTCCGGCCTGAATAAAGGCGGCGGTCCTATGGCCTCTCTTGCGTGAAAGGAGGACCTACCGGAGGCCTGGACTCGTGATGGCCGGAGGGTTGAGTTCCGAAGGCTCGTCGGCGAATGTAAGTGCTGCAGTTTTTGGATCGAGGTATTCGGTCGTGCGCACCCATGCGTTTATTCCGACCGTTTGGTTCGGCGGAGCGGCGAAGCTCTTTTTCGTGTTGACATCAAGTGACTATGGATCCATGATGAAAGTCGGAAGAAGAGAATTTCATGAAGGCCGGAGGGGAGGACTAGCTAAGGGAGGTTCAAGTCTCGCGCTGTTGGGCTTGCTTGTGTCCGGGCTTCACAGCGGCGGTATGAAAGTGGGGGCGACAACACATGTGAGCAGAGTCCTACCTTTCGGGTGAAAATCCAAGGTCCGGCTTAGCTGGTTGTGCTGGCATGACCTTGGTGGAGGCATTGTTTTGAGAGTGGGGACTATCTTGGTGAAAACCTAAGATCTTTGATCGGGCGACGACGGTGATGGAGCACTGTTTCCTTCTTGGAGGCGTCGTTTTTGGAAGTGAATTCAGGTGTTGTCATGGTGGTGGATGTATTCGTTGTTGTTAGATCTGTAGCGGGACTTTTGTTTCTTAGTTTTCTTTTCATTTTTTTGGTGTGCATCCGTAGTGCCATTAGGGTGGTGCGTTGTTGCAGAGGCTGGGTGTAATTGGTATCTCTCGATATTAATATATTCCCTTTATCGAAAAAAAAACTGAGATTATTATTTACTCTCAACAAGATGTGGACCCCACATCTATGAATCTCTTTCCCTAATCTCGAGTCCCATATGCTCCCCATTAAACTCTACTCTCCCTCCCCAACCACCGGCCTCCACCGCTTCCCCTCTTCCACACTCCGCCATTGCCACCTCTCCCAGCCCCCCACGATTCATCGACCGCGAACATGGACGATGGCTGTGAAGGTTGCCACAAATCAAATGCCGACCCATATATGTCGGAAATGAAGACGAGCGGTGCGAGGCGGCTACGGAGAGGAACGATGTAGAACACGGGGCGATGTTGCCGCCGGATGAAGAGGATGATTTGCGATGACATCTTTGAGCGTTGCACGAGATCTCGTTGATGTATGTATGGCAAACAACCCGACACGAGAACGAGAGTGCATGCCGTACCACTCCCTTGCTCGATCTCTTCTCATCTCGGGTCCCGCACGAACACACATGAGCAAGACCACGCCGCCCTTCCTCGATGCGCCCTGGCTCGTGAACAACGTTGCCATCCCCTGCTTCGTTTCGTGCGACCTCGTCGCCAAACACGGCAGAACCGAGTAAAATGGCCAGTTCCACGCAAGGAAGGAACTACTAGAGGTTGAAGAGAGATATGGCAGGTGGGTCAAGATAGTTAGTCATGAAAGTGAATTACTTTTTATTGGAATTCTTTTCAACTGTCAAAAACAAATTGAAGGTTCAAATAGACGGAAATTGACAAATCCGATGTCCCAAATTCAGGAATTGAGAGTTAAGTTCAGTTTAGCTTTTGCTTCTAAGTTTAAATTTGTTTTAGACCTTTTTTTATTAAAAAAAAAAACTGCCCCATATGCCGAGACATGACAAATGCGCAAATGGCATGTGACCGTGGTCCGTGGTGCCACCCGGCCAGATCCCGTTGCGCGGCCGGTCCACCACCACCATTGCCGTAGCCGTACCGCGCCCGCGCCGACGACGACGCGCATCGCCATCTGCCCTGCCGTGCCGGAAGTTACGTTACAAAAGTTGCCCGCACGACTGAGAACTGTGATAAGCTCGACCATGTTTTCCACCGGAATACGGCGTCGCGCGTACTTCTGTTAGTTTATTACCCATCGCTCAATCAGTGGCATGCACCTCGAGGTCACGGCTAACTGTGATTACGCAGCCGCTCACGGCGAGGTCCAAATCTGCGCTGCCGCGCGCACGCCACCGCAGATATAGGAGCTGCATTCGTGAACTGATGCGGTTACTGCATTGCCGGAAAGGAAGCTACTAGACGCTACTCAGCTCTTCCAATATCCAGTACTACTGTAGCTACCTGTTAGCGAGTGTGTCTCTGACTTAGTCTTGTATAGCTAACCGGCGCACGACGCCCACTCACCCATGTTCTCGTGCACGTCCTGCACCTGTAAACGCATGTACTCGAGACCCTATATATAGAGGATCAGCACAGCGATCAGCACCAAAGGTGCATCGCCCAACCATTCTCCCTGTCTACATGGTATCAGACGCTGAGATCTCCTCGCGCCTGTGAACCGTCTGCTTCCGCTGCTCTCGCCGGCGCTCGCCGTGATGGCTTCACCACCACCGCCACCTCCTCCGCCTCCGGCCGGCACCGGCCTCGCTGGCGCCCTGTCTCCTAGCGCCTCCAGTCCTTTGCTCACCCCAGCAGCCATCGCTGCGGCCGCGGCCGCGCCTTGAGTCCTCTTTCGGACCGCTCGGGTTGTCCCCTCCAGGGCGACTCGGGGCGGAACCCTAACCCCCCGCCGCCGCCTCCCCCTCCTCCTCTCTCCCTCCTCCCTGCCGCCGCCGGCGGCCTGGCGCGGTCGGTGATGGGGGCGGTGGGGATCTGCGCACGGTCCCCTGGGGCGGCGGTAGGAGGCACGCCTCCGCGCCGGGGGGATGATCCCGGAACCCGGCGGTTGATGGCGGCGCGGCCATCTCATCACGTCTTCGCCGCGGCCTCGCCGGGCGGGCGATGATGGGGGCGGCGGCGCGGCCATGGAACCATGGCGGCGTGGCTCTCTCCTCCGTTCCTCGCCGCGGACTCACCGGGCAGGCGGTTTGGGGGCGGCGGCGCGGCCCTGGATCCTGGCGGCACGATCCTCTCCTTCCTTCCTCGCCTCGGCATCGCCGGGCGGGTGGTGATGGGGGCGGATCTCGTGCTGCTCCTCCGCAAGGTCTGGATCACGGCACAAAGGGCG
The DNA here is from genome assembly GCA_030979885.1 of Lolium multiflorum. Lineage (NCBI taxonomy): Eukaryota > Viridiplantae > Streptophyta > Magnoliopsida > Poales > Poaceae > Lolium > Lolium multiflorum. The sequence goes on along the minus strand of CM061750.1, from coordinate 94,863,153 downwards.
GCGGCCCGGATGGCGATGACGGTGTTGACCTGGTGGCAGGTGGCGGGCGTCGTGCTTGGAAGCCGGCGATGGTGTCGCCGGTGGAGGGTTGGGTTGGCCAGCCCGGGATGGTCGCCGACGTGGGGGTCCGACCGAATAAAGGCGGCGGTCCTAGGCCTCTCGGCGTGAAGAGGAGGACCTCGGAGGCCGGACTCGTTATCCGGGAGGGTTGAGTTCCGAAGGCTCCGCCGCGAATGTGGCTTTGCCGTTTTTGGATCGGAGGTATTCGGTCGTGCGCACCCATGCGTTTATTCCACCGTTTGGTTACGGAGGGGCGGCGCGAAGCTCTTTCTGTGTTGACATCAAGTGACTATGGATCCATGATGAAAGTCGGAAGAAGAGAATTTCTTAAAGGCCGAGGGGAGGACTAGCTAAGGAGGTTCAAGTCTCCGCTGTTGAGGGGCTTGCTTGGTGTCCGGCTTCACGGCCGGTTTGGAAGTGGGGCGGCAACACAGTGCGCGAGTCCTACCTTTGGGTGAAAACCCAAGGTCCGCCTTGCTTGGTTGTGCTGGCGGTGACCTTGGTGGAGGCATTGTTTGAGAGCGGAGACTATCTTCGGGTGAAAACCTAAGATCTTTGATGCGCGACGACGGTGTTTGAGCATTCCCTTCTTGAAGCGTCGTTTTTGGAGAGTGTAATTCGTGTTGTCATGGTGGTGGATGTATTGGTTGTTAGGCCGAGATCTGTAGCGGGACTTTTGTTTTCTTAGTTTCTTTTCCTTTTTTGGCGTGTGCATCCGTAGTGCCATTAGGGTGGTGTTGTTTTAGGTAGGTGTAATTGGTATCTCGATATTAATATATTCCCTTTATCGAAAAACTACCTTGGTAGCAAAGCAATGACATCAGTACCACGAAATGCGTGGAATTATGGCCAGCGTACAACGTACTATGCTCGTAATTTTTTCTGGTCATTGATCATGACCATACTCTTCTAGCTAGTACTAATACGAACTCGAGGAGGACTGCGAGAAGAACAGGTCGGAAAAATTTGCAGTGGATCCACGACTTATACTACCAGACTAGCGGGGAGTATGTTGTGGCTTCCAGAACGCAATTACGCCAATGGTGACCTCACTAACTTCCTCTCAGGCACGACGAGCGTCAAAAACAAGTTTGGCACAATGCCAAAATTTAAATTAGCGAGAAAATATCGGATTAAACAATGGTAAAAGCAGTGACATTAGAACTCTCAATCCAAATGTCCAGCGATTCAGCATATAGCAGCTGACCGCGGTGCCGCCCGACCAGATCCTATTGACATTCAGCTCACCAGCGCTGGAAGACATGTCTCGATTCGGGGTATTTTTCATGTGAGATTTGATCTTCATTGCCCGTATAAACTAAACAACAAAAAATGCTTTAGCAAGTAATACACTCTTCCCAGAATCTACCTACTGCTACCAGGTCCCAGGTACAGGCCACAAACTTATTGGTGCCGTGACCTAGACTAGTGGTTTGACGTGTTTTCCCAATGCCCCTCATTTTCAACTATTCCTATGTATCATAATCATCTCCATCTATACAGCGCCAGTTTCGGCCCACTCAAGATCTGGATGAAAGAATGGCTAACTTCAGATCTATTTTAACTACAGATGTCAATTTCACGCACCATATATATACAACAATATAGGAATGACAAGAGTTACGAGACTAGGTAAGAGCATCTCAATGAGAACTGCATTGTGAAAATGTTAAAGGGGATCCTTTAGTGATATCTGAGCAAAAAGGTGGTTGAAAACAAGTGAATGTTGTTGTACTTTGTAGGTAAACTATTCAGGTTATTTAAAGTGGCTAGATATATAAAGAGGAACACAAGGGGGTGTGTTTTCACTGACTTTGCATCTATGTTAAATTGCACGGACGGGTTGTATTTAAATGACTATTTTCTCAACCAAATTCTTATATACGTTATATTATTATTAATCATGACGAATTGTTTTTTTTAAGATCATCATGGCGAACATGGGTTAAATATGGAAGCTTCCTTGAACAGGGGAAGGGATTATGTGCTCACCACACCCTCTAGCTTCGAGAGATGAGCTACTTTGGGCATTTGACTTATATTAGTCAGAAATGGGAATTTCGTTTTCTCTTCTGTTATGCTGTGAAAGACCGTTTACATTTTCGTAACACGGAATTCCATTTCCCTTTCTGCTCTTTCCTGGGAAAATCAAAAGAAAAATCCACTCTATTTCCATCCATAATCCATGTAACCCACGGAACATGCAGAGTAGTACACGTCTATGCGTAGTAGCAGTTGGGAGCCATAGAGGAACTGTGACAAGCTCGACCATGTACCACAGGCATACGGCCGCCCGCGTAAATTAACTACGCAGCCGCTCACGGCGAGCTAAACTCTCTGCTGCCACACGGCACCGCACATAGCTGCATCTTTCTGTGAAGTGTGAACTGATGGGGTCACTGCATTGTCGGAAGCTAGACACCCCTTTTGTAATCCAGTATTACTACTTAATCTATATAATACCCCGCGCTGTGCGGCAGAAATTAAAAGCAACATATAAGTATCGATATTTATTTAGTGAAGAAGATTGGAGTAGTTCAACCTACACTACTATAGCTAAATGATAAAATCTGTATATTGGAATTACATTTACTTTATTGAGGAGCTGCAGCAAAGCTGCTTGCCAGGAAAAAATATGACGTGGACGCATGATAATCTAGGAAAATTATGTAGTAGAGGTCTTCTATTTTGGATAATCGAGGAGAACTACGGGAAAGATAACAGGTCGGAGAGACGGAATTTTTCAGTGTATCCAAGACTTGTACTGCCAGACTACGGGGAATACCGAATATGGCAGATAAATGTTGTGGCTTCCAACGCAATTTCGCCCATGATGATCTCACTATCTTCTCTCAGGCACGACAAGCGTGTGTGCTGTGCGCCAAAAATGAAGTTTGGCATGATGTCAATCCTAAACTAGCGAGGAAAATCGGACTAAACAATATTGAAAACATTTGAAATCTCAATCCAAATTTCCAGCAGTCCAACAAATGGCAGCTGACCACGGTGCCACCCGACTGGATCCTGTTGTGCGGAAAGTCCACCACCACTGAAAGACATGTCTCGATTGTGGGTATTGTTCATGTGAGATTTGGTTTTTATTTTGCAAATTTAACCTAAACAAAAGTACTTTACCAAGTTGTACACCTCTTCCAAAAGCCTTCTATGGCAACAGGCATCCGCGTACAGGCCCCAAACGTTTTGCGGCCGTGATTTATCACAGTGGTTTGACGTGTTTTCCCGATGCCCCACATTCCGAACAAGCGAATTTGCTCCTATGTTTCATAATCATCTCCATGTATACAAAGCAACATGCGGTCCAGGTAAGATCTCAATGAAAAAGTGGCTAACTTCACAATGATTTTAACTACAGATGTCAATTTGATGCACTCTCTCTATATATACAACTATATAGGTATGACAAGAGTTGCGAGACTAGGTAAGACCATTTCAGTAAGACCTGCATTGTAAAAAATGTTAAAGGGGAGCCTTAGCTATATATGAGCAAAAACGTGGCTGAAAACAAGTGAATGTTGCTATACTTGGTAGGTAAAATATGTAGGTCATTCATAGGAGGCTAGATATATAAAGAGGAACCCATGGGGGAAATTTTCACTTGCTTTGCATCCACATGTTAAATTCCATGGATGGGTTGCATTGAAATGACTCTATTTTCTCAACAAAATTCTTATATACGTTATGCTAAATTTAGCATCTGGTTTCATATTTTTATTCAGGTTTCATTTTTCCCCCAAAAAAGATAAAATATTTCCACTCTATTTTCATCACTAGTCCTAGTGTCCATGAACGCGTGCGGAGTTGGGGTACGTTGGGAAGCCATACACTTGTGACGAAGTTTTGCCAAAAAGGACCACTTGCTCCACTGAATTACCAGAAAGGACCACCTCTAAAAATAATTGACAAAAAGGACCACCTGCAGCGTGGCGGCACGCCGGCCAGCCGACACGTGGCACGTGCCGCCACGGACGGAGGCGGCAGGAGGGTGCCGCCAGAGCCACAGGCGGCAGGCTGCTGGAGACGGCGCAAGCTCCGCCACGTCAGCGTGCCTCCACATGGTGTGGCGGCATGGCCCACCACCACGTCGTTTCCCGCGCCGGCCTTGCGAGGTGCTCCGCCACATCAGCCTGCCTCCACACGGTGTGGCGGCATGGCCCACCACCGCGGCCGCCACGTCAGCATGCCTCCACACGGTGTGGCGGCATGTCCCACCACCGTGCCGTTTCCCGTGCCGGCGTAACGTGCCGCCACCCATGCCGGCGGCAGGTCCTGCCGCCACGGCACACGGCGGCATGTCGCCACGTGTCACCTGGGGGTCCTGCCGCCACGTATAGGGTGGTATTTTTTGGCAGTTCCGTTCACAGGTGATCTTTTCTAGCAATTCAGTGGGACAAGTGGTCCTTTTTCGCAAAACTTCCACTTGTGACAAGCTCGATCATATTTGCCACAATTCCTCAGCCGCCGCTCACGGCAAGGTCCTAGGCAGCAACTGTTCGCTGCCGCACGTAACCATTGCAGCTAGCTGCATCTTTCCGGATCTGATGATCTTAGAGCATCTCTAGCCATGTTCCCGAAAGCGATCCCTAAACAGCGCCGGATCGAGTGTTTGTGGGCGTGTTTTTTTCGTGCCGCGTTTGGGGACGTCATATAGCCGCGCCCCCAAACACAGCTCCAAACTTGTTTTTATATTAAAATATTTTTTTTGCATTTTCATTTCAATAAAAATGAGGAAATTACACAAACTAGATACCAAACTTGTTTTAATATTAAAATAATCTTTTTTGCATTTTCATTTCAATAAAGAGGAGAACATTACATAAACTAATACATACTAAACTTATTTTTATATTAAAATACTCTTTTTTGCATTTTCATTTCAAAAAAAAGAGGAACATTACACAAACTAACACATAGTTTGGCACATGGTTTCCATAAATTAAAATATTGCAAAATAAGGAAACCTAACTATAGTTGGCCTTGCAGATTTCGTATGTCTGCTGCCAAAAAAAGAACACTCTCACGCACTCTTAGTCACCCAAACTGGAAAATCCAGCCGGTAATGAGAGCCCTCTTCATCCTTTGTACGAAAAACATACAGAAACCTTCGTGACCATTTTCGCTGCGAAAATAGAACACTTGGTGTGTTCAATCGTCCTCCTCTTCGTCGTCGCCGTGGTAGTGCCGCCGGCAGGACGTGTCGTCGAACACCTTCACGTTCATCTCCTCGTCGCTTTGGTACGAGAATGTGAGCACGCAGCCAGCTTGGAGGTCGTGGAAGCGCGTGAACTTCTCCCAACCGGTGTGGAGGTACATCTTGTCGTTCCTGTCGAAGAGCACGTCCACCGGCCACCGGAAGAAGCTGCAGCCAGCCTCCCGCAGCTGCAGCTGGCCGGCTCGTTACCGGCGACGAACTCGGCGAACTTGTCCGGTAGCCTCTGGACGCCGAGTGGGTCGCCATTGAGGACAACGATGAACTCGAACTCCACTCACCCTCGGAAGACGACGACGTTGCAGGAGACGACGACCATACAGGCCTTGCTGCTCCAGCACGGCCGCGACCTCGGCCTCGACCTATACTAGCCATGGAATGGTCCTCGACTCTTGAGATGGTGGTAGCTAGGTTTGGGAATAGAGTGGCTAGGGTTTGTGTGTGAGGGACGGTGCAAGAGCGCCCCATTTTATAGGCCGAAAGGAGGCGAGGGAGCGGTGGGGCTCATTAACGCTGGCACAGAGAGCTAGGCCCAACGAGATGCATCGCTGCGGCTTTGCGGAAACTGCACCATCACTGCACGCCAATAAATTCCGTCGAGAAGGTAGGCGACGATTAGGTTAAAACTTGAATGTGTCGCTGACGTGTCGGTCCCGCGTCTAATCGCCTCGCTTTTCGTTGTGTCCGACGTGTCCGGAGCGTCTCCTATGGACCGGGGATGGGCTCGGGACGCCGACACCGTATTGAGCCGCGATGGATGGAAGGAGGCTTTAAGGCACGCGGCTGAAAAGGAAAAAATATCCAACGCACCCCAAATATAATTTGGAGGACGCTTTAGAGAACGCGGCTAGAAATACTCTTACTATATTAGAGGAGAGGAAGCGGCACGCCACTTTTCCAATCCAGTACTACTACTAGAACGTAGTACCTTGATAGCAAAGCAATAACATCACTATGAAAAGGCGTGGAATAATGACCGGTGTACCGTGCTTAAGTTTTTTTCTGATCATTGATCATGAACGACTCTTCTAGTTTGAGGAGGCCGGAGAGACGAAAATTTGCACTACGAGACGACGAGTATGGCGTAGAAATGTCCTCTCTTCCAGAATGCAATAACGCCCGTGATGACCTTCATATCCTTCGCTCCTCAGGCTCGACGAATGCATGAGCTGTCCACCAAAAAAAAAAAAGTTTGGCACAATGTCAAATCTAAGGGTACTACTCAAGGAAAAAAAATAGCACGCTAAACAAAATAATGTGATCTTTCAAAATACGCTATCAAGATTATTACGTGCTAATAGCGCGCTATTTTACAAAATAGCGTTTCACAAAAAATTAAAAATAATAAATGTAGTATGTATACTAAAGATTTCAGTAGCTCAAAAAATTTCCACATCACAACGATCAACAAATTAAATTGATGAAGTCCTGATCAAACCGAAAGATAAAGATTTGTCAGTCCTACAAGTAGACAAGTGGACAAGTAGATAACTAATTAACGTGCCAACATGCAAACAATTAAAAAGACAACTACATAGTAGAAGTAGTAATTAATCAAAATGAGATGAACTAGATGGATAATGCATTCGGTCATCTTCGATTCAGAAGAAGAACCGCACATTGCAGCTCATCATAATATAAAATTAGAAGCAACTTCATCTTCTTCTTAGGTAGATTGCATCAGTACCTTTTACTCATTGTGATGTTTTCAACATGTACGCGTCATGTGAGGAGGAGTGGGAATTGTCGTGTGCTTCTATGGTTTCCAACGGATTGAATGACTATGGTTAGAATGAGGATTTAGGAAGCTCGTGAGCCAAAAGATCCAAAAAAAAGCTAATCGGCTGCTCGATTTCCCTGTAAATGCTATAAAAATAGCGCCGCTATAACGCTACGAAAAATAGCGCGCACATCATCACTAATACCGTGATTAGCGCTTTAGCGAGCCAAAAGTGCATAACGTAGCATTTACTTTCCAAAGACGCTATAGCGCCGCTGTAACGCTGAAATAGCGCGCTATTTTTTTCGTTACTACTAGTGGGGACAAAAAGAAAGAAAAAGGTTCAAACCAAACCTCGAACTTATAGGTACAAGCGAAATCAAACAAAAGGTGGAAGCAGGCAAAATATTTTTCCCACTTATAAATTCTTAAGGATGTCTGAATATAATCCCTGAAATCCAGAAACTCGAGGGGTTTTGGGAAACAAAATAGGGGTATAAACAAAATTTCTGCATGTTATGGGGTTTGGCCCATGCTGCCCCCTACCCATCTCTGCCATTGAACCGAACCCTCAGTTTCCAATGTCAGAAATTAGAACTTTAAACTAATCAATCCCGGTCTATTTCGAGCAATGGACCTATTTGACACACCGGTAAAGTTATGATCCCAACCAAGATTATAGTTTACTCTCACTAACAAGCCGACCCCACATCTAAGAATCGTCTTCCCCAATCTTAGTCTCATCTACTCCCCATTAACCTCTACTCTTCATCCACAACCACAAATCGTCGGCATCTCCTCTCCCAGTCCCCACACGATTCATCGGTCTCGGACGTGGACGCTAAACGTGAAGGTCGCCACGCCAGAAGTGCAGACGTTGGCCCATATATGTCAAACATGGAGAGGATCGGCATGAGGCGGCTATGAAGGAGAATGTGGCGAACGAGAGGACGTTATTGAAGTGGAAGAGATATATGACATGTGGGTCAACTTACTCATTAGCATAAGTGAATTGTTTTTTCATGTACTCCCTCCGATTCATATTAATTGACTTCAATATGGATGTATCTAGACATATTTTTTTTTTTGAAAAAGTATCTAGACATATTTTAGGTCTAGATACATCCATATTAGAGTCAATTAATATGAACCGGATGGAGTAATATATTTTTTTAATCAGAAACACATCGAAGGTTTAAAATGGACCGGGATAGACAAATTCGACGTGCCAATCTTTGGAATTTGGAGTTACAGTTTAATTTAGATTTTGCATGTGTAAGTTTAAGATCTGTCTTAGAGCATCTCCAGTCGCGTCTCCCAAAATGAGATTTGGGGGACAAAAATGGGGAAAAAAACTGTCCAGTCGCGTCCCCCAAAGCTAATTAGCGCCTCATTTTGTGTCCGGCGTCCCCGGTAGAGACTTTCTCTCACCTACTTTTTCCACATGGGGTGGTCCCTTCTATTAAAATGCATGCATCCGGACGCTGTTTGAGGGACGCGGCTGGGAAGGGCCTTTTTTTTGTACATATTTTTTGTCTCTTTTTGTCCGGCGCGGTTCCAAACGTGCCCCAAATCATTTGTGCCGGACGCTTTTTGAGGGACGCGACTGAAGAGGCTCTTAGACTTGTTTTTCATCAAAAAACGAAAAGAGCAAGGGTAAACAAACTAACCCTAAATGCCGAGCATTGGCAAATCACAAACGCGCAAATGGCAGGTGACCGTGGTGCACTGGTGCCACTCGACCAGACTCCCGGTCCACCACCACTGCCGTGCCCGTACCGCGCCCGGGCGCGCCGACGACGACGACGCGCATCGCCATCTGCCTGCCGAGCCGTGCCGCTCGTTACGTTACAAAAGTTGCCCGCACGATTGATTCGGCACAGAGCCAGAGCTACCTGAAAGCAAGCACCTACCACTACCGGACTCCTCATCTCCCGGCCCAGTCCACCCCTCCTCTCCTCTCCTCTCGCCGACCGACACACGCGCAGGCGCAGCGCCAAACTCCCCCGCCACCCGCCCCGCGAGCCTCGAGATTCCACGGCCGCGAGCGACCAAGCTCGCCGCGAGATCTCGCAATGGAGGTGCGTCAGCTCCGACTCTCGACCTTTTTCTCTTGTTTCCTTTTTTTTTTCTACTTCTCCGTGGAGGCGCTAATCTCGCAACGGATAGTTAACCGCGCGTGCGTAGCAAAACTCCGGGTTGGAGGCCGATACTTCTTCCGCGGCGATTTTGCCTGGCTTGTTGGTTGCGCAGCAGCCGACGGAGCGGAAACGAGCATCTTTGCGGGTTTCCGCCAGATTCCGCGCGTTCCCCTCAAAGATGCTCGCTTCCGGTCGGAGCATCTTTGCCGACGGAAGACGGGAAACGAGCATCTATGATAGCGGGCTTACCGCAATGCAAATGCTGAAAATCTCTTGATGCTCGAGGCAGGCGTCGCTCTGTTGCCAATTCTATTGCTGGTTGTTGGGTAATCGGTTCGTGGCGAATGTGAATGGATTCCTGTAGGATGGACTTGCTTGTGGTTTTCCGGATCCTTGATTCTGAATCAAGCGTAGTGCCTCTGATTTGGAGTACTGCTAATCGACTACTACTGTCCTAACCGACGGTCCTGGGATAAAGACACTCCGATAGATCTGACGAGTTTTGCTGTTTAGTTTCTGCCTGGAATTGCTTTTCTGATTTTTTTGCTTCCAGCAATAGATGATTTGTGCCATGGTGGTAGGATGCCAAACTTTTCTACATAAAAAAATGTCATCTTTCTTAGGATGCTCTCTGCCTGTATCTGTATCTACTCTGTTTCGGGCCTTCATTAGCGGGCTTTTAGCTGGATTCAATTATGGAAATTATGTTTCAGGTCACTGAATGCTCTTTTTGGTTACCTACTCGAAACAAGAGCATTCATATTGTATTTGTAGAAATTAATCACTCCTGGCAATAACACAGCTGGCCTGCATTACGTTTGCTACTATCTCTCTTGACCTGTCTGTGATCTAATCTGTGCTGTCAACCTTATCTTATTCATTCTGTGATTCCCCTTGGATTTACATTGGGCTATTTTAATTGTATACACTTTCTGTGCGATTTTAAAAGTAGTTTCACAGCTTAAATTCGAACGGGTTAACTATCCCATACAACCCTGATGTTGTCAAGTGGAAGCGTCAGGTTCAAATTAAATATACAAAAGGCGTAAAGGGCATTTATTTAAAAATATGTTTGGGCTATTTTCATTGTATACTTTCTGTGCGATGTTAAAAGTATCACAGCTTAAATTCAAATGGGTCAACTATCCGTCACAATCCTGATGTTGTCAAGTGGAAGCGCCAGGTTAAAATTAAATATACAAAAGGCGCTAATCACATCTATTTAAAATTGTGGTTCCTGGAATCATATTTATTTAGCCAAAGTTTAGCATGTGGTCTCCTATTACTAGTAATTGATTTTCCCACTTGGAAACTACATCGCACTCTGCATTTTCATGAGTGGTGTCGTTCAGCATATGCCATGGAAATAGACATGTTACATTCTAGGTAAAACAGAACCAAGAGGACAATTCTGCTAGTCGGACGGCATTGCCATCACACTGCATTTTGATCCATCATGTACGTTGTTCAGCATATGCAAATCCTTCCTTGTTGAGTAAATAGAATATAAAGGACAATTTTCTTAGTCAGAAAGCATTTCTGAGACTTCACGGATGTGTTGTTTCCTACGTCGCTGCATTGATACGCGTCGCTGCATTGATACATGTAGCCGACTCTGTTTGACAGTGCCCTGCCCTTCCTACTTGTATTTTTTTTTTGTATCATTGAGTAAACTTTCGAAAGATTGCATTTCACACATGCTAAAATGAGTTCACTTTATTTGAACTAATGTACAATTACTACAATGCTGCATCTTATCTCCACCGTTGTGCTAGAGTACCACTGTTGATCTCATCCCATTTGCTTATCTTTTACAGGTGAGAACAGTAAAAGTTGCCAATATTTCGTTGAATGCCTCGAAAAGAGAGATCACAGAGTTCTTTTCTTTCTCTGGGGATATAGAATATGTTGAAATGCAAAGGTAATTCACAATTACTTATTGCACTGCCGGTATGTGTAGGATTGGATGAATATTTCTTAATATTTTCTTATGTTTTCATCAGAGAATCTGATTGGTCACAACTTGCTTACGTCACTTTTAAGGACTCACAAGGAGCAGACACTGCTGTGCTTCTCTCAGTATGTTCAAGTTCAACTCATTTTTTTTTTATCATATTGATTAGGGTTTTCTATGACCTTAGGCATGCTCTAGTTTTTGTTAATTGCAGTTTTATTTCACTATTCTTTTTCTGATATGTGGCTTACAATCATCTGATTATGACCTACAGGGGGCAACAATTGTTGATCTTTCTGTCATTATAACTCCGGTTGAGAACTATCAGTTGCCTCCTGAAGCCTGCAATCAATCAACGGTAAGAATTTTTATTCGTACTTGAATTGCACCTCATTATTTGTTGTTGCATTAAAAATTGGAAAAACTTTGAGGCCAGGTGTTCCTTTAGTCTCTTAAACTGAAGAAGAGCTAGATGATTATTATAACTGTTGTGGCAGTTGTGGATTTGGACCAATGTCCTTATTTGCCAGAAATGAGCTTCGCAAGCGAACTCATTATTGTGCATTCTTTTAGTAGTGCTTACATAAAAATAAAAGTAGAATCTGTCTTGCTGTTACTAACCAACGATTTTCTATGAACTTTGGTTTCCTTGGGTGGATTGGTGTTTGTCTGTTTTGGCAGTTCAATGACCAAATATTTAATAAATATTTAACTAACATTGATTCAGCTTCTTACCACTGTAAGAAAGTTTCTGAGCTAACATATCATTTTTTTTTCCCACAGAATTAGTTAGTTTCTACCCTGACAATGTTTTGAGCGATGTTTCACTCTTCTGAATTTTTGTGCACGTCCTTGCTGGTGCAGGGACAAAGATCAACATCTACTGAATCTGCAGTCAGGAAGGCAGAGGATGTTGTGAGCAGCATGATGGCCAAGGGTTTTGTCCTCAGCAAAGATGCTCTCAATGTAGCAAGATCTTTTGACGAGCGTCACAACATCCTGTCCAATGCTAGTGCCACCGTCGCATCTCTAGACCGTCAGTATGGCCTGAGCGACAAGATCAACATGGGCCGGGCTGTTGTTGGCAGCAAGGTCAAGGAAGTGGATGAGCGCTATCAGGTCTCAGAAATCACAAAGTCTGCTCTGGCTGCTGCAGAGCAGAAAGCCAGCATTGCAGGCTCTGCTCTCATGGGCAACCAATATGTCTCAGCTGGTGCTTCATGGCTAACCAGCGCATTTGGCATGGTTACCAAGGCAGCAGGTGACATGAGCTCAATGACCAAAGATAAGGTAGACAGAGCTGAAGAGGAGAGGAAAGCAATCATGTGGGAAGAGAGGAATGGGCTTGTCAGTGACTATGCGAAGATTCATCTTGATGAGCACTCTTCATGGGAGCCTGCAGTTCTTCCCGTGGAATCAATGGATGAGCAGAAGCTCCAGGCTGTGTGATCCAGCAAATAGAATGTTCGTCGCGTCATCTCGTGTTTCATTCGTTTATTGTTACTTGTTCCATATATAGATCCTTTTACGCCACTGTACTGGAGCAAAAACAGGGTGTTTGTCACCTATAGTGTGATGTAAATTTTAGAATGCTACCCTCATGTTCCCATCAGCTTTCTTATACTAGACCACTGGAAGGTTTTCTTGTTTTGCGATACAATATAGAGAATGCAACTTTCGCGTTAAATATATAGTTTCCTACTATGAGATGTATTGTGCTAACTGTGTGGTAACTGAAGTTCCATTTGTATTAACCCCTCTTGTAATTTGAGAATATAGTTGCAATTGCAACGTTACCCATGAGGTCTTGCTTGAAAGACAAATGCAGTGTTTTTTTTTTGTGAGAAATGGTGGAGCTTGGATATTGCAAGTTCCCACGTTCTGAACTCCTAATTGCCTTAAACCGTATGGTGTTGTGAGAACTATGATTAAATGGGATGTTGCATTTGAAGTAACATCGCAAGTATGAAGAAACTATCAAGAGCTTTTTTTCAAAGTAAGAATACAGCCATGACCTCTGATGAATTTTTCTCTGGAACATACTTGGGTAAATGGTTTTTGCAGTATAATCTGAACGTTGGCACTCCTAGAGTCCTAGGTGCGCGGAGGTCCCTTGTGCTTGACCACAAGAAAAGCGAGAGAAATCACGACTACTTCTTCCCGGCTATTGTAGCGCAGCTGCCAGCTGGTTAGACGATCATCATCCACTGCCTGATTACGTGTTTACGTTATGTTGTCAATGCCAATGCCACTGACTTCTGCCTGCTGGTCAGAAGGCGATGTCGATGTGGATTAGGCTTTAAGGAGAATGCAAAGCTTCAGATCAAAACGTAGCTTGCACTATTAGGCTTCACGTGAACAGAAACCATTGGAAATAACTATCCATTGTATTTATCGAGGGCTACAGTTGGTCAGTTGGGAGATTTGCATTGATCCATCGTTGGAATGTCCACAAATAGGAGTTTTCCGGCTTTAGGCTCCGTGCCCCTTTTCCAAAGGGGCGTTTATTAATGGGATTTGCTGGAAATCAGGCGCATGATACTTAATAAGTTTAAATCGAGTGCTTGGAAATTCGTATTTTGTGCTAGTGGATTTATGTCCGACTTTTAGGCTTTTTGTGTGTGTGTGTGTGTGTTTGTGTTGTTGTTTGACCGACGCGTAAACGAGCTGACTTGTTTTTTGCGGGCCTCACAGAGTGTGCTTTGTGGAGTGGGCTCACGGAGTGGGCTCATGGTGACGGTTCCTATCTACAAAACGTTTTTCTCTCTCCCATGAAACCGCTTACCACGCATTCCAGTTGCGCGTGTGTTGCTAACGACATATTTCCAGTTGCATGTGGGTTGCAACTGAGATTTTTTCGGTTACACGTGGGTTGTAACTGCTTTTTTTTTCAATTGCATGAGTGTTGCAACTGAGATTTTTCCAGTTGCGCATACGTTGCAACTAAGAATTTCCACATACATGTGAGTTGCAATTGAGATTTTTCCAGTTACGTCTGCGTCGCAACTAAGAATTTCCACTTACATGTGGGTTGCAACTGATTTTTTTTTTTCCAATTGCATGAGCGTTGCAACTGAGATCTTTCCAGTTGCGCATATGTTGCAACTAAGAAATTCCAAATATATGTTGGTTGCAACAGAGATTTTTCCAGTTACGCATGCATCACAACTAAGAATTTTCACTTACATGTGGGTTGTAACTGAGTCTTTTCCGGTTACATGTAAATTGCTACTAAGATTTTTTTATATCTTAAATGATTGCACAGATTATTTTTTTAGTGAAAAATGTGAACGCACATGGCTTAGTAAGGCACTGATGTCAGCGACTGAGACTTATTGGCGACTGATCCAAGAGTTGTTATCATTAAGAAAATCCTAGAAAACATGTTTGGTTGTAGGATTTGGAAACCATAGAAAACTTTCACATGGTAAATACATAGCATTGCAATTTTGAAGGTAATCATCGAGTATGATTTATTGGATTTTTTTAAGTTTAAAGTGTAGGATACATCTAATTGTTCAGAAACATCCTCGCGTTTTCCCCACGGCGTAATCAAACAACATCTGATACAAATTCATGTTTTTTTTTATTTCTTGCAGGATTCAATAAATCACCATGAGAGTGTATCTAAGTGTCCCGGTAATCCTATCACACCGTTAATATCTAGTTGATATGCCAACCGTTGTTATATTTGCAAGAAGTACAATCTATTTGTTAAAAAAATGGCCCGTAATCCAACCTTCTCTTTTATCGACATCAAACCGCAATTCATCTCGTTCGGCTTCATCAAGTTTCGGATATTTTCCAAACTATACATTTCCTATTTGAAACTTTGATGAAAAGCAGGGTTGGGTTAGTTCTGATATAATGCAAGGTTCTTTTTTGCAAAGTGACAACGCCAAAAAGATTTGTGCCATTCTCTTCTCCATCCAATGACAAGAGCCGCAAGTACTACACACAGCAGGGTAACTCGATCCTTTCCCATGTTATACAACTTCTAATACTGTCGTGTTTTTTAATTCCTCCAAGTCAGAAAAGCTTTAATTAATGGTTTTGTAGCTTGCTACGGCTGTTTCATTGCAATTTTTTACCTGGTTTTGATCAGGTTTAGCCTGTGCATATGTGTAGTAACCTCGTTTAAGTTGTGAAACTATGTCTAATGGATGCACTAGGCCCCGAAAACAAAAGACTGAGCTGATGAAAAAGTCTATACAATATATTTTAACAATTCCTCTCACGACTAGGTCCCTTTAGACCTTAAACGTGAAATCAATAAATGATCCTAACTATATTTTATATTTCAACAAACTGTTCGGTCTTTCTCAGACCAAAACTGTATTTCTTAGAAGGATGCAATAGCAACTGGCGCAACTTTTGCATTATCAGATTGGGCTCCCACACCCACACCCACACCCACGGACAACCTTGCTTATCTCGCTGAAGTATTGTTTTCTTCGAAATGAAGCCATATGCCAGCCTCTGCATCAAAAAATGGATATGGCCTCTTTATTTTCTTATATCCCGACATAAGCAAAGATGCAACCCTAACCCCTCCCTCATGTGCGCTCCCCAGGGTGCCGCCGGGGGGCCAAGACCAGTTCACCGCCGCCCCTCCCTTCGCGTCCGCTCTCCCTCCGCCGCTGCCGTCGGCTAGCCACGGTGGCGGCGGGCCCCGGCGCCAAAGTGTCTGGGGGGGATGATGGAGGCGGTGACTGGCTGTGGCGGCTGGGGCGGCAGCCACCGGTTTCGACGCGCACCGCGTCTAGGGCGGCGACCCTGCACGTGCGACGTCGTCTCCTCCTCCACGCCCCCCCGGCGATGGATGGTGGTGGCGGCGGCTGTTGGATCTTGTGCCCACCGAGATCCATCGTCGGCTTCTGCTGACGCCGCGAGGTAGGGGGCGGCGATTTGCGGGGCGCGGATGGTGTGGTTGAGGCTGCCGCCGTCCACCGAATCCTCCTTCGTCGTCGTTGGTCGGCAGATGGCGGTGTGGGGGCTTATTCGTCTGCTTCGGGTTATAAGGTGGTGGTGTTGGAGATATGCCCTAGAGGCAATAATAAAGTGGTTATTATTTATATCTTTATGTTTATGATAAATGTTTATATATCATGTTATAATTGTATTAACCGAAACATTAGTACATGTGTGATATGTAGACAAACAAGAGTCCCTAGTATGCCTCTTAACTAGCTTGTTGATTAATGGATGATTAGTTTCATAATCATGAATATTGGATGTTATTAATAACAAGGTTATATCATTGTATAAATGATGTAATGGACACACCCAATTAAGCGTAGCATAAGATCTCGTCATTAAGTTATTTGCTATAAGCTTTCGATACATAGTTACCTAGTCCTTATGACCATGAGATCATGTAAATCACTTATACCGGAAAGGTACTTTGATTACACAAACGCCACTGCGTAAATGGGTGGTTATAAAGGTGGGATTAAGTATCCGGAAAGTATGAGTTGAGGCTTATGGATCAACAGTGGGATTTGTCCATCCCGATGACGGATAGATATACTCTGGGCCCTCTCGGTGAAATGTTGTCTAATGTCTTGCAAGCATATGAATAAGTTCATAAGATACCACATATCACGGTACGAGTAAAGAGTACTTGTCAGGAGACGAGGTTGAACAAGGTATAGAGTGATACCGAAGATCAAACCTCGGACAAGTAAAAATATCGCATGACAAAGGGAATTGGTATCGTATGTGAATGGTTCATTCGATCACTAAAGTCATCGTTGAATATGTGTTGCTGCCAAAACCCACCGGCGGGCAGCGACGGGCAACACCGTAGAGCCGGGAACAACCTAGGGCTGCGGCTGGCCGAGGTCCCTCCGAGCGACGGCCCGCAAAGCCTTCTGGTCACACGTCCGATGCTGATTGCAGGCGTGCCACCTGACCTATACCTGGTCGGAAGGTGATGGAGATGCCTCGCTTAGTTTCATGGCATACACGTAAACATTAAATACGAGCCTCGATCGGCTCTCAGGTTATCCTGTGAATCGGCTCAAGGATCCGATCCACCCATGATTCGTACGAGGTGCACGAATATATGGGGGTCCTGCTTGATCAAGATAAAGTTAATGAGATCTACGACGATTTAGGGTTTTCACCGCATAATCGGATCATCCTACTCAGGATTGGGCCTCGCGGCCACGCACGGTGATAAAGCCGATCCTAGACAAGGCCTAAAAACCAACACGAGGTTGATCCCCGGAACATCCTGTCTAGGACTAGCAAACGACACCCTACGTGCCGCTGGATCCTCCAGCCCTTTGTAAGGCCTAACTATTGCAGATATTAAACTAACCCTTGATGAACAAGGGGCAACCGTAACGGATCGGATCTACTAAATAATGATCAAGCGGGGCCCCTACACCTAAGATAGGTGTAAGGGCGGCTAGATATGCAAGGGTTGCACTACGATAGCATGTTACGCGAAGAACTATGCTAACCCTAACACATCTATGATAACTACGTTGCTCGCCATCAAAAGGCTTCAGTACGAGCAACGCATGAACAACATAAAGTGCTGCCTAGATCGCAAGATGCGATCTAGGATGGTGCTTACCGGTAGAAACCCTCGAGACGAAGGAGTTGGCGATGCGCCGAGATTGATTTGTTGGTTGAACGTTGGTTGTTGTTTATTCCATAAACCCTAGATACATATTTATAGTCTAGCGGACTTTCTAATTTAGGCGTGCACCTAACCGTGCACGGGTAAAACTCTATCTAAGATACGATCTATTATATTACAGATATATGGGCAATCTAGCCCAACTTTGCATATAAGGCCGATCTACGTATTTTCTCCGTATATAATCTTCAAGCCCATCTTGATCGTGGCCCACCTCTGACTTGGTCAAATTCTGGTGATAACACATGCCCCCTGGTTTTGGAATTATCAATTCCAAAATCACTCCGTTTTTCTTCGTCGGGTCATGTCATGGCAGAGCAGAAACGTCGCAGCATTCTTCATCATGATGCCCTGCCTTCTCAACTATTCCGCGTGATTTTACCGCTGTCTTTGGGCACCGCCTCCTCGGAAACTGCTGTGGCATTGAATTTCTACCATAGCCTCTTTATTTAACCGCTCTGAGCAGTTTGCCACTTCATCATCTTGCTCTGTTCTGGCCATCGGCACCCCCAATCTCCCATAGCCATGTCTTCTTCTTCCTCCTCTTCCTCGTCGGTCTTCCTGACTCCTCCTCCCGAGCCCGACGAGTGGGGCTCGTTGGCGGCGCACGACATTCTCGCCCCGACGACGTGGGACAAGGAGGAACACGATTCCTCCATCTGGTCCGAGGATGACAAATCCCTGACCGACGGCGAGGGCGACCTTCAATTCCTCGTCGAAGGGGAAGAGGAGGCGGAGAGCGAAGACGACCGCTTCTCCTGGGATGATTTCACCTCTTCCGAGGAAGAGGCGGAGGAGGACGACGACGACGACTCCCTTGAAGGTTACCCACCAGCGAAGCGCCTCCGCACCTGGTGGGACATCGACAGCGAGGACGACGATGAGGAAGATGAGGCTCCCGTAGAAGGCTACGGAAGCTCCGATGAGGAGCCTCTCAGCAGCTGCGCCGGAGGCAGCGACGACGAGGGCAGCAACGGCCCCTAGATTAGGGATCAGTAGTAGTAGTTGGCTTTTGCCCTTTTCTCCCTTGAGCAATCGGCTCTTTCTTTGTAAGGAATCCCCCTATTAATGAAGAAAAATCCCTCAATTAACGCCGCTTCCTTGTCAACCTTGCCGATTATCGAATGGGGCTACCGTACAGAGAGCCGATAGCAGAACATCGGCTCGTATTGCGATCCGAGGTCAAGCTGTTGCCTAAACACGCAGTCCAACATGCCTCAATAGGCCTAATTCTCGTCCAAACCATCAGAATGAACTCCTCAGCAACCCCTAAGAAATTCGTCTCACACATTATGATTCCTGGTCTGAACCGATTCTGTTAATTTGCTAGTTTGGGCTTATTCCTCTGGAGTCGATATCAGCGTATCGGCTTTGTTATTCTGAAGTCGATGCCCGTGCATCGGCTGTATTTGCATACTGTTATCTCTATACGTCTTCTCAAGTCGATGCCTGCGCATCGGCTGTGATTTTTTTTTGGCCGATTTTAAATCGGCCCTCACATCTTACTGCCCATCCCACATACTTGGGAAATATTTCTTGAGGTGTTGACCATTGACAGCTACTGGGAACTTTTCGCCGTCCAACTCTTCCAACATGTATGCATTACCCTTCAAGGCCTGGACAACTTTGTACGGACCATGCCAATTAGGAGACCATTTGCCATATGCCTTGTCCCTGGTTCCTAACGGCAACACAGCTTCCCATACTAGATCACCAACTTGGAACTCCTTTGGTCTAACCTTTTTATTGTAGGCACGAGCCACCCTGGCTTTGTTCTCCTTAATCTTCTCCAACGACCAAAGCCTAAGCTCTGCGTCCTCAATAGTGTCGCTCATCAAAGCTGCATATTCTTCAGCTGTCAGATCATTCTGAAACGTGACACGTCTTGATCCAGCCGTAATTTCCCAAGGCAATACGGCTTCCGTCCATAGACGAGCTGGTACGGCGAAGTCTTTATAGCTCCATGGCACGACATACGGTAGGCCCATAATGCTTCTGACAACTTCTCATGCCAATCCCTAGGGTTCTCGTCAATTTTCCTCTTGATCAGCTTGATTAGACTCTGATTGGACGCTTCAGCCTGCCCATTAGCTTGAGCATAGTACGGGGATGATCGGATCAGTTTAATCCCCATGTCATCGCAGAACTTCCTGAATCCTTTAGAAACAAAGACCGAACCTCCATCGGTCGTGATAGTTTGGGGAATCCCGAACCTATGAATGACGTGTTCTTTCAC
Organism: Lolium multiflorum; assembly: GCA_030979885.1. Taxonomy (NCBI): domain Eukaryota; kingdom Viridiplantae; phylum Streptophyta; class Magnoliopsida; order Poales; family Poaceae; genus Lolium; species Lolium multiflorum. The sequence continues at coordinate 94,843,163 of CM061750.1, read as the reverse complement.
AAATTTGATCACATCTTCTGATTTCACCTTTTTCATAGGGACGGCTTCCACCCACTTGGTGAAGTAATCTGTGATAACCAAAATCCATTCATGTTTTTTGCTTGACGCCGGATGGATTTTGCCGATCATATCCATGCCCCACCCCCGAAACGGCCAAGGTTTGATGATAGGGTTCATCGCTGATGCTGGTACCATCTGAATCTTCCCGAACATCTGGCACGCTTGGCACCCCTTGTAATAATTGAAGCAATCTTCAAGCATGGTGGGCCAATAAAACCCTGATCGCCTGATTAACCACTTCATCTTATGAGCCGATTGATGAGTTCCACAGGCGCCTTCATGCACCTCATGTAAGAGCCGATTAGACTCGGTTGGCCCCAGGCACTTAAGTAGTAACCCTTCCAACGTCCTGTAGAACATATCGTCTCCTATGAGGACATACTTCATGGCTTTGTACCTTATCCGTTTAGGTGCCCCCGAGCCGAATCTTTTAAATAATTGAAGATTTCGGCTCTCAATCATCCTGTTCCAGGAATTGTACCTGAACCTCCGACCCGTCAGATATATCTATATAGCCTGACGCCATTTGTGCGAGATTGTTGGCCTCGGCATTTTGGGATCTTGGGACCCAATTAAAGTTGATGTACCGAAACCGTGTCATCAACTCACGGCATTCCACCCAATATGGGAAAAGCGATTCACTTTCGCACTTATATTCATCCGTGAGCTGGTTAATCACCAACTTCGAGTCTCCAAAAAGCTCTCACCTTCTGCTCCGGCTTCCGTAGCAACTCCATTCCCTTACGTATTGCCTCATATTCTGCTACGTTGTTGGTGCAAGGGGTAGATAATCTGATGGAGAAGGAGTATTCTGCCCCCCGAGGCGACACGAGCAGAATGCCAATGCCACAACCATCGTCACAAACCGATCCGTCGAAGAACATAGCCCATGCACGTATAGATAGTGCTGCTATATTGGTACTGATCCGTTCAGCGATAAGATCGGCTGTCAACACCCGGATTTTTAAGTCCAGATGCCTATTATGCCGTACATCGCAATCCTAGGAATAATGTTTTTGCGAGACATAATAGTAAGTAGCATAGAGTCATCATTTATTACATCACATATTGTCTTACAACCATAGATCACATGATCCAATATCACACGAATATATTGTTCAACATCACAAATAGTAGCGGAAGCGAAGTAGTAGTAGACGATCTATTCCACAGGCAACGCTTGACGTTAGAAGATGATCCTAGTTATCATAGACATCCTGTTGTCCGTCATCCTGGTACTGGTGCTCTCCTTCATAGTCTGGCATTTGAATAGCCAGGGCAAAGCCATGAGTACTTTTAAAGTACTCGCAAACTAACTCTAAGATAAATTACTCATTAAGTGTAAGGGGTGCTACGCTCTAGGTTTGTTTGCATAAAGCCAAGTTTTAGTTTCATAAATCTTTGGTAAAAGCCTGATTCCTGTGCTAGACTAACTCAAGTGGGAACATTAGTGTCATTCCCACTACTCATTATGGTTCACCATAATGTCACTTTTCAAACCACCATTCATTTCTAGAATCAAAACATTTTAATGATAACGGAGATAGTATGGCCTTTCCAATCGTCCGTAACCGTGGACACGGCTATTCGAATAGGTTTAACACTCTGCAGAGGTTGTACTCTTGTGCCACAACTTTTGATTACATCCGTCGAGGGTAACCTCGAATCATCGTAACACAGTACGCGGATCATCAATCGAAACCTTTCACTTATATATGCTAGTATGAGCACCTCTCCCCATGAGCTTGGCCTCCCGGTGGAAACCGCAGTTAACCCGGGAACTGCACAGGGCTTGGGCCGTACATTCACCTCATTTCAACATCAATTCACAAGTACGGAGGCAGCCGCAGCGTAACCCCTATGATGTTTGTTAAGAGGGAACCCATACTAAAATACACAAGTTTCTAGTTAAGCCCTACCCATAATCAGGTATTGTGGGGTACTTGTATAATTGGAAGGGTATCGCATTCAAACTCAATCATCTATTTTATCAAAAATCACCATCTCCTCAAGGTCATATTCACCTTCAAAATCTTTCACTTCAGTTCAAAAAATCACAAATGTTCCCATCTAGAGTAGTCAATTTTAGTTCTTAGCAATAGCAACTAGTCATGAGGGGGTGCTATCTAGCTTTATTTGCTTAGGCTAACTTTGATGCTCTTGTTCTATTCTAGACAAGTGAATCATAAATCAAAAAGTACTTTGAAATAAACAAGCAAAAGCAAAATGTAAGTAAAAACATGGGATAGGTAATACATAAAAGTAAGGGTGAAGATGCCTTTGCTCTTGTAGAGCTAAGCACTTGTTTTCAGCAAGGGTTAGCTTGCCTTGAGCTGGGTAGTTATCGAAGTTCTCTTCTTCTTCCTGAGAGTAGCCTTCCTCTTCTTGGTATTCCTCGTTACTAGCGTCTATATATGAATACGAGGTATAAATACTAAACCAAGCTCACATGCTAAACTAGAGGCACTCAAAATAGTTCACACACTAGTCCTATCATCAATCAAACATGGCATGGTGGATTATTGGGTTTGTCTTTATTAGAAAGAAAATAATTTCCTCTCATTATTCCTATTTCTTATATTTGGTAAGTAAGTCTTTAAAAGAATTTATTTCTTTTCATTACCTCTTATTAAGATTTAATCTCTTCATATAATAATAAGGTATGAAATATAGGTTGACCCAAGGTCAACATTTCATATCTATTATATGTGAGTTCAATTTAATTGAAGTGCTACACTTCACATAGTTTTTAAAACTTAACATTTAAATGAATTAAAATCTCTAAGTAATAATTCCCAAGGGTTCATTAGCCTAAGTCATTCCCCCTGGTTATTAGTGCTTAGGATCAAAATTTAAATGAGAGATAATTCTCATATTGGGGTTGAGTTTGAATTCCACTTTGAAATGCTCTAGAAATGACTACATAGTCATTTTATTTGATCTAGTCCATGATCATACAAACAACAGGGCTATGTTATTGCATAATCAATTAGAGGACATCATTTGTGATTTATTAGAATTGGAATCACTTCAAAAACTATTATGGTTGAATTTTAAATAAAGTTTGAATGTGCAAAAGTCCCTGTCTTGTATTTTTTGTCAAATTAAATCTACAAAGAAAATGGAGATGGGGCCAGTGGCATTGGATAGATAAATTCATGGGCTTTCCAACGGTATAAAGTTTGCTAAATTTGGTTTGGCAGAATTCAAACTATTCAAATTTTACTAAACATTCAGCAGGGTAAATTTGAATAAAGAATAAACCCAGATTTGAATTTGTGGGCTAGGCGGGAAAAGTTATTGGGCCGAAACGAATTTCGGCAGCACTTCGCAGCCCAACACGCGGCTGGCGCGCTCGGGCCGCGCTGACAGGGTGGGGGCCACCTGTCGGCGCCTATTTAAACGGCGAAACGGTATTTTCTATCTCGACCGTAGGATTAGAGGGAGGATCGACGGCGGGTGAGCGTCGTCGTCACCGACGGGATTCCGACGAGGTCACGGCGGCAGTAGGGGGTCGGAGAGCCTACCAGGCCGATGCAGGACTCAGGCAGTATGCGCGGTGAAGGTGTAGTAGATGGGGAAGAGCTTGGGAGCAGCGGCGGCGCTTGGGGTGGCGCCAATCGTCGACGGTGAGCTGCGTCCCCCGGCGGCTCCGATCTTGAAATTGCTTCTCCTCCGGCGGCAATCGATCAAGCTAAGGTGGTGAGGAAGATCAGTGGTGAGAGGGGAGTCGAGTGGTGTGAGGAGAGCTTGCTGGGAGGGCCTCTATTTATAGTGGCGAGGGTGCCGTGGGGTGCTGCAAGGGCGCGGCCATGGCGTGGCGTTTCCAGCGAGCGAAAGGGCAAGCGAAGGACTGCTACGGCTAGCTGGTGTACTGGAGATGCTCAACCTGTATCGGGACAGAGGAAAGAGTGATGGGAGAGCTCGAGCGCTGGCAATGTCTATCACTGGGCGCGCGGCATCATTTTGGTCTAGGGCGACGGCGACGGTGCAGGGCAGGCACGGGCGTTCGTCTAGCTTGTAGAGGGTGCAGAGGCGATGCTCGACGCGGTGATAGGGATGCAGGGCGAGGGCGGTAGCGGTCGAGTGCGTGGCGTCCTTGCGCGTCCAGGGCGTGATCACCACGCCGGCTGGCACGTCCTGGCACGTTTTGGACACGGGCGTTCTGGGCAGTGCCGTGCAATGGCGATCGATCCAGTGGTACGGGCGTGATCCTTATGTATCAGAGATGCTCGCAGACATGGAGAAACGACGAGGGAGAGGCCAGGGAGAGGAGTGCCAAAGGTGGCCGGCATGGCATTGTTTGGCATGTTTTAGGGTTTCTCCTCCACTTTAATCAGCCATGCAAGTACTGGGCTAGAGGCAGGGGGTGTAGGGGAGGCTGATGATCACAAACCAAAAGTGGTTTAGGTCAAAATCTGGTGGATAATAGCATGTAACCACAATTCTAGAAGCTGCCTGCCACCTATTCGGCAAAATGCCCGCATGAGATTTTATTTTGAAAATTGAAAATCTCTTTGGTGAATCTCATTTATATAATTATTGTGATGTATTGGTGGTGGTGGCACTCAATTTGGAAGTGATTTGCAACTTTTCAAATTTGAGGTGATCTTCTTCTCTCTCTCGGGTTCCCTCTTTGCCCTCTTATTCTGGTCAACCTAGTCAACTTTAGGGAGGGTGGTCAACATCAAAGTTACTCACCTTGACATGGTCTTGGATGACCTGGCTTTAGTTGACCTTGCTTAGTTTAAGTTTTGAGAAATACAGAGGGGTAAAGTGGTGAAGAAAATAATTTTGGGCTAAGTGACCATTATCACATGTATGATGAAATCTTGATTTCTTTTGATTTGATTCTTGATCCAAGGATGCAAAAGTGTTAGTTTATCACATTGAAGCATTTTAGAAGCAATGGGGCAAGCAAACTTGGCCTTGGTTGAGGATTTGCTAAAATGCATATTGTGTATGTGAGTGAGAAATGAGTTTTTCTCATTTTCTCTATTTCCCCTCAAATTAGGGTTTAGTGATCTTGCTTAGGGTTCACATAACCATATTTAATCATACTAACACTCATCATGGCAATTGCACAAAAGAATATCACTCAAATGCATATATCTATAAGTGACACTATATGCATGGAAAAAGTTTTTGTAAATTGCAAATTTTGGGTTTGGGGAATTTCTCTTTCTTGTTTATTGTTGTTGAAACTTGGGATGTTACAAACCCTTCCCCCTTACAAAAGATCTCGTCCCGAGATCTGAGAAAACTAGGTACTAAAGAGATCTGGGTACTCAGTCCTCATAAAGTCTTCTCTCTCCCAAGTGGCTTCTTCTTCGGTGTGGTTACTCCATTGGATCTTCAGAAACTTGATACTTCGAGTACGGGTGGTTCTGAAAGCTTCTTCCAAGATGCGAATAGGTACTTCGCGGTATGTCAGATCTGAGTTGATATCCACAGCTCGATGGTCGATGTTCTTGAAAACCTCGGTCTTCTCAGGTACTTCTAAACACTTCCGGAGTAGCGAGATGTGAAACACATTGTGCACCGCTGATATTTCTTCCGGTAACTCTAGCTGATAGGATACTTCTCCTCGGCGACTCAGGACCTTGAAAGGTCCGACATATCGGGGTGCGAGCTTTCCTCTGAGTTGAAATCTCTGCATTCCCTTAAGAGGGGACACTTTGAGATATACGAAATCTCCGATCTCGAAGGTCATCTCTCGGCGTCTCTTGTCGGCGTAGCTCTTCTGTCTTGATTGGGCTGTCTTGAGGTACTCACGAATCTTGTGAACCTTCTCTTCGGCTTCTCGGAGAATATCTGGTCCAAAGATTTGACTCTCTCCTACTTCCGACCAATTCAGAGGGGTACGGCACTTCCTTCCGTACAGTGCTTCGAAGGGGGCCATGCAAGCTGGCTTGGTAGCTGTTGTTGTACGAGAATTCTGCGTACGGCAAGCAGTCTTCCCACTTAGATCCATACTCTAGCACACATGCTCTTAACATATCTTCTAATATCTGGTTGACTCGTTCTGTCTGTCCATCTGTCTGCGGGTGATAGGCTGTGCTGAAATTCAGGCGAGTTCCGAGTCCTTCATGTACTTTCTGCCAGAATCGAGAGGTGAATTGGGATCCCCTGACCTGTCGGATACTATCGACTTCGGGGTTCCGTGCAGGCTGACTATCCTTGAGATATATAGCTCTGCGAGTCTCGGTCCTTGATAGGTGGTCTTGACGGGGATGAAGTGGGCGACTTTGGTCAGTCTGTCGACCACTACCCAGATGGAATCATTTCCTTTATTAGACTTGGGCAGTCCGGTGATGAAATCCATTCCTACGGAATCCCACTTCCATTCGAGAATCTGTAGGGGTTGCAACAGTCTGCGGGCGTTGATGTTGCTTTGACTCTTTGGAGATGTCACACTTGGCGATGTAGCTTCCAATTTCTCTCTTCATTCCATGCCACCAGAATTGCTCCTTCAAATCCTGGTACATCTTGGTTCCTCCGGGGTGAATGGAGTATAGGGTGTCGTGAGCTTCTTTCAGAATAACTTGCTTCAATTCTGAGTCTGACGGCACGCAAAGGCGCTTGTTATACCATAGCACTCCTTCTTCATCTACGGTGAATCCTGGTGCTTTTCCGGCGGCTATTTGGTTCTTGATTCCGTCAATGCTAGCATTTCCTTTCTGAGCTTCTTTGATCTGACTAATCAGGGTGGGTTGGAGTTCAATGCTGGCGAGGTATCCTTCGCTAACCAGTTCAAGTCTAAACTGCTCAAACTCTTCAAACAGGCTAGGTTGCTCAATTGCTAACAGGGAGTTCAACTGACACGGCAGTCTACTCAGAGCATCCGCTACCACATTGGCCTTGCCGGGGTGATAATGGATTTCCATGTCGTAATCCTTGATTAACTCTATCCATCTGCGCTGTCTCATATTCAGCTCCTTCTGCGTGAAGATATACTTCAGGCTCTTGTGATCCGAGTAAACCTCGCATCGATTACCCATGAGGTAATGACGCCATACTTTCAGTGCTAACACCACCGCTGCTAGCTCTAAGTCATGGGTTGGATAGTTCTGTTCATGCTGCTTCAGCTGTCTTGATAGGTAAGATATCACTTTGCCTTCTTGCATCAGCACACATCCAAGACCAATCTTGGAGGCGTCACAGTACACATCAAATGGCTTGGTAATGTCCGGCATAACCAGTATTGGGGCTGTTGTCAATCTTAACTTGAGCTGTTGAAAGCTCTCTTCACACTTGTCGGTCCATTCGAAACTCCGGTCCTTCTTCAACAATTGGGTCATTGGTCTTGCTATGCTCGAAAACCCTTCAACGAATCGGCGGGCACCTTCGGTCTGGGTGGTTGGGGCTTTCCATTCTTCAACAGTCTTGATTTTTGCGGGGTCAACGGCAATTCCTCCGGCTGACAAGATGTGACCCAAGAATCCTACTTCTTTCAACCAGAATTCACACTTGCTGAACTTGGCATACAACTGATGTTCCCGAAGGGTATCTAGGACCACTTCCAAATGGTGTTCATGTTCTTCCTCGGACTTAGAGTATATGAGGATGTCGTCGATGAAAACAACGACAAACTTGTCCAGGAAGTTCATAAAGATCTTATTCATGAGATTCATGAAGTAAGCGGGGGCATTAGTCAATCCAAATGACATGACATTGTACTCATACAATCCATATCGGGTGGTAAAGGCAGTTTTGGGGATATCGGTGGCACGAATCTTCAACTGATGGTATCCTGTCCGCAGATCAATCTTGGAGAATACTCGGGCTCCGGTCAGCTGGTCAAACAGATCTTCTATCTTGGGCAATGGATACTTGTTCTTAATGGTGACATCGTTAAGCTTACAATAGTCCGTAACCAAACGAGTGGCACCGTCCTTTTTATCCACAAACAAAACTGGTGATCTCCAGGGTGACGCACTTGGTTGAATCAGACCTTTGAATAGCATATCATCCAGTTGTTTCTTCAGTTCCACTAACTCTGCCGGGTTCATGCTGTAGGCTCTCTGGACTATAGGTCCGGTTCCGGGGATTAACTCGATGATAAACTCGATATCCCGATCTGGGGGCATACCGGGTAGATCATCCGGGAACACATCAGGATATCGACAAACGACCCTGATCTGATCCAAGGTGGGTTTGGCTAGGCTTTGGTTACAAGTAAATTTTTGGGGCATCTTTTCAGATAGGTGCTTGATTACTATTCCGGTGCTACTAGTCATGGTGATGGCCTTCTTGGCACAATCAATCAGTCCATGATGTTTCGCCATCCAGTCCATTCCCAGGACTACTTCCATTCCTTTGGCTCCCAGAACAATCAAATTTGCATAGAAATCTATTTCATGTATTCTGATTGGCACATCTTTGCAAATTTTTCTAGCTTTAGTGGTTGATCCAGGTATTTGAACTATCATGACATGCTTCAAACTGATGGGTTGAATCTTACTAGTGCATACAAAATCTTCGGTAATGAATGAATGCGATGCTCCAGAATCAAACAACACTCTTGCGGGTATTGAGTTAACAGAGAACATACCCAGCACAACGTCTGGGGCTTCCTGAGCTTCTTCTGCATTCATGTGGTAGAGGCGGCTGATACGTCTCCGACGTATCGATAATTTCTTGTGTTCCATGCCACATTATTGATGTTATCTACATGTTTTATGCACACTTTATGTCATATTCGTGCATTTTCTGGAACTAACCTATTAACAAGATGCCGAAGTGCCAGTTGTTTTGCTGTTTTTGGTTTCAGAAATCCTAGTAACGAAATATTCTCGGAATCGGACGAAATCAACGCCCAAGTTCCTATTTTCATCGGAAGCATCCAGAACACCGGGAAGGACCGAGGGGAGCCCTGGGGGCCCCACCACACCCCGGCGCGGCCCGGGGGCGCGCCCCTATAGTGTGGGCCCCCGAGACCTTCCGACTCCGATTCTTCGCCTATTTAAGCCGTCGTGACCTAAAACTTCGATACCAATTGACGAAACTCAGAAAGACTCCAGGGGCGCCGCCACCGTCGCGAAACTCAATTCGGGGGGACGAACTCTGTTCCGGCACCCTGCGGGAGCGGGGAAGCCCCGGAAGGCTTCTCCATCGACACCGCTGCCATCTCCACCGCCATCTTCATCACCACTTGCTCCCATGAGGAGGGAGTAGTTCTCCATCGAGGCTCGGGGCTGTACCGGTAGCTATGTGGTTAATCTCTCTCCATGTACTTCAATACAATGATCTCATGAGCTGCTTTACATGATTGAGATTCATATGAGTTTTGTATCACAATTCATCTATGTGCTACTCTAGTGATGTTATTAAAGTAGTTCTATTCCTCCTGCACGTGTAAAGGTGACTAGTGTGTGCACCGTGTGGTTCTTGTCGTAGGCTATGATCATGATCTCTTGTAGATTGTGGAGTTAATTATCATTATGATGGTATTGATGTGATCTATTTGGTTATATTGATCTATCTTACACTAAAGGTTACTTAAATATGAACGAATTGTGGAGCTTGTTAACTCCGGCATTGAGGGTTCGTGTAATCCTACGCAATGCGTTCATCATCCAACAAAAGTGTAGAGTATGCATTTATCTATTCTGTTATGTGATCAATGTTGAGAGTGTCCACTAGTGAAAGTCTAATCCCTAGGCCTTGTTCCTAAATACTGCTACGCTGCTTGTTTTCTTGTTTCACCGTGTTACTACTTTGCAATACTACCACCATCAACTACACGCCAGCAAGCTATTTTGGCACCGTTACTACTGCTCCTATATATTCATACCACGTATTTCACTATCTCTTCGCCGAACTAGTGCACCTATTAGGTGTGTTGGGGACACAAGAGACTTCTTGCTTTGTGGTTGCGCAGGGTTGCATGAGAGGGATATCTTTGACCTCTTCCTCCCTGAGTTCGATAAACCTTGGGTATCCACTTAAGGGAAAACTTGCTGCTGTTCTACAAACCTCTGCTCTTGGAGGCCCAACACTGTCTACAGGAAAGGAGGGGGAAGTAGACATCAGCGGCCGTTGCGGTTGTTCGGGTTGTTGGGGGCGAACTTCTTGTTGGTGGTGACACGACGCTGCTGCTGCGCAGGGCCTGAGGTGTTGGCGGCAGTCTTGGCGAGCTTCTTGGGGCACTCATAGGAGAAGTGCCCAGCTACTCCGCACTCGTAGCAGTTGTAGGTGGACTTGTCCTTGGGGGTGATGGGAACAGCGTTGCTCCCAGTCCTTGGAGCAGTGTTGGAGTTATTGTTGGGGCGCGAGGTGGGGCGCGTTGAAGTTCTTGTTGTTGTTGTAGTTGTTGTGTCCTCCTGACCAGGGGTTTCCTCCACTCCGGTTCTGATAACTCGGACGTGGATTCTGCATCGGGGGCTTGTTGTTTCTTGGGGCGAACCCTCCACCTGAGTTGGGGCGATACTTGTGGTTGTTGCTGGGCCCACTCTGGTTCATCATACGGCGCTTGCGGTTCTCATTGGCTTGGTGTATCTTCCCCTCCATCTGAATGGCGGAGTCAACGAGTGCTTCTAAGTCAGCAAAGGGGATGTTGATCAGCACAGTCTGCATCTCATCATGCAGTCCATTCAGAAACTCTCCTTCCTCTTCTCGACGGTGTCCGTCTCATCGGGGCGTACCTTGACAAGGTAAGAAACTTGTCGCGGTATTCTACCACGGTCATTCTCCTTGCTTCCCTGAACTCATCCCTCATCTTCTTAATCAAACCCGGGGCACATGATACTTGCTAAACTTGAGTTTGAAGTCCTCCCAAGTCATCGGGTTCCCCATGCGCGCGGGTACTTGTCCACCAGGCACGTGCAGGTCCAGCCAGATAGTGGGTGGCGAACAACACCTTCTCGTTGTCCTCCACTCCGGCCTCGAGATTGTTCTCCATAGTCTGGAGCCAATCATCAGCATCGAGGGGTTCCTCGGTCTTGCTGAACACCGGTGGGTTGGTGTTCTGGAAGTTTTTCAGCTTTGACCCTGGGTGGTCGTGGTTTCCTTGGCCTTGATTGCCCTGAGCAAGTTGTTGAAGTGCAGCTAGGTTGGCTTGCCGTTCCGCTCTCTCAACTTCTCTATCGGCCAACATCTGTTGCAACATCTACAGCATTGCCTCCTGAGTCATGTTGCGAGTTGGGGGTGCCATCTGAACAGTGATAGGGATCATGAGATAAGAGGGAAATGTCTATGGCTCATTTTGGGATAAAATACAACTTAAACTTGATTCATAATAATAATAATATTACACACACACAAACATAGTCATGGAGGTAGCACATATTACAAGCCAAATGTTCAGGAGGGTTTTAAGAACCCTTTCAACAAACTACGATACATGGGGCGGGTACAAAGGACCAATACATAACACGGGGCGCAAGTGCTCAGACGGGACTACTCGCCATCGACGTTGATAGGGTAGACATTGTCTACCCCGGCATCGAGGTGCTCGTGGCCATCCTCGTAAGGGTGGAACTCCAGGTCGTCGTCTTCCTCCTCCTCGTAGTCGTCGTCGTTGCTGACGTAGGAGTAGCCGTCCCCCTGGATGTTCTCCCCTTCACCTTCGCCTTCCAGCTCTTGGATCTGCTCAGCTTGTGCAGCGATGGTCGCCTTCAGAGTGGCGATCCTGGCCTTCAGGCGGTTGATGGCGCGATCCTTCTTCTGGTTGGCACGGCGGAGTGCCCTGCGTTCTCCGGCGATGACCTTGATGGTCTCCGCCTGCTGCGCCAACTGGATGTGAGTGTGGTTGGCGTATTCGCGGGAGTTGTCGAGGTCGATGCGGGTCTCGCTCAGCATGAAGTCAAGATGATCAACATGGTGGCGAAGCTGCGGGTGTGACGGCAGGTTCATTGGCACTCCGAGTGAGTTGTGCCTTGCATAGTGCACAAAGCGACTGTCGGTGAAGTCCATGAAGTTTTGCCCGCACAGACGTGCGAGTCCTTCCTGAAGTCCCCTTGCGAGACCATCCGCCCAGTTGTTCTCCCTGAAGGAGAACTGGATCCTTGCACTCATTGGGAGCGTGAACCGTCCACGAAGGTCCACCATGATCACCCACTGAAGTTGACCACCGGGTTGGTCATTCAGCATTCCGCCAAAGACTTCCGGTGGTGGGCGCCCGAGGAACTCGGAGAGGGAGAAGAGGTCCCTCTCGAAGATGATCTCTCCACCGTTCCCCAACTGATAGAACTCAGTCTGGAGAAAGGGCTGCGCGTCCACAACGTGATCCATCTGTAGAGAGATGAGATGATTAAGTTAGATATGTGCAAGTGTTCCCAATTTTAATTCTATTAGAAGAAGGGCATGAATTTAAAGTTTGTAAAAGACTCTTCAAGGTAAGGAGGTGAATAAGATTTTTATAACTAGTCAAATCATGGAATTTGAAACTAAGTTTTTGAGCGTCCATTCTAACTAGGGTCTCCTAAGGTCAAACAATGGCTCTGATACCAACTTGTCAACACCCGGATTTTTAAGTCCAGATGCCTATTATGCCGTACATCGCAATCCCAGGAATAATGTTTTTGCGAGACATAATAGTAAGTAGCATAGAGTCATCATTTATTACATCACATATTGTCTTACAACCATAGATCACATGATCCAATATCACACGAATATATTGTTCAACATCACAAATAGTAGCGGAAGCGAAGTAGTAGTAGACGATCTATTCCACAGGCAACGCTTGACGTTAGAAGACGATCCTAGTTATCGTAGACATCCTTTGTCCGTCATCCTGGTACTGGTGCTCTCCTTCATAGTCTGGCATTTGAATAGCCAGGGCAAAGCCATGAGTACTTTTAAAGTACTCGCAAACTAACTCTAAGATAAATTACTCATTAAGTGTAAGGGGGTGCTACGCTCTAGGTTTGTTTGCATAAAGCCAAGTTTTAGTTTCATAAATCTTTGGTAAAAGCCTGATTCCTGTGCTAGACTAACTCAAGTGGGAACATTAGTGTCATTCCCACTACTCATTATGGTTCACCATAATGTCACTTTTCAAACCACCATTCATTTCTAGAATCAAAACATTTTAATGATAACGGAGATAGTATGGCCTTTCCAATCGTCCGTAACCGTGGACACGGCTATTCGAATAGGTTTAACACTCTGCAGAGGTTGTACTCTTGTGCCACAACTTTTGATTACATCCGTCGAGGGTAACCTCGAATCATCGTAACACAGTACGCGGATCATCAATCGAAACCTTTCACTTATATATGCTAGTATGAGCACCTCTCCCCATGAGCTTGGCCTCCCGGTGGAAACCGTAGTTAACCCGGGAACTGCACAGGGCTTGGGCCGTACATTCACCTCATTTCAACATCAATTCACAAGTACGGAGGCAGCCGCAGCGTAACCCCTATGATGTTTGTTAAGAGGGAACCCATACTAAAATACACAAGTTTCTAGTTAAGCCCTACCCATAATCAGGTATTGTGGGGGTACTTGTATAATTGGAAGGGTATCGCATTCAAACTCAATCATCTATTTTATCAAAAATCACCATCTCCTCAAGGTCATATTCACCTTCAAAATCTTTCACTTCAGTTCAAAAAATCACAAATGTTCCCATCTAGAGTAGTCAATTTTAGTTCTTAGCAATAGCAACTAGTCATGAGGGGGTGCTATCTAGCTTTATTTGCTTAGGCTAACTTTGATGCTCTTGTTCTATTCTAGACAAGTGAATCATAAATCAAAAAGTACTTTGAAATAAACAAGCAAAAGCAAAATGTAAGTAAAAACATGGGATAGGTAATACATAAAAGTAAGGGTGAAGATGCCTTTGCTTTTGTAGAGCTAAGCACTTGTTTTCAGCAAGGGTTAGCTTGCCTTGAGCTGGGTAGTTATCGAAGTTCTCTTCTTCTTCCTGAGAGTAGCCTTCCTCTTCTTGGTATTCCTCGTTACTAGCGTCTATATACGAATACGAGGTATAAATACTAAACCAAGCTCACATGCTAAACTAGAGGCACTCAAAATAGTTCACACACTAGTCCTATCATCAATCAAACATGGCATGGTGGATTATTGGGTTTGTCTTTATTAGAAAGAAAATAATTTCCTCTCATTATTCCTATTTCTTATATTTGGTAAGTAAGTCTTTAAAAGAATTTATTTCTTTTCATTACCTCTTATTAAGATTTAATCTCTTCATATAATAATAAGGTATGAAATATAGGTTGACCCAAGGTCAACATTTCATATCTATTATATGTGAGTTCAATTTAATTGAAGTGCTACACTTCACATAGTTTTTAAAACTTAACATTTAAATGAATTAAAATCTCTAAGTAATAATTCCCAAGGGTTCATTAGCCTAAGTCATTCCCCCTGGTTATTAGTGCTTAGGATCAAAATTTAAATGAGAGATAATTCTCATATTGGGGTTGAGTTTGAATTCCACTTTGAAATGCTCTAGAAATGACTACATAGTCATTTTATTTGATCTAGTCCATGATCATACAAACAACAGGGCTATGTTATTGCATAATCAATTAGAGGACATCATTTGTGATTTATTAGAATTGGAATCACTTCAAAAACTATTCTGGTTGAATTTTAAATAAAGTTTGAATGTGCAAAAGTCCCTGTCTTGTCTTTTTTGTCAAATTAAATCTACAAAGAAAATGGAGATGGGGCCAGTGGCATTGGATAGATAAATTCATGGGCTTTCCAACGGTATAAAGTTTGCTAAATTTGGTTTGGCAGAATTCAAACTATTCAAATTTTACTAAACATTCAGCAGGGTAAATTTGAATAAAGAATAAACCCAGATTTGAATTTGTGGGCTAGGCGGGAAAAGTTATTGGGCCGAAACGAATTTCGGCAGCACTTCGCAGCCCAACACGCGGCTGGCGCGCTCGGGCCGCGCTGACAGGGTGGGGGCCACCTGTCGGCGCCTATTTAAACGGCGAAACGGTATTTTCTATCTCGACCGTAGGATTAGAGGGAGGATCGACGGCGGGTGAGCGTCGTCGTCACCGACGGGATTCCGACGAGGTCACGACGGCAGTAGGGGGTCGGAGAGCCTACCAGGCCGATGCAGGACTCAGGCAGTATGCGCGGTGAAGGTGTAGTAGATGGGGAAGAGCTTGGGAGCAGCGGCGGCGCTTGGGGTGGCGCCAATCGTCGACGGTGAGCTGCGTCCCCCGGCGGCTCCGATCTTGAAATTGCTTCTCCTCCGGCGGCAATCGATCAAGCTAAGGTGGTGAGGAAGATCAGTGGTGAGAGGGGAGTCGAGTGGTGTGAGGAGAGCTTGCTGGGAGGGCCTCTATTTATAGTGGCGAGGGGTGCCGTGGGGTGCTGCAAGGGCGCGGCCATGGCGTGGCGTTTCCAGCGAGCGAAAGGGCAAGCGAAGGACTGCTACGGCTAGCTGGTGTACTGGAGATGCTCAACCTGTATCGGGACAGAGGAAAGAGTGATGGGAGAGCTCGAGCGCTGGCAATGTCTATCACTGGGCGCGCGGCATCATTTTGGTCTAGGGCGACGGCGACGGTGCAGGGCAGGCACGGGCGTTCGTCTAGCTTGTAGAGGGTGCAGAGGCGATGCTCGACGCGGTGATAGGGATGCAGGGCGAGGGCGGTAGCGGTCGAGTGCGTGGCGTCCTTGCGCGTCCAGGGCGTGATCACCACGCCGGCTGGCACGTCCTGGCACGTTTTGGACACGGGCATTCTGGGCAGTGCCGTGCAATGGCGATCGATCCAGTGGTACGGGCGTGATCCTTATGTATCAGAGATGCTCGCAGACATGGAGACGAGGGAGAGGCCAGGGAGAGGAGTGCCAAAGGTGGCCGGCATGGCATTGTTTGGCATGTTTTAGGGTTTCTCCTCCACTTTAATCAGCCATGCAAGTACTGGGCTAGAGGCAGGGGGTGTAGGGGAGGCTGATGATCACAAACCAAAAGTGGTTTAGGTCAAAATCTGGTGGATAATAGCATGTAACCACAATTCTAGAAGCTGCCTGCCACCTGTTCGGCAAAATGCCCGCATGAGATTTTATTTTGAAAATTGAAAATCTCTTTGGTGAATCTCATTTATATAATTATTGTGATGTATTGGTGGTGGTGGCACTCAATTTGGAAGTGATTTGCAACTTTTCAAATTTGAGGTGATCTTCTTCTCTCTCTCGGGTTCCCTCTTTGCCCTCTTATTCTGGTCAACCTAGTCAACTTTAGGGAGGGTGGTCAACATCAAAGTTACTCACCTTGACATGGTCTTGGATGACCTGGCTTTAGTTGACCTTGCTTAGTTTAAGATTTGAGAAATACAGAGGGGTAAAGTGGTGAAGAAAATAATTTTGGGCTAAGTGACCATTATCACATGTATGATGAAATCTTGATTTCTTTTGATTTGATTCTTGATCCAAGGATGCAAAAGTGTTAGTTTATCACATTGAAGCATTTTAGAAGCAATGGGGCAAGCAAACTTGGCCTTGGTTGAGGATTTGCTAAAATGCATATTGTGTATGTGAGTGAGAAATGAGTTTTTCTCATTTTCTCTATTTCCCCTCAAATTAGGGTTTAGTGATCTTGCTTAGGGTTCACATAACCATATTTAATCATACTAACACTCATCATGGCAATTGCACAAAAGAATATCACTCAAATGCATATATCTATAAGTGACACTATATGCATGGAAAAAGTTTTTGTAAATTGCAAATTTTGGGTTTGGGGAATTTCTCTTTCTTGTTTATTGTTGTTGAAACTTGGGATGTTACATCGGCCAATGCTTGTCCCTTGACGGCTTTCGCAGGCTGATACCGGAGATCGAACTCTGACAACGCAAACATCCACTTACCAAGTCGGCCTTTCAGAACAGGGGCCGACAACATGTGCTTGATAACATCTGACTTGCATATGACGATGATCTCTGCCGTCAAAAGGATGTGATGAAGCTTGGTGCAGGTAAAGAACAGGCAGAGGCAAAGTTTCTCGACCTCAGGATATCTTGTCTCCGCGTCCAGCATCCTTCTGCTGAGGTAGAAAACGACCTTTTCAACGCCCTCGTAGAGTTGCACCACTACCGAAGCGATGGATGTGTCAGCTACCGACAAGTAGATGTAGAACGGCCGGTCTTGCTGGGGCGGAACTAGCACAGGCGGCGTCGTCAGATACCGCTTAATCTCATCAAACGCCTGTTGCTGTGCTGCCCCCCAGTGGAACTCGTCCTCAGATTTAGTCTTCACCAGCGCCATGAACGGCTCGATTCGCCCTGACAGATTAGAGATAAATCGTCGGACAAAATTGATCTTGCCGATGAGACGTTGGAGCTCCTTCTTCGTGGTTGGCGGCTGCATGGTACGCACCGCCTCCTGACTTTTCAGGCCGATCTCAATCCCCGTTCATGAACCAGAAAACCTAGGAATTGACCAGCCGTCACGCCAAAAGCACACTTCTTCGGATTCATTCTCAGTCCGAACTTCCGAGTTCGGTCTAGGACGCGCCGTAAATCATCCAAGTGTCCCCCCACGGAGACAGATTTGACCACCACGTCGTCGATGTAGATCTCCACCAATTTACCGATCAGATCATGAAATATATAATTCATGGCTCGTTGGTACGTCGCACCAGCATTCTTCAACCCAAAGGTCATGACCACATATTCAAACAAACCTACTGCTTACTCTGAATGCGGTCTTGTGTATATCTTCCGGAGCCATGAAGATCTGGTTATAGCCGGCGTTGCCATCCATGAAGCTCAACACCTTGTGGCCAGCAGCGGCATTTATCAATGTTTCTGCCACCGGCATCGGATATTCGTCCTTTGGAGTGGCTCTATTGAGATCTCGAAAATCGATGGCCACACGCCATCGGCCATCCTTCTTCTCTACAGGCACGATACTGGAGATCCACTCAGCATACCTGCATGGCCTGATGAACCCGGCGGCCAACATCTTCTCGATCTCTTTCTTGACTTCTTCTAGAATTTCGGCTCTCATCTGACGTGCTCGTTGTTGGAACGGCCGAAATCCTTTCTTAAGGGGGAGCCGATGTTCAATGATGCTCCTGTCCAACCCAGGCATCTCCGTGTAATCCCATGCAAAGCAATCTGGGTATTCCTTCAACAGAGCTATCATCTGTCCCCTGAGCCGTGGATCTAACTTCTTGCTGATAAAAGTCGGTCGTGGCTTATCCCCAGGACCAATGTCGACTTCCTCTAGCTCATCAGCCGATGTAAACCCTTACCCTAGCTTTCCGTCACCTGTGAGGTCGACGCCACATACTGGGAGAGCAGGTGGTATGGATAATACGGGCCGATCGCTAGAATCGGCTTCCATCTTGATCATCACCAGGACCTTTTGGCAGTGTCGGGGCCGATCGCATGGAGCAGCTTCTTCCTTATCCTCGCTATGAGAGCAGCTGCCCTCGTCTCCACCCTCATCAAGGCGGTGCCCCAGTTCTACCATGTGGATGTTGAACAAGTATCTGGGCTGGCACCTCGTAGGGTAAGTGTCTTCAGCGGCGCATGACGGTGGATTAGGCACTTCTGGTGTCGTCAACGCGAATGACGACGGTGGACGGGGCTGAAGTGGCACTTCTCCTTGGTAGGTCCCGAGAGCTGGTCCTGATAGAAAGTGCTGATGTTTCATGACCTCCTGGATCATCCGAAAAGCAACATGCTCCAAAGTATTCACCAGGCTCTCAGAATGGCGATGCAGCGAGTGAGTCACCATGCAACTAATCTCCTGGCGCAGGGACCTGGTACGTTCTTCTGACGGGACGGATAGGTCCACTCCATCGAGCGTGCCTTCCGGTGAGAACCCCTTCCACCGGATGCCATGTGCACGGGTTCTGTGAAAAGAGCCGATGAGGTCGGCTTCGAGGATGACTTTGATCTCGTCATACTTCTTCTTGAGCTCGTCGGTTAGATCCTCGTACGTGACTGGCGTGCCGTCCGCCATCTCAGATGTAGATGGCGATGTGGTTGATGTAGAAGCTGGTCCCACCGGGCGTGCCAGAATGTGTTGCTGCCAAAACCCACCGGCGGGCAGCGACGGGCAACACCGTAGAGCCGGGAACAACCTAGGGCTGCGGCTGGCCGAGGTCCCTCCGAGCGACGGCCCAAAGCCTCTGGTCACACGTCCGATGCTGATTGCAAGGGCGTGCCACGACCTATACCGTCAGGAAGGTGATGGAGATGCCTCGCTTAGTTTCCTGCATGGCATACACGTAAACATTAAATACGAGCCTCGATCGGCTCTCAGGTTATCCTGTGAATCGGCTCAAGGAGCCGATCCACCCATGATTCGTACGAGGTGCACGAATATATGGGGGTCCTGCTTGATCAAGATAAAGTTAATGAGATCTACGACGATTTAGGGTTTTCACCGCATAATCGGATCATCCTACTCAGGATTGGGCCTCGCCACGCACGGTGATCGTAAGCCGATCCTAGACAAGGCCTAAAAACCAACACGAGGTTGATCCCCGGAACATCCTGTCTAGGACTAGCAAACGACACCCTACGTGCCGCTGGATCCTCCCGCCCTTTGTAAGGCCTAACTATTGCAGATATTAAACTAACCCTTGATGAACAAGGAGCAACCGTAACGGATCGGATCTACTAAATAATGATCAAGCGGGGTGCCGCCCCTACACCTAAGATAGGTGTAAGGGCGGCTAGATATGCAAGGGTTGCACTACGATAGCATGTTACGCGAAGAACTATGCTAACCCTAACACATCTATGATAACTACGTTGCTCGCCATCAAAAGGCTTCAGTACGAGCAAACGAATAAACATGCTGCCTAGATCGCAAGATGCGATCTAGGCAGCATGATGCTTACCGGTAGAAACCCTCGAGACGAAGGAGTTGGCGATGCGCCGAGATTGATTTGTTGGTTGAACGTTGGTTGTTGTTTATTCCATAAACCCTAGATACATATTTATAGTCCAGCGGACTTTCTAATTTAGGCGTGCACCTAACCGTGCACGGGTAAAACTCTATCTAAATACGATCTATTATATTACAGATATATGGGCAATCTAGCCCAACTTTGCATATAAGGCCGATCTACGTATTTTCTCCGTATATAATCTTCAAGCCCATCTTGATCGTGGCCCACCTCTGACTTGGTCAAATTCTGGTGATAACAATATGTGGGAGCCATTATGGATCTCCAGATCCTGCTATTGGTTATTGGTCGGAGTGAGTACTCAACCATGTCCGCATAGTTCACGAACCGTAGGGTGACACACTTAAAGTTGGATGTTGAAATGGTAGTACTTGAATATGGAATGGAGTTCGAATATTTGTTCGGAGTCCCGGATGAGATCCCGGACATCACGAGGAGTTCCGGAATGGTCCGGAGAATAAGATTCATATATAGGAAGTCATATTCCAAGTTTGGAAATGATCCGGTGCATTTATGGCAGGTTCTAGAAGGTTCTAGAAAAGTCCGGAAGAAATCACCATGGAAAGTAGAGTCCCGGAGGGACTCCACCTTGCATGGCCAGCCAACCCTAAAGGGGAGGAGTCCAAGGTGGACTCCCCAGGGTGGCCGGCCACCCCCCTCATGGAAGGGGAATCCCACCCCAAGTGGGATTCCCACCTTGGGTAGGTTTCCCTACATATGGGAGGTTTCATTGTTGGGGTCTTATTCGAAGACTTGGACACCAACACTTGGGGATTTCCACCTATATAATGAGGAGGAGAGGAGGGGCTGCCCACTCTTGGCCGCACCACCTAGGGCTGCCCTTGGCCGGCGCCCTAGCCTCCCCCTCTCTCCCAAACCCTAGCGGTCTCTCTCCTCCACCACATCCCGCACGCTTAAGCGAAGCTCCGCGGATTTCTCCACCATCACACCACGCCGTCGTGCTGTCGGATTCAAGAGGAGCTACTACTTCCGCTGCCCGCTGGAACGGGAGGTGGACGTCGTCTTCATCAACAACCGAACGTGTGACCGAGTACGGAGGTGCTGCCCGTTCGTGGCGCCGGAAGCGATCGTGATCAAGATCTTCTACGCGCTTTGCAAGCGGCAAGTGAACGTCTACCGCAGCAACAAGAGCCTCCTCTTGTAGGCTTTGGAATCTCTTCAAGGGTGAGACTCGATAAACCCTCGTTGCTACCGTCTTCTAGATTGCATCTTGGCTTGGATTGCGTGTTCGCGATAGGAAATTTTTGTTTTCTATGCAACGTTATCCTACAGTGGTATCAGAGCCGTGTCTATGCATAGATGGTTGCACGAGTAGAACACAATGGTTTTGTGGGCGTTGATGCTCTTGTTATCTTTAGTTTGAGTACTTTGCATCTTTGTGGCATAGTGGGATGAAGCGGCTCGGACTAACTTTACATGACCGCGTTCATGAGACTTGTTCCTCGTTCGACATGCAACTTGTATTGCATAAGAGGCTTTGCGGGTGTCTGTCTCTCCTACTATAGTGAAGATTCAATTTACTCTTCTATTGACAACATTAGTATCACCGTTATGGTTCATGTTCGTAGGTAGATTAGATCTCTCTCGAAAACCCTAAACCACGTAAAAAATGCAAACCAAATTAGAGACGTCTAACTTGTTTTTGCAGGGTTTGGTGATGTGATATGGCCATAATGTGATGATGAATATGTATGAGATGATCATTATTGTATTGTGGCAACCGGCAGGAGCTTTATGGTTGTCTTTATATTTCATGTTGAGAGGTATTTCAAATTAGTTGTAATAGTTGCTACATGAGGTGAACAACCATGAAGACGGCGCCATGGACCTTGACGCTACGCCGACGATGATGGAGATCATGCCCGAAGATGATGGAGATCATGTCCGTGCTTTGGAGATGAAGATCAAAGGCGCAAAGACAAAAGGGCCATATCATATCACATATGAACTGCATGTGATGTTAATCCTTTATGCATCTTATTTTGCTTAGATCGCGACGGTAGCATTATAAGATGATCCCTCACATTAATATCAAGATAATAAAGTGTTCTCCCCTCGTATGCACCGTTGTACAGTTCGTCGTTTCGAAGCATCTCGTGATGATCGGATGTGATAGATTCAACGATTCACATACAACGGGTGTAAGCCATGTTGCACACGCGGAATACTTGGGTTTGCTTGACGAGCCTAGCATGTACAGACATGGCCTCGGGACACGGAAACCGGAAGGTTGAACACGAGTCATATGGATGATATGATCAACATGTTGGTGTTCACCATTGAAGCTACATCATCTCACGTGATGATCGGTTTTGGTGTAGTGGATTTGGATCGTGTACCACTTAACAACTATGAGGGATGTTGTATTAAGTGGGAGTTCATTAGTAATTAGATTAAAACATGAACTAATTATCATAAACATAGTCTGAGTAGTATTTTGAATTAATTTTGTAGTATTGGCATCCGTTTTCTACCATGCGCTAGTCTTGTTATTGAGATAGAAATACTGTTAAAATCTGACAAGAAACTTTACGGATTGGTACCGTATTGTTAAAGAATCAAGAATTGATTAAGTCTTATTGCAAACTTTTAGTAAACCTCACATTGTTGATTCAAAGAGCTATGGTTTCAATTAGTACCTAAAGTTATCTTGTCTCCGTGAAACTTGAAGTTCAAATCTGTTTGAAAAGTAAGGAGCTAAAAATTTAGTTTTCAGAAATAATCAAGGTATGAGATATATGTGATATCTAAGACCTTATTGCAAGATGATAGAATATATTTTGGTGAGACTACATAAACTCATAAGTTTTATGGGAATGTACGAAGGTTGAAGACGCAAGCGTCACAATCCTCCAACTATTGGGGCACTAACAATATTCGCATATCCATGAAGTGACCATCCTTAATATGCACCGTTATTAAGACTCGTCGTTTCGAAGCATCACGTGATGATCGGGTGTGATAGATTCTACGAGTGCATACAACGGGTGCAATCCAGATTTACACATGCGAATACTAAGGTTAAACTTTATGAGCCTAGCATGTATAGACATGGTCTCAAAAAGTTGTCATGAATTGATGGATAAAATTATGAGTGAAATTGTTCATCATATTACATAGTTACTAATAAGTGAAATCTAGAACACTTGTCATATGATGATCAACTTCAAAGTAAGAACCTCAAGGTTATTGGTATTTGACCAACAAACCTAGAAGTTATTGATGTTGAAGTGTTTTTCTGAATAATGAGGAAAGCTAAAAGAGAAACTGCAAAAGATATTCTGGCAAAAAGAAAAGAAAAGACTAGAAGGTCTAGCTCAGGTATATATAAATGATATACATGTTATGGTTGTATTCCTAGTTAAGTCACACTATGAAATTCTTGGGTATTAGTACTATATTGGTTGGTATGAAGTGTCATACAAAACAACGCAATACAAGAATACAATGTCCTAAGTGACTGACAAGGAATATGATAGGAATGCACGTCTGGAACAAAAATAAAGTGTTATTATGTTCGTCGTTGGCATTCTATCTTGTCCTTAGAATTTATAATAAAGAACTTAATAATTTTTATTTTGCTCTGGTCAAATGAAAACAATGAGTTGTTCAAATTATGACATTACTCCATGTACGATGGATAAGTTATTATAAATCTTAATGGTGAAACACACATACATAACACTAACGCTAAAATGCCATAAGGCAAATGATTTAAATTCCACTTATTTGTGGAACCGCCATTTAGGTCATGTTAGAAAGGAACGCATGAAGGAACTCCATGCAAATGGATTTTTGGAGTCATTTTGATTTTTGAATCATTTTGGCGCTTGCAAATCTTTTCTAAAGAGAATGACTAAAATACCGTTTATAGGCCAAGAGTTGAACGGGCAACTAACTTAGTGAAAACATACATGATGATGTATGTGGTTCACTGGACATAGTTGTGTGCGGGAGAATCTTCTACTTCATGAAAACTTTCAACAATGAATTGAGTATATATGTGGATATATTCAATAAGGAAGAAGTTTGAAACATTTGAATGGATTCAAATAAATTTCAGCATGAAGTGGAAATCATCGTAATAGAAAAGTCAAATATCTATGATTGGATCATGGTGGAAATATTTGAATTACGAGTTTTAGCGAACATCTAAGAGAGTTATGAAATTGTTCTACAACTCACGTTTCTTGGAGTATCATAGTGATGAAGAAGTATCCAAGAGATGTATCCAAACCTTGTTGGATCAATGATGAGATAAAATATTGATGCCATTATATTTTTTGTGGATTATGCTTTAGTGACTACCGCTTTTACACTTAATAGAGCATCATCATGATCCGTTGAAATGACACCATACGAGTTATGGCATGGATATGAATCCTAATAGTCTTTTCTTAAAATTTTGGTATGCATAGCATAAGTAAATAGGTTTACAACCAAAATCGGATGAATGTCTTTGTTGGTTATCCCAGAGAATTGATTGGGAATTCTTCCCACTATGGAGACAAAGACAAAAGTGTTTGTCAATGTTTCTTATTTCCAAGAAATTGTTTCTAGTGAAGTATTTGAGTGGGAGGACAATATAATTTGATAAGGTTTATGAACCTGAGCATAATGATCAGAGTAGCGCAGCATCGGAATTGGTTTTGGAAGCGACCATGACGAACATGGCTCCCATGACTACAAAGTGTTTTAGCCATGGAGATCAAAGTACATATTGAACCTTGTAGGTATGGTTTACTTTGTGATCAAATAAATGATTTGTGAACAAAGGATTGATTTTGAACAATGATAAACCAACTACAAACAAAGAAGTTATGATGGGCCCTGACTCCGTTAAAATGACTATATGCCATGAAATCCAAGATAGATAAATACTTTTTGAAAGTAAATGGATCTATAAAATTGATGGACTTGGATGGAATATCCTTAAAGAAGCTCGACTTGTCGAAAAGTTGTTTACGACAAAGTTCAAAGAGTTGACTACGACAAGATTAGATCTTCCGTAGCAATGCTTAAAGTCTATATGGATTATTCTAGTAATCACTACATATTTCCTTTATGAGATATGTTAGTAGGATGGCAAAATACATTACTTATCAGAAGTGTGTATTAAAGGTGTATATAAGATACAACCAAGAGTTTTGCTGGTCCGTGAAATTCTAGATAGGTATACGAACTTCAATTTGATGAAGTAAGTATCACGGAGTTGCAATCTTCACCAGATGAAATAGTCAAAGAGTTTTTGATTTCATCAGAGACGATGAAGAAGCTTGCATTTGCAAGAAATTAAGTGGGAGCGCTGAGACATATTTATAATACTTATGTAGAAAACATATAGTTGGTTATAAATAATGTAATTACATACACTACAAGAAAAGTTGCCATGGCCGACGAAGTTGAAGTCGCGCCGTGGTTGCTGGTGTACCATGGCCGACGATTTTGGGTCCCTCGGTGGTGCATGTCAAAACTTTTGTTTTCTCGTTTTTGAGGCCACCTAGCCCGACGAAAGCGGCCAAAACGTCGCGTATGGTGGCCCGGGACGTGGTGCATCTCGAAATCTCGGGTTAGCCGGCCGAGTCAACGCAAATCCACACCGCCGAGGGATGTAGGGCCCAGATGGCAGCCTCTCTGGCATTGTTTTTTTCTAGATCGCGCCATCTCGTTCAACGTTCTCCGATCGAGCCGTTTACGATGCAGGATCATGGGTCCCGCATGTCATCCTCTATGAACCAAAATTCTTTCTATTCTTGGATTTTTTGACCCCCTGATTTCTGGCTACTTCCTTTTTCTTTTGATCCTTGCCGCCTTGGAAACGTTGAGACCGCTGCTGCTAAATGGGACCCGCATGTCATCCTCTATGTGCAATCAACTTTCTTTTCTTGGAGTTTTTTTGGCACCTCATATTTGGTCACTTGCCTTTTTTTTCGATCCCTGCCTCTCAAACGGTGATACCGCTGCTGCTAAATGGGACCCGCATGTCATCCTCTATGTACTATAAAACTTTCTTTTCTTGGATTTTTTGGCACCTCATATTTGGTCACTTGCCTTTTTCTTTCGATCCCCTGCCGCCTCTCAAACGGTGATACCGCTGCTGCTAAATGGGACCCGCATGTCATCCTCTATGTACTATAAAACTTTCTTTTCTTGGATTTTTTTTGGCACCTCATATTTGGTCACTTGCCTTTTTCTTTCGATCCCCTGCCGCCTCTCAAACGGTGATACCGCTGCTGCTAAATGGGACCCGCATGTCATCCTCTATGGACTATAAAACTTTCTTTTCTTGAATTACTAGTTCAAATGCCCGTGCGTTGCCACGGGTCTTCAAATTTCATTTCTCAATGCACATATATAATTCATAGATCACTACGAAAATTAAAACCAAATCATAACATACTACAACATGATAATACCCTGTGACATCTCAAACATGTGCATCGGCACATGCCTAACACAATGACTAACCATGTGTTAAAGTAGACGGCTTGAGCTGATGTGTAACACAATGCCTAATTCAAAACAAATCAGGAATATCATAACCATCCTATTATCCCATCTTGCCAGCAAAAGAAAAACAAACATGTAACGGCTATAGGTTTCAAATTCTAGGTGAGAAATCAAACTTGTAAAATATTTTGACATTGTGTCAAGCCAAAAGAAGCCCATTGTTGTCGTTATTTGCTGCCAAATTAGGTGGAGCCAAAACAGGTCCCTTGAGCTCATGTGTACCTCCCTTCTGTAATGAATCTACAATGTGCACATATATATTGCTTGCAAATACTTTGATATTTTTGTAACACTTATAAAATTATTACGATTCTCAAATATATGTAGAATTTACATCATATTGGAATATTTGCAAATGTCTGCGCGATCAGAATTTACATCATATTGGAATTTTGTAACCCTCCTTGTATTTCTTTATAAAAGCCTCCCCGTGGGCAGTAGGATACCATTATGTAGAAATGATACAATGTTTTTTTTTCAACACAAGAGATTAAATCAATTGATATTTCAATGTAGTAGAAAATTGAAGTTCTAAACAATGGTCCAGCTGAAAATAACATCAATTATCACACAATCTACTCTCAATAAAATTGTGAGAACCTATCTTTCAAGGCTAAAAGTGTGACAACAGTTCATTTGAATTCAGCCATTTTTCTTTTGGCTTAAGCAAAAATATCTAGATCAAAGGTAGTACTTCCAGCCAACCATCAGCACCAGCCAGCAAAGTATTTAATTTGTTATAGTTTCCACACTAATTGTTATAATCTCTTCTCAAAACTAAGCAGACCATGATATAAAGACATATAACAGGTGCTGCTACTAACAATAATTACCATTGCTATTATTCTCACATGTCTACTTTGAATTCAGGTTGGATCTGAAACCGGTGAAAACTCACTCAAATGGAACTGATGAAGTTCCATTGTAATCCCATCCTTCGGCAGCAGATATGCCTCTGACAAAATCCAAGGAATGCTAATTATAGTGAATATTTTATCATATTCTACATGCCCTCTTATACATGTGGTGATCTTCTCTAGCAATGCTAGACTCCTCCTGCTGCACCAATTCATTTGCTTGAACAGTCCCCAGCAGTTACACTAATGCATATTGGCCATGTGGTTACGGACGTTATATTAAAAAGTTTGATCATGCTATAACCGTCATTTCTTCTACAGTAAGCTATTATCCATTCATGAAATGTCTTGTCCTATCAAAGAAAAAGAATATGTCTTTAAAAATAAAACCTTCTACGTCTCCAAATAAAGATTGTGTTACAAAAGTAGAATTGCATATGGATGATTCTATGTTTCAAAAGAAATACATACAAAATGTTGCGCGCACACAGGTCGAGGTATAACATTGATATCATCTTATATATATATGATTTTGAATCTTAAAGGTATGTCAAGAAAATGTACGCACTCACAAGGATTAACCATAAACTCGCATATTTTCCAAGAGAGGCCTGCAAAAGAATTAAATTTAGTTGCTTTGAACAAGCGACTGAAATAAAGATTTGGTCAGCTCATGTTGAATGACTTAAACAGAAGCAATGGTCACCTAATCTTGAAAGACTTAAAGAAGAAACATGGGAACAAGATCTTGACAACAATATTCACCCTGACCATAAATCTACTTACTTATTTGGATACAACACAAGCCATAACCAAAACATAATTAAGTTTTAGAACCTGACAGCAGGTCGAGAATTGAATAATAATAATATAATACTATTCCAATATCATTTCTCTTATAGAAAAGGGTGAATTGGCTTCATGTCACTGAGAAAAACAATATCATTAATATCAGTTTTCCAATTGTTAATCTTTTATGAGATAATTCAAAATAGGATTGCCAAAAGAGCGGATGCAAATTCCCGAGTTGGAATTTTGTATTCAGAGCCAAGAGTTGAAATATATTTAGTGCACATGGAAGTGACTAATAGAGTGCTTTAATGTACTGTGTTTGGACGTCTATCTGTAAGAAAAAGGCAGGGCTGAGAGAACAAGCTAACTTGTATGTTCACGACAAAGCTGAACATCCCCTTCATAGCAGCAAGCTACAGTAGTAATTGTTCAGTAAAAATCAATACATTGCATGCAGGCAATAGACCTTCAGTGGTATGCACTCCTACAAATATTCAGTATATTTACAAATTTACAAGATATCTCTGGTCTCTCCATCTCTATTATTCTCAAAAACCTTCCTAATTTGTAGGTTAAGGGCAAAGTGTGACATGAATTTCACTTTTAAACTATGGCAGCTCTAATCTAAAACAACAAAAACATCCAGTTTAAATACGGATTAGACAATCCTATCATCAATTCATACTCTCCCTAATATGTAGATCTGACTACAGGTTATTTCTCTTGAAATGGTAAGAGAAAACTACACGATCATAGAGAAAGCTACAATTATATCAAGCTTATGTGGTTCCAAAAATTATATCATGCTCCTAATAGTCAATATTGTTATATGGATGGAAGAAAATGGTAGAAGGAGGTCTTAATAAAACAGACAAAACAAATGTTTCATCCGTATATAGGCGAAGAAAACGATACCACCTTCTATGGACCTATGTTAAGATAATAGACACTTCTAATGAAGGGCTAAACCCACAACATGTCCTCTTTTTTGCAAAACTCACCCGATTAAAGGAACTTCCTAATAACTGTGCAGATATGTAGATTAATACCAGTAAAACAATAGATTGCAGTGAGCATCATCATCTATATGAATAATTCCCCTCGACATACAAATTTATGTGAAGCTCTGCATGAACATGAGAGTACAAATAATGTATAGTCTAAATACAAATGTATGCCTTCTAAATACAAAGAGCGGACAAAGGATATCTATGTGAAGCTCTGCATGAACATGAGAGTACAAATAATGTATAGTCTAAATACAAATGTATGCCTTCTAAATACAAAGAAGAGCGGACAAAGGATATCAATATATGTATTCTCAAACTACAACACATGATTACCTAACCAAAAGTTCAAATGAAAAATTCTATCATGAGTAAGAAAAGAAAGTGTCTATATATGGAAGTGGTGCTTAAAGACAAAACAAAATTCTATACAACACAGGATATATGTCTATATACCGTCTACCTAGGAATTTTCCGGTAAGATTCATGATCCCTGAATGCAACGCGGTGCCTTGCAATCTAGATTCCGCAGCACGCTTTTTTTATTTATCAATTAGGCGGTCTACAAGAATAATTTAAACCAAGTAAATAAAAATGGGTTTTGTGCATCAATCACCATAGAGTGAATAGCAAATGGGTAGTCACCTAGTTTCTCTGTTCATTCAGGCCAAGCCACATGAGCTGTTTGCTACCGATTTTCTCTGTTTTAATCTTCTACAGAAATCTTATCTACCCATTTTCTTTTCTGTTCAATCAGTCAAATGGCCATAGCAGTAAGAAGTAACATGAAGTACAATATCTAAACAAAAATAGAGGTGAACTGACCATGTCATAAATTTACTCAACATTGATAGTACAATTCCGTACTAAATAGCAAAGGAACAATATTATACCAAATTATCAAGTGCGGCTTAAGAAATTAACTCCCAACACACATAAAAAAATAGACCGATCTCTTGAGCAAATATGAGTGCAATTGATCCACATAAAAATGATGCATCATGGGGAGTACATGCCTACTCTATCCAATCATGCCTTCTTCTATTTTAGATGATAATTTAGACCCCATGATTTCCATAGCTTGATCACAAAGGTAAGTTGTGCACACTCTTGAAAATAACGGCTTGCAACGCATTTTGCTCCATCAAGGAAATTCCCTAGTAGATTGTCCAACATAACCGAAACTATATTTTAAAATAGAGAAACATTTATTTTCATAAACAACAACATTTTGTTTATAATAGAACATATTATGGAAAGAAAATGAATTCTTAACTAAGAACCAGTCATCCAAATAAAGCCAGCTCGGTGTGTAGCCAAGAATAATAAGTATACTTAAATACTCCTAGAAGGTATGTTAACGTAATTTTGAAATGAAAAGGTGTGTTATCATGATGATGAAATGAAAAGGCATGTTTCGTACATTGTCTTTGCCTGGCTCCTCAGGTTGCACCTTTATTACCTCTTCGGGCCACGATAAGTAAATCAGTAAGTAAATTGCTTGCATCTTTAGCCATTCCTGGAGCACACAAATCAATAAGTAAATCAGTGTGCTTCTGATCAATTCATCACTAAGAAAAATATTATATAAAAGATCACGATATATAAGCGGTCATGATATACAAGCATGGTTTTCCCTTCCAAATTTCTATAAAATATAATGATTCGAGCATCATTGTTGCATCGAAAACCCGAAAAGTAGCCAGAAAATATGTGTACTGGAGATCATTCTTACCCCAAGAATAATCAAACCAAAATTATTGGTGTCAAATTCAATCCAGCTAGCTAGCCCAATTCATTTCCATTTTTTCTCCAATCACTTCTCTTGTCTTATCTCATCTGGTCTAGAGCGCCGGTCGGCTCGGTGTGAATTATAATGTCTTTGTTCTGCTCGATACAATGTCTTTGCCCGACATCAAAAGCTCATCTCAGGGAGAAGACCCTGCCATGCAAATGATTTATTTAGTACAATGAACACCAAGAAAATGTATGAAAAAAAATTAGTACATTCGTTTGATTGAAAAATACAAAATATATCTTTCGGTTAGACCAAATATCCTTTGGAGCATGAAAACCAGTACGTGCAAAGCACATTATCACTTCAGGGCGGAACTCTGGCATTCTAAATGTCAGCATGTCATGCTAAAACTGTGTTAATCATAATTCATAAACAACTGATATCCATTCTGATTACATTCATGTGAGATAGGTATTTGAGTGTGGAACATATGCAGCAATTACTTAAGAAACCGATATGCAGCAATTACTAAGATAGGTATTTGAGATAGGCATTCGGATTACATTCAACTGATATGCAGCAATTACTTAAGAAATCGATATATCAATGGATCAGTGCAGTAGATAATGCAATAGTATGAGTGTGGAAAAGGGTAATTTGAACTACAACTATTGGGTGCTCTAAAAGGATGCAATATATGTTTTTCTAGAATTTGTTTACAGAAATGCAGACTTCTATGCCTAGTATAGCACACACCGGAGCACAACAGCAGGACACACAAGTAGCAGTAGAATTTCTCCGATGCATCCACTCAAACGAAGTAGCAGCATTAGTGGTGGATCAATGCTCATCTCCAATTCCTCTCTGCCAAACAGAGAGCAGTTGTAGCAGAGTTCTCCCAGATCTCTCTCAAACAACAACCCCTCTTCTCTGCTTTCTCTCTATCTCTCTCTCTCAAACAATACCAAATCAGCAGTAACTCTCCCGGTTCACTCTCCCTCAACCTCGTCTACATCAAACCTGTCGCCCTTCTCCAGTTCAGTAGCCGGCCCTATCCCATGCCCTGCAAGACAGCACAGTAGCATGGAGCCAACGGTCCGGCCATTCCTGTCGTGATCCGGTCGTGATTGGCTGGAACGGAGACGACATACCTCAACATCTGATACCTACAATGGGAGTGTGCTGTTCCTCATCCTCGACCCCTACCAAAAGAAGGGAGGCGCCACTCTTTCGTCCTCGACGCGGTGGCCTTGCCCCAGATCTAGCCAAGGAGATGTCGGGTCCACCGGCGCCCTGCCCGCCATACTCATGTGAGCCACCCCTGCTTTCACGAGAGCAGGAGCAACGGGTGTGGGCCACCATATTACCAAGTTAGGATTGATAAACCAAATTTAGATGAGTAACATATTACCATCCTGAACACATAAACTGAACTCCCCATCCCATAAAACATCAATGCAACCTGCTCCAATGAAGAACAAACCATATGCTATTACAAGGTAGGATAATCTAGTAGGTCTTAAAGTAACATGAAAAATTCCATTTTTAACAAACTGCAATGGAACTATTGGAGATCTCAGAAATTCTCCTCACATTACTTTCTCAACTTTGCGCATTTCATCCTCAAGAGGCAAAAGTTAAGACGCTGAAGTCCAACTAATGGATTCAGTCAACCGGACTGGATACACAAGGAAGCTCTCAAGTTTAGCAGGATAATGTGAGTCGTTAGTAGAATAAAAATAAAAACTCTTCAATGGAAAAAAAATACTCCTATTGTTCATTCAGTAGGTATCCTAGGATAGTTGATAGATGCTTAACAAATAGGGTAGTCAGTGGGCGTAGACAGTCTCACCAGCTCTCAATGGCTTGTTGAATTATCTCTTAGTTGCTTGAGTGGTGATCTCTTGTACGCCCAAAATCCTCCTCAATTTCGAAAACCTCAAAGCCCACATTAGCACAGCATTTACATCCTGCATGCAAGTGAACAAAACTTAAAATAACAACCAAGGTTAACTGAATAGAAAGCAGTGAAGTGACAAAATTGCACTTCACATATAGTTCACTAATTATGTACATGTTATACCCATTCAATGCAGTGCATGAATATTATACCTCTTCTATATTCCCTCTCTCAATTATGCACTGCATTGAATGGGTATTAACAAAAAATTATGAAAGAAAGGAAAAGTACAGATGGATGTTTTCATTCCATCAATGAGGAGCCTTTTTACGGTACATGGTAGGAAGCATGTAATTCAAAGAGCATGCATGAAAGAGGTTGGACAAACAACAATAATATAATCTGAGCATACAAAGGATGTATGCCTTATGTTCCAAACATAATTAAGCTTCTAGTAGTGCAAAATCATTGGACATACTGTATCTGACAGAACTAAAATATTTGTTGTGTCAGTAGATGCCAGGTTAATTATCACTGTTAAAAAAGGAAAGAAAACTCTACCATCACATGTGAAGCAAGTAGGTTGAGGCCGAAGCAAGGATGTATTATGCATTTGTTACTGCATGAGATACTGCTAATGATACAACATGTGGAGAGGCTTCAGTTTGATACGTGAAGTTGTCAGCCTGGTAGGCTTATCTGCTATATGAAAATTCCCTTCCAACCTTTCTAGAACTGTACTTATTCAAAGATATATCTATTTGGCAAGATACAAACACATGACATGAAAATTTTAGCAAATGGAGCACCGGGGCTTAATAAATTTATAGGGAGAATCGATATGATAACAACAAGGACACAAGGTATGTAAACTCCCCTATCACGATCTCTTACAGAATAGAGAAAACGTAAAAAAATCATAGTAGTAATAATTAAATTCAGCCCTAATCCCATGGGAAGGATTAACGTATACATGTAAATCCACTTTACAGGTTTAATTACCTTGAATCCCTAGAAGAAAGAATCTAATAAATGTTGGCATGGCTAGAGACCAGATCCAGGTTGGGAACGGCTTCACCAAACAATCTCCAAATCTGCACCGTCACTACCGCGATCAAAAGGGCATGCATCAAATTCCAGCCTTCAAATAGGGTCTGTGTTTGGCGTCTCAGGGGATGCTGGTGGGGGATCAAGGGGGCTACGATGGAGACGGAGATCAAAGGGGAGGCAGTGGTGTTGGGGATCAAGAGAGCGCCGGTGGAGGCAGGGATGCAAAGGGCGCCGGTGGAGATAGGGATCCAGGGGGGCGCCGGTGGCGTCGAGGATCATGGGTGCAGGGTGGAGACGGGGATCGAGATAGGGCGTCGGCCGGTGAAGCCCTTTGCCGCCACGGTTTCTGAGAGAGAAAAAGGAGAGGGGAGCGAGATAGGGTTCGTGCGTTAGGCTGTGAGAGCTTAGTTGGGCTTTTGGCCCAGTTATGTGCGCGTGCGGGGCGAGGACGAAGGACGACGAAATCTTTGACGTATGGTGCGTGGGCAGAATAAGGAACACCTTCGTCCTTTTTAAGTAGCGTAGATTTTTGGCTCCTGATATTTGGTCACTTGCCTTTTTCTTTCGATCCCCTGCCGCCTCTCAAACAGTGAGACCGCTGCAGCTAAATGGGACCCGCATGTCATCCTCTATGAGCAATCAACTTTCTTTTCTTGGAGTTTTTTTGGCACCTCATATTTGGTCACTTGCCTTTTTCTTTCGATCTCATGCCACGTTTGAAACGTTGAGGAACCTGCTGGCTCATGGGACCCGCATGTCATCCTCTATGTGCTATAAAAGTTTCCTTTGTTGGATTTTTTTCACCCTCTGATTTTTGGCTTGCCTTTTTCTTTTGATCCCCTGCCCCCTTTGAAACGTTGAGTAAGCTGTTGGCTCAGGGGACCCGCATGTCATCCTCTATGTCCATCAACTTTATTTTCTTGGATTTTTTTTCACCCCCTAATTACTAGCTACTTTCTTTTTCTTTTGATCTCAAGCCGCATTACAAACATTGAGACCGCTGCTGCAAAATGGGACCCACATGTCATCCTCTATGTACAATAAATCTTGGATTATTTTTGGCTCCTGATATTTGGTCACTTGCCTTTTTCTTTCGATCTCATGCCACCTTTGAAAAGTTGAGTAAGCTGCTGGCTCATGGGTCCCGCATGTCATCCTCTACGAACAATAAAAGTTTCCTTTCTTGGAGTTATTTTTGACCCCTAATTTCTGGCTATTTGCCTTTTTCTTTTGATCCCCTGCCCCCTTTGAAACGATGAGGATGTTGTTGGCAGGTCGGTCCCACATGTCATCCTCTATGAACAATAAAAGTTTCCTTTGGTGGATTTATTTTTGACCCCTAATTAATTTCTGGCTTTTTTTTTTTTTTTGATCCCTACCGCCTTGGAATTGTTGAGAATGCTGCTGCCTCATTTTTCTTTTGGTCCTGTGCCGCCTTGGAAACGTTGAGACCGCTGCTACAAAATGGGACCCGCATGTCATCCTCTATGTACAATAAAGTTTCTTTTCTTGGATTATTTTTGGCTCCTGATATTATGTCACTTGGCTTTTTCTTTCGATCTCATGCCAACTTTGAAACGTTGAGGATGCTGCTGCCTCATGGGTCCCGCATGTCATCCTCTCAGAACGATAAATGTTTTCTTTTCTTGTAATTTTTTACCAACTGATTTTTGGCTTTTTTTATTTTCGATCCTCTGCCGCCTTTGAAACGTTGACGACGCTGCTGGCTCATGGGTCCCCGATGTCAGCCTCCCGTACAAGAAACATGTGATATTTTATTTTGCAGACAATAAACGTTGTATTTCGCTCTGAGCTATTGCAAATGGATAAATTAAATCTTTATATCTACATAAACAAACTTATATGTTGAATCTCCTTGTTTTTTGTTTTTGCGAAGCATAGGACTTTCCTGTTTTTTTTTTGAGAAAAATCCGACCTTTCTGTTTTGGAGTGGGCTGAAATTGTACGAGTCAAAAGGCCCAGCAGGATAGTTCGAAGGCCCAGATGTCCAGATACAGCCCAATTGAAATCTTTCTTTTCTTGGATTTTTTTCACACCCTGATTTCTGGCTACTTCATTTTTCTTTCGGTCCTGTGCCGCCTTGGAAGCGTTGAGACCGCTGCTACAAAATGGGACCCACATGTCATCCTCTATGTACAATAAAGTTTCTTTTCTTGGATTATTTTTGGCTCCTGATATTATGTCACTTGCCTTTTTCTTTCAATCTCATGCCGACTTTGAAACGTTGAGGAAGCTGCTGGCTCATGGGTCCCGCATGTCATCCTCTATGAACAATAAAAGTTTCCTTTGTTGGATTTATTTTTTCCCTAATTTCTGGCTATTTGCCTTTTTCTTTTGATCCCCTGCCCCCTTTGAAACGATGACGACGCAGCTGGCAAGTCGGTCCCACATGTCATCCTCTATGAACAATAAAAGTTTCCTTTGATGGATTTATTTTTGACCCTAATTAATTTCTGGCTATTTCCTTTTTTCTTTTGATCCCCTGCCGCCTTGAAATAGTTGAGGATGCTGCTGCCTCATGGGTCCCGCATGTCATCCTCTCAGAAGGTAAATGTTTCTTTTCTTGAATTTGTTTACCAACTGATTTTTGGCTTATTTTTTCTTTCGATCTCCTGCCACCTTTAAAACGTTGACGACGCTGCTGGCTCATGGGTCCCCAATGTCAGCCTCCCCATACTGCAAATCCTCTTTCTGCAAAGGTTGTATTTCTAGATAGATAAGGTGGATTCGAATCTGCCATGGTTCAGGCAGCTCAGGTAAGCCTTCTTGCACTGATTAATGGAAGTAGTGTATAGCAAGGTCAAGACATGTGGCTCGGTGTAATGAATCTATTTGAATCATGTTGTGGGTTCAATCTGATAGTTCTCTAACAGGTCAGCCAAAATAGAAATTAAGTTTTTTTCTAAAACGGAAATGCAAATTAAGATGAACACAAACATTAGTTATCATAATAGCTGATCATACATACATACTTGCTAAGAGCAAAAGCTTGAGAGTGTATTTCACACGTTCGTTGGGCAACCCCAAGAGGAAGGTATGATGCACACAGCAAGTTTTCCCAGAAAGAAACCAAGGTTTATCGAACCAGGAGGAGCCAAGAAGCACGTTGAAGGTTGATGGCGGCGGGATGTAGTGCGGCGCAACACCAGAGATTCCGGCGCCAACCTGGAACAACACAACCAAAGTACTTTGCCCCAACGAAACAGTGAGGTTGTCAATCTCACCGGCTTGCTGTAACAAAGGATTAACCGTATTGTGTGGAAGATGATTGTTTGCAGAAAACAGTAGAACAGTATTGCAGTAGATTGTATTTCAGTAAGAGAATTGGACCGGGGTCCACAGTTCACTAGAGGTGTCTCTCCCATAAGATGAACAGCATGTTGGGTGAACAAATTACAGTTGGGCAATTGACAAATAAAGAGAGCATGACCATGCACATACATATCATGATGAGTATAGTGAGATTTAATTGGGCATTACGACAAAGTACATAGACCGTCATCCAACTGCATCTATGCCTAAAAAGTCCACCTTCAGGTTATCATCCGAACCCCCTCCAGTATTAAGTTGCTAACAACAGACAATTGCATTAAGTATTGCGCGTAATGTAACTAGTGACTACATCCTTGAACATAGCACTAATGTTTTATCCCTAGTGGCAACAGCACATCCATAACCTTAGTGGTTCTTGTCACTCCTCCAGATTCACAGAGGCATGAACCCACTATCGAGCATAAATACTCCCTCTTGGAGTTACTAGCATCAACTTGGCCAGAGCATCTACTAATAACGGAGAGCATGCAAGATCATAAACAACACATAAGCATAGCTTTGATAATCAACATAACAAGTATTCTCTATTCATCGGATCCCAACAAACGCAACATATAGAATTACAGATAGATGATCTTGATCATGTTAGGCAGCTCACAAGATCCGACAATGATAGCACAATGGGGAGAAGACAACCATCTAGCTAGCTACTGCTATGGACCCATAGTCCAGGGGTAGACTACTCACACATCACACCGGAGGCGACCATGGCGGCAGAGTCCTCCGGGAGATGATTCCCCTCTCCGGCAGGGTGCCGGAGGCGATCTCTGGATCCCCCGAGATGGGATCGGCGGCGCGCGCGTCTCTGGAAGGTTTTCCGTATCGTGGTTCTCGGTACTGGGGGTTTCGTCACGGAGACTTTTTATAGGCGAAAGGGCAGGTCAAGAGGCGGCACGGGGCCCCACCACAGGGCCGCGCGGCCAAGGGGGCCGCGCCGCCCTAGGGTGTGGCCCCTCCGTGGCCCCTCTTCGTCTCTCCTTCGGACTTCTGGAAGCTTCGTGAGAAAATAGGCCCCTGGGCTTTGATTTCGTCCAATTCCGAGAATATTTCCTTACTAGGATTTCTGAAACCAAAAACAGCAGAAACAACTGGCACTTCGGCATCTTGTTAATAGGTTAGTTCCAGAAAATGCACGAATATGACATAAAGTGTGCATAAAACATGTAGATAACATCAATAATGTGGCATGGAACATAAGAAATTATCGATACGTCGAGACGTATCAGCATCCCCAAGCTTAGTTCTGCTCGTCCCGAGGTAAAACGATAACACAGATAATTTTTGGAGTGACATGCCATCATAATCTTGATCATATTATTTGTAAAGCATATGTAGTGAATGCAGCGATCAAAACAATGTATATGACATGAGTAAACAAGTGAATCATAAAGCAAAGACTTTTCATGAATAGCACTTCAAGACAAGCATCAATAAGTCTTGCATAAGAGTTAACTCATAAAGCAATAATTCAAAGTAAAGGTATTGAAGCAACACAAAAGAAGATTAAGTTTCAGCGGTTGCTTTCAACTTGTAACATGTATATCTCATGGATATTGTCAACATAGAGTAATATAATAAGTGCAATAAGCAAGTATGTAGGAATCAATGCATAGTTCACACAAGTGTTTGCTTCTTGAGGTGGAGAGAAATAGGTGAACTGACTCAACATTGAAAGTAAAAGAATGGTCCTCCATAGAGGAAAAGCATCGATTGCTATATTTGTGCTAGAGCTTTGATTTTGAAAACATGAAACAATTTTGTCAACGGTAGTAATAAAGCATATGTATCATGTAAATTATATCTTACAAGTTGCAAGCCTCATGCATAGTATACTAATAGTGCCCGCACCTTGTCCTAATTAGCTTGGACTACCGGATCATCACAATGCATTGTTTTTACCAAGTGTCACAAAGGGGTACCTCTATGCCGCCTGTACAAAGGTCTAAGGAGAAAGCTCGCATTGGATTTCTCGCTATTGATTATTCTTCAACTTAGACATCCATACCGGGACAACATAGACAACAGATAATGGACTCCTCTTTTATGCATAAGCATATAACAACAATTAATAATTTTCTCATTTGAGATTTGAGGATTGTTGTCCAAAACTGAAACTTCCACCATGGAACATGGCTTTAGTTAGCGGCCCAATGTTCTTCTCTAACATATGCATGCTTAACCATATGGTGGTAGATCTCTCTTACTTCAGACAAGACGAACATGCATAGCAACTCACATGAAATTCAACAAAGAGTAGTTGATGGCGTCCCCAGTAAACATGGTTATCGCACAACAAGCAACTTAATAAGAGATAAAGTGCATAATTACATATTCAATACCACAATAGTTTAAAGCTATCTGTCCCATGAGCTATATATTGCAAAGGTGAATGATGGAATTTTAAAGGTAGCACTCAAGCAATTTACTTTGGAATGGCGGAAAATACCATGTAGTAGGTAGGTATGGTGGACACAAATGGCATAGTGGTTGGCTCAAGTATTTTGGATGCATGAGAAGTATTCCCTCTCGATACAAGGTTTAGGCTAGCAAGGCTTATTTGAAACAAACACAAGGATGAACCGGTGCAGCAAAACTCACATAAAAGACATATTGAAAACATTATAAGACTCTACACCGTCTTCCTTGTTGTTCAAACTCAATACTAGAAATTATCTAGACCTTAGAGAAACCAAATATGCAAACCAAATTTTAGCATGCTCTATGTATTTCTTCATTAATGGGTGCAAAGCATATGATGCAAGTGCTTAATCATGAGCACAACAATTGCCAAGTATCACATTACCCAAGACATTTATAGCAATTACTACATGTATCATTTTCCAATTCCAACCATATAACAATTTAACGAAGGAGAAACTTCGCCATGAATACTATGAGTAGAAACCAAGGACATACTTGTCCATATGCTACAGCGGAGCGTGTCTCTCTCCCATAAAGTGAATGCTAGGATCCATTTTATTCAAACAAAACAAAAAACAAAAACAAACCGACGCTCCAAGAAAAAGCACATAAGATGTGATGGAATAAAAATATAGTTTCAGGGGAGGAACCTGATAATGTTGTCGATGAAGAAGGGGATGCCTTGGGCATCCCCAAGCTTAGACGCTTGAGTCTTCTTGATATATGCAGGGGTGAACCACCGGGTGCATCCCCAAGCTTAGAGCTTTCACTCTCCTTGATCATGTTGCATCATACTCCTCTCTTGATCCTTGAAAACTTCCTCCACACCAAACTCGAAACAACTCATTAGAGGGTTAGTGCACATTATAAATTGACATATTCAGAGGTGACACAATCATTCTTAACACTTCTGGACATTGCATAATGCTACTGGACATTAGTGGATCAAAGAAATTCATCCAACATAGCGAAAGAGGCAATGCGAAATAAAAGGCAGAATCTGTCAAAACAGAACAGTTCGTATTGACGAATTTTAAAATGGCACCAGACTTGCTCAAATGAAAATGCTCAAATTGAATGAAAGTTGCGTACATATCTGAGGATCATGCACGTAAATTGGCTTAATTTTCTGAGTTACCTACAGGGAGGTGGACCCAGATTCGTGACAGCAAAGAAATCTGGAACTGTGCAGTAATCCAAATCTAGTACTTACTTTTCTATCAACGGCTTAACTTGGCACAACAAAACACAAAACTAAGATAAGGAGAGGTTGCTACAGTAGTAAACAACTTCCAAGACACAAAATAAAAACAAAGTACTGTAGGTAAAAACATGGGTTGTCTCCCATAAGCGCTTTTCTTTAACGCCTTTCAGCTAGGCGCAGAAAGTGTGTATCAAGTATTATCAAGAGATGAAGTGTCAACATCATAATTTGTTCTCATAATAGAATCAAAAGGTACCTTCATTCTCTTTCTAGGGAAGTGTTCCATACCTTTCTTGAGAGGAAATTGATATTTTATATTACCTTCCTTCATATCAATGATAGCACCAACAGTTCGAAGAAAAGGTCTTCCCAATATAACGGGGCAAGATGCATTGTATTCAATATCCAAGACAACAAAATCAACGGGAACCAGGTTATTGTTAATGGTAATGCGAACATTATCAACTTTACCCAAAGGTTTCTTTGTAGAATGATCAGCAAGATTAACATCCAAATAACAATTTTTCAGCGGTGGCAAGTCAAGCATATTATAAATTTTCTTAGGCATAACAGAGATACTTGCACCAAGATCACATAAAGCATTACAATCAAAATCTTTAATCTTCATCTTAATGATGGGCTCCCAACCATCCTCTAACTTTTTAGGAATAGAGGCTTCACGCTCTAGTTTCTCTTCTCTAGCTTTTATGAGAGCATTTGTAATATGATGCGTGAAAGCCAAATTTATAGCACTAGCATTAGGACTTTTAGCAAGTTTTTGCAAGAACTTTATAACTTCAGAGATGTGGCAATCATCAAAATTCAAACCATTATAATCTAAAGCAATGGGATCATCATCCCCAATGTTGGGAAAAATTTCAGCAGCTTTATCACAGGCAGTTTCAGCAGTTTTAGCAGTTTCAGGCAGTTTTTCGCGCTTTGCATTAGAAGTGGAAACATTGCTAACACCAATTCTTTTATTAGTATGAGTAGGAGGTGCAGCAACATGTGTAGCATTAGCATTACTAGTGGTGGTAATAGTCCAAACTTTAGCTATATTCTTCTCTTTAGCTAGTTTTTCATTTTCTTCTCTATCCCACCTAGCACGCAGTTCAGCCATTAATCTTATATTCTCATTAATTCTAACTTGAATGGCATTTGCTGTAGTAGTAATTTTATTATGATGATTCTCATTAGTCATAACTTTCGATTTCAAAAGATCAACATCAGCAGCAAGACTATCAACTTTAGAAGCAAGTATATCAATTTTCCCAAGCTTTTCTTCAACAGATTTGTTAAAAGCAGTTTGTGTACTAATAAATTCCTTAAGCATGGCTTCAAGTCCAGGGGGTGAACTCCTATTATTGTTGTAAGAATTCCCATAAGAATTACCATAGCCGTTGCCATTATTATAAGGATATGGCCTATAGTTGTTACTAGAATTGTTCCGGTAAGCATTGTTGTTGAAATTATTATTTTTAATGAAGTTTACATCAACATGTTCTTCTTGTGCAACCAATGAAGCTAATGGAACATTATTAGGATCAATATTAGTCCTATCATTCACAAGCATAGACATATAGCATCAATCTTATCACTCAAGGAAGAGGTTTCTTCGACAGAATTTACCTTCTTACCTTGTGGAGCTCTTTCCGTGTGCCATTCAGAGTAGTTGATCATCATATTATCAAGAAGCTTTGTTGCTTCACCAAGAGTGATGGACATAAAGGTACCTCCAGCAGCTGAATCCAATAAATTCCGTGAAGAAAAATTTAGTCCTGCATAGAAGGTTTGGATGATCATCCAAGTAGTCAGTCCATGGGTTGGGCAATTTTTAACCAGAGATTTCATTCTCTCCCAAGCTTGAGCAACATGTTCAGTATCTAATTGTTTAAAATTCATTATGCTACTCCTCAAAGATATAATTTTAGCAGGGGGATAATATCTACCAATAAAAGCATCCTTGCATTTAGTCCATGAATCGATACTATTCTTAGGCAGAGATAGCAACCAATCTTTAGCTCTTCCTCTTAATGAGAAAGGGAACAATTTTAGTTTAATAATATCACCATCTACATCTTTATATTTTTGCATTTCACATAGTTCAACAAAATTATTAAGATGGGCAGCAGCATCATCAGAACTAACACCAGAAAATTGCTCTCGCATAACAAGATTCAG
Organism: Lolium multiflorum; assembly: GCA_030979885.1. NCBI lineage: Eukaryota > Viridiplantae > Streptophyta > Magnoliopsida > Poales > Poaceae > Lolium > Lolium multiflorum. Next base: position 94,800,207 of record CM061750.1, on the reverse strand, counting down.
TAAAGCAGGTTTAATTTCAAAGAATTCTGCTGTAGTAGCAGGTGGAGCAATAGGTGTGCATAAGAAATCATTATTATTTGTGGTTGTGAAGTCACACAACTTAGTGTTTTCAGGATTGGCCATTTTAGCAACAGTAAATAAAGCAAACTAGATAAAGTAAATGCAAGTAAACTAATTTTTTTGTGTTTTTGATATAGCAAACAAGATAACAAATAAAGTAAAACTAGCAACTAATTTTTTTGTATTTTGATTTAGTGCAGCAAACAAAGTAGTAAATAAAACTAAGCAAGACAAAAACAAAGTAAAGAGATTGAGAAGTGGAGACTCCCCTTGCAGCGTGTCTTGATCTCCCCGGCAACGGCGCCAGAAAATATGCTTGATGGCGTGTATTTCACACGTTCGTTGGGCAACCCCAAGAGGAAGGTATGATGCGCACAGCAGCAAGTTTTCCCTCAGAAAGAAACCAAGGTTTATCGAACCAGGAGGAGCCAAGAAGCACGTTGAAGGTTGATGGCGGCGGGATGTAGTGCGGCGCAACACCAGAGATTCCGGCGCCAACGTGGAACCTGCACAACACAACCAAAGTACTTTGCCCCAACGAAACAGTGGTTGTTAATCTCACCGGCTGTAACAAAGGATTAACCGTATTGTGTGGAAGATGATTGTTTGCAGAAAACAGTACAAGTATTGCAGTAGATTGTATTTCATAAAGAGAATTGGACCGGGGTCCACAGTTCACTAGAGGTGTCTCTCCCATAAGACGAACAACATGTTGGGTGAACAAATTACAGTTGGGCAATTGACAAATAAAGAGAGCATGACCATGCACATACATATCATGATGAGTATAGTGAGATTTAATTGGGCATTACGACAAAGTACATAGACCGTCATCCAACTGCATCTATGCCTAAAAAGTCCACCTTCAGGTTATCATCCGAACCCCTCCAGTATTAAGTTGCTAACAACAGACAATTGCATTAAGTATTGCGCGTAATGTAACTAGTGACTACATCCTTGAACATAGCACTGATGTTTTATCCCTAGTGGCAACAGCACATCCATAACCTTAGTGGTTCTTGTCACTCCTCCAGATTCACAGAGGCATGAACCCACTATCGAGCATAAATACTCCCTCTTGGAGTTACTAGCATCAACTTGGCCAGAGCATCTACTAATAACGGAGAGCATGCAAGATCATAAACAACACATAAGCATAGCTTTGATAATCAACATAACAAGTATTCTCTATTCATCGGATCCCAACAAACGCAACATATAGAATTACGGATAGATGATCTTGATCATGTTAGGCAGCTCACAAGATCCGACAATGATAGCACAATGGGGAGAAGACAACCATCTAGCTACTGCTATGGACCCATAGTCCAGGGGTAGACTACTCACACATCACACCGGAGGCGACCATGGCGGCGTAGAGTCCTCGGGAGATGATTCCCCTCTCCGGCAGGGTGCCGGAGGCGATCTGGATCCCCGAGATGGGATCGGCGGCGGCGGCGTCTCTGGAAGGTTTTCCGTATCGTGGTTCTCGGTGCGGGGGTTTCGTCACGGAGACATTTTATAGGCGAAAGGGCAGGTCAGAGGCGGCACGGGGCCCCACACCACAGGGCCGCGCGGCCAAGGGCGGGGCCGCGCCGGCCCCTCCGTGGCCCCTCTTCGTCTCTCCTTCGGACTTCTGGAAGCTTCGTGAGAAAATAGGCCCCTGGGCTTTGATTTCGTCCAATTCCGAGAATATTTCCTTACTAGGATTTCTGAAACCAAACACAAAACAGCAACTGGCACTTCGGCATCTTGTTAATAGGTTAGTTCCAGAAAATGCACGAATATGACATAAAGTGTGCATAAAACATGTAGATAACATCAATAATGTGGCATGGAACATAAGAAATTATCGATACGTCGGAGACGTATCAGCTTGCAAAGTTTTACCACCCATACAATTAATTAGCAGTTCAGATAAGATAACCTTATATAAGTATAACTACAAATGCATTTGCTAAGGGCTCATGGGGCAACAGAACTAGACAACCGCGAACTTTATGACCAGCATGTCACAGCGGCATCGAAAGATCTTGACCTTCAACTTTGATCCAATGCGAAGTTTGGCACCGTCAATGAACTTTTTCCACCTGGAAGTAACAGCCAAGCGGCCATCTGTGGGACTGACGGAGTACCGTCCCTCCACGGTGAGACCTTCACTCTCCATGACGAGGGATATCTTGCCCCTTCGGCCAGCATTGAGATCCTTGGAGATACTTTTAGGCAATTTCTGATTCAAAGCAAGAGATACCACCAAAAATTAGTCAATGGCACCAATGCACTGAACCATGTGAGACTTTGAGCAGAGAAGACATCAAGATAAGAGCAGTTATGCTGTCATATACTCACGAACATAGCCTTCGGATGCGTCCTGGTCACCACACGGGTGGCCACAGCAATGAGCTGAGACCTCGGTGATCTGGCTGGGGCAGGTGCAGGAGCCTGGGCTGGTACACGAGCTGGTGCTGATGCAGGGGACTGCTGGGCAGGTGCACTAAACGGTGCCTCTAGAGGAACCGGTGCTGATGCAGGAGACTGTTGGGCAGGTGCAGTAAACGGTGCAGCTAGAGGAACCAGTGCTGATGCAGGAGCCTGCTGGGCAGGTGTAGTATATGGGGCCTCTACAGGAACCAATGCTGATGTAGGGGACTGCTGGGTAGATGCAGTAAACGGAGCTGGTACAGGAACCGGTGCTGATGCAGGAGAGTGGGAAGCCGGTGCCGGTGCTGGTGTGGTTGCCCTTTGTGACATCCGCTCATGTTCCATCAGGGGATCTGCAGCTTTGATCATGTTAAACCCAGCAAGCTAGAACAGAGGGAATGGTTTAGAACAACTGCTCAGAATGCAGTTATCAAAAGATATGAGTAGAAAAAAGTTACATATTATATATTTGGAAGTGTCTCCAACTCTGTAAGCAGTTACGTATATCTGCCCGTTTGAGTTTCTGATCCTCAGCTCGTCGCCCTTCTTCAGACCGTAGTCAAAAGCAAACTTTCTCCAATCATGTCCATACAAATATGTGATGGCCTGCGTCTTGTAGACATACACCTCATAGACCATGTAGGTGTTCATCAATTTGCCATTGCCATGCATAGTGAAAGACCCTTCATGCGGACACATCTGGTTAATCATTGGACGAAGTTCACAAGGTACAGTCTGCATGTGAAAATTGATACAAATGTAAGAAGCAGGAAGACTAAAAACAAGACTTTACTATATGCCAATTCATGCTAAACCACTGAGAATACATACCTGTAACTCTGTGAAGGAGCTACTAGAAAGGTAGATAGAGCCATAGGAGGTGTTATATGCGGGGTATGTACATGGGCCCGCCATATTCCCGCAAGCTCGGCATCGGGATGGTGAAGGAAACATGGGAGGTACTACTGGTGCGTAGCGCTGAATGTAAGTGGAAGAATTAGGTTGTGTAAAGTGCATAGTTCAGAGCAATGCAAATGTTGACAAGCGAGTGCATAACACTATGTTACAAACTGAACAGTGAAAAATTAGTGTATGATGAATATAAGCATGCTAATTTGGTGTTTCCGAATTCCAAAAAGCATTAGACAGAGCCGGTGATAATATCAGACATAAATCATGGCATGTATATGTGGCTTAAGAAAATATACCCGAACCCTTGGATGGTTACGGCCCGGCTGGTCCTTGGACTTGAGCTTATATAAGCATCCAGAAGGTGGGGCTGACAGTAACTTGGTGGCAGCCTCTGCAGATGCCTCATCAGCAGTTGCAATCCTTTTGACCAATGAAGGGTTAGCAGTTTCAGTCTGCATATGAAAATTGAAGAGCAACAGACATCAGCAGTGATATATAAAATGAATCTATGAGACACTGATGCATATAGTGCTGGATGTAAGTGTAAGAATAGGTGTGTGTGTTTCTGAACTATTGGTAAGCATTAGACAAAGCCGGCAATAAACAGACAAAAATCAAATCATGTATGAGGATTAAGAAAATATACCTTACTGAAAAGGGTACCACCCAGCTGGCCCGTGGCCTTGTGCTTGAGGAGGTTTTCAGAAGATGGTGGCGGCACCATCGTCTTCACAGCAGCCTCATCAGGATCATTTTTATCCATTTGAGTAGAGGCATAGAAGTTTCATCCTGCATATGAATAGCAACAGAACTCATCATTGATATTTAATAAATCTATGAGATAGACTGATGCAAATAGTGCGGGTGTAAGTGGAAGAATAGGGTTGTGCATAGAGAACAGTTGACAACAATGCAAATGATTACAAAAGAAGCCAATGGAAATCAACAGTTTATATACTGGATGAGACAGACTGAAAAGTGAAAAATTAGTGTATGATGATTGTAAGCAAACGCAGTGTTCTGAACTTTTGGTAAGCATTAGACAAAGCCAACAGTAATTAAACAGATAATAATGAAATCATGTATGTGGATTAAGAAAATATACCAGATTCATTAAAAGGTCACCACCCAGCTGGCCCATGGCCTCGTGCTTGTAGAGGTTTTCGGAAGATGGTGCCGGCACCATCGTCCTCACAGCAGCCTCATTAGCCTCATTTTGCATCCACTTGAGTAAAGGCGCAGCAGTTTCAGCCTGCATAAGAATGGGAACAGATCTCAGCAGTGATATTGAATGACTCTGAGACAGACTGATGCATATAGTGCTGGATGTAAGTGGAAGGGTATGGCCATGTATGGACAACAGTTCACAACAATGCAAGGGTGTGTTCGGTTCTGAAACAGCGTGGAATGGAATGGAATGGTTCCATTTCAGAGGAATGGAATGGTTAAATTTTTGTTCGGTTGGGATAAATGGAGAGCAGAAGAGATCGAGGTTAAACTAACCATTTGTCTCAAAATTGTAATTAACAATTGCAAATGACATTTTAATCTCAAAGTCGTAATTAACAGCGCCTAATGGTGCTCTTTTAATCTAAAAATCGTAATTAACATCATTTTTTGTTGGGTTAGGGGAACTGGAGTAGATGAACATTACTGTATGATGATTGTAAGCAAACGAATTTGGTGTTTCTAAACTTTTGGCTTCGAGATCTTATGGGTTTCAACTCTAGCCTACCCCAACTTGTTTGGGACTGAAAGGCTTGGTTGTTGTTGTTGTTGTTGTAAACTTTTGGCAAGCATAGAAAAAACCGACAATAAACAGAGAAAAATCAAGGCATGTTTTGTGGATTAAGAAAATATACCATATTCATTAAAAGATCACCACCCAGCTGGCGCGTGGCCTTGTGCTTGTAGAGGCATTTAGAAGATGGGGCGGCATCAACATACTGGCAGCCTGATCAGCCGCAGTTTTGATCTTCCTTTTGAGTAAAGGCCCTAAAGTTTCAGTCTGCATATGAATAGCAAAACAAAAGGCAGACCTCAGCAGTGATATTGAATTACTGTATGAGATAGACTGATGCATATAGTGGATGCTCTTAGCCTTTTGCAGCGTGAACACTAGCTATGGACAGACAAAAAACTAGTTAACTCAGCTTTGTCTAGATATGAATGTACTACCACCATCCAAAAGCTTAAGCCTTATTTATTTTTGAGAAATCAAAACAAGCAAAGTTTGACCAAAATTTTAGAACATTCTATCAACAAATATAATACTGTGTAGATACCGTAGGAAAATATATTTTATTATCTATTTAATGATATTAATTTTGTATTTTGCATGTTACTGATTTTTGGTAAAAGCTTAGTCAAACATGGTATAGTTTGACTTTCTAAAAATAATATAAGCCCAAAGCTTTGGGATGGAGGCAGTAGTATCTAGAGCTAAAACACATCTAGATACATCCGTATCTACAGATAGTTGAGTCAATTAATTTGGATCTGAGGGAGTATCAGATTCAGACTACATCATGGTAAGTTGGTTAAAAAAATTACCCCTGGGCGGTCCCTGCCCAGCTCGGCAGTGGCATTTCGCTTCTTGTGCTGCAGATCGGGCCATGCTCCTGCAGCAGGTGGGGCGCTATTCTCGTTCCCCATAGCCCCAGCACGGAACCTGGAGGTACCAACCTGATACAGAGAATATAGAGCATGGTGTCACGGAGGCACAAACAGCCGAAGACATGTGCTACTTTAAGCATATTCCAGAACAGGAACAGATTGAGGATGCAGAGAGACACTTAAAAGGTAAAGAGTGGATAAGCAAACGGAGTACCTGCTTCGCGGGGCTGGGGACGCAGCTCAGGCTCAGCCAACTGCCCACATGCGTGGTGGCCTTACGCTCCATTGCCCCCACCGCCGAGGTCTTACCTTTCCTGTACAAGCTGACAAAAGATACAGTGAGGATCAGCAGAAACTACAAAGGTTGCAAATGTCGACAAATAAAGGAAGAACACCCCAATCCAAGCAAAGGTAGCCCCCGCCCCCCACCCCCATCAATCACTCCCAGCTCGAGGGTGACCAGAAAGACACCCCTTCGCCCAGAATAGGAAAGAGATGCGCAAGATATCGAGGAGAGGAAAAAAGAACCGATCTCGAGAAAGGAAAGAACATTACTAGTCCTACCTAATCCGCTTGGTCTAGATGCAGCTTGCCCCTCCAAGCTGGATGCCTGGACGGTGGAGGCGAAAGGAGGGGATCGAGCTAGCGGCTTGCATCCGTCGGCAATCGGCACTCGATCGGGAGAGAAGGGGTGCTACATAAAGGGGAGGGGTAACATATTTTATTACACAGTGAACTTACTGATGTGACTAGTCATTACATGTCTACCTGAAACTAGGGCCCATAGCGTGGCACCCCAAATTCACTTGAAGCTGCCCGGCGGGACGCATTGGCGCATCAAGAAACCCCCGAATTGTAGCGGGGAAATGAAACATTTCACAAAAATTCGAAATTCAAGCACACCGCCACGCGCCAAGCACGCGGCTGTTCCTTCCTCTTCCTCGGTTCCTCCTCCCCTATCCGAAAAAACCCCAAATCCCAAGCTCAAACCAAAAAAAAAAACAAATCCCCTGGCCGCCATGCATGTCCTCGTTAACCCGCTGGAGATCGTTCCCGGACGATGCGGACCACCCGCCCTGAGATCCAGAATTCCGTCCACCTCGAGGCACTGCGTGCTGTCAGCAGCGGCTTGAGGGCGCTGAAGAGGAAGTTCCGCCGGAAAGTGCTCATGGCAACCGTGCAAGCTCACCGGCGTGCTGTATCCCGAGAGGAACTGGTCAAAGCTTTGCTATTCGCCACACAAAAAATTGCGGGCCAAGATCTGGTCAAAGCTTCGTCGATGGCTTGCCGCGAGAGGCTTGGAGTCCAGAGTCAATAAACTAGCTGCTCGAGGACTGGGCGGTTTACACGGATTCATATTAACTGACTCAAGTTTGTTAGTCTAGTTAACAAATGCATCTAGATACATCCATATCTAGACAGAATTGAGTCAATTAATATGAATCAGAGGGGAGTACCTGAAAGTGTTTCATGCTACCAACTAATGCGCTGGCAGGAATCGCTGTAGAAGTAATTGTGCTACTACTCATACGATGAACTGATTGTGTGGGTGTCGATTTTGCAACGCGATCATCCACTGAATGCTTAATCTAGCGCCAAAGGCGTACAAATCATAACATACTACAGCACCAGAACATAAGAGTACGAATCATAAAGTAGCTCAACATTTTGCATCAGGGCTGGGTGGTCCTGAGACTACCGGGACGCCCCTGATGATCTCCGGGTGTGCATCCTCTTCAACGCAAAGCTGTGTACTCGGTCCACGGCCTCCTTCTGTAGGCTGGATAATCTCAGGTGCAGGACCTTCGTCTATGAGAGGCTCGTCATCAGTACCATCCACAGGTGCATCAGGGCTGGGTGGTCTTGAGACTACCCGGACGCCCCTGATGATCTCCGGGCGTGCATCCACTTCAACGCAAAGCTGTGTACTCGGTCCACGGCCTCCTTCTGTAGGCTGGATAATCTCAGGTGCAGGACCTTCGTCTATGAAAGGCTCGTCATCAGTACCATCCACAGGTGCATCAAACTGAGATTCATCTTCAAATCTCCCATCAAACTGAGAGACCTCTTCAACTCTATGCTTCTGCAATTAGTACATCAACCGATTAGACAAACATCTAAGGGATGCAACCTGAACAAATGCCGTTTTACATATTTACCTTCTCATCTGGCACAGCACATGTCCCAGAGCTGAAACCCGTTTCCTGAAGCAAGCGCTTTTTCTCTCCTTCCCGTCCATCCATCTGCAACAAGTTAAATTTGAGTACAGAACCTTGCACAGCAATGCAAACTATTGATTGAAACAGCGGCAGCATCAATATAAATAATTAACTACATATGCCAGCACACATACAGTGTGAGCAAGATCTGCTTCTCCTGCTAAAGGATCATTATATGGTTCACCATGCTAAACCCGCCTAACATATGTGCGGTCCATCCCAAAAATGTGTAAATGATCTGCCACTACAGGGTGAGGCCTCTTCTCACCATTCATACATGTGCAGCGCGGGCAATACACGTCCAGGTTGTGACCTTCATGAGCTCTAATAAACCCCATAAAGGGTTGAACACCATTTATATATGAAGGGGAACATAAGTGTCCATGCAGTATCCAAGTTCTGTCCATCTGTTTAATTATGAGATACAGTGGTTGGTGATTAATTTAAGGCGAAGTAGGAAATGTATATCCATCGAGTACAAAACTATACTACATGATTATGCATTTCAGCAATCATGTCGAGTACAAAACAAAAAATGCCCATCGACATTTTAGCAAACAGATCGTGTACAAAACTCTGCCATGGCATTTCAGCAAATTAACGGATCGAGTGCAGAACTGACTCTATATGCCCATGCAAATGAACAAATTGATCGATGACAAATCGAGCGGAAAACTATAAAGTGCCAATTAGTTCGAGCATACTGACGAATTTTTTTAGCAGCATCAAGAAAATATAAATCGTTAGGCCGTCTTGCCCGATACATGATTGAGCTAGAGATAGAAGCCCTACCGTGGATCAACTTGACCGCCGGTGCGTCTCGAGAAGAACGACGGGGAGGGGAAGCTTCTTCTTCGCACGGACGGGACGGGGAGGGGAAGCTCTTCGCACGGACGGGGATAAGTTGTGTAGGGGTGGGTGGGGGGTCATGCGGCCGGGCCGCCGGGGTGATAATTAAGGTCGGTAGGTGGCGTTTAATGGAGTTGCGTGTGTAATTTGCCGTGCACAAGGTTGAGGAATAGGCGGTTCCCTTTGCCGCGCGCACAATTCAAACTATCCCGCCCATGTAGTTTAAATTCGCCATATTTTCGTTAAATCGACATAAAGTCATGTGAGTGGGGGAAAATTAGCAAAGTTGCTTGAAAAATAGTAAAACTCTGGAATTATCCTTTAAATATGCTCTACTTCGTGTGGAAATCGGGGTGTGGAAGCATGTTGAGCTGTTTTATTTGTACTTTCTTCATTAAAACTCCCATTTTATGCACTTTGGATGGAAAGAAATCATTTGTACATAAATTTTGACAACGCCATTTGCAAACACTAATTGTTTTACATGCCAAGATGCACCCATCCACCAAATATATATGGGGCAAAAGTTTATCACAATCTAGCAGATATGCACAATTAGTGAGGGACCCCTTTTGATTTTGTGCAATTTCCACTAATTAGGTAGAGAGAAGGGGTTAATTAATTAGGCCATGTTAGGGGTTATGTGTTTTAGATTAGGTTGTGTGGATTCAAATACAACTTCTTTATTTGTGTGCTATGATTAATCAAAACTAGATTGATCGACTGCGCACACATTATTAGAGGCGCATGCCTTTGTGCACAAAGTGCATGTGTGTGTTGTTGGCCACCAATTAACGAGAGAGAGAGAGAGAGACAGTGACATAGGCATCCCAAATGGGCCTGCCGAAGATAGTACCCGGGGTTTAATGAAGGCCCAATACCCGAAGAATAAGAAGATTCGGGAGCCCAAGATATATTAAGGAAAGTTAGAGTTGTAATAGGAAGTGTTATTTGTAAATCTGGCGGGATGAGTTAGAAACCGTCCCGGACTCTGTAACTTGTACAAAACGAAGCCCTCGGCTCCGCCTCCTATATAAAGGGGGAGTCGAGGGACGAAGAGGCAATCGAATCATTGTTACAAACCCTAGTTCTCATAATCGTCGAGTACTTTTCGGCTGAAACCTTCGAGATCTACTTGCCCTCTACTTCCAACTAAACCCTAGCCTACAATCCATAGGCATTGACAAGTTGATACCTTGTCAATTGGCGCCTGTGGGAACTAGAGGCGTAAGGATCTGATCTCGATGGCACGTTCAAGATCTTCGACATCGTCAACCGCAAGCAACACAATGGATCGAGGTAAACAGATCGCTGCTGGTCTTGTCGATTTTGTTCCTCACCCACCCTCCCGTTTGGATGCATATGCATATCTGGCGGAGCCCATGGAGATGACATTCGGAAGGTTTCACTTTCGCGTCGAGAAGGAGGGATCGTATCGTGTCGAAATTCTGATTTCGTCGGGATCGTCGGCGGTCGATTCCGATTTTTCAAGCTATACATCGTCAACCGAGTCAGGAGAAGAAGAAACTTCGTCGACACGCTACGTCAGCACCAGAGCAAGAGAGAAACTCGCCAAGATCTTCAACGACATGTCGTTTGAGTCATCTGCGGACTCATATATAAGCGATGGCTCAAGCGATGTCGACAGTTATGACTTCATCGACAAATCTATCACAGTGGGCAAGGTCTTCATCAATCTCAACGATGATGTCACCAAACCCAACATAGATCTGAGTACAAAGTATCATCAGATTTATGCCATTGAAGATCAAGAGGAAACATCTGAGGCTTTCGACGATCTGGGAAATCCATACGTCGATCCCTCCAATCTGCGACAAGGCCTGGGCAATAAATACGTCGGGCCGCAGCCGCGAGACAGAGTTCAGCTTTCGCAAGCAGCGTGGGACAGAGCCGCGAGAGCTATGAACGGTTCAGAACCAATGGCCACCACAGCCACACCAGAGGAATTGCAAGCATATCAATACAGGCTCGCACGAGCTGCAAGAGAATTGGAAAAACAGACAGCTGAGTTAAACAGAAGAAAGGAGGCAGCTTCTGCATCTAGCAGGAGGAGGGCAGATCTAAGTCGACAATCTAGAACTTCGGGTGATAGCCACAGGGAGGCGCGGAACAGAGCAAGATCAAGGTTGCAACATATACCCGAAGCAGAAAGAGAGCACTTGGTCCAAAACCTCGACATGTCCTTCATGTCGATAGATACAAGAGGAAACATCATCCCTAAGACACCAGAGGCTGGGTATATGGCGACACATGCTTTTATCCTCGCATCTAAACCACCTCCAGGTGATCCAAGGGAAACACTGTACAATATGGCGGTAGCAGGAGTTGGAGCTATGGGGACAGCGTTTGTATCAACGCCTCCCGAAGGAGCAGCAAGGCAAAATAGTCCACGACCTGCAGCAGCAACGGCAGCACCCGAAGGACCAAGTGGAGCAAGAGACACAGCAGCACAAGCAAGGGTCGACAGAGCGCGGCAAAGCAGAAGGGATCATCGGCAATCTCCGGAGCTTAACGACGAAGATATGTGCGGCTTACCATGCTTCACGAGGAGAGTCCGAAAAACTCGAGTCCCCTCAGGATTCAAGTTACCCGATAATTTCAAGAAGTTCGACGGCCTTCAAGATCCAGAGGATTGGCTAGTCGATTATCTCGAGACAGTGAAGCTCACAGGAGGAACCAGGGCAACAGCTATGCAAAGCATCCAGGTGCATTTGAGTGGAGCCGCACGATCTTGGATAAAGAAACTCACTCCAGGATCTATCGACAGCTGGGAAAGTTTCGAGGATGTGTTCGTCAAGAACTTCAGATCCACGTGCAAAAAACCTGCGTCGTTAGAGGAGTTGAGAGCATGTCGACAAAAGCCAGATGAGTCAATGAGAAAGTACATCCAAAGGTGGAATATCATCAAAAACTCGGCAGAAAATATATCTGACGAGAGAGCAATAGATGCATTTGTCGCAGGAATCAGGCGTGGAGATTTTGTTGAGGACTTGGGAAGGACCAATCCAAAGACAGTATCCGCGTTAATGGAGATAGCAAACAGATGGGCAGATGGAGAAGACGCTGTCCACAACAAACGACACAGGTCGCCAGAGGAGGACCGTGGTCGAAACTATCAACCGAGGCGACGATTCCCTCGGCAGTACCCGAACTATGACGCTCCAGGGCAAATTTCAGCAGGTTTTCGGGCAAACACAGGAGGAAGCAACAGAGATGATTATCAGAGAAGCAGTGAACAGCGAGGTGATAACAGGGATGATTCTCGCAACAACAGGCAAAATAGCGGGCCTAGGTTCCCAAGGCCTTTCGTGTCCCCTGAAGAGATGATGAATGGGCCGTGTCAAATGCACTTTTTCCTCGACAGCAACGATAAAAGACAGTCAGGGCACCTACAGAAAGACTGTCGAAATTTTCAGGCAATGCTAAGGTATGCGGAGCACGCTAACGCGCGGGCAACACAGAGAAATCCTCGAGAACCCAGAAGCGAGATTCACTTGCCACCTCCTCCCGCGATTACAGACGACAATCGGCATCAGCTCAGAATAGCGGCAGCACCTCCACCACCACCTTATGTTGATCCTAACTCCAACGGAGCGGTGTCGATGATTCAGAAGGGAAGGCCATCCAATAGAGCTCAGAAAGTAATCTCACGACAGGTGTTTATGGCAGAAAAAATGCCTCCACCAACAGTCGAGTATCTTAATTGGTCAGGACAAGATATTGGCTTCACCATAGCAGATCATCCGCAGCAAGTTCCTCGACCAGGGCAGTCAGCACTTATTCTGCCAGCAGTTATCGCGGGATTTGATGTCTCTCGAGTGTTCATAGACGGCGGCAGCAGCTAAACCTTATGTATGCAGATACATTGAGGAAGATGAACATATCCTTAGCAAACTTGAAACCAACAGACACAAGGTTCCACGGCATCACACCGGAGAAACCAAGTTATCCATTGGGGAAGATCAATCTCGACGTTCAGTTTGGGACCCGAGAAAATTATAGAATCGAGAGGCTGGAATTTGAAGTCGTGGATTTTCCGTCACAATACCATGCTCTGTTGGGACGACCAGCATATGCTAGATTTATGGCGGTGCCACACTATACATTCCTGTTGTGGAGATTGCCTGGACCAAAGGGACCAATCACAGTCAAAGGAAGCTTCGCCTTAGCTGATAAGTGTGACAAGGATTTTCACCGGCTATCAGAAACTTTCGGGATGCAAGCTGAGTATTTGGCGTCAAAAAGTATGACTGATTACGACGTGCTGCCAGACGTTGGAAGGCCAAATAAAGAATCAACTTTCAATACCGAGAAAAATTCTAAGGAGGTGCAGATTCACCCGACAGACCCGAAAAAGACGACATCTATCGCAAACGACATGGATATCGCATAGGAAAGCGCGCTCGTCGAGTTCCTCCGTGAGAACTGGAAAATCTTCGCATGGTGTCCAGCTGACATGCCAGGAGTACCCAGGGAACTTGCCGAGCACCACCTAAACTTGGATCCAATAGCGAGACCAATCAAACAACCTTTGCGGCGTTTTTCGGAACCAAACCGCAAAGCCATGCTGTCAGAAATCAATCGACTACGAAGCTGGTTTTATCAAAGAGATATTCACAGAAGCCACATGGGTAGCAAATCCTGTGTTGGTGCCGAAGAAAAACACTAAGGTCCTTCGCATGTGCGTCGACTTTACGTGTCTCAATAAACATTGTCCAAAGGATCACTTTCCCCTCCCGAGGATCGATCAAATTATCGACTCCACGGCTGGATGTGAACGTCTTTCCTTCCTGGACGCATATTCTGGTTATAACCAGATCAGATTGAAAGAAGAAGATGAAGTAAAGACCGCGTTTATTACACCTTACGGCGTGTTTTGCTACAGAACAATGCCCTTCGGTCTAAAAATGCGGGAGCAACATATCAGAGGATGATGCAGAAGTGTTTGGCGACACAGATTGGGAAAAACGTGCAAGTATACATCGACGATGTCGTCATAACGTCAAAAAAGGGGACAACACTGATCGAGGATCTCAAGGAAACTTTTGACAACCTCGACAAATTCTGCCTGAAGTTGAACCCGACGAAGTGTTCTTTTGGCGTCCCAGCAGGAGAACTTCTGGGGTTTCTAGTCTTAGCAAGAGGGATTGAAGCAAATCCCGATAAAATACAAGCTATCGTAACAATGAGGAAGCCAACAAAGTTGAAAGAAATACAACAGCTAACGGGGCGAGTCGCAGCTTTGAGCAGATTCGTCGCCAGGCTGGGAGAAAAAGCGTTACCATTCTACGCTCTGATAAAGCAAGGAGACAAATTCCAGTGGAACGAAGAGGCCGACAGAGCTTTCGAGGATTTGAAGCGCACAATCTCAACACCACCAATTTTGGTGGCGCCGAAGGAAAAGGAACCTCTCCTGCTGTATATCGCAGCCACGCCCCAAGTGGTGAGCACGGTGCTAGTTGTCGAAAGGGAGGAAGAAGGAAAACTTCATGGTGTACAGAGGCCAGTATACTTCGTCAGCGAAGTTTTATCGCCCTCAAAACAAAGGTACCCTCAGTACCAAAAGCTAGCATATGGGGTATTCACAACAGCACGAAAATTGCGCCACTATTTTTCGGCACACCCGATCATAGTGGTCAATGAAGCTCCCTTGTCAAATATACTAAACAATCCAGAAGCTACGGGTCGTGTCTCCCTTTGGGGAATAGAACTTTCCCCTCGGGACATCACGTATGAAAAAAGAAAAGCAATCAAATCGCAAGTGCTGCCGGACTTCATCGCAGAGTGGATGGAGTTGCAAAACACAGGACCTCCAGACTTGTCGAGAACCTGGACCATGAACTTTGATGGGTCCAAAAGACTAGAAGGAGCTGGCGCAGGAGTAGTACTCATATCACCTGAAGGCGACAAGTTGAAGTACATCCTTCGGATGACGTTCCCTAACGCATCTAACAATGAAGCAGAATATGAAGCTCTCATACACGGGATGAAGATGGCGAAAGCTTGCGGTGCAACTCGATTAAAAATATTTGGCGACTCACAATTGGTAGCTCAGCAAGTCATGAACCAATGTGACGCAGTCAATGATAGCATGATGGCATACAAGGAGGTGTACAACGAGCTCGAAAAGTTGTTTGATGGATGCGAAGTAAATCATATTAGCAGATTGAGCAACGACGAAGCCGACGTTCTTGCAAACATCGGGTCGCAATGCCTTGCAGTTCCGCCAGGTGTATTTTGGGAAGAGATAACAGAGAGATCTACAAAATCAACAAAATCAAAAAAGAAGGAGAAGAAACCCTCGGGGGCTACCAAGGAAGAGCAAGAGGAAGAAGAAGATCAGGACCTGGTCATGGTGATACAGATACCATGGATGCAGACGTACATATCGTACATCCTCAGGAAAGAAATACCCGATGATCCAGTTGAGGCAAGGCGAGTAATTCGACGCTCCAAAGCTTTCACGGTGATCAAAGGAGAATTGTACAAGCGAAGTATTTCAGGCGTCCTGCAAAGGTGTGTCACACCCGAAGAAGGAAGAATAATTCTGAAGGATGTACACGAAGGAATATGTGGCCACCACGCAAGTAGTCGAGCTATTGCAGCCAAGGTATTTCGGGCAGGATTCTACTGGTTGACAGCAATCGAGGACGCCAAGGAAATAGTAAGAACTTGTGACGCGTGTCAAAGGTTTGCCGCAAAACCTCACTCTCCAGCAGCAGAACTAACACCAATACCATTGTCGTGGCCTTTTGCCCAATGGGGACTCGATATGGTGGGCAAGTTACACAAATCCTGGCCAGGAGGAAAGGAGTACATGCTAGTAGCTGTCGACAAATTTACAAAGTGGATAGAAGCGAAGCCGATAAATTCACCAGATGGAGCATCCGCAGTAAAATTCATAAAAGGCCTCGTCTTCAGATTTGGAGTGCCCCACACATTGTCACAGACAATGGCAGTAACTTCACATCCCACGAGTTTAAAGATTATTGCGAAGAAGTGGGTATAAAGTTACACTTTGCGTCAGTTGCGCACCCGCAGACCAACGGCCAAGTCGAGAAAGCTAATGGAATCATCTGCAACGGCATTAAGAAACGCTTATTAGCGCCACTGGAGAAAGCTCGACACACCTGGCCAGAGGAGCTGCCCAGTGTATTATGGAGCATACGAACAACACCAAACAACACAAGAAACTCCGTTCTTCTTGGTTCATGGAGCAGAAGCAGTACTACCAATCGAGATAGAGCATGACTCTCCACGAGTCGTAGAATATGATGAAGAGGTGTCGAGAAAAGCGCTAGAAGATGACGTCGATGCACTTGATGAAGCTAGAGATGAAGTACTGTCTCGGGTAACCAAATACCAACAGGACTTGAAGAATTACCACAGTCGACGTTTGCGGCCAAGATCCTTTCAGGTGGGAGACCTAGTTCTTCGGCTCACGCAAAAAAGTCATGAAAAACTCGAGTCACCATGGCTAGGCCCCTACATTGTCACGGAAGTAATCGGAGGAGGAGCATACAGGATAAAGGACAAGAAGACAGGGGTGGAGGAGCAAAACCCCTGGAACGTGGCGCAACTCAGGCGGTTCTACGCCTAGAGCTGAAATATAGTCCTTGTAAAACTTCAATGTACTGAAACGCCCGCGAGTTTTCAGACGCACTCTTTTCCTTTTTCGGGGCACCGAGTGGGGCCGGGAAAGGTTTTTAATGAGGCGGGCTCGCGGTGCTGCAATATAATAAAGATAGTGTCAATATAACTTTTCTTTATCGACATGCTCAAAGTCTCCGACCCGACGAATTTCAATATAGTTCTCGAAAAAAGAAAAGCCTTGCCTTGGTATTAAAATACCTCGTGAGTCAATAAAAATACAAAATAGTACTCAATAAAGAAGCTCGGGGGCTGATATTCGCCATAAATACATATTAAATAAATGCCTTGGTTCAAAACCTCGCAATATACAAATACAGTAAATAGCCACCGAAACACTCGGGGGCTAGACAAATATAGAAATATGATGATTGTTTCACAATATAATCACAATCATGGGTCACAAAGAAGAGTTATCTACCAAAGGAAAATAATTAGTCATGATTCAGTATGTCATCAAGGGTAATTCTGTTTTCTTCAGGAGCAGCGCCAAGAAAATCAGCATAATGACCATCTGCAAAAAAGTCGGCATCCATCCGAAGAAGGTCTTCAATCATTTCTTCGGCTATAGGCGAAACCTTCGTGTTAATTCGGTCGACACCAACTCTTCGGCGCTTTACCTTCTCATGAACTTTCGCAACAACTTGGGTCAGGTCAAGATTTGAGTGGCAGATTTGAATCATGATAAGAGCAAATCTGGCGCCAGCTACCAGTTGAGCTCTGACAAAATCATGGATCCTGTGGGCATCCTTGAATTTCTCCATTAACTCGGGAAGAGTTTTTGGTTGAACGTTCCGAGGAAACATGGAGTTATAAACCATCGACAGGGTCCTGGTACAGAAGTCAAGGAAATCGCGAGTTTGAGAGGTGCGATCTTGAAATCTGACAATCTGGCGGGTCCTCTGGGGTAGCCCAAAACAGAGAACCATGATCAAGGGAAAGGTTAACAAGGAGGTTCGTCCTAGTATTTACCCTCTCTTCTTCGGCAACAGCATCAGTAAAGGAACCTATTAAAACAACGGAGCAGAAAACTTTAAGAGACGTAGCATGAAGACGAAAGATATTGAGGATGAAACAAGCATACCCGACATATCCGCACTGGCTTCATTCATCAACTCGAGCATGAAATTTTCTCGAGTAGTCGCCTTTTCAGCCTCGGAAGCAGCGATTTCCTTAGCAGCCATGGCCTCGCGAGCTTGCTGAAGTGCAATTTTTTCGGCTTCAGATGACTTACGAGATTTTTCCATCATCACAAGTGTTTGCTTCTTTGCATACTGAAGTTGCTGCCGAAGTTCATCCAATTCTCGCGGCAAGGAATCTTCGACAGGTGTAGCATCAGCAAGAGTTCTCCTTGAGCGAGAAGAAGAAGGCGAAACATTGGAAGGAGCGGAAGATGGAGTATAGTTATCAAATACCAACTGAAATTTAAACAAGACAACATCAATCAACAAGCAAAAGATAGAGTTTTCATTAATCTTTCGGAATAATTACAAAGGCATTACAGTGGAGCTAATGACGTACGTGTCGCCAAATAACTACTTTGGCGACAAGAGCAAAAGAAACAGAGAAAGAAAAATTAGAGAGATATCAATACAATGAGATGTAGGGAAAGTTCGGAACAAGACAGAAACTTGAGAAGACAAAATACCTCGGGGAGAGGATTGGCGGAGCTGTATGGTTCCACGCGACAAGAGGAGGGAATAGGATCCTTCTTGGCCAAGCGGGAAATTCTTCGAATCAACTTCTCCAAGTCCTTTGCAGAAAGATCACTGGAGATTCTATTGGCGTCGTTTTCACCAGAATACGTCCAAAGGGGATTTTTGCGAGCCTGAAGAGGCTGCACTCTAATCCTAAGGAAGTAGGCAGTGATTTGAACACCAGACAGTTCTTTGCCTCGAGTATTTTGAAGCTGATGAATACGAGACATAAGCGCTTCTGTCGCCTTTTTCTCTTCTTCGGAAGCTTCAGCATCCAGGAGCGGCGGCGCTGAATTTTGGCACTTCCGTCGAAAGGGACTATGTTGTGTTCCACAGAGTTGGCACTTTCTTCGTGTATGTAGAGCCACCTTTTGCGCCACCCTTGGACAGAATCAGGAAATTTGACGTCGAAGTAATCAACGTCAGTTCGGACACAGATAACAACGCCGCCTATGTTATAAGTGGCGTTGTGGGAGCCATTGCGGCGGAGGCAGAAAATGCGTTTCCACAGAGCCAGTTAGGAGGGATTCCAAGGAAGCATTCGCACAGCGTGATAAAAATGGAAATGTGGAGGATGGAATTGGGGGTCAACTGGTGCAGTTGAATCCCGTAAACAAAAAGAAGGCCGCGGAGGAAATCGTGAATTGGGGCAGAAAGGCCGCGGATGAGGTGATCAACGAAACTAACCCGGTACTCCATTGGAGGGTTTGGGTAGCTTTCTTCGCTGGGAAAGCGGATGGCGTCCTCTTTCTTCATCAGGCCAAGCCTCTTCAGCATGTTGACGTCTTGGTTGGAGATTTTAGATCTCTCCCACTCAAGATCTTCAGCGGCCATCTTGGACTCTGGAGTGCTGTGGCGAGTGAGTCGCGTGCGCGGTGGCATCAACGGCACTGGAAAAAGCAATGTTCGTGAGTGCGGAAGATCAAAGAGAGTTGGGCGCAGGGGAAGTTTTTGCAAAGAGGAACAGATGTGCGGCGCAAGCGAAGGAGTGAACGGAGGTTGAAGAAAGGTTTATATAAGAATCGGGCGAAGCAATGCACCGTTGGATGAAGAAATCGTGTGGTGAAAAAAGATCTTCTAGATAAAAGGGTAAAAAGGTATTTTTACTGAGATAGGCGTTACCGTACGTGCGCCAGGAAAAGCGGAGGACGTGTGTCCCCCACTTGCACGACGTGTCAACGTGGTGGAAACAATGGACCCACAAGGCAGAAAAATCACGACTATTAACAGAGATGAAGTAAATTTGATTAAGGGAAGCATGCCGACAAGAAAAATAAAAGAAGATTGGCGACAGGAGAAGTTATTAAATACTTCGGGAGCCTTTGATCAAATACAAGTTTTTGCCCAAATGCTCGGGGGCTACTTCGACTAAAAGTAAAATTTCGAGTATGGCAGTATAGAAATTGCGGGAGCCTACAACCAAGCACAAGTCCTTGGCTGTAGCCTCGGGGGCTACTCCCATCGGGAGCGCTGTTCGCGCACCCGAGAGATGAAAAGAAGATCATATTGGGAAATAATGACAATATAGCGACAAGGTGGACTAAAATGTTGAGCCTACAACCAAGCACAAGTTCTTGGTTGTAGCCTCGGGGGCTACTCCCATCGGGAACGCTGTTCGCATAGATGAAATCAAAAAAGAAAGAAAGATAGAAAAGCAAGAGAGTATATTTCGAGTTATAATTAACTCTACATATACTCCCATCGGGAGAACAATATAAGTCATATTTGACTCGATAAAATGTGCCATTCCAACAGCCGGAAAAGCACTCGACAATATATTCTCAGCCAAAGTTGCGATCAATTTCTGAATGCCGCAAATTTGCGAAGGTAAGACCCCAGATCCGTTCTGCTGGGCGTGGTATCGCCAAAGACTGCGCTCTTACTTTTATCCGTATCAACAGATACGAAGAAAAATCCTAACGGACACGTTAGGTACTCGATAAATTTGACTGGGACTCGACAGAATGGTAAGACCTTAAGCGGCACCTATCGAAGTTTACACCAGTATCCCGAGATCATGTCCAGGGACGTGGTCTTGAAGTAGGTTTTGCGGATTGCCACTAGAGCAGTTAACTAGTACCTGATCCGTCAGATGAACTAGCCCCAACTACCATTCCCTGTACAATATAGAATTTTATGTGAAGAAATATAAAAAAGTTAAAGCTCTCGAATAAAAATAAACAGTGGAGATTTTCCCTGACTCTACGATTCAAGCAAAATCTCGGGGGCTACTGACATAGGCATCCCAAATGGGCCTGCCGAAGATAGTACCCGGGGTTTAATGAAGGCCCAATACCCGAAGAATAAGAAGATTCGGGAGCCCAAGATATATTAAGGAAAGTTAGAGTTGTAATAGGAAGTGTTATTTGTAAATCTGGCGGGATGAGTTAGAAACCGTCCCGGACTCTGTAACTTGTACAAAACGGAAGCCCTCGGCTCCGCCTCCTATATAAAGGGGGAGTCGAGGGACGAAGAGGCAATCGAATCATTGTTACAAACCCTAGTTCTCATAATCGTCGAGTACTTTTCGGCTGAAACCTTCGAGATCTACTTGCCCTCTACTTCCAACTAAACCCTAGCCTACAATCCATAGGCATTGACAAGTTGATACCTTGTCAGACAGAGAGAGAGAGAGGTAGAGAGAGATCTACATACGAGAGAGCGATTGAAATCCCCAAATTAAACACATATATATATGCATGGCACATTTAATTTAATTAGAGGACCGCGAGCACTGGCCTGCTTGATGCACAATTAAGTGTCATTGGCCTATATATAGGGTTTAATTAGGGTTTAGGGTTTAGGGTTAGGAGGTTAGGGTTTAGGGTCTAGGGTCTAGGGTTTAATGTTTATGGTGTTTAGGGGTTTAGGGATTAGGGATTATGGTTTATTTAATTAGGGTTTAAGGTTTATGGATCATCGATCAAGTGCGCACACACATTATTAGAGGCACACGCGCCTTTGCGCATAAAGTGCATGTGTATATGTGTGTGTTTTTTGGCCAACAACGATATATAGATGATCGAGAGAGAGAGATTGAAATCCCCAAGAATATGTTCAAATATATATTAAAATATATGCACGAATGCATGCATGGTAGGCCATGCATGCACACTAATTATATATATATTATGAGGAAACTTAATCAAATGTGTTTTCATTCGAGAGAACTTGTCAAAATTCAAGTTAATTAATTTATCATCGATAATTATATAATTAATTAATGAATCTCAGGGAGATGTTATACAACATATGATCGATATAGGCCATGTCGTATATATTAATTGGTGTTAATCTACCGTTTAATTTGCTAGCTAGCTGCTATATATAGATCGAGCATGTTTTTATTAGATCGGGTTATAGCTAGCTAGTATAGTTTAGGGTTATGTGTTTTAATGAACTAGGGTTTGATTAGCTAGGGGTTAGTTATATATATGGTTTAGGGTTAATGCATGGCACATTTAATTTAACTAGAGGACCGCGAGGCACCCCTGGCCTGCTTGATGCACAATTAAGTGTCGTTGGCCTATATATAGGGTTTAATTAGGGTTTAGGGTTTAATTAGGGTTTAGGGTTAGCTAGGGTTTAGGGTTTAGGGTTTAGTGTTTAGGGTGTTTAGCTAGGGTCTAGGGTTTAGTTTAGGGTGTTTAGGGTCTAGGGTTTAGGGTTTAATTAGTGTTTAGGGTGTTTAGGGTTTAGGGTTTAGTGTTTACGGTGTTTAGGGTCTAGGGTTTAGGGTTTAGTGTTTAGGGTGTTTAGGGTCTAGGGTTTAGTGTTTAGGGTGTTTAGGGTTTAGGGGAGTTTTAGGGTTGTTTAACGTTTAGGGATCATCGATCAGTTTGCACACATTATTAGAGGCACCCAGCGCCTTTGCGCATAAAGTGCATGCGTATATATGTACGTGTGTGTTTTTTGCCACCAACAACGATATATAGATGATCGAGAGAGAGAGATTGAAATCCCCTAGAATATGTTCAAATATATATTAAAATTGATATAGGCCATGTATATTTTAATTGGTGTTAATCTACGGTTTGCTAGCTAGCTGCTATATATAGAGCATGTTTTTATTAGATCGGGTTATAGCTAGCTAGTATAGTTTAGGGTTATGTGTTTTAATTAAGTAGGGTTGATTAGCTAGGGTTAGTTACATATATATGGTTTAGGGTTAATGCATGGCACATTTAATTTAATTAGAGGACCGCGAGGCACCCCTGGCCTGCTCGATGCACAATTAAGTGTCGTTGGCCTATACATAGGGTTTAATTAGGGTTTAGGGTTAGCTAGGGTTTAGGGTTAGGGTTAGGGTTTAGGGTCTAGGGTGGTTTAGGGTCTAGGGTTTAGGGTTTAGGATTAGCTAGGGTTTAGGGTTAGGGTTAGGGTTAGGGTTAGGGTTAGGGTTTAGGGTCTAGGGTTTAGGGTTTAGTGTTTAGGGTGTTTAGGGTTTAGGGATTAGGGATTATTAGGGATTAGGGATTTAAGGTTTTAGGGGTTGTTTAAGGTTTAGGGATCATCGATCGAGTGCACATTATTAGAGGCACCGCGCCTTTACGCATAAAGTGCATGCGTATATATGTGTGTTTTTTGGGCCACCAACGATATATAGATGATCGAGAGAGAGAGATCGAGACTGAAATCCCCAAGAATATATATGTTCAAATATACATTAAAATATATGCACGAATGCATTGTAGGCCATGCATGCACACTAATTATATATATATTATGAGGCAACTTAATCAAATGTGTTTTCATTCGAGAGAACTTGTCAAAATTCAAGTTAATTAATTTATCACGATAATTATATAATTAATTAATGAATCTCAGGGATATGTTATACAACATGATCGATATAGGCCATGTATATTTTAATTGGTGTTAATCTACGGTTTGCTAGCTAGCTGCTACATATAGAGCATGTTTTTATTAGATCGAGTTATAGCTAGCTAGTATAGTTTAGGGTTATGTGTTTTAATTAAGTAGGGTTGATTAGCTAGCTAGGGTTAGTTACATATATATGGTTTAGGGTTAATGCATGGCACATTTAATTTAATTAGAGGACCGCGAGGCCCCCCCTGGCCTGCTCGATGCACGTACAATTAAGTGTCGTTGGCCTATACATAGGGTTTAATTAGGGTTTAGGGTTAGCTAGGGTTTAGGGTTAGGGTTAGGGTTAGGGTTTAGGGTCTAGGGTTTAGGGTCTAGGGTTTAGGGTTTAGGGTTAGCTAGGGTTTAGGGTTAGGGTTAGGGTTAGGGTTAGGGTTAGGGTTAGGGTTAGGGTTTAGGGTTTAGTGTTTAGGGTGTTTAGGGTTTAGGGATTAGGGATTATTAGGGATTAGGGATTTAAGGTTTTAGGGGTTGTTTAAGGTTTAGGGATCATCGATCAAGTGCGCACACACATTATTAGAGGCACCCGCGCCTTTACGCATAAAGTGCATGCGTATATATGTGTGTTTTTGGGCCACCAACGATATATAGATGATCGAGAGAGAGATCGAGATTGAAATCCCCAAGAATATATATGTTCAAATATACATTAAAATATATGCACGAATGCATTGTAGGCCATGCATGCACACTAATTATATATATATATATATATATTATGAGGCAACTTAATCAAATGTGTTTTCATTCGAGAGAACTTGTCAAAATTCAAGTTAATTAATTTATCACGATAATTATATAATTAATTAATGAATCTCAGGGATATGTTATACAACATGATCGATATAGGCCATGTATATTTTAATTGGTGTTAATCTACGGTTTGCTAGCTAGCTGCTATATATAGAGCATGTTTTTATTAGATCGGGTTATATCTAGTATAGTTTAGGGTTATGTGTTTTAATTAAGTAGGGTTGATTAGCTAGGGTTAGTTACATATATATGGTTTAGGGTTAATGCATGGCGCATTTAATTAATTTAATTAGAGGACCGCGAGGCACCCCTGGGCTGCTCGATGCACAATTAAGTGTCGTTGGCCTATACATAGGGTTTAATTAGGGTTTAGGGTTAGCTAGGGCAGATGGTTAGGGTTAGGGTTTAGGGTTTAGGGTCTAGGGTCTAGGGTTTAGTGTTTAGGGTGTTTAGGGTTTAGGGATTAGGGATTAGGGATTTAGGGTTTTAGGGTTGTTTAAGGTTTAGGGATCATCGATCGAGTGCGCACACACATTATTAGATCGAGGCACCCGCGCCTTTACGCATAAAGTGCATGCGTATATATGTGTGTTTTTGGGCCACCAACGATATATAGATGATCGAGAGAGATTGAAATCCCCAAGAATATGTTCAAATATACATTAAAATATATGCACGAATGCATTGTAGGCCATGCATGCACACTAATTATATATATATTATGAGGCAACTTAATCAAATGTGTTTTCATTCGAGAGAACTTGTCAAAATTCAAGTTAATTAATTTATCACGATAATTATATAATTAATTAATGAATCTCGGGGATATGTTATACAACATGATCGATATAGGCCATGTATATTTTAATTGGTGTTAATCTACGGTTTGCTAGCTAGCTGCTATATATAGAGCATATTTTTATTAGATCGGGTTATAGCTAGCTAGTATAGTTTAGGGTTATGTGTTTAATTAAGTAGGGTTGATTAGCTAGGGTTAGTTACATATATATGGTTTAGGGTTAATGCATGGCACATTTAATTTAATTAGAGGACCGCGAGGCACCCCTGGCCTGCTCGATGCACAATTAAGTGTCGTTGGCCTATACATAGGGTTTAATTAGGGTTTAGGGTTAGCTAGGGTTTAGGGTTAGGGTTAGGGTTAGGGTTAGGGTTTAGGGTCTAGGGTTTAGGGTTTAGTGTTTAGGGTGTTTAGGTTTAGGGATTAGGGATTAGAGATTTAAGGTTTTAGGGTTGTTTAAGGTTTAGGGATCATCGATCGAGTGCGCACACATTATTAGAGGCACCCGCGCCTTTACGCATAAATTGCATGCATATGTATGTGTGTTTTTTGGCCACCAACGATATATAGATGATCGAGAGAGAGAGATTGAAATCCCCAAGAATATGTTCAACTATACATTAAAATATATGCACGAATGCATGGTAGGCCATGCATGCACAGTAATTATATATATATTATGAGGCAACTTAATCAAATGTGTTTTCATTCGAGAGAACTTGTCAAAATTAGAGTTAATTAATTTATCACGATAATTATATAATTAATTAATGAATCTGAGGGATATGTTATACAACATGATCGATATAGGCCATGTATATATTAATTGGTGTTAATCTAAGGTTTGCTAGCTAGCTGCTATATATAGAGCATGTTTTTATTAGATCGGGTTATAGCTAGTATACTTTAGGGTTATGTGTTTTCATTAAGTAGGGTTGATTAGCTATGGTTAGTTACATATATATGGTTTAGGGTTAATGCATGGCACATTTAATTTAATTAGAGGACCGCGAGGCACCCCTGGCCTGCTTGATGCACAATTAAGTGTCGTTGGCCTATATATAGGGTTTAATTAGGGTTTAGGGTTAGGGTTTAGGGTATAGGGTTTAGTGTTTAGGGTGTTTAGGGTTTAGGGATTAGGGATTAGGGTTTCAGGGTTGTATAAGGTTTAGGGATCATCGATCGAGTGCGCACACACATTATTAGAGGCACCCGCGCCTTTGCGCATAAAGTGCATGCGTATACTTTAGGGTTATTTGTTTTAATTAAGTAGGGTTTGATCAGCTAGGGTTAGTTACATATATATGGTTTAGGGTTAATGCATGGCACATTACATATAGTTTAAATCTCAAGAATGTTTATACATGATAGGCCATATGTGCAAAGGAATTTTTTTCCCGTGAACTTGTCAAAATTCAAGTTTATCAGTGCCAATGGAAACTAGTCCAAAAAATTACATAGAGGACCAAAAGTACTAGACAATAACTAATAGAACCTGCAACTTTACAAAAAGGACCCCAAAACATATAGAAGAAAATCAATCGAGTCCTTCTCGACCGCACATCAGATCTCTGCTCCGCATCCTTTCCAGCAACTCCGTCGCCGGGGACCCACTTGGGACGGTGTCGCCGTAGTCGCCAGGAAGGAGAAGAATGGCCTCGCAACGGCATATTGGCTCGAGAAGGGCTGAAGGCCAAGATGTGCACGGGCAAGACGGATGACGCCGTCGTATGCCCCGAGCTTGTGAACTTTAGCAGCTTGACTTCCCCATTGGCCAGATCTGAAGCACTGACCAAAGCAAGCCTCACCGTTAGCGCCATCACATTGATGGCACCAGATCGGGGTTTGGCCGGCAAGATCCGCCAGATTCACCATAGGCCAGATCTGAAGCCGATGACGAGATCCCCGACTCCATTGCGCATTCTGCTCATGGGAAACACTGGATCTAAGCATACAACAACACTAACTCCCTCGGATCCAAATTAGCTGATTCAACTTTGCTTATCTAAATATGGATGTATCCACACATGTTTTTACTCTAGATACATACACGTCTAAGGAAAGTTGAATCAATTAATTTAGTTCGGAGGGTGTACAATATACAGAGAGAAGTCGGCCTCGTCTCCGGCCGGCGAGGCCGCCGGAGAGAAGGGGGAGAGGAGCCGGGGGAGTGGGAGAGACTCGAGAGAGAAAGAGAAGAGGAAGAAATGAGAGCTCCCTGGGGAAGAACATTATTTTTTTCGTTCTGCTCGTAGCTTGAAACTGAAAATTTCGGCCGCGCGCCAAATCATCCCGCCGCATCCATTCGAAAATCCCGTGACCAGTTTTACCCTTTTAACCCTGGTCCGGAAGCTACAACCCACCGACCATGGAGGGCTCATTCGGTAATAATGAAATATCTTGCCTAGATCCCGAACCCTCCCCACAGGCCCACACCCACCCACCAACCATTCGCCCCATTAGCTCAAAAATACTCTCACACGCCAAAGCTCGACTCTCTACAGTACTAGATCTGCTTCGCCGCCGGCATACTCCTCCACAGCGTAGCCTTGATCGTGTTGGCTGTCCACCCACCTGATCCGCTCCCCGCCGCCCTCGTCACCGACGGATCTCTTCCCGCCGACCTCACCACGACGGATCTGCTTCACCGCCGACCTCACCACCGACGGATCTTCTCACCGCCGACCTCGCCACCGACTACCTCGGCGGCGGCTGTATCAACTTCACCGAATCCCTTGCCGCCCAACCAGATCTCTGCTTCACTAACGCCCGCTTCTACTGAAACGGTCGATTCATCGTCTCCCGCGTTCGCCGCCGCTGGAATGCAAGTTGCCGCCCCGTCCACCCCGCCGCAGCTTGGTTAGTACGCTGGCCCGTTAGATCGCGGTGTTTCTTTAGCCATGTTTTGTGTAGTTATTTGCAGATCTCATATGCCGTTAACTTTCTTGATGTGTTGCTTCGCATGAAGTTTGTTTAAATATTGTACAGTACAAAAGCATTATCCGGTCGCTACCATCCTGTTCATTCTACTGACACTGTGTGCATCCACATATTTATAGCCTTATACCCATTCATTTGCTGCCAACTGTTTTTGTAATGCATGCTATTGTCGCACTGCTTTTATAGTCATGCTATGGGCATTTCCAATCTGCTTGTTCTTATACCACGTCATTAGCTCACCGCTAGCTGCTAGCTGTTTTCTCGTGTCTGCTATTCTCACACTGCTTTTATAATCATGCTATGTGCATTTCCAATCTGCTTGCTCTTATACCTCGTCTTTAGCTTATATAGTTATTGTTGCGTGCATGTCTGGTCTTTGTATTATCGTAGACTGACTTGTCAATGTTATTTTTCCTAGGGATTGATCATGCGAACCACTTATTAGAACATCCAACATTAACAGCGGGGACGCTAGGGAAGGTTGGAATCTGAGTTCTTGGTTGGTAATTTTGGCAGTTTACTTCCGTTATTATCTATAACCTATATGCATTGTTCCTTATGCAAGAGATTAACACTTGGAACCCTGCCATAGCAATGCCATTCATGCTTTACTATGTTTCTGCCTATTTGATATGCTTGTCTTGGAGAAACTGCGAAGGTGATTTGAACCTGACATTTGGTCATTCTTAATGCCAGTTTACTTTATGTGGAAAACCTTGGCATTACCCTACTCTAAATCTGAATGTCTGAAATTCGTATCTCATGCAAAGCAACATCTAGTTGGTTTTAATCTGATATCTAGTAAATATTGGCTTATTCATTTGGCAGCTCAAGTTTTTTGTTATTTGAAACCAGCTGACTTGGTCTTACATGTGATATCTAAACACAGATTAAGGACAATGGAGCAGGAGGATTAGCATTTCACTTGATGGCTGAACCTAAAATGACAGGCATGTTGACCACGACTAGTGCACGCAAGAGAAGGACCTGCAGCGAGCCAGTATGTGCTTAGTACATGCATCTTATCTTATCTTGTGCTTATTTCTGCTACATGCTGTTATCTGATCTCTACATTGCGTAATACATGTTTGAATAGTTAATTGTTGTAACTATGTTTGCAATGTTACCAGAATGCAGTTTTAATGAAGCAGTCATCATTAGAAGATAGTCGCCAAAAAAGGATCTGTAGCGACCCTGTGCAACATTATGATGTAAGTTTGTGCTTAGTACAAGTTCCATACATTGTCTTATTTATGCAACTTGTTATTATCTTATATCTACATTGCATAATAAATGTTTGCATAGTTCATCATTTAACTCTTTTTGCATTATTATCAGAATGCAGTTGTGATGAAGCAATCTTCATTAGAAGTGAGGCCCACAAAAAGTTCTGATCTTTCTTCTGATGCATCTTCTCATAGCCGTCAACCTAGACCATTGCTTTCATCAAACAGTAAATATCTCAAGGCTGTACTTTATAAAAGACATGGTATTGCTGCTTTAAGATCTGTAGCTGATATGTTGACAAAGAGTACACAAGATTCAATCAAGGCGATTGCCAAATGTCAACATGTTATTGATGATGCTAATAGAAGTCCTCAATGATTCTATGTAATTTTTTTATTTGGGCACATTAATTGCCTTGTAATTTTCCTACTTGTTTTATTTGTGTATGTAATTGTGTGTATCATTGATATCAGATTTTAGGCTCATGAAATTTAATGCAAGTTGACTAGTCAAACAAGTAGGGCACTACAACAGATTCGGCCACTTAGTGTGGGACCCACTTTCATTTTGGGCCAGCCCACTTCTTTAGTAGGCCGGCCGGTTACACGATAGTGGGATCCACATGCTTATTGGGCCGGCCCACTATCTTGTTGGGCCAGCCCATTTGCTATATGGTGGTCCCACATGGTAAATGGGCCGGCCCTTTAAAGGTGGGACCCACTGTGTTTTTGGCCGACCCACTATCTTGTTGGGCCGGCCCACTATATGGTGGACCCCACATACTAAATGGGCGGCCTTTTAAGCTGGAAAGTGGGACCCTGTGTTTGTGACCCGCCTATCTTGTTGGGCGGCCCACTTGCTATATGGTGGACCCCACATACTAAATGGGCCGGCCTTTTAACAGGAAGGTGGGACCCACGTGCTTTTGGCCGCCCACTATTTGTTGGGCCGACCGCTATATGGTGGACCCCACACCAAATGGGCGGCCCTTTAACGGGAAAGTGGGACCCCTGTGTTTTTGGCGGCCCACTATCTTGTTGGGCACTTGCTATATGGTGGACCCCACATACTAAATGGGGCCCTTTAGGAAAGTGGACCCACTGTGTTTTTGGCCCGGCCCACTTGCTATATGGTGGACCCCACACTAAATGGGCCGGCCCTTTAACGAAAGTGGGACCTATGTTTGGCCGGCCCACTTGCTTCTTGGGCGGCCCAGTTGCTGTAAGGTGGACCCCACATGTTAAATGGGCCGGCCCATTTAAGTTTTGACCAGTCAACCTTAGAGGTTAGGCCCGGCCCACGTAACTAATGGACCAGCCCAGCTATATAGTTGACCGGTCAAACTATGTCCTGGCCCGCCCGCTTAAGACGTGGCAGGCCTCGTGTGGGCCTACCATCTACCACGGGGTTTCAGCGGTTAACGCCGTTAGCGCGATCTGCGTACGCCACGTGTCGGTTGCATGCGTCGGCGTCAACGGGCTCCGGAAACACTTGCGCAACGGTCCGATTTTCCGTGGCGGAAGGGCGCCAAGCGCGACGGACCGAAAAAAACGTCGTTGGACTTTGCCGCAGTTTCACAACAACCCATATCGTCGGGTTAGGCCCATAGGCGACGAAAAATACCCCTTAGCGGACGATTTTGAGACGTTGTCTATCAAAACTTTTCTTGTAGTGATAATTGATTAAAAGGTTTCATTGAAAAATTAACTTCAATGAAAGTGATATGGACTGAAACAAATTTAGTGTCAAGATCTATAAAGATAGATTGAAACACATAAATAAGTTTAAGTCAAAGTACATAGGATGGATATTGAAGTAGTTCAATAAAGAAATATTAAGAAAATGTTCTTGTCATGTGAAGGTTTAACAAGACTTGAGTGTATCTGACACTCAATGAGTAAAAACACATGAGTGATTATAGATCACGAATAATATGTACACAATCAGATGTCCTATGCTCTAAAAGTGTTATGAGCATGTACCAGAATGATTCATGTGATGATCATTGAAAAAAAAGTAAAAATATTCTTGAGTACTTAAGAAGAACCAAGTATATATATATAATTTTGTATGGAGAAATGACAAACAAATCGCTGTAAGGTGTTACACCGATATTGGTTTTGTCACATATAAAATATAATTTCAATCTCAAATTTGACTAAGTGTTATTTAAAAGGTAGCACAATGAGCTAGAAGTTGTCTATGCTAGATTTAGAAGAGTTCTAAATATTGTGACGGATTCTACAAAAGAAGGCAGAGTATGTCATTGTTTTGACAATGACAAAGGATGTTAAGTCAAGAGGTTCTTTGAGAACTTGGTGTAGTTCCGACAGAGTCAGAACTTTGAAGCTATATTGTATGTGACAATATTAGTGACATATTTCAGACCGCGGAATTAAGGTTCCACCAGAAGACCAAACATATTTAATGCCGACTCATTTGAAAATGAGTGATGCGTTGAGACGCAAATGAATTACAAAATACATACGTTTCTGAGCGTGTCAGATCCGTTGACTAAAAACCTCTCCCGTGAGCAATACATGATAAAGCACCGAAAGGCCAAGGTGTTATATCTTTACAAATGTAAACTAGATTATTGACTCTAGTGCAAGTGGGAGACTGTTGGAGATATGCCCTAGAGGCAATAATAAAGTGGTTATTATTTATATCTTTATGTTTATGATAAATGTTTATATATCATGCTATAATTGTATTAACCGAAACATTAGTACATGTGTGATATGTAGACAAACAAAGAGTCCTTAGTATGCCTCTTAACTAGCTTGTTGATTAATGGATGATTAGTTTCATAATCATGAACATTGGATGTTATTAATAACAAGGTTATATCATTGTATGAATGATGTAATGGACACACCCAATTAAGCGTAGCATAAGATCTCGTCATTAAGTTATTTGCTATAAGCTTTCGATACATAGTTACCTAGTCCTTATGACCATGAGATCATGTAAATCACTTATACCGGAAAGGTACTTTGATTACACCAAACGCCACTGCGTAAATGGGTGGTTATAAAGGTGGGATTAAGTATCCGGAAAGTATGAGTTGAGGCATATGGATCAACGGTGGGATTTGTCCATCCCGATGACGGATAGATATACTCTGGGCCCTCTCGGTGAAATGTTGTCTAATGTCTTGCAAGCATATGAATAAGTTCATAAGAGACCACATATCACGGTACGAGTAAGAGTACTTGTCGGAGACAAGGTTGAACAAGGTATAGAGTGATACCGAAGATCAAACCTCGGACAAGTAAAAATATCGCATGACAAAGGGAATTGGTATCGTATGTGAATGGTTCATTCGATCACTAAAGTCATCGTTGAATATGTGGGAGCCATTATGGATCTCCAGATCCCGCTATTGGTTATTGGTCGGAGTGAGTACTCAACCATGTCCGCATAGTTCACGAACCGTAGGGTGACACACTTAAAGTTGGATGTTGAAATGGTAGAACTTGAATATGGAATGGAGTTCGAATATTTGTTCGGAGTCCCGGATGAGATCCCGGACATCACGAGGAGTTCCGGAATGGTCCGGAGAATAAGATTCATATATAGAAAGTCATATTCCAAGTTTGGAAATGATCCGGTGCATTTATGGCAGGTTCTAGAAGGTTCTAGAAAAGTCCGGAAGAAATCACCATGGAAAGTGGAGTCCCGGAGGGACTCCACCTTGCATGGCCAGCCAACCCTAAAAGGGAGGAGTCCAAGGTGGACTCCCCTAGGGTGGCCGGCCAGCCCCCCTCATGGAAGGGGGAATCCCACCCCAAGTGGGATTCCCACCTTGGGTAGGTTTCCCTACATATGGGAGGTTTCATTGTTGGGGTCTTATTCGAAGACTTGGATACCAACACTTGGGGATTTCCACCTATATAATGAGGAGGAGAGGGAGGGGGCTGCCCACTCTTGGCCGCACCACCTAGGGCTGCCCTTGGCCGGTGCCCTAGCCTCCCCCTCTCTCCCCAAACCCTAGCGGTCTCTCTCCTCCACATCCCGCACGCTTAAGCGAAGCTCCGCCGGATTTCTCCACCATCACCGACACCACGCCGTCGTGCTGTCGGATTCAAGAGGAGCTACTACTTTCGCTGCCCGCTGGAACGGGGAGGTGGACGTCGTCTTCATCAACCGAACGTGTGACCGAGTACGGTCTGCTGCCCGTTCGTGGCGCCGGAAGAGATCGTGATCAAGATCTTCTACGCGCTTTTGCAAGCGGCAAGTGAACGTCTACCGCAGCAACAAGAGCCTCCTCTTGTAGGCTTTGGAATCTCTTCAAGGGTGAGACTCGATAAACCCCTCGTTGCTACCGTCTTCTAGATTGCATCTTGGCTTGGATTGCGTGTTCGCGGTAGGAAATTTTTTGTTTTCTATGCAACGTATCCCTACAGGTGGTCCTAGGGTTCTTCTTCTGCGAAGATGAAGACCTACCAGATGCTGATCCTTTTCATCTAGCCGGAGTGTTGAGTCCCGGAAGGCTCCGTCGGTGAATGGAACATCGCATCTTTTGCCTGGAGTTTGCTGGATCGGGTGGTATTTGGTCGCGCGCACGCATGCTTTTATTCCGACCGTTTGGTTCTAGAGGGAGCGAAGCGAAGCTCTTTTTCTATGTTTACATCAAGTGACTATGGATCCATGATGAAAGTCAGAAGAAGAGAATATCATGAAGGCCGAATGAGAGGACTAGCTAAGAGAGGTTCAAGTCTCCGCGTGTTGAGGGACTTGCTTGGTGTTCCGGGCTTCACAACATCGGTATGAAAGTGGGAGCGGCAACACAGGTGAAGTTCGAGTCCTACCTCGGTGAAACCAAGCCTGCCTTAACTGGTTGTGTCTGTCAATGACCTTATTGAAGACATTGTTTTGAGAGTGGGGACTATCTTCAGGGTGAAAATCTAAGATCTTTGGTCGGGCGATGATATTGTTGGAGCACAGTTCCCTTCTTGAAGGTGTAGCTTTTGGAGAGTGTGTATTTCAGATGTTGTCTTGGTAGTGGATGTATTGTTGTTGTTAAGCCTATAGCGGGACTTTCATTTCTTAGTTTTCATTTCTATTTTCTGGCTGTGTGCATCCGTACTGCCATTTGGATGTAGCGTTATTGCAGAGGCTGGGGTAATTGCTATCTTTTGATATTAATATATTCTCTTTATCGATTGTATTTGGATCATGCTAACACGTGTAATGAGAAGAAATGATTATATTAACGCAATGAAGATCAGATCCACGACCCAACCCAGTCTCGGACCAACCTGGTGTGCTAAGCTAAATTAGGCGTGCGAGCGGTCGTTCCTGATGGGCCTGCTGCGTTGCAGCCGCGTTTTCCTTGAAGGATTGTGATGAACTCGATATGATCTGCTGGTCCAACAATGGCGGCATCCGTCAGCGTCTCTCCGTCCCAGTCCTACCTGTCATGCATCTTCAGTTTTATTTATTTTCATTCCTTCGACCGCCCGTCTGCATCTTACTCCAGTACTAGTAAATATCCTCTCCGCTCTCCTTGGAGAAAATATCTTCTGGATCAGGCCTATATTTTTTCCACTAAGCTTACCGATTAAGAAATGCAAATCCACGTCACCATTCAAAAAAAAGATGCCAAGTGTTCGTTAGCGCCGGCGATAGCCCCCAAGCCCGGAGCGTATTGGGTTGATATCGAATCAGATTTTAGTTGATTGTTTAATCTCACAGTGCCGCACCACCATGATTCTACTATAATCTGTGGAATGGATAAACATCTACTCCGAGCTTATTGTCGGCCGCTGGAGTATTTGCACAGGATAGAGAGAAGATGATGATTCATTACTCGTTGTATGCATCGGTTTAATCGTGTGGTGACGTCTAAACCGTGCACGTGATGATTGTGAGGTGCATATAGTTGTTAGAATCATGATTCTACTGTGCAATTCTACAATTTACGATTCAAATTTATCCCACTATTTTAGGTTGTTAAAAAATTAATAAAATGAATGCAAAGAAAAGTAAGGACCATGCATCCTACTCTCTTCATATCACCAATACATGTTTTTTTCTTTGACATTCTTCGATCAATTTTTTAGAAGTTACAATACAAATGCAGTTTTAATCATTAGAATAAGAAATTGAATATCATATATATGGACTTGTCTCAAGAAATACACATTTTGTGTTTTATACATATATATTACATATAAATTAATGATCAAAGTTGCATCTTGAATACCCATGTCGATTCTAAAACTACATTGATTTGTCTTGTGAAGGGAGTATAACCGATCGCTCGCTCACCATATATTCTGCTAACTGCATACTCTTAATACTACCAATGATTATCCATTTTGTCTGGATATGTTTCCTTTTTATTACTAATTTTTATTTGAAACTACATGTGTTTTAATTTTGGCCAAAGCTACATATTAATAATTCTCTACCATATAATGGTGTGCTTACATATTAATTGTTTTTCTTCCTGATACTTCTTTCGTGGTATTGCACAAAGTTGCACTGCACTCGTAATTTTCTGAGAATTTTTATTGCAGTTGTAATGCCACAAAATCATGTCTAAAATTGAATAGGTGTACCTAGACCGTAGCTCATTCACAACCTTCTCCTCCAGGAATTTGCACCATGTAGGTCTCCATCCTATGTGTATCCATCAAACGTTGAATCATGAATTTCCTCAAGTTCAATACTCAACAACTCCATTAATATCCACTTCTTGCACCAGTTAATTATAAAGATTTTACGTCGTTTTCGAAACAAAGATTTTAAAAGAACATGAGTTCAGTTACACATCGACATCACAGCACGGCCAGCAAAATCAAGGTACTTGCGCCGCCAGCCACAGCAGAAGTATAAATCAAGGATCATCCTCTCCATGGAAGCCATCATCTAATCAATCTCCTCGCAAATACTCACTTGGCAAAAACATCCTGAAAAACGCAAGGTGGACGGCGATCAGTATCATGGCAGCTGCAAGAGAAAGAAAGCTGCCCCAGCTTCACCTCAAGCTTGATGTACCCACGTCGTGTGCCTTTCGGTGCCCCGCCCCGGCTCCGGCCGTCAGCGCCGAGACACCGTCCACGTCGGCGGCCGCTCGGCCGGACGGCGAGTTCCGCCAGCTCGACTTCGACAAGCTGTCTGTTCTTGGGTCCGGGAACGGCGGCACCGTCCACAAGGTCTCGCACCGCCGCACGTCGGCGCTCTACGCCCTCAAGATCATCCACCGAGGCCACCCCGGCGCCGCCGACGAGGTAGCAGTCGTCCGCCGCGTCGACTCGCCGCACATCGTCCGGTGCCACTCGGTCCTCCCGACGGCGTCCGGCGACTCCGCCTTGCTCCTCGAGCTGATGGACGGCGGCTCGCTCGACTCGCTCGTCAGCGGTGGCTTCCCGGAGGCGGCGCTGGCGGAGGTGGCTGCGCAGGCGCTCTCCGGCCTGGCATACCTCCGCACTCGCCGCGTCGTCCACCGCGATATGAAGCCGGCCAACCTCCTGGTCAGCAGGGCCGGGCAGGTCAAGATAGCTGACTTCGGCATCGCCGAGGTCGTCTCCCGCGCCGGCACCCACCGGGCGGCTTACGAAGGCACCGCCGCGTACATGAGCCCGGAGCGCTTCGACACGGAGCCTGCGCACGACGGTGAGGAGGAGGTCCGCGTCGACCCCTATGCCGCCGACGTTTGGGGCCTTGGCTTGATCGTCCTAGAGCTCTTGATGGGCCGGTACCCGCTGCTCCCAGCTGGGAAGAAGCCGACCTTTCCGGCGCTTATGTGGGCCATCTGTTTCGGCGAGCTGCCGGCAATTCCCGACGGCGCGGCGTCGCCGGCGCTCCGGGATTTCGTGGCCGCCTGTCTGCAGAAGGACCACCGGAAGCGGGCTACCGTTGCGGACCTCCTCGCTCACCCATTCGTCACCGGAAGAGACATGGCAGCGTCGAGGTGTGCCCTCTGCCAAGTGATCGAGCAGCGGTGTCGATAAGGATTAGGCGGTCGTGTAGTCGAACTGTAGGTAGTTGCACATACTCTGGACTCTGGAATGGACGGTCTGGTTATGAAACAGATTTGGTGTCTTTGTGTTGCTTTCTTCTTCTTTTTTTGCGCGAAAGATTAGAATTTATTTCATTAATTCATAAGAAGTACAAAGCACCTAAAACCTAATAAAAATTACATCGAATCTGGACCACCTAGAGACCACTATTGTTGTCAGAGCGAGCCGCCAACGCGTCGTTGTCGCCACTCTCTTACCGTAGCCGGCATGATGTTGTTGATGACAGTCGGAAAGTCTTCGTGCACATGCTCCTAAGGACCGGCGCCCAGACCCAAAGTCGTCTCTATTGAATCCTTGAATTAATCATAATCTTCTAACACTAAACATATAACATAATAGACTAGAGTAGATCCACCACTCCGTGGAAGTGGCGACCAGACGAATGCCCACCCTCCTCAACGTCACCGGCGAGATCGCCGCTGGCAAGGTGGATGAGGAGGCGGGTTTACCTTATTCTTATTCTTGTCCCGAACAACGCCGCCATAGCCACCGTAACAACGATGCCGATTGACCAAACTCTAACTTTAGGGACTGTTCTACATCGCTGGCTACAGGTCCGAGGTCCCCACTCCTTCCCTCCGCCGGAGCAGCTAGCAGAGGAGGCAGGAACCCGTCGATTCCCAGTTGTAGACGAAGAATGGGGCAGACGACAACGGCTGCTAGGGTTTTCACCCTAGCCGCCGCCTATGCTTCTTTCACGGGAGGAGGCAGAGCAGGTCTAACATCTCTGTCTTTGTGTTGCTTTTGTAGAATGATCTAATTTCATTGATAAACTAGCTGAAGTATACGTCGAATCGAATAAACTCACAAACTACCAAGTTACCAACTTTAGAAAATCAAATGCTCCATTACACATTTTTTACTTCATTTTTTACTACATGATTCACAAAGTAGAAAATTATTTTATCATTGGGTAAGGTTTGAAACATCGGATGGTGGGTTTATATTTAAAGAAACAACTTCAATATTGACATTATACTGCTCACATTAGGGTAGAACTGCACGATAAACTCTTGAACATTCAACCATAGTCATTGTATGAAATTTTGTGTGGAGCAAGGTTCCAGGTCAATATCTCTAAGAATAAATTTTGACCACTCTTCTCTTTGTTTTATTGATCCGGCGTGTTTTCTTATAGATTCTTCATCACATTATTTTTCTTTTTTTCGTTTGGCGGCTACCGAAGCCATAACGTTCTACACTGCCATAGAATCGACTGAACTGTTAATAAAGACGCAGGTGACATTGCCAGCTGCCAATGCGAATACAATGGTTAAAATTTGTCTGACAGAATCATATGCACAACTCCTCTAAAATCCAGAAATTTTTCAGAAGAAATGGAAGTTCGAGATCCTATTGAGAATTTTGCACGAACCATGGGGCCGAGAATAGTCCGAGAATCATCTGCTGGCAGAGCCGAGATTGCAATCCTTTCCTAGGAATCTTAGGATACCAACCGTCCATTGCTAAACCGGACGAATCACACCAGAGTCTCAACATCCCTACATTGTGTGCATCGTTCTGCAGTTGATACTTGGTAGCTTCTAAATCCAAGTTTACGTAGGACCGTACTCTAGGGTACTTCCTGTCGATTTCTTCAGATATACCAGCATAGGTTTTGCCAAGCAGCAGCAGTATTATAGGAGATAAATTTTAGCTGATGTGTTAGTGTAAGGTATCTTGTGAGTTCATTTATGTTATGTTAATGTTTTTGTACTTGCAGAGAAAGATACGTTCAGGTACCTGCTGAAATCTTTCTTGTGCGCTATCTTGCTATTTGTTGAGATAAACTAATAAGCACCATGTCAGTCCAAGGGTAATGCCATTTCTTCTCCATTGATATCCATGCACGATTAACGATTTTAAAATTAAGATTTACCTTTCGCGAGGACCCCATACATGCATCAAATTGAGCCAAAGTCACTTTTGATGACCGAATTCGGAACTCTGTTTGGGCTCAGTTGTGCCCGAACTGAAGTCAGTCAGTTTTCTCTACCGAATCAATGCAAGTACTATTCTGAAAGCTCTCCCTAGATATACGAACCATCCCTTTCTCAATGTCCCTGATGACTAATTAGCCAGTGAGACAAAATCAGGTTTACATTGTTACGCATAGATCGATTGTGACAGTGTGCAACTGCAAGTACCACTTAACTGACGTCTAGGTTCTATCAACAATGTCATTGTCGACCAGAATACAATTTAGTGACGCTGCAAGCGAGAAACCCGACGATCGATGCAAGTGACTGGGGGATTGGACGTCGGGTCGATCTAACGCACGCACGCACGTAAGTACGTGTTGACGGTGACAGTAAACGCCTCTGACAGAGAATGTATGTTCAGTTATTCAGGGAGTAGCCGTCAAACAGTAGCATTGTTCTTGGCGTCTGTTTTGGATGATCTACCGGATTATGCTCCGTCTTGATCCCAGGAATTACAACGCGATGCAAGGTTAGCCTTGGTGATTATAACAGAACTTTACTTGTTTCTTCTGGCCTCCTGTAATGCTAGAATTTCCAGGAAAGTCTGCAAATGTTTCTCTCTCAAGAAAGGTACAGTTCAGATCCTTCAAACATACGTTTGTCAACCATGTGCTAGTGTATAGGTCTCTAATGTGTGTGTTCCGGCAGATTTCTAGAGCAGATCACCATAGATATCCTATCCATAGAGTAAGTTACCCCCCCCCCCCAAAAAAAAAAGACTACTCATACACACATCATAGTCTTAGATTTGACAGATAACTATCCTAGGTGACTGCATCATTTGATACGAGAGCTTAAGTGACAGCTTTGATTGATTTTTTTCCAAGCGATCCTCGAAGGATCGATTTTCATTACCCACCGATAATGAAAAACATGTTTGTCAGAGGTCTTTTGCCATATTTAGAACCACCAACGATCAGGGAACCAAAAGCAGCAACTAACTAAGGACTATTCCGAAAGGAAAGCACGTGGCTGGGTGGATGGGTAGGCTTTTATCATACGCTGCTAGAATAACCCTGATACAATCTTGTCTGGCAAGTATCCCTGTCTGTTTACTTTCGGCTATTAAGTTTCCTTCTCGAGCGATTAAAGCAATCAATTCTCAAATGCACACTGCTTGTGGGATAACTATGAGCGGCATTATAAGTATCACCCTTAATTTTTTTGCTACCCTAATGGTTGTTGGGGTCATGGTGAATGTGGTATTCCATCTTCGCTTCCAATATCACTTTCGGTATCGGGTTGGGCTGAAGTTGCGGAATCAATGAGCGTCAACGAAAGCACACCGAGGTTGCCTCCGTGCGGTCGCCTACGCCTGGTAAAGCGGGAGCAGGAGGAGTGGATCCCTTCACTGCACGACGCCGCAACCCAACTCGCCCTGAGGTCAAACGATGACCTGGAGGAGTTTTCGGGACAGAACATGGTGATGTGCGCCTCCTTTGGGGACGTGCCGCTGGCGTCCCAGGACCTTGCGCTCGCCTGGTCCAGGCGTGAAGCGGAGGAGGAGGAGGAGGAGCGACGACGAAAGGTGGAGCTGGCACACCTGCTCGGGCTCGTCATCAACATCAACGACGCCGTTGACGTGTCGCGCCCAAGGCAGCAGTCGCGGCGGAGACCCCTGTCAGAGCAGCAGCGGGGGCGCCGGCGGCCGACAACAGCCGAACAACGGCGGCGACACCGACGATGAAGACTGCACGGTCTTCTACCGCCGCCACGGCTGGTAGAGCTGCCGCCACTGCTATTTTATGTTTTTTTCCAAATATGTAGAAATTTGCCTATATATGAACTACCTTCATCTAATTTCTCCCGAATTTGAATGTTTGCACTAAATTTAAATGAATTTCAATTATTTCCAATTTACCTTGGGGGCAGGCAGCTGAAAAAAAGAGCCCCATACAAATCTTATTGTTGGCCCTCCGTAATCAGCCAGCAAAACGGCTTTGCTGGAGGCCGAATAGGGGGCCGAGTAGTGATGTTCCAAATCATTTATTCTAATTCTACAATCTACACAGTACACACAAGTATCAATTGACTGTAATTCTAGTAAAAAAACTAGACAAACAGAGAAGGGCCACAGACTACAGAGAAGAACAAAGCCAGGGGGCTAAACACCTGCACGCGTGACATGGGGCTGAGGCGTTGAGCGGCGCGCGACAAAGCCTGGCCGGACAGAGTGGGGCGTCGACCGGCGACCAGCCGAGACGGAGCGGCGACGCCAGCGAGTGGTGGAGGCGTAGATCGATGGTGACAGTGAGGGGAGGCGACCAGGAGGAGGGGTTCAGGGGGATCGATAGCCGGCCGGGACGGGACAAAACCATGAAGGCACGAAGCACACGGAAGCACCGACGGTTCGTTTCGATTGAAAGCCAGAAAGTTCACGCTATTTTCTGGGGTAGTTAAAATAAATCTGAAAATTTGGGGTGGGCCACGGCCCACCCGGCCCACTAACTGGGAGTTGGTCACTATGAAAAAAGAGTATGGAGGTCTAGGTATCCATAATATTAGAGAGCTTAATCTCTGTCTTCTGGCCTCGTGGATCAGGAGGTATAGTTTAGATGACAACAAGCTTTGGAAGCAAATAATTGACTTCAAGTATGACTCTGAGAGTCCTAATATTTTCAACTGAAGAGAAACATACGTTTCTGCTTTTTGGAAGGGTGTTCTTTGGGCCGCTAGAGCCACAAAACAAGGCTATCAGTGGTCGGGCGGTAAAGGAAACAAAATACGGTTTTGGGAAGATCAGTGGCTAGGTAATTCGAGTTTGACTATCATGTTTTGGGACCTGTACTACATGTGTAATCAACAAGATGTAACAAATAAAGAAGTGAGGGATGGAAATGTGTTGAAACTAACCTTTAGGAGAGCTCTCAACCAAAAAAAGATTGATCAGTGGTATCAACTGGAACAAATTGCTTCATCTATCTGACTTTCAGATGTGGAAGATAGTTTAGTGTGGAAGCTTCATAGCTCTAGCGTTTATAGCTCTCAATCGTTGTATGCGGTTCTCAATTACCGTGGGGTGACTCCGATGTTTATCCCTGCGGTGCGCAAGCTTAATGTGCCTCCTAGGGTCCAAGTTTTTGTCTAGCTGTTATCACACAATGCTTACCCGTGACAACCTTGCGAAAAGGCAGAATATTCCTCGTAAAATTTGCCTTTTATGCTCCGAAAAGGAAACTGTTAACCATCTGTTCTTTTCTTGTGATATTATGAAAATCATGTGGATAGACGTTTCAACTTTGCTTGGAAAGAACCTTGGGGTCAATTATGAATGTTGTATTATGATCCAAATTCATATACAAAAGGGAGGCTAACTTTTGACGAGCGGAGCGAGGCCCGTCGCCGAATCGTTGGCACCGCCTATATATACATCTTGTAAGCCGCCGGCTAGGATTAATCAGATTATAAGATAACCCACGGCGTTTGTAAACACTCCCCGATATAGTGAAGTTTTGCTGGCTGGCGCCCGTGGTTTTTTCCCCTTCTGTGTTGGAAGGGGTTTTCCACGTTAAATCTTGTGTCTCCGCTGCGTATTCCTTTATCGTTATTCGTTATTTGCTTGTCGCTTTTATAACAAGTGGTATCAGAGCCCGTGTTTCAATCTAGGGTTTTGCGACATGTCTTCCTTGATGTTCGATCTACCGCAGCTGGATTATACCACGAGATTTTCTCTGTGGAAAGTGAAGATGAGGGCGATCCTTACCCAATCTTCTGATCTGGATGAAGCTCTTGATGGATTTGGCAAGAAAGATGCCAAGATCTGGACAGACGAAGAAAAGAGGAAAGACCGTAAGGCTTTTTCATTAATTCAGCTTCATCTATCCAACAATATCTTGCAGGAAGTGCTGGCTGAGAAATCCGCAGCGGCGCTGTGGTTGAAACTGGAATCGATCTGCATGTCCAAAGATCTAACCAGTAAGATGCACGTGAAGATGAAGTTGTTCTCGCACAAGCTGCAAGAAGCTGCATCAATGATGAATCATCTATCGATCTTTAGAGAGATCGTTTCTGATTTGCTATCCATGGAGGTAAAGTATGATGATGAGGATCTCGCTCTTATACTGTTAGTCTCGTTGCCTAATTCTTTTGCGAATTTTCGAGACACTTTGTTATACAGTTGTGATGAACTAACCCTTGCCGAAGTTTATGAGGCCCTCCAGCAGAGGGAAAAGATGAAATCTATGGTGCAGGCAGAGGGTTCGTCATCTAAGGCAGAAGCACTGCAGGTCCGAGGCATGACCGAAAACAGAAACAACAACTACAACAGAGATAAGAGCAAGACCGACAGAGGTCGCTCAAAGTCCAGAGACCTGCTAGATGGCTGCAATTTGAGTAAGTTTGAATTCTGTGAGCACTGCATTTTTGGTAAGCATAAAAGAGTTAAATTCAATGCTTCCGTTCATACCACTAAAGGGATTCTAGATTATGTGCATGCTGATGTGT
The DNA here is from genome assembly GCA_030979885.1 of Lolium multiflorum. NCBI lineage: Eukaryota > Viridiplantae > Streptophyta > Magnoliopsida > Poales > Poaceae > Lolium > Lolium multiflorum. Next base: position 94,756,698 of record CM061750.1, on the reverse strand, counting down.
GGGGACCTTCCCGCAAGACTTTTCTTGGTGGTGCAAATTACATGCTTACTATCATAGATGATTACTCCAGAAAAGTGTGGTTGTTCTTTCTAAAACATAAATCTGATGTGTTTGATGCTTTTAGAAAGTGGAAAGTTATGGTAGAGAAGCAAACAGAAAAGAAAGTTAAATTGCTTCGTACTGACAATGGCATGGAGTTTTGCTCTACTGTTTTTAATGATTATTGCAGCGACGAAGGCATTGTCAGGCACCACACCATCCCATATACTCCTCAGCAGAATGGTGTGGCGGAGAGGATGAACAGAACCATCATCTCCAAGGCTCGCTGCATGTTGTCCAATGCTGGTATGCATAGACGTTTCTGGGCTGAAGCAGCCTCCACCGCTTGTTACTTGATAAACAGGTCACCTTGTATTCCGCTTGATAAGAAAACTCCTATTGAGGTATGGTCTGGTTCACCTGCTGATTATTCACAGTTGAGAGTTTTCGGTTGCACTGCTTATGCTCATGTTGATAATGGAAAGCTAGAGCCTAGGGCTGTTAAGTGTGTGTTTCTTGGTTATGGTTCAGGAGTTAAGGCATACAAGTTATGGAATCCTGAAACTAAGAAAGTTTTGCATAGCAGGAATGTAGTCTTTAATGAGGCTGTTATGTTTTATAAGAGTTCATCTACAGATGTTACTGATGCTGTTGATTTTTCTGATAATTCTGATGATGAACAACAGAGGATTAGCGTGCAGGTGGAGCACGTGGAGGAGAAAGAAAATGATGTTGCTGAAATTGATAACATTGTTGTTCAACACTCACCACCTGTTTTGCAGCAAACAAATAGTTCCATTGCTGCTGATAGACCGAGGCGTAACAAAGGTCCACGTCCTCGTTTAATTGAAGAATGTAATCTTGTTCATCATGCTTTGAGTTGTGCTGAACAGGTGGAGCATGATACTGAACCTGCTACATATACTGAGGCCGTTGCATCCGTTGACCGCGTGAAGTGGATTTCTGCTATGCAAGAGGAGATGCAATCGCTTGACAAGAATGACACATGGGATGTTGTGCCCTTGCCTAAACAAAAGAAGGCTGTCTGATGTAAGTGGATATTTAAAAGAAAGGAAGGTTTGTCTCCTAATGAGCCTCCGAGGTTTAAGTCAAGGTTAGTAGAAAAAGGTTTCAGCCAAATTCTAGGTATTGATTATAATGATGTATTCTCTCCGGTTGTGAAGCATAGTTCCATTCGTGCATTCTTTGGTATTGTGGCTTGATACGTCTCCGACGTATCGATAATTTCTTATGTTCCATGCCACATTATTGATAATATCTACATGTTTTATGCACACTTTATGTCATATTCGTGCATTTTCTGGAACTAACCTATTAACAAGATGCCGAAGTGCCAGTTGCTGTTTTTGGTTTCAGAAATCCTAGTAACGAAATATTCTCGGAATTGGACGAAATCAACGCCCAGGGTCCTATTTTGCCACGAAGCTTCCAGAAGACCGAAGAGGAGACGAAGTGGGGCCACGAGGTGGCCAAACCCTAGGGCGGCGCGGCCCCCCCTTGGCCGCGCCGACCTGTGGTGTGGGGCCCTCGTGTGGCCCCCGACCTGCCCTTCCGCCTACTTAAAGCCTCCGTCGCGAAACCCCCGAGAGCCACGATACGGAAAACCTTCCGGAGACGCCGCCGCCGCCAATCCCATCTCGGGGGATTCAGGAGATCGCCTCCGGCACCCTGCCGGAGAGGGGAATCATCTCCCGGAGGACTCTACGCCGCCATGGTCGCCTCGGAGTGATGTGTGAGTAGTCTACCCCTGGACTATGGGTCCATAGCAGTAGCTAGATGGTTGTCTTCTCCCCATTGTGCTTAATTGTCGGGTCTTGTGAGCTGCCGAACATGATCAAGATCATCTATCTGTAATTCTATATGTTGCGTTTGTTGGGATCCGATGAATAGAGAATACTTGTTATGTTGATTATCAAAGTTATGTCTATGTGCTGTTTATGATCTTGCATGCTCTCCGTTATTAGTAGATGCTCTGGCCAAGTTGATGCTAGTAACTCCAAGAGGGAGTATTTATGCTCGATAGTGGGTTCATGTCTCCGTGAATCTGGAGGAGTGACAAGAACCACTAAGATTATGGATGTGCTGTTTCCACTAGGGATAAAACATTGGTGCTTTGTTCGAGGATGTAGTCACTGATTACATTACGCGCAATACTTAATGCAATTGTCTGTTGTTAGCAACTTAATACTGGAGGGGGTTCGGATGATAACCTGAAGGTAGACTTTTTAGGCATAGATGCATCTGGATAGCGGTCTATGTACTTTGTCGTAATGCCCAATTAAATCTCACTATACTCATCATAATATGTATGTGCATGGTCATGCCCTCTTTATTTGTCAATTGCCCAACCGTAATTTGTTCACCCAACATGCTTTTATCTTATGGGAGAGACACCTCTAGTGAACTGTGGACCCCGGTCCAATTCTCTATACTGAAATACAATCTACCGCAATCTTTGTTTTCTGCAAACAATCATCATCCACACTATACATCTAATCCTTTGTTATAGCAAGCCGGTGAGATTGACAACCTCGCTGTTTCGTTGGGGCAAAGTACTTGGTTTGTGTTGTGCAGGTTCCACGTTGGCGCTGGAATCTCTGGTGTTGCGCCGCACTACATCCCGCCGCCATCAACCTTCAACGTGCTTCTTGACTCCTACTGGTTCGATTAAACCTTGGTTTCTTACTGAGGGAAACTTGCTGCCGTGCGCATCACACCTTCCTCTTGGGGTTCCCAACGGACGTGTCAACCACACGCATCAAGCAAATTTCTGGCGCCGTTGCCGGGGAGATCAAGACACGCTGCAAGGGGAGTCTCCACTTCCCAATCTCTTTACTTTGTTTTTGTCTTGCTTAGTTTTATTTACTACTTTGTTTGCTGCACTAAATCAAAATACAAAAAATTAGTTGCTAGTTTTACTTTATTTGCTATCTCGTTTGCTATATCAAAAACACAAAAAATTAGTTACTTGCATTTACTTTATCTAGTTTGCTTTATTTACTACTGCTAAAATGGCCACCCCTGAAAATACTAAGTTGTGTGACTTCACAGCCACAAATAATAATGATTTCTTATGCACACCTATTGCTCCACCTGCTACTACAGCAGAATTCTTTGAAATTAAACCTGCTTTACTGAATCTTGTTATGCGAGAGCAATTTTCTGGTGTTAGTTCTGATGATGCTGCTGCCCATCTTAATAATTTTGTTGAACTATGTGAAATGCAAAAATATAAAGATGTAGATGGTGACATTATAAAATTAAAATTGTTCCTTTCTCATTAAGAGGAAGAGCTAAAGATTGGTTGCTATCTCTGCCTAAGAATAGTATTGATTCCTGGACTAAATGCAAGGATGCTTTTATTGGTAGATATTATCCCCCTGCTAAAATTATATCTTTGAGGAGTAGCATAATGAATTTTAAACAATTAGATACTGAGCATGTTGCACAAGCATGGGAAAGAATGAAATCTTTGGTTAAAAATTGCCCAACCCATGGACTGACTACTTGGATGATCATCCAAACCTTCTATGCAGGACTAAATTTTTTCGCGGAATTTATTGGATTCAGCTGCTGGAGGTACCTTTATGTCCATCACTTTGGGGGCGGCTACAAAGCTTCTTGATGATATGATGATTAATTACTCTGAATGGCACACGGAAAGAGCTCCACAAGGTAAGAAGGTAAATTCTGTCGAAGAAACCTCTTCCTTGAGTGATAAGATTGATGCTATTATGTCTATGCTTGTGAATGGTAGGACTAATGTTGATCCTAATAATGTTCTGTTAGCTTCATTGGTTGCACAAGAAGAACATGTTGATGTCAACTTCATTAAAAATAATAATTTTAACAACAATGCTTATCGGAACAATTCTAGTAATAACTATAGGCCATATCCTTATAATAATGGTAACGGTTATGCTAATTCTTATGGGAATTCTTACAATAATAATAGGAACACACCCCCTGGACTTGAAGCCATGCTTAAAGAATTTATTAGTACACAAACTGCTTTTAACAAATCTGTTGAAGAAAAGGTTGGGAAAATTGATATATTTGCTTCTAAAGTCGATAGTCTTGCTGCTGATGTTGATCTTTTGAAATCGAAAGTTATGCCTAATAGGGATATTGAAAATAAAATTGTTACTACAGCAAATGCCATCCAAGTTAGAATTAATGAGAATATAAGATTAATGGCTGAATTGCGTGCTAGGTGGGATAGAGAAGAAAATGAAAAACTAGCTAAAGAGAAAAATGTAGCTAAAGTTTGGACTATTACCACCACAAGTAATGTTGATTCTTCACATGTTGCTGCACCTCCTACTATTAATGGTAAAATAATTGGTGTTGGCAATGTTTCTACACCTAGTGCAAAGCGTACAAAACTGCCCGAAACTGCTAAAACTGCCTGTGATAAAACTGCTGAAATTTTTTCCAACATTGGGGATGATGATCCCATTGATTTAGATTATAATGGTTTGAATTTTGATGATTGCCACATCTCTGAAGTTATAAAGTTCTTGCAAAAACTTGCTAAAAGTCCTAATGCTAGTGCTATAAATTTGGCTTTCACGCAACATATTACAAATGCTCTCATAAAAGCTAGAGAAGAGAAACTAGAGCGCGAAGCCTCTATTCCTAGAAAGCTAGAGGATGGTTGGGAGCCCATCATTAAGATGAAGGTTAAAGATTTTGATTGTAATGCCTTAGGTGATCTTGGTGCAAGTATTTCTGTTATGCCTAAGAAAATCTATAATATGCTTGACTTGTCACCGCTGAAAAATTGTTATTTGGATGTTAATCTTGCTGATAATGCTAAAAAGAAACCTTTGGGGAAAGTTGATAATGTTCGCATTACCGTTAACAATAACCTTGTCCCCGTTGATTTTGTTGTCTTGGATATTGAATGCAATGCATCTTGTCCCATTATATTGGGAAGACCTTTTCTTCGAACTGTTGGTGCTATCATTGATATGAAGGAAGGTAATATAAAATATCAATTTCCTCTCAAGAAAGGTATGGAACACTTCCCTAGAAAGAGAATGAAGTTACCTTTTGATTCTATTATTAGAACAAATTATGATGTTGACACTTCGTCTCTTGATAATACTTGATACACACTTTCTGCGCCTAGCTGAAAGGCGTTAAAGAAAAGCGCTTATGGGAGACAACCCATGGTTTTTACTATAGTACTTTGTTTTTATTTTGTGTCTTGGAAGTTGTTTACTACTGTAGCAACCTCTCCTTATCTTAGTTTAGTGTTTTGTTGTGCCAAGTAAAGTCGTTGATAGTAAAGTTCATACTAGATTTGGATTACTGCGCAGAAACAGATTTCTTTTCTGTCACGAATCTGGTCTGTTTTCTCTGTTGGTAACTCAGAAAATTATGCCATTTACGTGAGTAATCCTCAGATATGTACGCAACTTTCATTCAATTTGAGCATTTTCATTTGAGCAAGTCTGGTGCCTCGATAAAATTCGTCAATACGAACTGTTCTGTTTTGACAGATTCTGCCTTTTATTTCGCATTGCCTCTTTTGCTATGTTGGATGAATTTCTTTGATCCATTAATGTCCAGTAGCTTTATGCAATGTCCAGAAGTGTTAAGAATGATTGTGTCACCTCTGAACATGTATATTTTGATTGTGCACTAACCCTCTAATGAGTTGTTCTAAGTTTGGTGTGGAGGAAGTTTTCAAGGATCGAGAGAGGAGTATGATGCAACATGATCAAGAGTGAAAGCTCTAAGCTTGGGGATGCCCCGGTGGTTCACCCCTGCATATTCTAAGAAGACTCAAGCGTCTAAGCTTGGGGATGCCCAAGGCATCCCCTTCTTCATCGACAACATTATCAGGTTCCTCCCCTGAAACTATATTTTTATTCCATCACATCTTATGTGCTTTTCTTGGAGCGTCGGTTTTTTTTGTTTTTGTTTTGTTTGAATAAAATGGATCCTAGCATTCACTTTGTGGGAGAGAGACACGCTCCGCTGTAGCATATGGACAAGTATGTCCTTAGGCTCTACTCATAATATTCATGGCGAAGTTTCTTCTTCGTTAAATTGTTATATGGTTGGAATTGGAAAATGATACATGTAGTAAATTGCTATAATGTCTTGGATAATGTGATACTTGGCAATTGTTGTGCTCATGTTTAAGCTCTTGCATCATTTGCTTTGCACCCATTAATGAAGAAATACATAGAGCATGCTAAAATTTGGTTTGCATATTTGGTCTCTCTAAGGTCTAGATAATTTCTAGTATTGAGTTTGAACAACAAGCAAGATGGTGTAGAGTCTTATAATGTTTTCAATATGTCTTTTATGTGAGTTTTGCTGCACCGGTTCATCCTTGTGTTTGTTTCAAATAACCTTGCTAGCCTAAACCTTGTATCGAGAGGGAATACTTCTCATGCATCCAAAATCCTTGAGCCAACCACTATGCCATTTGTGTCCACCATATCTACCTACATGGTATTTCTCCGCCATTCCAAAGTAAATTGCTTGAGTGCTACCTTTAAATTTCCATTCTTCACCTTTACAATATATAGCTCATGGGACAAATAGCTTAAAAACTATTGTGGTATTGAATATGTACTTATGCACTTTATCTCTTATTAAGTTGCTTGTTGTGCGATAACCATGTTCCTTGGGGACGCCATCAACTACTCTTTGTTGAATATCATGTGAGTTGCTATGCATGTCCGTCTTGTCTGAAGTAAGGGAGATCTACCACCTTATGATTAAGCATGCATATTGTTAGAGAAGAACATTGGGCCGCTAACTAAAGCCATGATTCATGGTGGAAGTTTCAGTTTTGGACAAATATCCTCAATCTCATATGAGAAAATTAATTGTTGTTACATGCTTATGCATAAAAGAGGAGTCCATTATCTGTTGTCTATGTTGTCCCGGTATGGATGTCTAAGTTGAGAATAATCAATAGCGAGAAATCCGATGCGAGCTTTCTCCTTAGACCTTTGTACAGGCGGCATAGAGGTACCCCTTTGTGACACTTGGTTAAAACATGTGTATTGCGATGATCCGGTAGTCCAAGCTAATTAGGACAAGGTGCGGGCACTATTAGTATACTATGCATGAGGCTTGCAACTTGTAAGATATAATTTACGTGATACATATGCTTTATTACTACCGTTGACAAAATTGTTTCATGTTTTCAAAATCAAAGCTCTAGCACAAATATAGCAATCGATGCTTTTCCTCTATGAAGGACCATTCTTTTACTTTTATGTTGAGTCAGTTCACCTATTTCTCTCCACCTCAAGAAGCAAACACTTGTGTGAACTGTGCATTGATTCCTACATACTTGCATATTGCACTTATTATATTACTCTATGTTGACAATATCCATGAGATATACATGTTACAAGTTGAAAGCAACCGCTGAAACTTAATCTTCCTTTGTGTTGCTTCAATACCTTTACTTTGATTTATTGCTTTATGAGTTAACTCTTATGCAAGACTTATTGATGCTTGTCTTGAAGTACTATTCATGAAAAGTCTTTGCTATATGATTCACTTGTTTACTCATGTCATATACATTGTTTTGATCGCTGCATTCACTACATATGCTTTATAAATAGTATGATCAAGGTTATGATGGCATGTCACTCAGAAATTATCTTTGTTATCGTTTTACCTGCTCGGGACGAGCAGAACTAAGCTTGGGGATGCTGATACGTCTCCGACGTATCGATAATTTCTTATGTTCCATGCCACATTATTGATAATATCTACATGTTTTATGCACACTTTATGTCATATTCGTGCATTTCTGGAACTAACCTATTAACAAGATGCCGAAGTGCCGTTCCTGTTTTCTTGTTTTTGGTTTCGAAATCCTAGTAACGAAATATTCTCGGAATTGGACGAAATCAACGCCCGGGTCCTATTTTGCCACGAAGCTTCCAGAAGACCGAAGAGGAGACGAAGTGGGGCCACGAGGTGGCCAAACCCTAGGCAGCGCGGCCTGGCCCTTGGCCACGCCGACCTGTGGTGTGGGGCCCTCGTGTGGCCCCCCGACCTGCCCTTCCGCCTACTTAAAGCCTCCGTCGTGAAACCCCCGGTCCGAGAGCCACGATACGGAAAACCTTCCGAGAGACGCCGCCGCCGCCAATCCCATCTCGGGGGATTCAGGAGATCGCCTCCGGCACCCTGCCGGAGAGGGGAATCATCTCCCGGAGGACTCTACGCCGCCATGGTCGCCTCGGAGTGATGTGTGAGTAGTCTACCCCTGGACTATGGGTCCAGTAGCTAGATGGTTGTCTTCTCCCCATTGTGCTTAATTGTCGGGTCTTGTGAGCTGCCGAACATGATCAAGATCATCTATCGTAATTCTATATGTTGCGTTTGTTGGGATCCGATGAATAGAGAATACTTGTTATGTTGATTATCAAAGTTATGTCTATGTGCTGTTTATGATCTTGCATGCTCTCCGTTATTAGTAGATGCTCTGGCCAAGTTGATGCTAGTAACTCCAAGAGGGAGTATTTATGCTCGATAGTGGGTTCATGTCTCCGTGAATCTGGAGGAGTGACAAGAACCACTAAGATTATGGATGTGCTGTTGCCACTAGGGATAAAACATTGGTGCTATGTTCGAGGATGTAGTCACTGATTACATTACGCGCAATACTTAATGCAATTGTCTGTTGTTAGCAACTTAATATGGAGGGGGTTCGGATGATAACCTGAAGGTGGACTTTTTAGGCATAGATGCATGTTTGGATAGCGGTCTATGTACTTTATCGTAATGCCCAATTAAATCTCACTATACTCATCATAATATGTATGTGCATGGTCATGCCCTCTTTATTTGTCAATTGCCCAACTGTAATTTGTTCACCCAACATGCTGTTTATCTTATGGGAGAGACACCTCTAGTGAACTGTGGACCCCGGTCCAATTCTCTATACTGAAATACAATCTACCGCAATACTGTTCTACTGTTTTCTGCAAACAATCATCATCCACACTATACATCTAATCCTTTGTTACAGCAAGCCGGTGAGATTGACAACCTCGCTGTTTCGTTGGGGCAAAGTACTTGGTTTGTGTTGTGCAGGTTCCACGTTGGCGCCGGAATCTCTGGTGTTGCGCCGCACTACATCCCGCCGCCATCAACCTTCAACGTGCTTCTTGACTCCTACTGGTTCGATTAAACCTTGGTTTCTTACTGAGGGAAACTTGCCGCTGTGCGCATCACACCTTCCTCTTGGGGTTCCCAACGGACGTGTCAACCACACGCATCATGGCTATGCATGATCTTGAGCTTGAGCAGCTAGATGTAAAGACTGCTTTTCTGCATGGTGAGCTTGAGGAGGAGATATACATGGACCAACCTGAAGGTTTTGTTGTGCCTGGTAAGGAGGATCTTGTTTGCAAATTGAAGAGGTCCCTTTATGGTCTGAAACAGTCTCCAAGACAGTGGTACAAAAGGTTTGATTCATTTATGCTTGCACATGAGTTTAAGAGATCTAAGTATGATAGTTGTGTTTATATCAAGTTTGTTAATGGATCACCAATATACTTGCTGTTATATGTTGATGATATGTTGATTGCTGCCAAGAGCAAGAAAGAGATCACTACTTTAAAATCACAGTTAAGTAGTGAGTTTGAGATGAAGGATCTTGGTGCTGCTAAGAAAATACTAGGTATGGAAATTACAAGAGACAGAAAATCTAGTGTGTTATTTCTTAGTCAGCAAAATTACATTCAGAAAGTTCTTCATCATTTTAATATGCATGATGCAAAGTCTGTTAGTACACCAATTGCTTCTCACTTCAAATTGTCAGCGTTGCAATGTCCTAGTACTGATGAAGATATTGAGTACATGTCTCGAGTTCCATATTCTAGTGATGTTGGTTCCTTGATGTATGTCATGGTTTGTTCTCGTCCTGATTTATCATATGCTATGAGTTTGGTCAGTCGATACCTGGCTGATCCTGGTAAAGAACATTGGAAAGCTGTTCAGTGGATTTTCAGGTACCTTCGTGGCACATCCAAAGCTTGCTTGAAGTTTGGCAAGACCGGTGAGGGACTTGTAGGCTATGTGGATTCAGATTTTGCTGCCGATTTGGATAAGAGAAGATCCCTCACAGGTTATGTGTTCACTGTTGGTGGATGTGCTGTGAGTTGGAAGGCAACGTTACAATCTGTTGTTGCCCAATCTACAACCGAAGCAGAATATATAGCAATTAATGAAGCTTGCAAAGAGTCTGTTTGGTTGAAAGGTTTGTATGCTGAGCTTTGTGGAGATGATTCTTGCATTAACTTGTTTTCTGATAGTCAAAGTGCAATATACCTTACTAAAGATCAAATGTTCCATGAGAGGGCAAAGCACATTGATATCAAGTACCATTATGTTCGCGACATTGTTGCTCAAGGTAAACTGAAGGTATGCAAGATAAGTACTCATGATAATCCTGCTGATATGATGACAAAACCAATTCCTGTTTCCAAGTTTGAGCTTTGCTCGAGCTTGGTTGGAATAACTGTTTAGCCCAAGTGGATGTTGGCGCCAGCAAGTGTTTTTCTTTGTTGTTCAGGAGATTGTTGAAGTTCATGCTACAAAATGGAATTTTTCTCAAGGTGGAGTTTGTTGTATTGTGATCCAAATTCATATACTAAAGGGAGGCTAAGTTCTGACGAGCGGAGCGAGGCCCGTCGCCGGAGGCTTGGGCCGAAGCGTATATATATCTTGTAAGCCGCCGGCTAGGGTTAATCAGATTATAAGATAACCCACGGCGTTTGTAAACACTTCCCGATATAGTGAAGTTTTGATGGCTGGCACCCGTGGTTTTTTCCCCTTCTTTGTTGGAAGGGGTTTTCCACGTTAAATCTCGTGTCTCCACTGCGTATTCCTTTATCGTTCTTTGTTATCTACTTGTCGCTTTTATAACAATGAAAGTATTGCCAGGTTTTGGATTAGCAGTCAAAAGAATGTCGTTCCTAACATGATTGTTGCTGCTCTTATGTGGTCAACTTGGAAACATCGAAATGACGTTATGTTTGGGCGTTGCTCTTGGTCTGGGATGCAGGTGCTCTGGATGCGTGTGGTGAAACTACTGAAGAGATGGAAGATGCTATGTCCAGCAAAAAACTTGGAGTTCTTCGAAGGATGCGTGAAACAATTGCAAGTGAAGATGGTGGCAGCCCCAGCTCTTACAAGCAACTGAAAAAGCGCAAGATGTTACTAGTGGCTGGCCCAAGGACACCAGATGCGTTGAAGCCGCGGGGCAGGCATTCACTGAAAAAAGCGTGTTGTGTGCCAAAAACCATAATATGGGTGTCCATTTTGCTTTGTTCCGTCTCTGGGGATTTGTCCTGGTTTTAGATGGGAGTATGCTATAAGTTAAACTGTTGTTTTGTACTATCATTTCATTTTCTGTGGTAATGGAATGGGGCGGTGGCATGTTGATCTAAAAAAAGAACGTTGCTGGGACACCGCAAGCTACAACTAGTGTTCGACGAGAAAACGAACAAAGAAGTTTTCCCCTGCTGCAGCAGGATGAGCTACAACGAACAAATGCACAGTCAGGGGGAGCTCCGTCGAGCCAAAACAAAAATCTCATCATAATATCATATGCCCATTGCAAATCTTGTGTTGTCATCAAACACCAAAAATCTCCAGATTGAAAGAGCAAAGTCTAAACCCCGGGTTTTGTGTGTTTGATGACAACACTTGAGTAATCTCACCGTGTGCCTTGAGTATCATTGTTAGATTTGCAAAGTGCACGGTGACCTCGCTGGACACGTCAAGATCGGAAGACTGAAGCGTAGTTTATAGGTTTTCTGGTTTTGTGTGTGTATCGCGAGGTGACATGGCTGGAGAGAAAAAGGGGAGAAAACCAGTTTTTGCCAGACCGGTACTACCGGTACTAGTAGCGGTAGTACCACTACCCCTACTAGTACCGCCCACGGTACCGCTCTGAGTTCTGCGCTGAAATTGACCCACAGTACGAGTTGCGGTACCTCCGCAGTACTTGGAGCGGTAGTACCGCTCACAAGCGGTAGTACCGCCCAGGTACCGTAACTAGTTACGGCAGTACCGCTCTGGTACCGTTGTGGTACCGCTTTGGATCCAGTAAGGTTTGGACCCCATTGCGGTACCTCGAGCGGTACCGCAAGCGGTAGTACCGCTCTGCGTCCACGTGGACCAGATCTGTGGATTTCGAACTCAGAGCGGTAGTACCGCTTGCCCAAAGCGGTATTACCGCTTAGGCGAAAACTGGGCATAACGGTTGGATTTGGAGGAGCCTATTTAAGGGCTCCTTCTTCCCCAACTCGTTTTTATCTCTTCTCTCTCTCTCCTCCATTGTTGCTGAGCTTAATCCTTGAGGATCTCCCCAACCATCCAACCAATCTTGCCCAAACTTTGAGGAGTGGTGAAGGAGACCCCAATCTATAGTTCTACCAAGAGAGATTTCACCAATACTAGCTATTCCTTAGTGGATCTTGGTGGTAGGGTTCCTATGGTGGGACATTGGAGAAAGTGCAGCTATGGAGGCTAGCTTGGTGTGTACTAGCTCCATAGGGTGTTGGGAGCCTCCTTGTGGTGTGGAGCTCGCCCCAATCTTGTGAAGGAATCACCGCCTCGACCGGTGCCTTAGTGGAGAAGGGGAGCACCTTCGTGGAGCTCTCTCGAGGAAGAAGGTGAGGCCTTCCTTCGTGGTGTGGCCGTCTAGTCTCTTGTGTGAGACTAGCATCTCCTCAACGCAAACGTACTTCCTATTGTGGAAGGAACTGCGGGAAACAAACCTCGCCTCGTCTCCGCGCCCTCCGGTTGTCTCGCTCCTTACTCTTACTATCTTGTTGATTCCTTTGCTTGTTGCACTTGTCCTAGGATCATTGTAGGAACACCGCTATCGCTAAAGCTATCACATTTACCTTCCGTTGCACTAAAAATTGAAAAAGGCTAAAACTTGTCGTAGCGCCATTCACCCCCCTCTTGTTCGCTACGATCCATTCACTCCTTCCGAGCGATCCATCAGCCGGCGCACCCCACTTGTATCTGCAACGTTCCTTCTGGCATCAGGTCCCAGGGCAAGATTAAGAAGCGCATCAACACCTTGCTGGAGTTGCACAACATCAGCTGTAGAGTGTAAACCTGCCCAGTATTTCATAAAAGCCACAAATTGACAAATGAGATCAACAAAAAATTTAAGATTTTTTTCTAGAAACAACCTTTGTTACGCGTTTTCCATATAGCCTAGCAGATGGCAGCCATGCTAGCGATCTGGACATTGCGGCTAGCCCGAGAGAACTTAGACATCCACAAAAAGAATTGTGCAAAAGACATGGTGAGTCTATGCACCAACAACAGTTCCCACCATGCTCCAGGCATAATTAGCTGCAGGGCAAGAGAAGAAAAGATGCAGAAGGGTTTTATGGGTGGAGCAAAATTGGTAGAGAGGATCTCCAGTCCAGTTCCTTTTCAGCAAATTGTCTTTTGTAGCTGTAGCATTGTGCCAAATTAACCACAACCAAATTTTGATTTTCAGAGGGATTTTACTCATCCCTAAGTGCCTGAAAGATCAATCAGTTCCATTCCTGCACAAATGTTTGTACAAACTTTTAACAGTGAATTGACCACTTTTTGTCCATCTCTATCTTGGCCTGTCCACCGAATCATTTGATATCCCCTGATTCAATATACTGACAAGTCCACACCATTGTTTGTGGAGGTCAGCAAATAGCCATCTCCTGAAAGACAATCTCCAGTCTAGGTTTGCAGCTGCAGCTATAGAATTACTCTGTTCATTGCAAATCTCATAGATTGGAATGATTAGAATACATACGTATTGATTTGTATAACTGTTGTTTTGTACTTTTTCCTTTTTTCATGTGCCATTAAGTTGCGTATATCCTGAAAGAAAGCAGAATAGAGTATTACGAGAGTTAGCATACACAATAACAACAACACATTGATGTCTATGCACGCTTCTATTCTTGTAAACAGTATTGGGCCTCAAAGTGCAGAGGTTTGTAGAATAGCAGCAAGTTTCCCTTAAGTGAATCACCCAAGGTTTATCGAACTTAGGGAGGAAGAAGTCAAAGATATCCCTCTCAACCAACCCTGCAATTAAGATACAAGAAGTCTCTTGTGTCCCCAACACACCCAATAAACTTGTCAGATGTATAGGTGCACTAGTTAGGCGAAGAGATAGTGAAATACAAGTAATATAGATGATTATAAGTGGTAATTGCAATCTGAAATAAAAATGACAGCAAGCAAACATGCAGCAGAACCGGTTGTAAACGGTGTTTCAATGCTTAAAAACTAGGCCTAGTGATCTTACTTTCACTAGTGGACACTCTCAACAATGATATCATAATTGAATACATAAATATCTTCTCTTCACTATGCAACTCTGAACCACTCTCCGGTTGGATAACGAACACCAATTCACCGCGTAGGGCTGCAAAAGCACACCTTAAAGTTCGCATTCCTAACCTAGGGACACCCCAGTCCGTCAGTTTGAGCATGCAAAGATAGTACTAACAAACACCACAATTTCATAGTGACATCCATCACAAATTATAAATCATGATAAGTATTTTTGTAATCTTTAGCCTAAGAGCCACACAAGGTGCACAGAGTCACCTTCACACAGTGGGACAAGGTGTCTCCGGAAATCACATTAATAAAACCAGTTGAGTAGCATAATAGATGAAGAGTAACATATACTTATTCAACTAGATTACAAAGCTCATGACCACATAAAGATCACACCATGGAAGAGAGAGATAAACCACATAGCTACCGGTAAAGCCCTCGGCCTCGGGGGAGAACTACTCCCTCCTCAGCATGCGAGTCAGCAACAGCGATGAAGATGGCGGTGTAGTCAGTGGAGATGGCTCCGGGGGCAATTCCCCGTCCCGGTAGGGTGCCGGAACAGAGATTTCTATCCCCCAAAACTTGTCTTCAATGGCGGCGGAGCTACGGAACTTTTTGTGGATGGAGGCTGATTGATTTAGGGTTTCCGCATCGGGAGCAATATATAGGCGAAAGGGCGATGTCAGTGGGTGCCCGGGGGACCCACACCTTGCCTAGGCGCGACCAGGGGGCTCGCGCCTAGGGGTGGTGTGGCCGCCTCCCGGCTCTTCTCCGTCTCCCCTTTGGGCTCCATCTTCGTGACATAAAAATAGGAACCTCGGCTTTTGTTTCGTCCAATTCTGAGAATGTTTCCAGAACAACTTTTCTGAAACAGGAACTGCCACTGTTGCATTTTGTTAATAGGTTAGTTCCAAAAAATACATAAAAATGCCACGAAGTGTAAACAAAATATATAACGATTGGTGTAAAACAAGCATGGAACATCAAAATTTATAGATAACAGATGAAAAATCATCAGAGGGTTGTCTCACCGCAATGGTTTCTATTTTTTATGAAGGATAATACGTTCATATCAAGTTGATATCATGTACACTTGGCACAGAATATAATCTTATCTACTTTTTTGCATAACTTAATGTCCTGTATTATAATATGTTTGAAAACTGGTCCTGAACATTTCTTTTTGTACTCTGCCGATGGTGGCTTTATTAATTTAAAGTAGGGTTTCCCTAGAGCCTGTCATCTATCTTTTGGAGATTCAGAATTTGCTATCACTTGACGCTACATGTGCACGACGGCGAGGAGGAGGTCCTGGGCTTGATCGTCCTGGAGATCCTTATAGGACACTACGCTCTGCCCCCAGTCGAGCATGGGCCAACATGGGAGGCACTTATTTGTACCATCTGTTTAGGGAAGCTGCCGGCAATTCCCGATGGCGTGGCGTAGCCGGAGCTCCGGGATTTCGTGGCTGCGGGCGCCCCCAAGGCCAAACAACCCTTGATCTTCGAGCTCTCCTTGCCGCCGCCGGTGGGGTTGGCGGCGCCCGGCCGCCGAAGGCGGACGGCAGGTGGGCGGGCTTCTCTTGCCTCCTCTTCGCGCGGAGAGTTGGCGGTGTGGAGGACCGCGGCGGTGCGGAGGGCCGCGACGGTGAAGGCGGGAGGCCGGATTGGCACTGTGGGCGGCAGTGCAGCGGGGGGCGGCGCCGAGCCGGGCTACGAGGGGATGCGTTGGCCGCTGGTGGCGCACGGGCCGTCTGGGCCCGATCTGGGCCAGGAGGGTCGCAACTGCTCGCGCCCGGCAAGGACGGCGTCTGCAACCGGCAAAGGATGGTGCGCGTGTGGTGCTGCTGCCGTGTGTTCCTTTGCAGGTCTGCTAGCTACCCGCCATTCGTGTTGCCCCGCAACCGTGCCAGATTTCTTGCTCGTTCGTCTTCTCAGCAGCCGGCTAGTGGCGTGGGGTCTGCTGGCCTGGCATGAATAAAGGTGGCGGTCCTATGGTCTTTTTTGTGCGAAGATGGAGACCTTCCTGAAGCCAGTCCCTCTTGATCTGGCCGTAGTGGTGTGTTCCGGAAGGCTCCGCCGGTGAATGTAACAACGCTTTTTTGCCTGGAGTTTGCTGGATCGGTGGTATTCGGTCGGGTGCACCCATGCTTTTATTCCGACTGTTTGGTTCTGGAGGGAGCATCGCGAAGATCTGTTCTTTCTTGCCATATGGAAACATGCTCCATGACGAAGTTAGAGGCGGAGAATATCATGAGGGCCGGATTGGAGGACTTGCAACGGAGGTTCAAGTTTTTTTAGTGTTATTGAGGACTTGCTTGATATTCTGGGTTTCACAGCAACATTATGCATGTGGGAGCGGCAATACATGTGAAGTTCAGAGTCTTACCTTTCAAGATGAAAATCTAAGGTCTGGCCTTAATTGGTTGTACCTAGCAATGATCTTGTTGGAGATTGTTTTGTAAGCGGGGACTATCTTCAGGCTAAAAACCAAAGATCTTTTAATCGGGCGACAACGGTCTTTGTTTACGGTTACCTTCTTGGAGACGTCGTTTTTGGAGAGTCCTTCTACAGGTTTATTTACTTTTAATTTTACTTTCAGACAAAGTTTGTGTATCCTAGATCATGTGAAAAATGGATACTCAAAACAATTGGAAGAGACTGGAGGAAATTTAAATCTTGTTTGAAAAAAGCTATCTTCAACCCAGCCATGAAAAAAAATCCAGACATCAAGAGGAAGGCGTTGTATAAGCTCTGTCCAGATGATGTGGACAGTGACCAGTGGCGTGGACTTATTAAATTTTGGAAGTCCAAAAAGGGAAGGGTAATGAATCCGATACCATACTTTCATGTTTCTACATTTAAATTTGACTTCTTGGGTTGATCTTAAAAGTTGCACTTGTGGTATGATTGCATCATAACAGGCCCTAGCTGAGAAGAATGTAATTAGTCGTTCCCTTGTGAAGAATACACATAATGCTGGGACAAAAAGTTATGCTCGTTGGGGTGAAGACATAGTGAGTAATCCTCATTCATGAAGTTTTTTTTCTCTGCCTCTATCTTCTCATGTCGTTGTTCTTTTTATTTTGTAGAGACAAGCTGATCCTGAGAAGAAACGACCACACCGATCAACAGTTTACTTAGCAACTCACAAGAAGAAAGATGCTCCTGAAAATAAAGAGAAAAATGACCGTCTAGTACGTAATATTTATGTGCTTTTTAATTTTAAAGTTGCAGTTTTCAGGGGGTCAACTTACAAATTCAGTCTAGCAAGTATTATATGCATGATTCTTATCTTATAGGATCGATTGGAGGATCTAATAGCTCAACGACCAGAGTTGGGACAAAATGTCAATGGAAGAGTTGCATGGGAAGGTGATGCCCTGCAGGAAGTGCTAGGGGAAGAAAAGACTGGACAGGTTCATGGCATGGGCTTGCTTCCAACTCCTAAGCAAGTCTATGGTCGAACACCACGGTATCTCAAGAACATCAATATGACTACAACTGATGAACCAGCGTGTGAAGGTGAACATGATGTCTGGGGGGAAATAGCAATGCTGAAGGAACATATAAGAAGGCTTGAAGATAGGAATAATAAAGAAGGCCATGGGAATGAAATAGAAGAAGAGGTAAATGAAGTCCTTTTCTCTTCCTGTTGTATGCATTTCTTCCAATATTTTACTTAGACTTGTTACTTCTGTAGGAAAATCTACGATCAAACAATAATGTTATTTCTCGGTTACCAGTACTACATGGTAAAACAAAGGTAAATGTCAATACATGGCTATATCATTGCATGTCACTTCAAACCTTGTATTGATATTTCAGTCTACAGAGAGTCCAATGCAGTGGACCTGTTGAAGCAAACTCATCTATGCAACATGGCAGGACTCAGGATAATTTATTGCTTTCACGTGAAAAGGTTATGGCTACTTTTACTCGTGTCAAAAAAGATAGAATATAAAATAGTTACTTGCTTAACATTTCTGTGTCACCGAACCAGGATGGTGAGCATGACAATAGCAATCAATTACTTATTCAACAAAATTCATCGCTGCCACAAGACCCTGTTAGTGGTTCTATGCCAGAGGTAATATTCATGTGCTTTTGGGTTTTGAAGTTGCAGCTTTCTGTAGTTCCGGGCTATGAATATCACTCCATGTACTATTCTTGTCTCGTGTAGGTGAGGGAAACGGTAGATCTGATTGATGAATCTTTTGCAACATTAAACCAGCAGAGGATTAGAAATAAGCGTGGAAGCTCAGTTCCCTCAAAACCCTCGAAAACACGACATACATCTTCACTCAAGGTAAATATCCGCACAATATCTACAATCACCAAGTTATTTCTTCTGGAGTCATACGATGTGCCCTTTAATACCTGGTATCACCAAAATGGCATTACAAAATGTAGTTGCACATCTATTAATGTTGTCCTGCAACCAACTTCATTTATTATTTTCTTGTGTAATCATCACTGTGTCAAAGCAGAACTTCGTATAATGAATTGGTATTTGATCATTAAACTTCTAAGCATGTACTTTCTCTTGCTATTACTATTAATATTATAAATCCAAACATATTAGGACCTGGTAATACATGCACTCTACTTTCTCTTGTTATGCGACATGTAGTAGCATAAAATGTGTAGTCTAGAAGATATCATGGCCATGACACACTCAGTATTTTACATGCATCTATAAACATGTTGTGTTTATTTTGAAAACGCGAGTACTTTTTGAGGGTGATGTTGCATGTGGTGTATATGCCTTTCTGGCCTTTAAGAAACTAGTGCATCAATGTGTGTTTGTAACAAAGCCTTTAACATGACCATGTGCATCCGTTGCCATTTTTCATGCAAATATATCATACTTGTCATTGAATGCTAATATTGATCATAATATAGGCTGGTTGTGAAGTAGTTCTTAGAACTTCAACCTATCCAAACAAGCGGAATGTTGCATATGCTACTATTCGTAGCACTGATCCTGCAACTAAGGCTGGTGGTATTGAGTTGGGTGCGCAATTTTCACTAGTGCGCATAGATGAACCTATAATGGATAGTGAGGAATTAGTAAGGGAAGTATCTAACTGCAAGACCATTGGTGATGCTTTTTCATCGGGGTTCTTAATTGCTTGGCCTACAGCTTTCGTGAGTTATTTTCTTCCCTTTAATATTTTATAATCGTATTCATGTACATTTAATCATGAACCATAGTTTTCAATTTTATTTTGCAGATTCGAAAGAAAGATTGAGTTGCAGCTGAAGTTCCTGATTGGATCAAAGAGGAAATAAAGTTTGAAGATTTTTGTGATCAGAAGTTGTATTTTACATTGATAGAATGAAAAATGTACGGAGTATTATCATTTAAAGAGGATATTTTCTTTCGTCGAATTTATGCAAATGTGATACGGTGTAATATTCTTTATAATTGTGTTTTCTATAGATACAAATGTTAAGATGTCGCACCAAATATTGCCATTTATTAATTGTAATATATATGTATCCTACACTATTATATTTATAATAGATATCTTAATAAATTCTATTTGTGTGCAAGCGTTGTGGTTCAAGCTTTCACATTGTAATGGCGTGTGTTTCTATTTCTCTCACATTGTGATGACATCAAGCATCGTACTAAAGTAGTTAATTGATTGTGCAATTCATTAATTGCATTACATAAATATATATTCCCTAAATTAGGGACCTTATTTTGTGATTAATAATAAAAATACATTTATTATGTTGTAATACTGATATTGTAGTGTTACTGTTCGTGTTACCGTAGATACAAAATGTGTTACTAAGTATAAATCATGGTGTTACAATGTACATATATTATGTTACTATTCGCGCCACGAAGCTAAAAAGAATGTTACTAATTATGTTACTACAACTATAAAAATATGTTACCACCAATGTTCTACATCTATGAAAATATGTTACTGTCGGTGTTACTATAGTTTAGAAAATGTGTTACCAACACATCTAGTAACACAGAATATGCGTGTTACTACAACATATATTGTAACACAATATTTAACATATGGTAACAATTATTATGTGTGACTTGGGACGTCACCTAGTAACACGGCCTAATGGAACACATCTCAAAATATGTTACTACGTGGGCTAGTAACATTGTTTTGGACCTGTAGTAACACAACATGGTGTTACCAAAGCTCTGTCCTGTTGTAGTGAGTTCAGGTGTTGCCTTGGTGGTGGATGTATAACAGCTGCTAGGGCTGGAATACCGTAGCAGGACTTTTTTTTTTTGCAATTCTTCTTTCTTTTTTGGCTGTGTGCATCCGTAATGCTATTAGACTATTGCGTTTTTGCAGAGGCTGGGTGTAATTGAAATCTTCTTGATATTAATATATAGAGTACATCAGGTGGAATAACTCGCCATCAGGTTACAAAACTATCAAGTCGCGAACTTTATAAAAATGGAATGCTCCATTGCACATTTTTAAACATAAAATATTTACATGATTTGAAAAGTGGGAAATATTTTACCATTGGATAAGGTTAGAAACCTTACATGGTGGACTTACATTTCAAGAAGTAACTTTAATGGTGTCATAATGGCGCGCTCTGTAGGGTAGAAATGCACGATAAACTCTTCAACATTTAAATCATAGCCACTGTACTAGAAGAATGGATGAGGAGGGTTCGAGTTGATAATTCGAAGAACGATTTTGACTAGCGTTCCCCTTATTTTGTCTGTCTTGCGTGTTTTCTTATAGATTCTTCATCTTCCTCTCGTCGCTTCTTGTTTTGGCAGCTACCAAAGCCATCAGATTTAGCAGTACAGATTCTATCAATTCTGAGCATCGCCTCCTAACCATATTACATTTTGTGCCTCTTGCCATTATCCTTCATCACTAAAATCAACAACCAACATCATCAACCCAAAATATCCCTGAAACCGTCTAAGAGGTATAACCTGGATCCTTCTCTGGTTCTCCATCTTCCTGGCCATGAGGCCTACATATCTGCGTGTTGTGATGATCATTTATGAACTAACTATGCATGTCGCTAATCAACTACGTGACTTCAAAAGGTGTACACGGAAGGAAGTTCACTTCACTACGGGAAAACACTACGTTGCCGTGCGACCAATCGCACGGCAAAGGGGCCTATTTGCACGGCAAAGGATTTGCCGTGCGTCGGCGCACGGCAGCGTCTGCACGGCAACGCCCTCGACGGCAAAGAAGACATTGCCGTGCGCCTGACCAAACCGCACGGCAAAGGCTCGTTGCCGTGCGCGCTCTCGTTGCCGTGCGCTCGAGCGTTTGCCGTGCGCGCGCTCGTTGCCGTGCGCCCACTCCTTTGCCGTGCGCGCCGTCTCTGCCGTGCGTCCTGGAGGCTGCCGTGCGCCCAGACGTTGCCGTGCGCCCCGACGCTGCCGTGCGACCAAACGCTGCCGTGCGCCCCGACGCTGCCGTGCGCCCCGACGTTGCCGTGCGCCCGCTCGTTGCCGTGCTTCTCCTCTTTGCCGTGCGCCCACTCCCCAGCACGCACGGCAAAGGATTCTCCAGGGACACACACTGGCTTCCCAGGAGCACAGGCTTGCGCCACGTGGCGCCTTTGCCGTGTGTATGCACACGGCAAAGTGACCAAATGTCCTTTGCCGTGTGCATACACACGGCAAAGGCCCCTGGTTTTTTTTTTTTTCTGTTTTTCTTTAATCCCTGCATTTCAAAATTGCATTTCACATATATATAACATATACAACATATATATTCACCATAGCATCACCAAACACATGAACAACACCACAAATACATCGAGCACACATAGTTTATGCATAACAAGTGCAATGTCCACAAATACATCAAGTACAAGTGCAATGTCCACAAATACATCAACACACATCAAGTACAAGTACAATCCATAACGGGAAAGTCCACAAATCCATCAAGACCATGCCATCAACCTTATTGTCCTCCTCCGCTTCCGCCGGCCTCATTGTCATTGCCTTGTGACATAAAATCTATAAGCAGGTTGATGGAATTAACATGCATTTGCATATTGAACACTTGAACAAGCACAAGTAGCGGGTTGGGCACAAGCGTAGGAGGACTCACCGAGGTTCATGCTCCGGATGATGTTCATGTTGTTGACGGTGATAGGTGTCCCCGGGGTCTGAGTGGGCGGTGGCGGCATCCACATGGAGTAAGGTGGAGGAGGAAGACTCCCCGGTGGAGAAGACAGAGCCGTCTGGCTCATGAGCCAGCTCATCTGTGCCTGCTGCTGCTGCTGCATCATCTGCTGCTGCTGTTGCATCTGCTGCATCATCTGTGTCTGCTGCTGCTGGTACTCCAGAATCTGCCGCTCCATGTTCCGTGCGTGCTCCTGGGCCGCCTGCTCCTTCGCTGCCATCTCCTCCTACGTTGTGTTGCCGCGATGTCATTAACATTTCAATGGAAAGCATGTAAAGGAAATGTAGAGACCCGAGGAAGAACATACCCGTAACCGCTCGACAGCTAGATCCGAAGCCCGTGGCCGGGGCTCTACCTCAGGCTGGCCGCTCTTACGACCACGACGGATCTGGCGGAGAGAGGGAACCCTCGCTGGGTCGACGCACCCGTCACCAAACCATAGGCGGCCATGCTTCAAGCCTTCTCCCGCAAGCACCGCGACCTCAGGGTCAAAGTCCTCGGCCTCTGGATTGGCGTCCTCGCCGTGCTTCTGCTTGAACTTGGAGACATACGCCGTGCACTGGGTCTCGGATTGCGGGTTAACCCACAAGGACCCCGTCTCAGGATCAGGCGTCTTCCTTTGCTTCATCTTCTTTAGCACGGCAAAGACGTTAGGCTTCGCTCCTGTCCTGACTTCCTGCAAAAGAGAACATGTAATTGAGTGAAGTGACACACCCTTGCGGAGTTAACAAATATATAACATGAATTCAAAGAATGAAGGAACCATTAATTTGCTCACCTCGTTCTGCAGGTGAAGAGAGATGGGGATGCTGCCTTGGATATGCGATCCACCTCGCATCTCTGCCCGCTTCGCCTTGCCCTCCTCGTGCTTCTTGAGGTACTGGGGGCATGTCCACCACATGACCATCGCAAGAAAGCACCTATCGTCGTTGCCGACGTACTGAGGAGGGTTCTACATGCACAAGATAAACCCATTATGGTAAAATAAACTACATGGCGATAAAGAAATCAATAACACATAAATGCAAATACCTGCATGTACTGCCACGGCTGCATGAGCGTGTCGCGAGCGTCCTCCTTACTCATGTGGACGAAGCGGTCGGCGTGCCAGTCGCGGACGCATTGAATACGTGCCTCGTAGTGCATGCCAGTCACCCTCTTCCTTGCAAGCTGGTGTAGGACATCATCGCACGCATTCTCCTTGCCCTCGGCCCTCTTGAAGTATTTCTGCAACCATGCACATAGGTAAAACAAGGGGCATTAGTGCAATTATTGTGAACCAAGGAGAGTGTATGAATGGTAAGAAGTCAAAAGTCACGTACCCAGAATTTGGCAACAACCATATCCGCCGCGGTGCCGCGGCCAAGAGGATCTTCCGCGAGGCTGTAGTGCGCCCACCTCCAAGCTACGTCGCAGCCACCAGTAGGGAAGTTGACTATCCCAGGGAAATACCTAAGTAGGCCCCCAAGGATGTTCGAGTACCCACGTGGCGGTCTCTGCGTCGGGTCTTCAACTGGAACGAGCTGCACCATGAAACGACAACATCAATATGTATGTGATAATAATTTTGATAATGACAAAATTGCGATAACGAAATGCCAAAAAATAACATGTACCTCCTTCCATAGGGCACAAGAACAACGTGCCTGTAGCGCCAGCTTCTCAGCGAGGGGAGCTGTGTTATCCCACGCCGATATGGCTTCCTATCACGTGGCCTCAGCCTCTCCAAAGCTGGAACGTACTGGTAATCCTCCGGCTCACACCACTCTAGGCTTGGATCAGGATCGAACACTAAGTTCCCCAACCCCTCATCCTCCGAGAGGTCCTCCTCGTCCCCCTCCTCCTCCTGGTCCTCCCCACCCCCTCCTCCTCCTGGTCCTCCCCACCCACCTCCTCCTCCTGGTCCTCCCCACCCACCTCCTCCTCCTCGTCATCATCATCGGCTGCGGGAGGGGGGCTAGGACTAGGAGTGAGTACCCGCGTCGCATTCTTCCTACGCGGCCGCCCTGTGGGAGCGACAGGAGGGGGGCTAGGAGGGGGGCTAGGCGGGGGGCCCCGCCTCGAAGTCCCTACACCTACCAAGTCCTTGAGCTTCTTTTTAAGACCGCCACCCTTTTTTTTGGCGGCATGCTTCAATCACCTGCAAACACAAATGAAGAGAGTGGTTTATTAGTACGCAATATTGTAAAGAGATAAATATTAGTGAAAGCAACAGAAATATAAGTAGATGAACATTAATGAAAGCAACAAATAATGCAAAAGGATGAACATTAATTAATTAGTGGAAGCAACAAATAGCTACCATAGAGTTCTCTCAAACATAGCACGGAGTTCTTACAAATAACCTAGCTAGACAATCTCTATTACACGGAGTTATTACAAATAGGCTAGCCTCACAATTAATACTACATAGATCAGTAGCCTGTGTCGCCATCCGTGATTGGACCGCGTGTCTCCTCATCGTCATCAGGCTCGGCGAACCAATAATCATCAATGAAACCTGGAGGTGGTCCATCTGCATCGAGGTCAATCCCTGCTTTGAACGCCTCGAGCAAACTCAGGTCTTCCGGGGCACAGACATCCTCAGCTTCATCTTCTGCATTGTCTCCATCCATGCCCGCGTCTTCTTGTTCATCGTCTACGACCATGTCATCGATAGTCGGCAAGCCGATTGTGAAATGGCCGGGGAGCCCTTCTTCCTGATAAAACTCGACACTCCTTGCTGAGGGGTCTACGCGGCGGTAATCGTCCTTGTTTGGCGGGGGCGGCCTATTGCGTGAAGGCACCGTCATCACAACATCCCATCCATGTAGACGTTTTGTCGGGTTTCTGCACGCGTATGGGAGATAGAATACTTGAAAGGCCTGGGTTGCCAAGATGTACACATCCTCTCCCTTATAAATGGAGTTCCTTTCAACTTCGACCAACCCAATTTCAGGATCCCGTCTCACCCGACGTGGGTCAAACCAATGGCATTTGAAGACGACGGGATTTAGCCCTTTGTGAAACCCGTAATTCAGCTCGTATATACCCTCGACTCTTCCATAGTAATGGAGCCCATCATCACCTTGACATACCACCCCACTATTTATTGTCTTCGCGTTGGGCCGGCTTGTTGTGTATTGATGGGTCTGGAAGCGATACCCGTTCACGTCATAGGAGTTGAACGCTTCTACGGAATGGTCAAAGCCCCTAGCAATTTTTCTTAGCTCTGACTTCATCTCTTTGTCAGTTCTTGCCTACAAGTTTAGCACAAGAAGTTTAGAACGAGAAATGACCGATAAATGTAGGAAGTGCTAGCTAATTTGGATAGAATAGTACCAAATTACAAAACCAGCTACTGAAACCGAAACCGCCTCCCTTATCGAAAATTTGCTTGGATTCTTCCGGGGTAGGCTCCCTGTGGGTATTCTTCCAATGTATAGCCTTGAATTTCCTATACCGATGAAAAGAGGAAGAGTTAGCCACGAACATACGAGTGAACGTTTGCGAATAATTAAATGGTTCGCACTTACTCGATGTACGGCTTCACTTCGACCATGGTGTTTAAGACATACGAGTGGATCAAGGTCCGCTCAGGTAGGTCCGTTCTGTACGGCTTCGAGCCACTTGACTTGCCACCAAGCCCCACGAAGATGCTAAGCTTGGGTACTTCTTCATTGTTGGCGGCATTTAAACGGAGGACCGGGTTGTGCTTTGTGGGAATGTTGGGATCATAGTGCTTAGTGGTGAAGTTTGCCACCTCCACGTTCAGGACTGCCTCGGCTATGGATGCTTCGATCTTGCATTTATTGCCAGTCATTTGACGAAGCTTTTGTGTTTCTCTCTCGGGACCAAACTGCCAACGGCCCCAATTCGGGCCCCCCTTTAAGCACTCCTCCGCGAGGTGCAGGATCATGTGTTGCATCGGATTAAAAAACCCTGGAGGAAAGATCTTCTCTAGATCGCAAAGCAACACGGGTGCCTCTTCATCCAGCTTCTCAATCACTTTAGTGTCTAACTCCCTAGCACAAATCTGGCGGAAGAAAAAACTCAACCTCGCTAGCACTCGCCAAGTCTTCTCAGGGACATAGCCTCGAATCATCACCGGCATTATCCGCTCAAGCCATATGTGGTAGTCATGACTCTTCAGTCCTTGTACTCGCAGCGTTTCAATGTTCAGGCCCCTCATCCAGTTGGCTGCGAACCCATCGGGGAAAAACAAGGAGTCCTTCATCCATTGGAAGACCTCCCTTTTTTGGGCCTTTGTGAGGCAGAACGGAGCGTGTGGCTTAGTCCAAGTTTTTTTGGCACCATTAGGTGGCTGCATGTTCAACTCCGGCCTATCACACCACCTTTCTTGATCAATTCGAGCCTTTATGTTATCCTTCGTCTTCTCAGTGTCCACAATCGTGCTCCAAATGGCTTCACTGATATTCTTCTCGGTGTGCATTACATCAATGTTATGCGGGAGCTCGAGAAACTCAAAGTAAGGGAGCTTCCATAAGCACGGCTTGTGAGTCCATTGGTGTGTCTCCCCATATCCTAAGAAACCATTCCCATCAGGGCTAGGCTGAAGAGCATCTAACTCGGCCTTGATTTCCGTTCCGGTCTTCGGAATTGGCTTCGGGCCACGGACAACACGGCCTTTCTTGAAACTCTTTACATCACTCCTGTATGCATGCCTCCGCTCAAGGAACTGTCGAGCTTCATCAAAGCATGAATACTTGCCTCCCTTGTTTAGCCAGAAGAAAGTCACGGCCTGCCTGCACTGTGGGCAAGGCCACTTCCCATGTGTACACCACCCGCAGAACAAAGCACGTGCTGGCAGGTCATGCAGGGACGTGTGGTACCACACATACATATCGAAGTACTCCTTCTTTGATGCGTCATATGTTCGGATCCCGCGACCTTCCCAGCCACGAACCAAGTCATCCACCAGCGGTTCCAGGTACACATTCATGTTCTTGCCCGGGTATTTGGGCCCTGGGATTATCATCGACACAAACATGTTCTCTGATCTCATGCAGACGCCAGGGGGAGGTTCATGGGAATAACAAACACTGGCCAACAACTGTATACTGCAGCCGACATACCATATGGATTGAACCCATCGGTTGATATCGCAACTGCTACGCTCCTCGGGTCACCTGCTTTCAATGGAAATTTCTTCACAAAGTTCTTCCATGCAGTACCATCCGACGGATGTATCATCTTGTCGGTGTATCTGTTTCCTTCCACGGCCCACCTCATCTGCTGGGCAGTATCCTCGGTCATGAAGAGCCGCTGGATCCTCGGTAGAACTGGAAGATAGCGGAGGATATTCTTGGCAACCGTGGTCTGCCTCTTCTGACCATCACCATTGCGGTCTACCTCAAAGTACCTAGAGGAATTGCATTTGATGCAATAATTTGTGTCAGCGTGCTCCTCTCTGAATAGCATGCATCCCTTTGGACAAGCGTGTATCTGCTGAGATGACATCTTAAGGTCACTGAGCAATTTGGTCGAATAGTAGAAGTTTTGCGGCAAGAGGTGCCCTTTCGGCAGAAGGCTGCCTACGATGACCAGAAGTTCATCGAACCCATCTCTGCACAAGTTCCTATGGCACTTCAAGGCCATAAGGCGAGCGATGGCATCTAGTTGGGTAACCTCTGTATTTTCATGTAGGGGTTTCTGCGAAGCAAACAGAGCCTCATAGTACTCCTTTGTGTTTTCCTCCGGGTCCTCACTTGTCTCCGCATCCTGAGGTGTCTCCACCTCTACATGAGAGCTTTCAGGCACATTACCATTAGCCAAGTTTTCTAAGCACCTATCAAAACCAGTGTCATATTCCCCCCTAGGTTGAATCTGCCGCACCTCCTTCCTAGCACGTTTCTTTGCCTTTTCTCCATGGTAAGTCCAAATCCTGTAGGACGGTGTGAACCCAAACTTGATCAGGTGCATACTCATAGTTTCCTTGTCCTGTGCCTTTCGGTTAGCGCACTTACTACAAGGGCACCAAACACTTATAGGTCTGCTAGGGATGGCAAACGCCCTATCCACAAACTGCTCGGTCTTTTCTCCCCATTCATCAGTATAGTTCCACTGACTGATTCTGCCATCGTACATCCAGCCACGATTATCCATCCTCTAATCAGCAACAAAACAGACGAACATAGCATTTATATATCAAATAGGAAATAAATGCATCATATATTTATTTATTTTACGCGTGCATCAACCTGAAACTCTACTAGGTGGGCTCCTAGCAGCCGCCGGATCCGTAGATTGAGTACGTTCTCCCAGCTCTACCCCGATCCGAGACAGAATTTCGGCAGCACCTCCCCGCTGCTCTCCCGATACACGTCTCGGCAAAAAGCCGAGAGGGGTGTGCATCCGGAGAACAACGGGGAGGCGCTACCGAAATCCTGTCTCGGATCGGGGTAGAGCTGGGAGAACGTACCCAACTACGCATCCGCCGGCTGTCCCGATAAATGCCGTAAGAGTTACGGTTCATAATATGCGAGACCACTAATGCATATTTATCCGCGTAACCCTTACGGTCGGGAAGAGACGCCTAGGTATCGCGACAGACTTGGTGATCTAGACACAAAGAAAAACCTAGGTACAAGAGAGGCGAACGGATTCTCACCCTCGAAGCGTGATCGACAACAAGCGAAGAAGATCAACGACCCTCTGAGAGAATCGCCGAAGAAGATCCGGAACGCCCCGTCAAACACCCCCGCGACGCCGCCCCTCGTGTCCACCTCGAAGCATCGCCTGCATAACAAGAAAAATAGTCATGCAAGTGAACAAGAATTTTTTACAATAGTGGTATAACAATATTACTTCACCATAAAGAATTTCCTTCCGACACATTATCTTATATCTACCATATGTGCCTAGTTTTAACATATCCGTATCATAAAACAACTATGCTAAAACAGGCACAAGGGTCATAAAACCGCTTTCAGCAGATGCATAGGCAATATATCATCTACATGTAACAACTAAGGCGTATCCAAGATGGTCAATATTTAATTTGAAATTTTACACACATATTTTTGCACAATTGTTGCATTTGAGCATATACTCCCGCGTATGCCGTCAATAGCTGGTTCTATGCGACAGGAGGGGTTAAACTTCAGGGGTAAAAGCGTGCGTGAACCAAAAATCCATCCTCCCGAGAAATCGAAATCGAAATCGAAATCAGAGGAAATCCATCCCCTACCCAAACGCCGGCCCCTTCCACTTTCCCCCATTTCATCCCCCCGACAACGCCGCGCCGCCGCTCGCTGATGCTCCTCCTCACTCGCCGGCCACCCTAGACCGCGCCCCTCACCGGCGTCGACGCCCGCCCCTATTTCCTTCCTTCCTTCCACGCCGCAGCCCCCTCTCTCTCTCTCTTACCATTCAATACCAGCGCCGCCGCCTACCCAACGCCGGCCCTCTTCTCTCGCCCCAACCACATCCACCCTCCACCGCCGCCCTCCGCCCTCCAGTCCACCCCGTACACGTCGCCATGGACCATTTCCCCAGTCCCACCTGCTAGGGTTCGGAGGCAACCAACTCCCTCCTGATTTTCCGCCGGGCCTCCGTCTACCGACCCAGCTCTCAGCTCTCCTTCTCGTCCCCGATCGCCGCCCACCGCGGCCGGCGGCAGACCCGCGCGTCGGCGTCCGCCACGGACCGGCACGAGGTGGTGTCCCCGAAGCTGCGGCTGCCGCTGCGCAAGGTGCCGGGCGACCACGGCCCGCCGCTGCTGGGCGCGCTCAAGGACCGGCTCGACAAAATCCTAGGCGGCTAAGCGGAAGCGGGGGCTCACCTGGAGGAAGTGGAGGACGGACGGCGAGCTCCCAGCGGCGGCGGAGGAGCGCGCGGGGATCCTCGGCGGGCGCGTCCTGTAGAGGCGGCGGCGGTGGGCACGGGGGCTTGGGCGGGGAGGAGGTCTCGCGCTTCGCCGGAGGGGCAGAGGGGGGGAGGAGGTGGGCGGCGGCTGTGTGGGCGGTGGGGGTGGCGCCGGCGGCTGGCCGGAGGGGCAGAGGGGGAGCAGGAGGTGGGCGGCGGCGCTCGGTAGGCAGGCGCGCGGCGCGCTCGATTAGCCAATTCACCTGGTCGGGACCGACTCGATTTAGGTCAAGTACGTTGTCTTTGCCGTGCGCAAGTCTTTGCCGTGCGGCAGGGTGGCTTTGCCGTGCGGCTAGGACTTTGCCGTGCGCAAAGCCCCTTTGCCGTGCGGCAGCCCTCTTTGCCGTGCGCTTGCGCACGGCAAACATTTTTTTTTTTTTTTTTTACCATTTTAATTATGAACAACATTGAGTAGTATTTCAAAATTATACTAAAGCTGTTTTTTGAACATGTGTATTATTTATTAATGTATGTATCATGCTTTTCAATGAAAAAGTACATTGTTGCATGTCGCGCGGAGAAATCTAGGGGGGTAGACCCGCCGGGGGCACGCATACCGCTGTTTTGTGGGGAGGAGGGGGAGAACGACCGCCGGAACACCGGAACCCCACCAAACCTTGCATGTGGACCTATTCTATGTGTCAAAGTGTGATGCAAGGTGTGATTCACAAAATGGTGCATGGCATGGATCCCCGGTCTGACATTCCTCACCTTCGGGCGATAACACTTAACAGATTCCTGGACGTGTACGCTGAAGTGTCCCGCCGCGGGTATATCGGGGGCTAGACTGTGCCAAAGGGTGCCACACATGGTTTTCCATATGTCCATGGACTAAACAAACCTAAACCTATGAAAAGTTACATTGGTGCACCCTCGCGCGGAGAAATCTAGGGGGTAGACCCGCCGGGGCACACGTTCACTGTTTTGGGGGGAGGAGGGGATAACGACCGCCGGAGCCGGAACCCCACCAAACCTTGCATGTGGACTATGATATGTTTCAAAGTGTGGTGCAAGGTCTAATGGTGCAAAAGTAGCTCCCCTAAACCCTAAACCCTAAGGGGAGGCTTCGAGCCCTAAACCCCCTCTAAATCCCTAAACCACGACGCCGGAGCTGCAGAACCATGCATCATAAACCCTAACCCTAACCCTAAACCCTAAACCTAAACCTAACCATAAATACTTACCCTTTAACCTAAACCCTAGCCCTAGCCCCTAAACCCTAGCCCTAACCCTACACCTAACCCTAACCAGTAGATCAGGCACACCCTCGATCGTGTGGTAATGGCTCTAGCTGCGGGTATATGTGCCAAAGGGTCCCAATCTTTGGTTCTCCATGTGTATATGTACTAAACAAACCTAAAAGAATGAAAAGTTACATTGGTGCACCCTCGCGCGGAGAAATCTAGGGGGTAGACCCGCCGGGGCACACGTTCCGCTGTTTTGGGGGAGGAGGGGGAGAACGACCGCCGGAGCACCGGAACCCCACCAAACCTTGCATGTGGACCTATTCTATGTTTCAAAGTGTGATGCTAGGTGTAATTCACCAAATGGTGCATGGCATGGATCCCCGGTCTGACATTCCTCACCTTCGGGCGATAACACTTAACAGATTCCTGGACGTGTACGCGTGAAGTGTCCCGCCGCGGGTATATCGGGGGCTAGACTGTGCCAAAGGGTACCACACATGGTTTTCCATATGTCCATGGACTAAACAAACCTAAACCTATGAAAAGGTATATTGGTGGAACGTCGCGCGGAGAAATCTAGGGGGTAGACCCGCCGGGGCACGCGTTCCGTTTTGGGGGAGGAGGGGGGGAGAACGACCGCCGAGCACCGGAACCCCACCAAACCTTGCATGTGGACCTATTCTATGTGTCAAAGTGTGATGCAAGGTGTGATTCACAAAATGGTGCATGGCATGGATCCCCGGTCTGACATTCCTCACCTTCGGGCGATAACACTTAACAGATTCCTGGACGTGTACGCTGAAGTGTCCCGCCGCGGGTATATCGGGGGCTAGACTGTGCCAAAGGGTGCCACACATGGTTTTCCATATGTCCATGGACTAAACAAACCTAAACCTATGAAAAGTTACATTGGTGCACCCTCGCGCGGAGAAATCTAGGGGGTAGACATGGGAGGCGTTCCGCTGTTTTGGGGGAGGAGGGGGATAACGACCGCCGGAGCACCGGAACCCCACCAAACCTTGCATGTGGACCTATGATATGTTTCAAAGTGTGGTGCAAGGTCTAATGGTGCAAAAGTAGCTCCCCTAAACCCTAAACCCTAAACTGGGGAGGCTTGAGCCCTAAACCCCTCTAAATCCCTAAACCACGACGCCGGAGC
Organism: Lolium multiflorum; assembly: GCA_030979885.1. Lineage (NCBI taxonomy): Eukaryota > Viridiplantae > Streptophyta > Magnoliopsida > Poales > Poaceae > Lolium > Lolium multiflorum. Next base: position 94,723,907 of record CM061750.1, on the reverse strand, counting down.
TGCAGAACCATGCATCATAAACCCTAACCCTAACCCTAAACCCTAAACCTAAACCTAACCATAAATACTTACCCTTTAACCTAAACCCTAGCCCTAGCCCTAAACCCTAGCCCTAACCCTACACCTAACCCTAACCAGTAGACCAGGCACACCGTCGATCGTGTGGTAATGGCTCTAGCTGCTGGTATATGTGCCAAAGGGTCCCAATCTTTGGTTCTCCATGTGTATATGTACTAAACAAACCTAAAAGAATGAAAAGTTACATTGGTGCACCCGCGCGGAGAAATCTAGGGGGTAGACCCGCCGGGGCACACGTTCCGCTCTGAGGGGGAGAACGACCGCCGGAGCACCGGAACCCCACCAAACCTTGCATGTGGACCTATTCTATGTTTCAAAGTGTGATGCTAGGTGTAATTCACCAAATGGTGCATGGCATGGATCCCCGGTCTGACATTCCTCACCTTCGGGCGATAACACTTAACAGATTCCTGGACGTGTACGGTGAAGTGTCCCGCCGCGGGTATATCGGGGGCTAGACTGTGCCAAAGGGTACCACACATGGTTTTCCATATGTCCATGGACTAAACAAACCTAAACCTATGAAAAGGTATATTGGTGGAACGTCGCGCGGAGAAATCTAGGGGGTAGACCCGCCGGGGCACGCGTTCCGCTGTTTTGGGGGGAGGAGGGGGAGAACGACCGCCAGAGCACCGGAACCCCACCAAACCTTGCATGTGGACCTATTCTATGTGTCAAAGTGTGATGCAAGGTGTGATTCACAAAATGGTGCATGGCATGGATCCCCGGTCTGACATTCCTCACCTTCGGGCGATAACAACAGATTCCTGGACGTGTACGGTGAAGTGTCCCGCCGCGGGTATATCGGGGGCTAGACTGTGCCAAAGGGTGCCACACATGGTTTTCCATATGTCCATGGACTAAACAAACCTAAACCTATGAAAAGTTACATTGGTGCACCCTCGCGCGGAGAAATCTAGGGGGGTAGACCCGCCGGGGCACGTTCCGCTGTTTTGGGGGGAGGAGGGGGATAACGACCGCCGGAGCACCGGAACCCCACCAAACCTTGCATGTGGACCTATGATATGTTTCAAAGTGTGGTGCAAGGTCTAATGGTGCAAAAGTAGCTCCCTAAACCCTAAACCCTAAACTGGGAGGCTTCGAGCCCTAAACCCCTCTAAATCCCTAAACCACGACGCCGGAGCTGCAGAACCATGCATCATAAACCCTAACCCTAACCCTAAACCCTAAACCTAAACCTAACCATAAATACTTACCCTTTAACCTAAACCCTAGCCCTAGCCCCTAAACCCTAGCCCTAACCCTACACCTAACCCTAACCAGTAGACCAGGCACACCGTCGATCGTGTGGTAATGGCTCTAGCTGCTGGTATATGTGCCAAAGGGTCCCAATCTTTGGTTCTCCATGTGTATATGTACTAAACAAACCTAAAAGAATGAAAAGTTACATTGGTGCACCCTCGCGCGGAGAAATCTAGGGGGTAGACCCGCCGGGGCACACGTTCCGTTTGGGGGGAGGAGGGGGAGAACGACCGCCGGAGCACCGGAACCCCACCAAACCTTGCATGTGGACCTATTCTATGTTTCAAAGTGTGATGCTAGGTGTAATTCACCAAATGGTGCATGGCATGGATCCCCGGTCTGACATTCCTCACCTTCGGGCGATAACACTTAACAGATTCCTGGACGTGTACGCGTGAAGTGTCCCGCCGCGGGTATATCGGGGGCTAGACTGTGCCAAAGGGTACCACACATGGTTTTCCATATGTCCATGGACTAAACAAACCTAAACCTATGAAAAGGTATATTGGTGGAACGTCGCGCGGAGAAATCTAGGGGGTAGACCCGCCGGGGCACGCGTTCTGTTTGGGGGAGGAGGGAGAGAACCGCCGAGCACCGGAACCCCACCAAACCTTGCATGTGGACCTATTCTATGTGTCAAAGTGTGATGCAAGGTGTGATTCACAAAATGGTGCATGGCATGGATCCCCGGTCTGACATTCCTCACCTTCGGGCGATAACACTTAACAGATTCCTGGACGTGTACGGTGAAGTGTCCCGCCGCGGGTATATCGGGGGCTAGACTGTGCCAAAGGGTGCCACACATGGTTTTCCATATGTCCATGGACTAAACAAACCTAAACCTATGAAAAGTTACATTGGTGCACCCTCGCGCGGAGAAATCTAGGGGGTAGACCCGCCGGGCACATGTTCCGCTGTTTTGGGGGAGGAGGGGATAACGACCGCCGGAGCACCGGAACCCCACCAAACCTTGCATGTGGACCTATGATATGTTTCAAAGTGTGGTGCAAGGTCTAATGGTGCAAAAGTAGCTCCCCTAAACCCTAAACCTAAGGGGACTTGAGCCCTAAACCCCTCTAAATCCCTAAACCACGACGCGGAGCTGCAGAACCATGCATCATAAACCCTAACCCTAACCCTAAACCCTAAACCTAAACCTAACCATAAATACTTACCCTTTAACCTAAACCCTAGCCCTAGCCCCCTAGCCCTAACCCACACCTAACCCTAACCAGTAGACCAGGCACACCGTCGATCGTGTGGTAATGGCTCTAGCTGCGGTATATGTGCCAAAGGGTCCCAATCTTTGGTTCTCCATGTGTATATGTACTAAACAAACCTAAAAGAATGAAAAGTTACATTGGTGCACCCTCGCGCGGAGAAATCTAGGGGTAGACCCGCCGGGCACACGTTCCGTTGTTTTGGGGGGGGAGGGGAGAAACCGCCGGAGCACCGGAACCCCACCAAACCTTGCATGTGGACCTATTCTATGTTTCAAAGTGTGATGCTAGGTGTAATTCACCAAATGGTGCATGGCATGGATCCCCGGTCTGACATTCCTCACCTTCGGGCGATAACACTTAACAGATTCCTGGACGTGTACGGCGTGAAGTGTCCCGCCGCGGGTATATCGGGGGCTAGACTGTGCCAAAGGGTACCACACATGGTTTTCCATATGTCCATGGACTAAACAAACCTAAACCTATGAAAAGGTATATTGGTGGAACGTCGCGCGGAGAAATCTAGGGGGTAGACCCGCCGGGGCACGCGTTCCGCTGTTTTGGGGGGAGGAGGGGGAGAACGACCGCCGGAGCACCGGAACCCCACCAAACCTTGCATGTGGACCTATTCTATGTGTCAAAGTGTGATGCAAGGTGTGATTCACAAAATGGTGCATGGCATGGATCCCCGGTCTGACATTCCTCACCTTCGGGCGATAACACTTAACAGATTCCTGGACGTGTACGCTGAAGTGTCCCGCCGCGGGTATATCGGGGGCTAGACTGTGCCAAAGGGTGCCACACATGGTTTTCCATATGTCCATGGACTAAACAAACCTAAACCTATGAAAAGTTACATTGGTGCACCCTCGCGCGGAGAAATCTAGGGGGTAGACCCGCCGGGGTTCCGCTGTTTTTTGGGGAGGAGGGGGATAACGACCGCCGGAGAACCGGAACCCCACCAAACCTTGCATGTGGACCTATGATATGTTTCAAAGTGTGGTGCAAGGTCTAATGGTGCAAAAGTAGCTCCCCTAAACCCTAAACCCTAAGCGGGAGGCTTCGAGCCCTAAACCCCTCTAAATCCCTAAACCACGACGCCGGAGCTGCAGAACCATGCATCATAAACCCTAACCCTAACCCTAAACCCTAAACCTAAACCTAACCATAAATACTTACCCTTTAACCTAAACCCTAGCCCTAGCCCCTAAACCCCTAGCCCTAACCCTACACCTAACCCTAACCAGTATCAGGCACACCGTCGATCGTGTGGTAATGGCTCTAGCTGCTGGTATATGTGCAAAGGGTCCCAATCTTGGTTCTCCATGTGTATATGTACTAAACAAACCTAAAAGAATGAAAGTTACATTGGTGCACCCTCGCCCGGAGAAATCTAGGGGGTAGACCCGCCGGGGCACACGTTCCATTGTTGGGGGGAGGAGGGGGAGAACGACCGCGGAGCACCGGAACCCCACCAAACCTTGCATGTGGACCTATTCTATGTTTCAAAGTGTGATGCTAGGTGTAATTCACCAAATGGTGCATGGCATGGATCCCCGGTCTGACATTCCTCACCTTCGGGCGATAACACTTAACAGATTCCTGGACGTGTACGGGTGAAGTGTCCCGCCGCGGGTATATCGGGGGCTAGACTGTGCCAAAGGGTACCACACATGGTTTTCCATATGTCCATGGACTAAACAAACCTAAACCTATGAAAAGGTATATTGGTGGAACGTCGCGCGGAGAAATCTAGGGGGTAGACCCGCCGTCCCGCTGTTTTGGGGGGAAGGAGGGGGACGGCCGCCGGAGCACCGGAACCCTGATATATGTGGGGGATGAGCATGGAGACTAATTTTGTATTTCACATAGTGTAATAAATAGTCATCAAAAAGAAAAACTAATTAACAAAATAAATATAAGTAGTAGATGAAATAAAATAGTTAGAAAAACAAAAAAAAATGTATATTGGCGCACGGCAAAGGGAGAAGCGCACGGCAAAGGACCCTTTGCCGTGCAACTTGTCTGTCTGCACGGCAAAGTTTGGCTGCACGGCAGTGCCCAGGCCTTTGCCGTGCGCTGTTTCTTTGCCGTGCGGCTTGCAGGGACTTTGCCGTCCCGAAATCTTTGCCGTGCGCTGCTCCAATTCTTTGCCGTGAGAAACTTCTTTGCCGTGCGCCAAATCTTGCTTTGCCGTGATATGTCTTTGCCTCGCTGCGCTAATACTTTGCCGTGCATATTTTCTTTGCCGTGCGCTCTTCCTTCTACGCACGGCAAAGAAATCTTTGCCGTGCAGCAGCTCACGGCAAAGTTTGGCTGCACGGCAGCGCCTGATTTTCCTGTAGTGCTTGGTTGGCAAAAGTGGTGCACACACACCACAATATTAATTTAGGTTCCTATTCCTATATACTTAATTGAATATTCTATAGCTGTCGGGACCAACTAGCCTTATTAGATTAACTAGGTACTTTTATCCTCTACTTATCAGTATATCTCTTGTTTGGCCCCATCTATGGGAAGATGATAGGCTAACATGATCATCCCTACTACTCCGTATTTGTGATTTAGCCAATTAGCACCTAGAAAAAATTAGTGGGGGATGTCGTTTCAATGAGCAACGATCATACGCTTAATCACATGGATTAAGAAAGCCGCATGTAACATGGAAGTTGAGTGACACATGTTAGATTTGTGTTTTTTCACATACCAGTAGGGCTGCAAGCGGGCGCGGGATACTACTTTCTATAATGTTACTGGAGATGAAATGTGGAACTCGGCATGCCACCCTACATACCAGTTACGCGTGGAATCATATGCAAAGGTCCTCTGAAATCCATTTTCTTTGTGGAAGAAATAGAAATCCGAGTTCCTGTTGAGAATCTTCCTCGAACCTTAGCCCGAGAATATTCCGAGAAAAATTCCTTAGCATAGCCGATCGTGACCTAGGAACCTAGGATTACCACCGTCCACCCCTGTACATCAGACGAATCACACGGAAGTCTCAACATCCCTACATTGTGTGCATCGTTTTGCAGTTGATAGGTAGGTTGTGCGAACTAGTTTCCAAGTTTAAATTACGTACGACCGTAATCAAGGTACTTCATGTCGATTTCTTCAGATAAACTAGCATAGGTTTTGACACGCAGCAGTAGTACTATGTGGAGATAAAACTTGTGTGACCGCGTGAGTGTAAGGTATCTTGCAGAGTTCATATATATGGTCATGATGCTGTTGTACTTGCAGAGAAAGCTACCTTCAGGTACAGGCTGACATCTTTCTTGAGGGTAAACTAATAAGCACCATATCGGAGCGAGCAAAGCTAAAGTCATTTTTGCTCCATTGATATCCATGGGTGATTAACGATTTTAGAATTCAGGTTTTCGTCTTGTGAAGACCGAACCACGTATGCATCAAATACGTATATCAGAAGTCACTCGTCCCATCTACGTACGATGTTTGGATTCAACTGAACTCAACTGAAACTTTAAGATATTCCACCGAAATTGGATATCTACCTGTTTGGGCTCCTCTGTGTCCGAGCCAAAAGTCAGTTACCTTTACTGATTCAATGTACTAAATACTATTCTGAATGCCCGCCCTAGATCTACCCTTCCAGGCCTTTCTCAATGCCCCTAATGACTAATTAACCGGTGAGGCAAAACCCATATTACATTATTACGCGTAGGTGGTGATAATGTGCAACTGCAAGTACCAGTTAACTGAACTGGCGGCTAGGTTCTATCAACAATGTCGCTGTCGATCGGAAGACAATGTACTGACTGCTGCAAGCGAGAAAGCCGACGGTCGATGCAACTCCCCGAGAGATTGGACGTCGGGTCAATCTCACGCACGCACGCACGTAATTACGTGTTGACGGTGACAGTAAACGTCTCTGAGTTATTCACAGAGTAGCCGTCAAACAGTAGCATTGTTCTTGGCGTCTCTTTTGGATGATATACCGGATTATGTTCCGTCTTGATCCCAGCAATTACAACGCGATGCAAGGTTAGCCTTGGTGATTATAACAGCAATTTTGATTGTTTCTTCCGGCCTCCTGTAGTGCTAGAATTTCCAGGGAAGTCTGCAAACGTTTCTCAAGAAATATTCATGCAGATTGCAATATAACGCATGGTGACTGATCCGGCATCCTCTGGCCGGTGATTTGCCGCCGACCCCTGCAGTCTGGCGCCGTCCTCCCGTCGTGGTGGTGGGTGTCGGGCCTGGTTTGCTCGGGATAAGCTTCTGGCTGCGGCTGCTGGTATCCAGTGGAGAGGCTGGCGGCACGGTTGGGGTGTCGCCTCAGGCACAGTTGGGGCTGTGTCTTGGCTGCCGGGGCAGGGGCTTGGGCTGTCGTGCGACGCTGCTCCAGGGATGGGTGGCGCTCGCTGGTGCTTGGTGGTTGCCAGCCGCGGTCGTGCGCGGGCGATGCGGTGGTGGCGGTGGTAGCATCCGGCTCTTGTCGCCGCCTCGCCATATGCTTGGCGGGGCGCTGTGCTTCGCCATGGACGGCAGGGGCTGCTCCGAGGCGGCATGGACGGGCTGTACATGCTATGGTTGCTGCGGCAATTTTGGCGGTGCGCGGCTGGTGTCGGCGTTGAGCTTGGCGTAGTTGACCCGGGGTCTAGGTCATTGCGTCCCCTGGGCTGGCAAGACTGGTTGTAGTGTTGCCGGCGGTGCCAGCTCTGTTTCCCAATCTGCGGTCTCATGGTGGTGGCCGGCCTCGGGTTCTGGGTGGGACATCGGCGAAAGCTGTGCAAGGCCTTGGCTGCTGCGGGTGACGACGACGTCCTCGACGCCGTGCCCCTTCTTGGAGGCGTCACCAAATGTCCCTCCTTTTTCGTAGTTGGATCACGCCGCCATGCTTAACTTGCGCGCTTCTCCGATGGCGCAAAGTTCTCTTCTTTGGCTTTAGGCATACCATCTTCACCTTCTTTGTGCTTGTCGCCGCCATTGTCTCCCTGGCTACTTATACACTGTGTTCGGTCTGGTTTGGGCGGCCTCCTAGACACCCAGGGGTGGTTTCCTAGGCCGGCGTCATGCCGCAGGCAATGCCGGTGGTTTCTTCCTTACGCCGTGGGAGCAATGTGTCGTAGGATAAGTGTCAAGGCTGCGTCTTGAGGGGTGGTGGTTGGGCTAGGGCGAAAGCCCGGCAAGGCCTCGGCCGGTGCGGGTGACGGCGACGCCCTTGGGCGCCGCTCTCCTCCTTGGAGGCGTCTCCATCAAGCCCTCCCCCTTTAGTATCTCGAGTCAAGAAGATAACCAAGCTCTGACGGTCATGGGTGCGCTTTGCTTTCGCATGGGAGATCTGTTGGTGCGGGTCAGTACTCGGCGCCGTGCCCTTGCAATAGAGGACAACGCTTCCATCGACGGATTCAAGCTCTCTGCCTAGTTAGCTAGTGTTTTGTAGCTTGTTTCTCTTCTTCCTTGTTGCTCCTTTTGCTGTATCGTAAGCTGGTAACCCAGCATTTCGATGTTTTTCTTCCTTTATGTTGTTGCTACCATTGTACGTCTGGTGTATCGTAAGCTGGTAACCCCAACATTTCGCTGTTTTATGTTCTTATCTGTTGTTGCTACTGTTGTATGTCGTGGTTGGTTGATTGCTTTGCCAAAGGCTTTATAGAAATCACTGTTGTTTCGTATTTTTATGTTTTTTTTTCATTTGCCATTAAGCTCCGTATATCCTCAAAGCAAGGAGAAGGGAGTATTACATGAGTTAGCATACACAACACATACCATATGTGCACCGGGGATCGATGATAAATCATCATAGGGTTGCCTCACCGCAATGATTTCAATATTCCATAAAGGATAATACATTCATATCAAGTTGATACCATGTACACATGGCACGCGCACCAACACAATACCAAGCTTCTCTTCCCTAGTCTTTTGCATAACCTAATGTCCTTGATTGTAACATATTTGAAAAATGGCCCCCAACATTTTTTTTATCCTGCCGATGGCTTTATTAATTCAAAGCAGGGCTCCCATAGAACCTGTCATCTATCTTTTGCAAATCCAGAATTTGTGACCACTTGATGCTGCATGTGCACGACAGAGAGGAGGGGGATGCTTTACGCCGACCTGGTCGGCTCACTGCGGGGCGTCACAAACTCCAGCGACTAGGCCTAGCTGGGCCGCAGCACATTAGCTCAGGTATGATTACTTTATCCTTTTCTTCTTTTTCTGTTTCCTTTTTGTTAATATTTTCTTTTTCAAAATCAAACACTTTATGAAATTGTTCAAATCTAAGAACATTTTTCGAGTTTTTTCAGAAACACGAACGTTTTTAAAATTTGAACATTTTTAAAATTTGAAAAATTTCGAAATTTGAACCATTTCAAAAAATAAACAATTTAAAAAAATTGAATATTTTAAAATTTTGAACATTTTCGAAAAATGGTAATATTTTCAAAATTTGAATCAAATTTTGGGTGGTCTTAAAATTTGAATTTTTTTTAGATTTGAACAATTCTAAAATTTGAACCAATTTTTAAATTCTGAACAATTCTAAGAAACAAAATCTGAACAATTTTTAAATTGACCATTTTTCAAAAATGAAAATTTTTGGTAGTAATTTTTTTTTGAAAACCGACAAAACCAAACAGAAAACCGAAACTCAAAAAACCTGAAAACCCAATCAGAAAAATGACAAAAAGCTGGGGAAAAAATTCCGCTGAGTTTGGGCTGACCCATAAGGCAAAAGTGTGGAGTGCGACACGGTGTCCCCACCCCACCGACCTAGTCGGTGTATAGTGTTCACCAGCGAGGAGGAGGTGCGCGTCGACCCATAAGCCGCTGACGTTTGGGGCCTGGGCTTGATCGTCCTAGATCTCCTTATGTGCCACTACCCGCTGCTCCCAGCGGGGTAGAATCCAACGTGGGAGGCACTCATATGTACCTTCTGTTTCGGAGAGCTGTCGGCAATTCCTGACGGCGCAGCGGCACTGGAGCTCCGGGATTTCATGGCCGCTTGCCTGCATAAGGACCACTGCAAGCGGGCTTCCCTGGTGGACCTCCTCGCACACCCGTTCGTCAGGGGAAGAGACGTCACAGCGTCGAGACATGCGCTCTTCCAAGTGATCGAGCAGCGGTGTCGATAAAGCATGCGCGTGTAAAAATAGGATGATGTATTCACTACGGGAAAGTAGGACTTTGTGGTGCAACGATTTGCACGGCAAAGGCCCATGTACACACGGCAAAGCTTTTGCCGTGCGATGCCGCACGGCAGTGCCATCGACGGCAATGGTTTCTTTGCCATGCGCCTCACCAACGACAAAGGCTTTAACGTGCGCCTCGCTCTCTGACGTGCGCCTAACATGTTGCCGCGCGGGGGATCTTTGCCGTGCGCCCCTTCTCTTTGCCGTGAGTCGCTCCCGTTTCCGTGCGTGCGGGCTTTGTCGTGGTACCAGGCTTTGCCGTGCGCCCTACCCCCAGCGTGCACGGCAAGGGCACCTCCAGCACGCCCACTGCCTTTGCCAGGAGCACAGGCTGGCGACATGTGGTGCCTTTGTCGTGTGTACACACGGCAAAGGCACCTCAATTTTTCTATTTTTGATGTTTTTCATTATTCCCTGCATACAATTCAATATATATGATATAATCCATAACAACAATATATGTAGCACTTCGACAACATATAACAAGTGCATAGAGTCGAACGACGACATATAACAAGTGCATACAAGTGCATAGAATCCATACAAGTGCATATAGAGTCCATACAAGTCCATTACAACATAGAATCTAACAACAACAAGTGCATAGTCCAAAGGGCCTTGTCCATCATCTCATGGCATCAACCTTGTCCTTCTCCATTGCTTTCCATGGAACCTTCTCCATTGCTTTGTCCTTCTCCTACAAGGTGAAAAGGAAAAGCATGACATGAGATGCATTTTCAACAAGTATTAGCATGGCATGGCTACATTTTCAAGTCTAATGGCATGAAAAGAAAAGTCATGATTTTGGTACAATTTCTACAAGTCTAATGGCATGGCTACATTTTCAACAAGTGATGGCTAAAATTTGCATATTGACATGGAATTGAACATGGTGGCATGGAATGGCTAAATTTTCAAGTTGAAAGTTTACAAGTGGCATGACATGGCTAAAAATAAAGTTTGGGCACAAGTGTCATGGCATTCTACAACCTAGAAGCGCGTTGGGCACAAGTGTAGGAGAACTCACCTGGGATCAGGTTCCGGATGATGTTCGTGTTGTTGACGGTGAGAGGTGTCACCGGGCTCTGAGTGGACGGTGCCTGGATGAGCGGCATGTTCGGCATCATCTGCTGCTGCATGTTCGGCATCATCTGCGGTGACGTCTGCATCTGATGTCATGATTAGTCAATAAGACAAGAGAAAATAAGATGGAGATATGAAGTTAACAACTTACCCACGAGAAGGTGAAAGGAGGAGTAGGAAGCTGCTGACTCCCCGTTGGAGATAGAGCGGCTTGGCTCATCATCCAGCTCATCATCTGCTGCTGCTGCTAGTCCCTAAGTTGTTGCTCCAGCTGCGCCTGCCGCTCCTGCGCCTGCCGCTCCTGGGCTGTGTTGCCGCGATGTCATTAAAATTTCAATGGAAAGAATGTAATGAAACGTAGAGGACCGAGTAACAACATACCCGTAACCGCTCGACAGCTAGATCTGAAGCCCGTGGCCGGGTCTCTACCTGAGGCTGGCTGCTCTGACAACCACGACGGATTTGGCGGAGAGTTGTGATAACCCACAAGTATAGGGGATTGCAACAGTCTTCGAGCGAAGTAAAACCCAAATTTATTGATTCGACACAAGGGGAGGTAAAGAATACTTATAAGCCTTAACAACTGAGTTGTCAATTCAGCTGCACCCGGAAAAGCACTAGTAACGTGGGTGATGTGAAAGCAGCAGTAATATGAGAGCAGTAGTAACAAGAACACAGCAGCGAATAATACAGAGCGATGGCACCATAAAATAGTTGATACTACTTCCAATGTCATATAGGAACGAGTATATGATGATGAGAGATGGACCGGGGTTCCCAGCTATCTACACTAGTGGTAACTCTCCAATAACAAGTGACAAGTGTTGGGTGAACAAATTACAGTTGGGCAATTGATAGGATTGAAATAGCATTAAGACAGAACATCAAGATTATTAATCATGTAGGCATGTTTTTCATATATAGTCATACGTGCTCGCAATGAGAAACTTGCATAACATCTTTTGTCCCACCAGCCGGTGGCAGCCGGGCCTCAAGGGAATCTACTGGTAATTAAGGTACTCCTTTTAATAGAGCACCAGAGCAAAGCATTAACACTTGGTGAAAACATGTGATCCTCATACCTACGCCTTCCCCTCCAGTTATCCCAGTTGCTGTCACTCTGGGGCCTCGGGTTCCGGACATAGACATGTGCAAACAACTTGTAGATACAATCTAAGCAATACATATAGAGCTTAAATCTAAGATCATGCCACTCGTGCACTAGTGACAAGCATTAAACACAACAAGATTGCAGCAACAATAACTTCACAAACTTTATAGATAGACTAATCATAATGTATCATCCATCGGATCCCAACAAACACAACACCGATTACATCAGATGGATCACAATCATGTAAGACAGCTCATGAGATCATTGTATTGAAGTACATGGGAGAGAGTACCAACTAGCTACTGCTAGAACCCGTAGTACATGGGGGAACTACTCACGGAGCATGATGGAGGCGATGGCGTCGATGGAGATGGCTTCCGGGGGCACTTCCCCGTCCCGGCGGCGTGCCGGAACAGAGATTATGTCCTCCGAAACGGAGTTTCGCGATGGCGGCGGAGCCCGTGGAGTCTTTCTGGAGTTTCGTCAATTGTTATAGGGTTTTCACGTCACGAGAGATTATATAGGTGAAGAGGCGATGTCGGTGGAGCCAGGGGGTGGCCTCCCCATAGGCTGGCGCGCCTGGGGGCCTAGCCGCGCCGCCCTGTGGTGTGGGGGCCCTGGGCCTCCTCTCCGTCTTCCCTTCGGTGTTCTGGTCTCCTGAAATAAGATGGTTGGCTTTTGTTTCGTTGAATTCGAGAATATTGCCCGAACAGCCTTTCTGGAACCAAAAACAACCGAAAACAGGAACTGGCACTTCGGCATCTTGTTAATAGGTTAGTTCCGGAAAATGCATAAAATCATTATAAAGTGTGAGCAAAACATGTAGGTATTGTCATAAAACTAGCATGGAACATCAGAAATTATAGATACGTTGGAGACGTATCAAGTTGGAACATTCGTTGGGTCAACACACCCGTCACCGAGCCATAGGCGGCCATGCTTCATGCCTTCTCCCGCAAGCACCGCAACCTCAACGTTAAAGTCCTCGGCCTCTGGCTGGGAGGTCTCGCTGTGCTTCTCCTTGTACTTTGAGACATACTCTGTACACTGGGTTTCGGCTTGCTCGTTGACCCACGTGGACCCCGTCTCAGGATGCGGCGTCTTCCTTTGCTTCATCTTCTTTAGCACGGCAAAGACGTTCGGCTTCACTCATGTCCTGACTTCCTGCAAAAGAGAACATGTAATTAAGTGAAGTGGGACACCCTTGCGGAGTTAACAATATATAATGTGAATTTAAAGAATGAAGGAACCATTTGCTCACCTCGGCCTGCATGTGAAGAGAGAGGGGGATGCTGCCTAGGATATGTGATCCACCTCGCATCTCTGCCCGCTTCTTCTTGCCCTCCTCGTGCTTCTTGAGGTACTGGGGGCATGTCCACCACATGACCATCGCCAGAAAGCACCTATCGTCGTTGCCGACGTACTGAGGAGGGTTTTACATACACAAGATTGACCCATTATGCTAAAATAAACTACATGGCGATAAAGAAATCAATAACACATAAATGCAAATATCTGCAGGTACTGCCACGGTACAATGAGCGTATCCCGAGCGTCCTCCTTAGACATCCAAACTTTGCGGTCGGCGTGCCAGTTGCAGACACACTGAACACGTGCCTCGTAGTGCATGCCAGTCACCCTGGTCCTGCATATCTCGTGTATAATATTATCGCACGCAAGTTCCTTACCCTCAGCCCTCGTGAAGTATTTCTGCAACCATGCACATGTAGGATAACGTTGCATAGAAAACAAAAATTTTCCTACCGCGAACACGCAATCCAAGCCAAGATGCAATCTAGAAGACGGTAGCAACGAGGGGGTATCGAGTCTCACCCTTGAAGAGATTCCAAAGCCTACAAGATGAGGCTCCTTGTTGGTGTAGATGATCACTTGCCGCTTGCAAAAGCGCGTAGAAGATCTTGATCACGATCGGTTCCGGCGCCACGAACGGGCAGCACCTCCGTACTCGGTCACACGTTCGGTTGTTGATGAAGACGACGTCCACCTCCCCGTTCCAGCGGGCAGCGGAAGTAGTAGCTCCTCTTGAATCCGACAGCACGACGGCGTGGTGTCGGTGGCGGTGTAGAAGTCCGGCGGAGCTTCGCTTAAGCTACGCGGGAAATATGAAGTGGAGGAGCAAAGCTAGGGTTTGGGAGGGGTGGCCGGCCACTCAAGGGGCGGCCAAGCTATGGTCTTGGGGCGGCCCCTCCCTTGGCCCCTCATTATATAGGTGGATCCCAAGTGTTGGTGTCCAAGTCTTCGAATAAGACCCGAAACCAAAACCTTCCATAGGAGGGGGCAAACCTAGCCCAACTAGGACTCCCACCCAAAGGTGGGATTCCCACCTCCCATGTGGGTGGCCGGCCCCCTATGGTGGAGTCCACTTGGGACTCCACCCCCACTAGGGCTGGCCGGCCATGGAGGTGGAGTCCCTTGTGGACTCCACCTTCCTTGGTGGTTTCTTCCGGACTTTTCTAGAACCTTCTAGAACCTTCCATAGAACCTTCCGCGATATTTTATTTCACATAAAATGACATCCTATATATGAATCTTATTCTCCGGACCATTCCGGAACTCCTCGTGATGTCCGGGATCTCATCCGGGACTCCGAACAAATATTCGAACTCCATTCCATAATTCAAGAACTACCATTTCAACATCCAACTTTAAGTGTGTCACCCTACGGTTCGAGAACTATGCGGACATGGTTGAGTACTCACTCCGACCAATAACCAATAGCGGGATCTGGAGATCCATAATGGCTCCCACATATTCAACGATGACTTTAGTGATCGAATGAACCATACACATATATTACCAATTCCCTTTGTCTCGCGATATTTTACTTGTCCGAGGTTTGATCTTCGGTATCACTCTATACCTTGTTCAACCTCGTCTCCTGACAAGTACTCTTTACTCGTACCGTGGTATGTGGTCTCTTATGAACTCATTCATATGCTTGCAAGACATTAGACGACATTCCACCGAGAGGGCCCAGAGTATATCTATCCGTCATCGGGATGGACAAATCCCACTGTTGATCCATATGCCTCAACTCATACTTTCCGGATACTTAATCCCACCTTTATAGCAACCCATTTACGCAGTGGTGTTTGATGTAATCAAAGTACCTTTCTGGTATAAGTGATTTACATGATCTCATGGTCATAAGGACTAGGTAACTATGTATCGAAAGCTTATAGCAAATAACTTAATGACGAGATCTTATGCTACGCTTAATTGGGTGTGTCCATTATATCATTCACACAATGACATAACCTTGTTATTAATAACATCCAATGTTCATGATTATGAAACTAATCATCTATTAATCAACAAGCTAGTTTAAGAGGCATACTAGGGACTTCTTGTTTGTCTACATATCACACATGTACTAATGTTTCGGTTAATACAATTCTAGCATGATATATAAACATTTATCATAAACATAAAGATATAAATAATAACCACTTTATTATTGCCTCTAGGGCATATCTCCTTCAGTCTCCCACTTGCACTAGAGTCAATAATCTAGATTACATTGTAATATACCTAACACCCATGGCATTCTGGTGTTGGTCATGCTTTGCCCTAGGGAGAGCTTTAGTCAACGGATCTGCTACATTCAGATCAGTGTGTACTTTGCAAATCTTTACTTCTCCATCTTCGATGTACTCGCGAATCGAGTGGTAACGCAGCTTGATATGCTTCAGCCTCTTGTGTGACCTTGGCTCTTGTGCATTGGCGATGGCACCCATGTTATCACAGTAAATGATTAATGGGTCCAATGCACTAGGAACCACACCGAGCTCTACAATGAACCTCTTCATCCATACCGCTTCCGATGAAGCCTGAAGCCGCTATGTACTCGATTCTGTTGAAGACTTCGCCACCGTGCACTGCTTCGAGCTTGCCCTTGCTCAGCACCATTCAATATAAACACGTACCCATTGTGACTTAGAGTCATCAGGATCAGTGTTCCAACTTGCATCGGTGTAACCGTTTACAACGAGCTCTTGGTCACCTCCATAACAAAGAAACATATCCTTAGTTCTTTTCAAGTACTTCAGGATATTCTTGACCGCTGTCCAGTGTTCCATTCCTGGATCACTTTGATATCTGCTAGTCAAACTAACAGCATGTGCTATATCCGGTCTAGTACATAGCATGGCATACATGATAGATCCTACTGCCGAGGCATAGGGGATGTTACACATCCTTTCTCTTTCTTCTGCCGTAGCCGGTCCTTGAGTTTTACTCAATACCTTGCCTGGTAACATAGGTAAGAACCCTTTCTTACTTTCGTCCATTCTAAACTTCTTTAGAATCTTGTCCAGGTATGTACTCGTGATAGCCCTATTGCGTCTTGATCTATCTCTATAAATCTTGATGCCTAATATATACGATGCTTCACCAAGGTCTTTCATTGAAAAACTATTATTCAAATAACCCTTAACACTGCTTAATAGTTCTATATCATTCCCGATCAATAATATGTCATCTACATATAATATCAGGAATGCTACAGCTCCCACTCACTTTCTTGTAAATACAGGCCTCTCCATGACACTGTATAAACCCGAAGTCTTTGATCACCTTATCAAAGCGTCGGTTCCAACTTCTTGATGCTTGCTTCAGTCCATAGATTGAACGCTGAAGTTTGCATACTTTGTCAGCATTTTTAGGATCGACAAAACCTTTGGGTTGTACCATATACAACTCTTCCTCAATGTCTCCATTAAGGAACGCCGTTTTGACATCCATCTGCCAAATCTCATAATCGAAAAATGCAGCTATTGCTAACAAAATCCTCACAGATTTTAGCTTCGCTACAGGTGAGAAAGTCTCATCGTAGTCAACTCCTTGAATTTGTCGGAAACCCTTTGCGACAAGTCGAGCTTTATAGACAGTAATATTACCATCAGCATCTGTTTTTCTCTTGAAGATCCATTTATTCTCGACAGCCTTTCGGCTATCAGGTAAGTCTACCAAAGTCCATACTTTGTTATCATACATGGATCCCATTTCGGATTTCATGGCTTCTTGCCATTTGTTGGAATCTAGGCTCATCATCGCTTCTTCATACGTCGCAGGGTCCTCATCATTGTTATCTACAATCATGACATTTAGACAAGGATCATACCAATCAGGAGTGGCACGTTCCCTTGTCGATCTGCGAGGTTCAGTAGTTTCCTCGTTCGAAGTTTCATGATCATTATCATTAGCTTCCTCTGTTGCCGGTGTAGGCGGTACAGGTACAACTTCCGGTACTGCGCTACTCTGATCAACGAGTATAGATTCATCAATCTCATCGAGTTCTACTTTTCTTCCAGTCACTTCTTTAGTGAGAAATTCTTTCTCAAGAAAGGTTCCGTTCTTAGCAACAAAGATTTTGCCTTCGGATCTGTGATAGAAAGTGTACCCTATAGTTTCCTTAGGGTATCCTATGAAGACGCATTTCTCCGCTTTGGGTTCTAGCTTGTCCGGTTGTAACTTCTTTACATAGGCTTCGCAACCCCAAACTTTAAGGAACGACAGCTTAGGTTTCTTATTAAACCATAATTCATACGGTGTCGTTTCTACGGATTTTGATGGTGCTCTATTTAAAGTGAATGCGGCTGTCTCTAATGCATAACTCCAAAATGATAACGGCAAATCAGTAAGAGACATCATACTACGAACCATATCTAAGAGAGTTCGATTACGACGTTCGGACACACCGTTTCGTTGAGGTGTTCCCGGCGGTGTCAATTGTGAAAGTATTCCGCATTTCTTTAAATGCATGCCAAACTCATAACTCAGATATTCACCTCCACGATCAGATCGTAGAAATTTGATCTTCTTGTTACGTTGATTTTCTACTTCACTTTGAAATTCCTTAAACTTCTCGAAAGTTTCGGATTTATGTTTCATGAAATAGATATACCCATATCTACTCAGATCATCTGTGAAGGTTAGAACATAACGATAACCACCGCGCGATGCTACGCTCATTGGTCCACATACATCGGTATGTATGATTTCTAATAAGTCAGTAGCTCGCTCCATCATACCAGAAAATGGAGTCTTGGTCATTTTTCCCATTAGACATGCTTCGCATCTATCAAGTGACTCAAAGTCAAGTGATTCAAGTAATCCATCGGTATGGAGTTTCTTCATGCGTTTCACTCCAATATGACCAAGACGACAGTGCCACATATAAGTAGAATTATCATTAAGTTTAATTCGCTTAGCATCAATGTTATGTATGTGCGTATCACTACTATCGAGATCTAACAGAAATAAGCCATTCTTTTGTGGTGCTCGACCATAAAAGATATTATTCATAAAAATAGAACAACCATTATTCTCAGACTTGAATGAATAACCGTCTTGCATTAAACAAGATCCAGATATAATGTTCATGCTCAACGCAGGTACATAATAGCAATTATTTAGGCTTAAAACTAATCCCGAAGGTAGATGTAGAGGAAGTGTGCCGACTGCGATCACATTGACCTTGGATCCATTTCCAACGCGCATCGTCACTTCATCTTTCAGCAGTTGTCGTTTATTCTTTAGTTCCTGTTTCGAGTTACAAATATGAGCAACCGAACCAGTATCAAATACCCAGGTACTAGAACGAGAACTAGTGAGATAAACATCTATAACATGTATATCAGATATACCTTCTTTCTTCTTCTTGACAAGGCCGCTCTTAGATCAGCCAGATACTTGGAGCAATTACGCTTCCAGTGTCCCTTCTCCTTGCAGTAATAGCACTCAGCATCAGGCTTAGGGCCGTTCTTAGGTTTCATAGGAGGCGTGGCAGCTTTCTTGCCACCCTTCTTGAATTTTCCCTTAGACTTGCCCTGTTTCTTGAAACCGGTGGTCTTGTTGACCATCAACACTTGGTGCTCTTTCTGATCTCAATCTCAGCAGCTTTTAGCATGCCAAAAGTTCAGGTAACTCCTTGTTCATGTTCTGCATATTGTAGTTCATCACAAAGTTCTTGTAACTTGGTGGCAGTGATTGAAGGACACGATTAATCCCCAGTCTGTTAGGAATCACTATTCCCAAGTCACTGAGTTTCTTCGCATGCCCGGTCATGGCGAGCATGTGCTCACTAACGGAGCTGCCTTCTTCCATCATACAGCTGAAGAAATGTTTCGATGCTTCATAGCATTCCACGGCCGCATGAGTCTCGAATATAGCTTTCAGCTCATTCATCAACTCATGAGGATCATGGTGCTCAAAAGTTTTTGAAGATCGGATTCCAGACTGCACAGGATGGCACACTGAACCGAGTTTTCCGAGTCGCGTAAACAGCTTTTACTTCATCGGATTCATCTTCTGCAGGAGGGTCACCTAGCGGTGCATCAAGCACATATTGCAGATTTCCGCCAGAGAGGAAGATCCTCACATGACGGAACCAGTCGGTGAAGTTGCTACCGTTGCTCTTAAGTTTCTCTTTCTCTAGGAACTGATTAAAATTGATTGGGGACGCCATCTCTACAACATATATTTGCAATAGTTTAGACTAAGTTTATGACATATTGAGTTCAAATTTTAATTCAACATAATTAAAAACCTAAGTGAACTCCCACTCAAAACAATATCCCTCGCATTGTCTTAGTGATCACACGAACCAAATCCACCGCACCTAAACCCGATCATCACGAGAAAAGGTGTGATTTCAATGGCGAACACTCAAAGTGTTCATCATATCAACCATATGATTCATGCTCTACCTTTCGGTATCACGTGTTCCGAGACCATGTCTGTACATGCTAGGCTCGTCAAGGCCACCTTAGTATCCGCATGTGCAAAACTGTCTTGCACCCGTTGTATGTACTTATCGAATCTATCACATCCGATCATCACGAGATGCTTCGAAACGATAAGACTTGATAACGGTGCTACTAAGGATGAACACATTATTATCTTGAGATTTTAGTGAGGGATCATCTTATAATGCTACCGTCGCGATCTAAGCAAAATAAGATGCATAAAAGGATTAACATCACATGCAGTTCATATGTGATATGATATGGCCCTTTTGTCTTTGCGCCTTTGATCTTCATCTCCAAAGCACGGACATGATCTCCATCATCTTCGGGCATGATCTCCATCATCGTCGGCGAAGCACCAAGGTCAATGGCACCGTCTTCATGATTGTCCTCCATGTAGCAACTATTACAACTACTTTGAAATACTACTCAACATGAAATTTAAAGACAACCATAAGGCTCCTGCCGGTTGCCACAATACAATAATGATCATCTCATACATATTCATCATCACATTATGGCCATATCACATCACCAAACCCTGCAAAAACAAGTTAGACGCTCTCTAATTTGGTTTGCATATTTTACGTGGTTTAGGGTTTTCGATATAGATCTAATCTACCTACGAACATGAACCACAACGTTGATACTAATGTTGTCAATAGAAGAGTAAATTGAATCTTTACTATAGTAGGAGAGACAGACACCCGCAAAGCCTCTTATGCAATACAAGTTGCATGTCGAACGAGGAACAAGTCTCATGAACGCGGTCATGTAAAGTTAGTCCGAGCCGCTTCATCCCACTATGCCATAAAGATGCAAAGTACTCAAACTAAAGATAACAAGAGCATCAACGCCCACAAACCATTGTGTTCTACTCGTGCAACCATCTATGCATAGACACGGCTCTGATACCACTGTAGGATAACGTTGCATAGAAAACAAAAATTTTCCTACCGCGAACACGCAATCCAAGCCAAGATGCAATCTAGAAGACGGTAGCAACGAGGGGGTATCGAGTCTCACCCTTGAAGAGATTCCAAAGCCTACAAGATGAGGCTCTTGTTGCTGCGGTAGACGATCACTTGCCGCTTGCAAAAGCGCGTAGAAGATCTTGATCACGATCGGTTCCGGCGCCACGAACGGGCAGCTCCGTACTCGGTCACACGTTCGGTTGTTGATGAAGACGACGTCCACCTCCCTGCTCCAGCGGGCAGCGGAAGTAGTAGCTCTCTTGAATCCGACAGCACGACGGCGTGGTGTCGGTGGCGGTGTAGAAGTCCGGCGGAGCTTCGCTAAGCTACGCGGGAAATATGAAGTGGAGGAGCAAAGCTAGGGTTTGGGAGGGGGTGGCGGCTCAAGGGGGCGGCCAAGCTATGGTCTTGGGGTGGCCGGCCCCCCCCCCTTGGCCCCTCATTATATAGGTGGATCCCAAGTGTTGGTGTCCAAGTCTTCGAATAAGACCCGAAACCAAAACCTTCCATAGGAGGGGGAAACCTAGCCCAACTAGGACTCCCACCCAAAGGTGGGATTCCCACCTCCCATGGGGGTGGCCGGCCCCCTATGGTGGAGTCCACTTGGGACTCCACCCCCACTAGGGCTGGCCGGCCATGGAGGTGGAGTCCCTTGTGGACTCCACCTTCCTTGGTGGTTTCTTCCGGACTTTTCTAGAACCTTCTAGAACCTTCCATAGAACCTTCCGCGATATTTTATTTCACATAAAATGACATCCTATATATGAATCTTATTCTCCGGACCATTCCGGAACTCCTCGTGATGTCCGGGATCTCATCCGGGACTCCGAACAAATATTCGAACTCCATTCCATAATTCAAGAACTACCATTTCAACATCCAACTTTAAGTGTGTCACCCTACGGTTCGAGAACTATGCGGACATGGTTGAGTACTCACTCCGACCAATAACCAATAGCGGGATCTGGAGATCCATAATGGCTCCCACATATTCAACGATGACTTTAGTGATCGAATGAACCATACATATATTACCAATTCCCTTTGTCTCGCGATATTTTACTTGTCCGAGGTTTGATCTTCGGTATCACTCTATACCTTGTTCAACCTCGTCTCCTGACAAGTACTCTTTACTCGTACCGTGGTATGTGGTCTCTTATGAACTCATTCATATGCTTGCAAGACATTAGACGACATTCCACCGAGAGGGCCCAGAGTATATCTATCCGTCATCGGGATGGACAAATCCCACCGTTGATCCATATGCCTCAACTCATACTTTCCGGATACTTAATCCCACCTTTATAGCCACCCATTTACGCAGTGGTGTTTGATGTAATCAAAGTACCTTTCGGTATAAGTGATTTACATGATCTCATGGTCATAAGGACTAGGTAACTATGTATCGAAAGCTTATAGCAAATAACTTAATGACGAGATCTTATGCTACGCTTAATTGGGTGTGTCCATTATATCATTCACACAATGACATAACCTTGTTATTAATAACATCCAATGTTCATGATTATGAAACTAATCATCTATTAATCAACAAGCTAGTTTAAGAGGCATACTAGGGACTTCTTGTTTGTCTACATATCACACATGTACTAATGTTTCGGTTAATACAATTCTAGCATGATATATAAACATTTATCATAAACATAAAGATATAAATAATAACCACTTTATTATTGCCTCTAGGGCATATCTCCTTCAGACATAGGTAAAACAAGGGGCATTAGTGCAACTATTGTCAACCAAGGAATGTCTGAATGCTAAGAAGTCAAAATTCACATACCCAGAATTTGTGTACAACTACCTCCTGCATGTTGCCGCTTCCCAGAGGATCTGGCGCGAGGCTATGGTGCGCCCACCTCCAAGCTACATCGCGGCCACCAGTAGGGAGATTGACAATCCCAGGAAAATACTTTCTAATTAGGCCCCCAAGGATGTTCGCGTACCCCCTAACCCCTCAAGGCAGTTCTTCTTGGAATAATGTGCCTAAGTGCCGTCAGCGCATGTGGACTACCTTGTTGAAGACAACACGATGGATGATATCTTCTTATCACCAGAATTGGATGGGAACCTTGGTATGCCCACTTTTGAAGATTGTCTTGATGAAGAACAAGTTACCGAGAAGGGTGGCTCATGGGATAATGACCCTAACCCTAAACCTTAAACCCTAATCCTAACCCTAACCAGTAGATCAAGGCAGTTCTTCTTGGAATAATGTGCCTAAGTGGTGCCGTCAGCGCATGTGTACTACCTTGTTGAAGACAACGTGATGGATGATATCTGCTTATCACCAGAATTGGTATGCGGAGGCTAGGTAGCATGTGCCCAAGGGTCCCAAGCTTGTATGTGTAAAACAAACCTAAAACAATGAAAAAGTACATTGGTGGGACCTCGCGCGAAGAAATCTAGGGGGTAGACCAGCCGGGGCACACATACCGCTGTTTTTTGGGGAGGGGGAAGATTGACCGCCGGAGCACCGGACCCCCACCAAATCTTTCATGTGGACCTATGATATGTGTGAAAGTGTGGTGGAAGGTGTAATGGTGCAAAAATAGTTCCCCGGTGTGACCTTCGTCATATTCGGGCGATAACACTTAGCAGATTCTCTGAAGCGCTGATTGCTCCGAAACCCTGATATATGTGGGGGTGATGGAGAGTAATTTTGTATTGCAAATAGTATAGGTATATTCATATTGTCTTAAGTAACACTAATAAATAGTCAGAAAAAGTAAAACTAATTGAAAAAATAAATATAAGTAATAGATGAAACAAAATAGAAAGGGTGACGTGGGCATAACCCTTCGGGTACTCGACATTGCCATACCCGGTGCAAACTATGAAGCTGGACCAGCACAAGGACTCGACGAGCTGGACCTGCACGCGCCTCAACTTGGACTACAAGGAAAGAAGACTCCAACACGAATCCTACTAGGACTCTTGTAAACCCTAGCTTGGCTGATATATAAAGCCAGGCAGGGGCACCCCTTAGGGACACACAATCAGAAACATAATTATAGAGGCGACACGCCTAGAAACCGCAACCCGTGGATTAGAACTAGACTAGATCCAACAACTATGGCGACCCCCTGTACACATATATTCATATACTGGATTGCTAGCAGGACGTAGCGATCCTCCACCGTGGGGACATGAACCTGGGTACGTCGTGTACCGCCTCGCTCCCGGAACTTCCGTCGTTGCCTTTCTCTAAAACCCAAACCCCTCATGGTGGGCATTGCCGAAGAACCGCCTCGTCAATTGACGTCGTCTGTGGGAAAAGCGGCGACTGGATTTCATCATCCGGGCGGGATTTCTCGAATTCTTTCGCCAACATCTACGTAAATCTTGATCACCGTCAAGTCAAGCTTTGGACCGCTCAGCAATAATGGCATAAAGAATCTACACTGCAGATTGGAAGAGAAGAGTCGAACGAAGGACTTGAGCCGTTGTGCGTCACGTGGAATTGCAGGGCCGCTCACCGCTTTCAGGAAAAAATCGTCAATAATTGATTACCACAGGCTGCTCAAATCGTGGCCAGTGCCCCAGCAGAAAAAGGAGCTCACCAAGTCCCTAGGCAAAGAAGAATTAACCGATGCATGCACTAGTCACGTTTATGGATTTTTGCGGCCAGACCGCCCGTGAATTTTCTATCCAACTGTTTAAGGTGGCAGCCGTACAAGCATATCTGCCAAGAGCAGAAATCATCGGATGCACATGAAGAGCCTACTCGACAAATAGCCGCTAGCCGTACACGAACTTTTGAGTCTTCAAGGACGGGCAATTTCGTATTTAGAAGAACATACATCACCATCGGCCTCAGAGGAACATGCATCATCATCGACGACGAGGCTGCCGACACTATCCACACCGTTGTGGTATCCGACTCTCAAGTTCGCCAACGAACACTCGTCATACTGGGGCTCGTCTGTCGTGAGCACGACGTTGCGGATTGGATATATTCGGATGCTAGCCCGCCGCGGAATTATTTCGGATGCGCCCGCCGGCATGGACTATCTTTGGCCGCGGAATTATTTCGGCTGCGCCCGCCAGCATGGACTAGAATTATTTCGTCTGCGCCCACTGGCATGGACTATCTTTGGTCGCGGAATTATTTCGGCTGCGCCCGCCGGCATGGACTATCTCTGGCCGCGGAATTATTTCGGCTGCGCCCGCCACATGGATTATCTTTGGCCGCGCAACTATTTCCACTACGCCTGCAGAACTAAGTGTTCCTCTTCCTTTCGCCACACCCGATGATTGGGGAGGCGCCATTACATCATTACCTCTGGAGCGCTGGAATTAGTCGGGAGCTCTTGGAGTATTTTCAAACTATTGCGTTTACTCCCATCTGAGCATTGGAATTCAAGAAGACATGAAGATCTCCAACTATTTACGGTTCGCTGGAATTCAAGCAAGATTTGAAGACTCTTTATACCTGAAATTGCCATCTAAAAGCCTTTGAAAATACAAGTGCCTTGAAGATTCGACTGTGCTCACGGTCCCTTGAAGATTCGACTGTGCTCACAGTCCCTTGAAGATTCGACTGTGCTCACAGTCCCTTGAAGATTTGACTGTGCTCACGGTCCCTTGAAGATTCGACTGTGCTCACAGTCCCTTGAAGATTCGACTGTGCTCACGGTCCCTTGAAGATTCGACTGTGCTCACAGTCCCTTGAAGATTCGACTGTGCTCACGGTCCCTTGAAGATTCGACTGTGCTCACGGTCCCTTGAAGATTCGACTGTGCTCACACCCCTTGAAGATTCGACTGGGCTCACAAATCCCTGAAGATTTGACCGTGCCTACACCCTTGAAGATTTGACTGTGCTCACGGTCCCCTGAAGATTACAACGGAGACCTTGCTCTTTTCCTTTCCTATAGATGCCTCAAAGAGTGCCGCAGATAGCAAGGATCATGAAACAACGGGGACCTGCTCTTTTCCTTTGCTATAGATGCCTCAAAGAGTGCCGCAGATAGCAAGGATCATGAAACAACGGGGACCTTGCTCTTTTCCTTTGCTATAGATGCCTCAAAGAGTGCCGCAGATAGCAAGGATCATGAAACAACGGGGACCTTGCTCTTTTCATTTGCTATAGATGCCTCAAAGAGTGCCGCAGATAGCAATGATCATGAAACACGTACGAAAACGACCCACGCTCGATACTTTAAACTGCAGAAGTATCAAAGAGTGACGGAGTCATCGGCAGATCTAGTGCCACCGATCTATTCGGGAGCTGCTGTCAAGACATGCATCGGTTGAAAGCAAAGTTGCACATACAACGGGTTTAGCAAGACCCACAACACGAGCTGAGCACTCAAATGATTTGTTGCCGATAAACTTACAAACAATGGCATCAACGATGCTCAAGGTGCATTAAGAATTGCCCCTTGAAATAAACAACAATGTGTCAACGGCACCTGAAGAAAACTATAAACATCGAGTTGCTCGACTTGAGTCTACTCACGGTTGCAAGCATCAGTTCCCAGACTCGGGGGCTACTTCCATCGGGAGCGCTGGACGCGCACTCGATAAAATTATCGGCTCCTCCGGGATATCACCCCAATCATGGGCTCCTCTGGGACATCATCCAAATCATCGGCTCCTCTGGGCCATCATCAAAATCATCGGATCCTTTGGGCCATCATCCAAATCATCGGCTCCTCTGGGCCATCATCCAAATCATCGGTCCTTGGGACATCCAAATCATCCACTCCAATCATCGGCTGGGACAAGATCCAAATCATCGGCTCCGTGGGACATCCAAATCATCAAATCCTCTATCTATGATATCATCAGAGTCATCGGCATCATGTTCTCGGAACTCGAAGACGTGTACGGTATTCGACTCAGCATTTTTTACACCCTGTACATAACTATTTCTTATTCATTTACAGGCTCGGGGCTACTCCCATCGGGAGCGCTGGTCGAGCACCCGATAAAAAGATGGCAACCTCGCCAACAAAGAAGAATAAACTTGAAGACGTCGGCATCAACAATCAAGATCTTCGAGTAGTACAACTTGAGTCTATGCGTGGCTGCAAGCACCCGCCCATAGACTCGGGAGCGCTTCGCGCACCCGACAGAAAGCAACTTCGACTCTACATCAAGCACAAGATTCAACAAATGATCAAGACATTCAGCGAAGACAACTTTAGTCCCTTCCCGAAGCTTCACTTCGGCCAGACACTCGGGGGCTAGTGACGTGGGCATAACCCTTCGGGTACTTGACATTGCCATACCCGGTGCAAACTATGAAGTTGGACCAGCACAAGGACTCGCCTCAACTTGGACTACAAGGAAAGAAGACTCCAACACGAATCCTACTAGGACTCTTGTAAACCCTAGCTTGGCTGATATATAAAGCTAGGCAGGGGCACCCCTTAGGGACACACAATCAGAAACATAATTATAGAGGCGACACGCCTAGAAACCGCAACCCGCGGATTAGAACTAGACTAGATCCAACAACTCCGCCTATGGCGGCCCCCTGTACACATATTCATATACTGGATTGCTAGCAGGACGTAGCGATCCTCCACCGTGGGGACGTGAACCTGGGTACGTCGTGTACCGCCTCGCTCCCGGAACTTCCGTCGTCGCCTTTCTCTAAAACCCAAACCCCTCATGGTGGGCATTGCCGAGGAACCGCCTCGTCAATTGGCGCCATCTGTGGGAAAATACCATATGGCGCACGGCAAAGGGAGGAACACACGGCAAAGGTGGCGTTGCCATGCGTCCCAGCTGCGCGCACGGCAAAGGGTGAAGCACGGCAATGCCCAACGCCGTTGCCGTGCAAGAAATCTTTGCCGTGCGCTGTCTTGGTCCATTGCCGTGCGCTCGTGTCTGTTTTTGACGTGGCCCAATTCTTCGCCGTGCGTTTTCCTCGGTGCGCACGAAAAAGATTGGCTGCATGGCAGCGCCTGTTTTCCCCGTAGTGGTTGTCCAACTGTAGTACACAATTGCACATGGGGAACATACTTTGGAGGTCTGGTTATGAAACGAATTCGGTACTGTATTTGGTCTCCATAAGTTGTTGTCTAATTTATGGATAAACTAACCGGAGTACATTAGGTCGAATAACTCGCCATCAAGTTACAAAACTATCAAGTTGCGAGGGTTATAAAAATGGAATGCTCCATTACAAATTTTTAAACATAAACATTTACATGATTTGAAAAGTGGGAAATATTTTACCGTTGGATAAGGTTAGAAACCTCACATGGTGGGCTTATATTTATAGAAATAACGTTAGTGGTATCATAATAGTGCGCTCGGTAGGGTAGAACTGCACCATAAACTCTTTAACATTCAAATCATAGTCACTGTATTAAAAAAAATGGACGGGGAGGGTTCGGGTCAATAATTCGAAAGAGCGGCGTTCCCTTCTTTTGTTTGTCTTGACTGTTTTCTTATAGATTCTTCATCATCCACTCGTCGCTTCTTGTCTTTGGAGGCTACCAAAGCCATCAGATTTAGCACTACAGATTCTATCACTTCTGAGATCGAGTTGCCTCCTAACCATATTACATTGTGTGCCTCTTGCCATTACCCTTCATCTCTAACACAAGAAAGCCGCATGTGACATGTAAGTTAAGTGATACATGTAAGGTGTTGTAGTAGTGATCACAAATCTAAAATTTCAGCACGAAATAACCTATTCTGAAAAGAAATTTTTGTATCTGACCTTTTTCTCAATGTCCTATATCGAGGTCTTAAGCTTGCCAGCAGAATGCAAATCGCAAATCTGGTCGTACAGGCAGCTAAGCGTGAGAGTGTTAGTCAGAAAGCTCAACGCCAGTAACCATGGCGTTGAGGTGACAAAGTGGAGACATGGCGTTGAGGTGACAAAGCTCAATGTGCCACCCTACATACTGGTACCACCGGAGAGACAAAGGTTGTACATGACCTGAGAATCAACTGAAGCGTATGTACGCGTGGATCATGAGGGCTCGTAACCTCGCTTGCCCATCGTCGATGTGGATGGCGTAGCAAGAGATGCACTACCTCGAGGACCGTTTGCTTTTACCCTAACCCAAACATGTCTTCATGAGAGAAAATATTCCATCGGTGAACATGATCTTGGAGAATTCCTTAAAATCACCGATGCTGCCCCTTTCTCTCAATACCAAAGATTAGCCTGTTCATAACAAGGATTTATTTTTCAGGTATCAAGTTCCCCACTGTTTCAGCTTAGAACATGGGCTAATGCAACATCAAAAGAAGCTTAGAACATGGGCTAATGCATCATCAAAATAAGCTTAGAAGATGGGCTAATGCAACATCAAAAGAGAGAACGTGAAACTGCTCAACTATTGGAAACAATTTGAGAAAACTCTCGCATGATGTGTCCGACTGGACCAGAAGTTGGGCTTTTCTTCTTCTGCTAACTTTGGGCCTTTTTTTTGTTCGCTTGGGCTTTTTTCCTTTATTAGCTCTAAAGGGATCAAATAGGCCACGTTGATTAAAAAATTGGGTGAGGCCGGTGGTCTAGTCCAGAGTAGAAGACCGATCCAACAATGCAACAACCAATCGTTTTCTGTTGCTCCAAAAAAAAACCACTTATTTTTCTTTTCACTACACGTTTTCTCTAGATCATGGCATAATGTAACTTCAAGTCATATCAAGGTACTAGTCTAATTTTCGTTGGATATCTCAACGTTCAACCATTTCTCGGTTGGGGATCGAGACTAACCATCGTCGGCCACGTCAAATGTAGGCCACATTGTGCCCACAACCTCTTTGACGACATGGTTCTGGGCACCATCGATGATAATTAACAAATAATTACTAATATACCACCATTCGAGACGACGAGTAATGTCAGAAAAATGAAAATCAATATGTATATATCAATATTGCTTTTGTGCCTTTTTTAGGATTGTTGTTGACACGAGTTCATCTCTCTGCATATATACATTCTCAGGACAAGTTGATTTCCCCCTTTTCTTGAGTTTTCACACTCGCTTGCATCATTACAAGGTAGAAATCTTTAATTTTTAGTTTCCTTTTCAATGTTGTAGGCAAATGTTCCTGAAATTTTTGATCTAGCAAATGTGGTTGCCGATCCCGGAATTCGGAGACCAATTGGGTCATTTGGTACCCCTGAAATCAGAGACAAAATGAGATGGGCATATTTGTCGAGAGGCCGTACTCGTTTAGATGGTCATAATTTTCTCAAAGGTCCGGATAAGCGGTTATTTCTAAGTGCATGGTATGACAAGTTTGATGCTACGTTTCCATTCCTACAGCAACCGTAGAGGTCATCTTCCGCGGGGATTTCGTCTTCCAAGCTTAGATGCAACTTAATGGTATGATACTATCTTATCAAAATGTAGCTCTATTTTGGTGTTCTTGTTTTTTATAGTCATTTTGTTGTTGTACTTGATGAAATATGCAAATTGAATCTGTTTGGACCTCTTTTATTGAATACATTTGCTCTTTTCTGTTAAAAAAAATTTAAAGCTTAGTTTCGACCCCCCTCAGTTTAATTCCTGGCTCCGCCACTGCTCGCATCCTACTGTAAATGGGAGCACAATCATTCATACGGACGTGATGCTGCTTATGTGCCAAATCATAAATTACATGGCGGGGTGGATTTCTTGACGAGAAGACCAATGCCACAATTAATTTAAATTAAATCCATACACCGAAATATAAGTGATAAGCATTGGATCTTAGCTTGGATCTATGTATTTTAGAATTTTAACATTTTCACTAAGCTATACATTGCATAACTGGCACATTAATTGTGTGGCTAAGTTGTACATTAAATTTAAATTACTCCCATGTAACATGAAATAATGGGAACATTTTCTGTTGGTGGTCACCTTTTTCCACGACCGAAATGAAATGGCATATCAAGACAACATTACTAAAATATATATTCAAAATTTCTTTACCAAAAACCGAGAGAACACATGTAGATGACCTACTTGGCAACATAAATACCACAGAGAAAATAAACTAAATGAACAACATAAATACAACAGAAACATTGTGCATCAACAATAACATGTACACAAAACTTCTAGTCACCCGTACATTTAGAATCTTCTGAGAGTAGCATCGACGATTTATAAAATGGCTTATAAAAAACCCCATAAAATGGCTAGCAATGAATCGTCATGGTCAGGTCTTCGACAAGATGGGAGGATTCTTGCACGTGTGCATCCTAAGCCTGTATCACTACAATCGTACATAGCTCCGTTTGTGTGCATCAACTGAATGCGGTCCTCAAGAGGAAATCTGAATTGGGATGATGTCCACTGATTGTACCAGTTGTTGATGAGCTGATGGACGCCAACATCGTTGAATCAGGCATGCGCCTTGCTGAGCTGCCACCTCCATATACTGGTGTTATCACCAGAATTTGACCGAGTCAGAGGTGGGCCACGATTGAGATAGACTTGAAGATATACATGGAAGGAAAAACAAGAATTGGCCTTATACACGAAGTTGGGCTGAATTGCCCATGTATCTGTAATATAGTAGATCGCATCTTAGATTAAAAGTTAGAGTTTTACTCGTGCACGGTTAGGTGCACGTCCGAATTAGAAAGTCCCTTGGACTATAAATATGTATCTAGGTTTATGGAATAAACAACAACTCACGTTCAACAACCAAAACAAACCAATCTCGGCGCATCGCCAACTCCTTCGTCTCGAGGGTTTCTACCCAGCATGCTGCCTAGATCG
Organism: Lolium multiflorum; assembly: GCA_030979885.1. NCBI lineage: Eukaryota > Viridiplantae > Streptophyta > Magnoliopsida > Poales > Poaceae > Lolium > Lolium multiflorum. The sequence goes on along the minus strand of CM061750.1, from coordinate 94,692,535 downwards.
CATCTTGCGATCTAGGCAGCACAAGCCCCACGTTGTTCATGCGTTGCTCGTACTGAAGCCTTTGATGGCGAGCAACGGAGTTATCATAGATGTGTTAGGGTTAGCATAGTTCTTCGTATAACATGCTTACGTAGTGCAACCCTTGCATGTCTAGCCGCCCTCACTATCTAGGTGTGGGCGGCACCCCGCTTGTTCATTATTTAGTAGATCTGATCCGTTACGATTGCTCCTTGTTATGCAAGGATTAGTTTAATATCTGCAATAGTTAGGCCTTACAAAGGGGGGAGGATCCAGTGGCACGTAGGGTGGCGTTCGCAAGTCCTAAACGGGATGTTCCGAGGATCAACTTCATGTTGGTTTTTAGGCCTTGTTTAGGATCGGCTTACGATCACCGTGCGTGGCCGCGAGGCCCAACCTGGAGTAGGATGATCCGATTATGCGGTGAAAACCCTAAATCGTCGAGATCTAATTAGCTTTATCTTGATCAAGCAGATCACCATATTCGTGCACCCGTACAATCATGGGTGGATCGGCTCTTTGAGCCGATTCACAGGATAACCTGAGAGCCGATCGAGGCTCTTATTTAATGTTTACGTGTATGCCATGCAGGAAACTAAGCGAGGCATCCCCATCACCTTCCGACTGTATAGGTCAGGTGGCACGCCTGCACTTTGCATCGCCGCTGTGACCAGAAGAGCATTGGCGGGCCGTCGCCTGGAGGGGTCCAGCCAGCCGGCAGCTCTAGGCTCTTCCCGCTCTACCGTGTTGACACGCTGCCCGCCGGTGGGTTTTGGCAACAACACATTCTCGCCCGGTGGGACAATCGTCTACATCAACCACATCGCCATCTACATCTGAGATGGCGGACGGCACGCCAGTCACCTACGAGGAGCTGCCTGACGAGCTCAAGAAGAGATATGACGAGATCAAGGTCACCCTCGAAGCCGACCTCATCGGCTCTTTTCAGAGAACCCGTTCCCATGGCATCAGATGGAAGGGATTCTCACCGCAAGGTGCACTCGATGGGATAGATCTCTCTGCCCCGTCGGAGGAACGCACCAGGGCCCTGCGGCAGGAGATCAACTACTTGGTGGCTCACTCAACACCGCCACTCTGAAAACTTGGTCAACGTGTTGGAGCGTCTCGCTCGCGCGTGATCCAGAGATCATGAGCCACCGCACTGCCAGACCAGCTCCTGACGCATCGTGGAGAGTTGCCACCCAGTCCCGTCCACCCGCTGCCATATGCGTTGGCAGCACCAGCTGAAGTGCCGGCTACACCGGCATTCGTCGTCTACAAGATCGGTGGTGACCCTAGTGACTACCAGCTTGGCTGAGGCGCCTAAGGAGATCCCTCAAGGCTACGCGTGTACGTATGTGCCAGATTGTGGCAACTGGCCACTCTCAAACCAGGCCACAACGTCAGGGACTCCGGCGCAAACAGGAGGAACGTCAGCAACAGAGCTTGAGAAGCAGACGTGGCTAACTAAGTACGCCACCCCGACGAACCTCCCGAGCCCAGCTCCCTGCAGCTGGCTCCGAGCTGAAAAGCAAACATGGCTGGCTAAGTACGCCACCCCGGCGAATCTTCAGAGTGCAACTCCTGCAGCCAGCACAGCGGATCAGATCAGCACCATACTGAGAGACCAGTTCGGCATGGTGCCGAAAAGAAGGGCAATCGGCTATTCCAAGCCGTACCCCGACGAGTACGAGATGATCCCGCTGCCACCTAAGTATCGGCTCCCCGACTCCAAATTCAAGGGATCAGATGGCTCTACCATCGAGCACGTCGTCGATATTTGGCGCAACTAGACCGGCTTCGTGTCGGATCAGCTACGCGTGAGGCTCTTTCACAGCCCTCACGGATCGGCTTTTGGATGGTACACCTTTGCCAGCAAACTCCATCCGTCTTGGAAGCAATTGGAAGAGCAGTTCCATATGCAATACCATTCAGAAGCTTCCGAGTCAGCATTGCCGATCTAGCCCAACTACGCGTGCTGAGAAACGGTGACAGAGTACATCCAAATACCAGAATCTTAGAACCGATGTTATTCGTTCGTATAATCAAAGGAAGCACAGCTGGCAATAGCAGGCCTTGCAACACAGCTCAAGGACATGGCCTCCCAAGCAGATTATCCTCGTCGCGCACATGGTTCAGAAACTAGCATGAACACGCCACCCGGACCTGTACCAAGACAAGTTCAAGCGTGCAGTAGTCCTGGTCGATGCGGAGGAAGACGAAGTTCCTGCGGGAGACCAAGAAGTAGCAGTGGCTGAGGACTCGGGGAGGAACCCCGTATCCCGCAAATGGGTAAAGCCACCAGGGCCGCCGAGGGGATTTGATTTTGACGTGACCAAGACTGAACAAATCTTCGACCTCCGCTCAAGGAGAAACAGTTGACGATTCCCGAAGGTCCTGCTCCCCACGGCGCAAGAGCTGAACGGAAAGCCATACTGCAAATTCCACAACTCGCTTCTCCCATGCCACCAACGACCGCAGGTGTGGCGTCAAAGCACATCCAAGCGGCGATAGAGAAGGGGCGCCTAATTTTACCAATACGCCATGAAGGTCGACACCCAACCCTTCCCCGCCGTTAACATGGTGGAAGTCACCTACCCTGAGGGTTGCCAGCCAGGTCCCTCGTTCAGCAGCATCAACATGGTAGGACTTGGGAACCACTCTGGCAAAGATGGAGATGAGGGCAGCTGCTCTCATAGCAAGGACACAGAGGAAGCCGCTCCACGCGATCGGCTCCATCATGATGGCAAGCGCTACGTCACAGAGGGAGAGGTGAAGAATATAAGATATCAACGACCTCTCTCTGATCACCTCCTCAACAAATATGTGAGTCAGTATGACCAACGCCGACGGTCCAACTATGATGATGAAGGAGATCGTCTGCCAGAGAAGCCGAAGACATCGTCGGCAGGATCGCGATGAGGAGGAGCACGAGCGCCGTGCCACGGACACATCAAGGGAGCAAGATGACAACGCCAGACACTGGGACTGCCCTTTCTTCAGACACTGCTGGGATTCAGAATGAGCCGATTGCCCACAATCGGCAATTGCCCAGAATGCAACAAGAAGAAGAAGGAGGCAGCCAATGTGTCTGTGTTCGAGCGCTTAGGGCCTCTCCCGCCACAAAGCAAACGCGCTGAGTCACCTCGTTGGGCAGATCTTGAGGATTCCGAAGACGAGGGACTAGAAGAAGAAGAAGACAGGTACCACCGTCCAAGGTGGTGCCCTGACGGACTCAGCCGTTCACAAAAACGCAGGGTTCAGCGGTTGCGCGGCCTGGAGGAAGCCGAAAGGTTATACCTGCATACGCTAAGGAAGGCACGGCCTGATCTGGCTGCAAAAGTTCAGCGAGCCCTGGATGAAGAGGGTCGTCCACGGAGAATGGAGTGGCGCCCCAAACAAAGGAGAGCCGATGATGAAACATCGGCTGGCACGAACATGGTGTTCATCCTCCCTTCGGAGTTCAGTGCTCCAGGTTTAGATGAGACATCCGTGGCACAACTTGATTGCGGCCCACGGCCGGTTATCTTTGAGAAGCCACGAGAAAAGAGCTACAGCATCTGCGGCCCTGTACTTACGAGGATATATCGATGGGAGGCCTGTAAACAAGATGCTGGTGGACACCGGAGCGGCAGTTAACATCATGCCGTACTCTATGCTACGTCGGCTGGGACGCTCTAGCTCGGATCTAATCAAGACCAACGTGACATTGAGCGATTTCAACGGCCAAGCGTCTGAAGCACAAGGAGTTCTGAACGTGGATCTGACCGTAGGAAGAAAAACTATCCCTACAACGTTCTTCATCGTCGATAGCACGAGCAGTTATGCTGTGCTGCTAGGAAGAGATTGGATCCACGCCAACTGTTGTATTCCCTCCACGATGCACCAATAATACAGTGGGATGGAGATGAGGTAGAGGTCGTCCAGGCCGATGACTCAGCCGAAGTTTCAACAGCTGGCATGAACGCATGGGAAGCAGCAGGCCAAGAACCCCTCTCAGGCATCAACTTGGACGACTGCGAGCGCATCGATGTGACAAAGGAAAGGGTTAAGCTGGTTTTATCCACTGGCCTGACCATGTAGTTGAAGCAAAACGATGTGCAACTTGGTGAGGCTGATCCTTGTGATCGGCCCCAAAAGTCTATGAAGGGATATTACAGAACCTTCAGTCAGCGCTCCAACCATTATGGAGGCCGGTCCCAGCAATCGGCCAAATTTATCCTCACCACATGTTCTGCTTGTGTTCGCCCTTGACCCTATCGGAGCCGACGTGCGAATTACAGAGCCGATATCTGCCATTCTTTGACAGCTTCGGCTCGGGGGGCACCTAAATATGGGAGCAGATGCAGGGGTACATGTGTGCAATGAAATACTGGGGGCCGATAGGAGAAAATCGGCCAGTAAAAAATTTTTACAGCCGATGCAAGGGCATCGACTTTAGAATTGAGAAACAGCCGATGCGCAGCCATCGACTCTAGTGGAATTATGCGATGTCTATCGAGCCTCCACCAAATCCAGGCCAGCGGTGGTGCCTTCTGTTGCTTCGAGGGAATAAACGATGGAAATTTCTTCAGCTGCTTCGAGCCGATCCGGGTTCCTGAACCTTTTTGTCAAGGATTTCCAATCTTTGGGACTAGTTCAGCTGAAACGGAAGATTATCGGCTGTCTGAGGAAAAAAGAGGATCGGCTTTGGCGCATTCTCTCTGACATTATCGCCTCGAGTAAGGCTCGGGGGCAGCAGGCTCGAGTAAGGCTCGGGGGCAGGCCTGGTGGATGCTCTGTTTTACTCTGTTTAAAGAGCCGATGGGGATACCATCGGCTGCTCCTTCATTGCAACCTTCTTCACAATGATGAGTACTGAAGAGGATTATTGGATTTGGTTGGAAAAGTTCAAAGATTTCCCTGAAGATCCTGCGTTTTCCACCAGATCTAGAAAATCATCAGTTGAAGAAGGGAAGGGTGAATTTCAAAGAACCGATGCGGTGCTATCGGCTCAATACGCATTGGCAAAGGGGACGAATCGGCAAGGTCAGTAGGAAGAGGGAATCGGCTCAATTAAACTCAGAAGAAATCGGCAAAATCAAATTGGGGAAAAGTTCTTCATTAATAGGCGAGATTTCTTACATAAAGGGCTAATTGCTCTCAAAAGGAAATACTAGGGGATACATTGCCCCATCTACTACTACTGGCCCTATTCTAGAGGTCCTATCTACGGGCCATCACTGCCCTCGTCGTCGCCGTCGTCGCCGCTGTCGGCGCTGCTTCCGGCGGGCTCGTCGTCGCTCCAGTGGCCGCCGATCGGGCCCTCATTGTCCTCATCTTCTTCGTCAGCGTCATCGTCGCTGTCGAAATCGCTGAGGTTACCCGGCCAGGGGCAGAACCGCTTGGCCGGCGGCTCGTCGGAGGAGGTGTCATCCTCCTCCTCTTCCTGCTCCTCCTCCTCCCCGAAGAGGTGAAGTCGCAGGAGAAGCTATCGTCGTCGCTTCTCCTCCTCCGTTTCCCCAACGGTGAGGAAGCGGAGGTCACTCTCCCCGTCCGTCGAGGACTGGTCGTCCTCGGACCAGATGGAGAAGTCGTGGTCTGACTCCTCCCCGGCCGCAATGGCGCGGCGGATGTTCGCCGCGTGGACCTCTGCCGGGTTGTACTCCGGCGTCGGCTCACGGGATGTGGAGGACTGGCTGGAAGGATCCGATGGAGCAGAGGAGGAAGAAGACATGGTGGCAGGAGGGCTTTTGGAGTGCTAGTGCGAAGGAGATGCAGAGGAGAACTGTTCGTAGCGGTTAAATAAAAGGAGATATAGTGGAAATTCAATGCCACAGCAGTTTCCGAGGAAGTGGTGCCTAAAGAAAAAAAAACTGCCAGATCACGCGGAGAAGTTGAGAAGGCAGGCATCATGATGAAGGATACTGCAACGGTTCTGCCACGACATGACCCGACGAAGGAAACAGAGTGATTTTGGAATTACCAATTCCAAAACCAGGGGGCATGTGTTATCACCATTTGACCGAGTCAGAGGTGGGCCACGATTGAGATAGACTTGAAGATATACATGGAAGGAAAAACAAGAATTGGCCTTATACACGAAGTTGGGCTGAATTGCCCATGTATCTGTAATATAGTAGATCGCATCTTAGATTAAAAGTTAGAGTTTTACTCGTGCACGGTTAGGTGCACGTCCGAATTAGAAAGTCCCTTGGACTATAAATATGTATCTAGGGTTTATGGAATAAACAACAACTCACGTTCAACAACCAAAACAAACCAATCTCGGCGCATCGCCAACTCCTTCGTCTCGAGGGTTTCTATCAGGTAAGCGACATGCTGCCTAGATCGCATCTTGCGATCTAGGCAGCACAAGCCCCACGTTGTTCATGCGTTGCTCGTATGAAGCGCTTTTGATGGCGAGCAACGTAGTTATCATAGATGTGTTAGGGTTAGCATAGTTCTTCGTATAACATGCTTACGTAGTGCAACCCTTGCATGTCTAGCCGCCCTCACGCCTATCTCGTGGGGGCGGCACCCTGCTTGTTCATTATTTAGTAGATCTGATCCGTTACGATTGCTCCTTGTTATGCAAGGATTAGTTTAATATCTGCAATAGTTAGGCCTTACAAAGGGGGGAGGATCCAGCGGCACGTAGGGTGGCGTTCGCAAGTCCTAAACGGGATGTTCCGAGGATCAACTTCATGTTGGTTTTTAGGCCTTGTTTAGGATCGGCTTACGATCACCGTGCGTGGCCGCGAGGCCCAACCTGGAGTAGGATGATCCGATTATGCGGTGAAAACCCTAAATCGTCGTAGATCTAATTAGCTTTATCTTGATCAAGCAGGATCACCATATTCGTGCACCCCGTACGAATCATGGGTGGATCGGCTCTTTGAGCCGATTCACAGGATAACCTGAGAGCCGATCGAGGCTCTTATTTAATGTTTACGTGTATGCCATGCAGAAACTAAGCGAGGCATCCCCATCACCTTCCTGACCAGGTATAGGTCAGGTGGCACGCCCTTGCACTTCGCATCGACCAGAAGAGCATTGCGGGCCGTCGCTCGGAGGGGTCTCAGCCAGCCGCAGCTCTAGGCTCTTCCCGGCTCTACCGTGTTGACAGCCGCTGCCCGCCGGTGGGTTTTGGCAGTCAACAACTGGTCGCATCAGGCGTGAACACCAGCTTGGCATGTTTGCAGTCCTTCGGTCATGGGCGACAGACATGTGTCTACGTAGTCTTGGGGTGCTCATTCAATGCGGCGGCGGTCGACGCCTTCGATGTCATCCCCTCATCGCGATTTCAAGGGTTTCCTCCTGCATTCGGAAATGGGTCAGTTGATTTAGACGGAATCAGGTGAAGGGGGAGACAGAATGCGCATGGGCGAACCCTACAACAAGACCTGTCCCTGTTCCTAGCATGCAGAGTTTTCTTTGAAATTGTTGTTGCTAGAAGAATTTATTTTCTTGGTCCAACGAGAAATTTACCAGCAGAGCATCTATCTCAAATTCATTCTCTTTAAAAAAGTGCAAACAATTGCAAAATAAATTCCTTAATCATACATAAAACGAATAGGTAAGTCACTATACAAGATAAGCACACGCACACGGAAGCCTAGCAATCGGAGAATATGTGACTTGTATTTGAAGACTTACAATAAAATAACTAAGTCAAAGATCCTCAAAACATGGAGGTAGAAAGAGCATCTTAAATAATACTATGTGACTTTGCTTTGGTTATACAGATTCATCCATAGGATTCATACTAAGTATATGAATGTGTGATATACTCATCACGACATTGGTTGTGAAATGTGCATCTAAGAAAATACAAGTTTGCCACCTCCTCAACTATAAATTGGTACAGAAATAAACACTTATATCTGGATCAGATGATGTCCCCTAAACTCTAGTTGGGTGTGGGTGTGGTTTTCGCCAGTTTCCCTTAATTAACCGTGTGTTGTATGGTTTTCAGGTCTGATTTTCCTTTTTAACTGCACCATTTTCCCTCTTCCGATAATGCATTGCGGGAGCTCCCCGCCCTCTTGACGAGGTTCCGTCAAAAAAAGAAATAAACATGCACTGAAACTATTCGAAATTATTAGAGCAATTCATTATCTTTCTAGTTTCTACGATAAATATTTGTGTTTCCAGGTTTATAGAAGTACTGACCAGTTGTATCAGTTTTTACGATAAATATTTGTATTTCCAGGTTTATAAAAGTACTGACGAGTTGTATCATGATGACTCCATGAAGCGTCTGCAATCAAGGAAAGATATTTGGCAACAAATTTAGTGGCCCAGTCTATGTGCAACTCTGTTCATTTTATCTTGAAGAATCACCTCCACTATACAAAAAGGATATAGCTGTAGCTAGGTAGTGTACAACTTATATAAATCATACATAAGAGGAGAAAATTGATACATTAAAGCTGCAAAATTATACTGTGACTTTAGCGTACCTCTTGGAATTCGCAAGGCATAGCACGCAGATATCTTGGAGAAAGTATCCGCACTCATATCATGTAAGAACAAATTTGTAAAAGTATAAAAATCTACCGATAGACTATAAAAATCTGCGACCAAAAGCAACAAGCCATCAAGACTAAATTACTTGCTAAGATTCTCTTGTATGATAAAATTTGCAAGAAAAGCTCTTTGGCTCCCTCATAGAAAAAAATACATCGAGAACCAACCTGAGGTTGGGTGGTTAGGAGGGTGGTTGTACCCCCAGCCCACCAGAGTTCAAACCCCAGGTTTGACATCTGTGTGTCTCATCAAGGCGGAATATTCATTCAGTGGGAGGCGACGCCCGTCGACAACGAGGCGCCTGTGGTGACTTCGCCAATTTCAAGATCCAATCCGCCGACTCAGTCTTCGGAGGTGCTCATAGGGGTAGGGTATGCGTGTGTATGCTCCTGTATGATGAAATATGCAAGAAATGTTATTTGGCTCTCTCATAAAAAAAACATCAATAAGAAAATAACATGTACATTGGCTCTATGTGAAATGTATGCACAATAGTATTGTACATTGATATCATCAGCAAAAGAGAATCATGACAACAAACTGCGACAATTAAAATGGCCTGCTATGGTCTAAGGTAGGTGGCCGGCGGACTGGATGTCCTCCTAGCTCCGCAGGAGCGGGAGGAGGCGGAGGGTGGTCGGCGGCAGGAGCTACGCTCGGGTCGTGCAGGGTGATGAGCGGGAACCAGCTAGCGCTGACCTTTGCAAGTGTTTGAGCCTTATCCTCCAAAGCTGCTTCAAGAAGAAAGTGTGAAATTAGAGACATGCTATGCGTCAAAAAATCATACGATGCAACATATAGTACTTTATCTTTTCCTGCAACAGCCATCTCAGATAGCACATCCCACATTGTCCCCTCCCTAACATCCTCATCTATATCCCATTCTTCTTCCACAAAGTATCCACTATTTGAGCTAAAGCCCTTTTGCCACTCCTCGTGATCAAGTTTTGTCATTGGTGGAACAGAAGGAGATACATATATGTCAGTTTGTTCACGAAGTGGACAATCATAATATGTGTTTCCTCCCGATTCCTTTGAGGCCGCCATTTCACCATCGCACTCATAAAACATTGGCAACAGCAAGGTTTTCATCCATGTTTCTGTCTGGATTAAGTTTTTTGTCCTTTGCTGACACATGTGGGTTCCCTCGTTTACAGAAGATACCACACCAAACACTAGTAGAAAACCCCTCATCCATCTAAGCCTTTAGTACCGGTTCCCTTACGAACCGGTACGAAAGGCTTTATTAATACCGGTTGCAGGGGTGGGACATCTATACCGGTTCGTAACGGACCTTTAATACCGGTTCGTGTGTTTTTGCCCAGTTTCCAGGCGGTGGTGGGGCCAAGGCTGCACCTTTAGTACCGGTTCATGTAAGGAACCGGTACTAAAGGGTCCATGCCCTATATCAGCGCGCGGCAGCGCGCCCGACCTCCCTGCATATCTCATTTCCTTCTCATCCTCTCTCACATTTCCAAATATTTTGCACCTCTCACACTCCAATAATTTTCATTTTTCTCCACCATTTTAACAAGATTAACGGCATACATCTATCCAGGGTTAGCAATATCATCCTTCCTTCCGGCGTTTCTAATTTAGCTCATTTCTTTGGTAGTTTTAACTCGTACTATTTTTCTAGTGCAAGCAAGGTGTTCGATGAAATGCCTAAGTTAGTGATTTTTTTTTATATGCAATTTGAGCTAAAATTATGGTACGTTTTGTAGGTTTTAATTAGTATCATCCCCGTCCTTACCGCCGTCGATCGCCAGCGTCGTCCCCTAGCCGGCACGGTACCACCTCGGTGAGCCCCTCTTCTTTTTTATAAAAACAATTAGTTTTATGTGATGAACTTGAATATTAATTAAGTTGGTCACTCATATATCCATGATGTTGTGTATTTAATGATTTTTGATATACATATAAAATGCAGATGAGTCGACAATGGATGTACGGTGACCGGTGCCATCCCGAGTTCATTAATGGCATGCATTATTTTCTCAACGTGGCTAAGGCAAACAGGCGGTCGAATGGTTTCATGTATTGTCCATGTAGTTCCTGTAAGAATATGAAGGATTACTCTACCTCGAAGACCCTTCACGTCCACCTGCTGGAGAACGGTTTCATGCCCAGCTATAATTGTTGGACCAAGCACGGAGAAAGAGGGGTTATATTGGAAGACAACGAAGAAGAAGAGGATAGTGACAACTATCCCTTATTCACTGAAGACGGTGATAGTAGAATGGGGGAAGACGAAGCTGAAGAAGAGCCCATTTTCGATGAGCCGATTTTTGATGACCCGGATGACGATTTGGGTCGGGCCATTCTTGATGCGAAGATGAACTGCGGAAATGAAAAGAAGAGGTTGAAGTTGGAGAAAATGTTAGAGGATCACAACAAACTGTTGTACCCAAATTGCGAAAATGGTCAGAAAAAGCTGGGTACCACGCTGGAATTGCTGCAATGGAAGGCAGAGAATGGTACTTCTGACAAGGGATTTGAAAAGTTGCTGAAAATAATAAAGAAGATGCTTCCAGGGGAGAACGTGTTGCCCTCTAGCACGTACGAAGCAAAGAAGGTTGTCTGCCCTCTAGGATTAGAGGTGCAGAAGATACATGCATGCATCAATGACTGCATCCTCTACCGCGGGGAGTACGAGAATTTGAATGCATGCCCGGTATGTAGTGCATTGAGGTATAAGATCAGGCGAGATGACCCTGGCGATGTTGAGGGTGAGTCCACCCCCAGGAAGAGGGTTCCTGCGAAGGTGATGTGGTATGCTCCTATAATACCACTTGAAACGTTTGTTCCAACAAAGAGCATGCCAAGTTGTTGCGATGGCACAAAGAGGACCGTAAGAAAGATGTGATGCTGAGACACCCCGCTGACGGGTCGCAGTAGAGAAAAATCGACAGAGAGTTCAAGTCATTTTCAGATGACGCAAGGAACTTAAGATTTGGTCTAAGTACAGATGGCTTTAATCCTTTCGGGAGCAGAGCTCCAGTCATAGCACCTGGCCAGTGACTCTATGTATCTATAACCTTCCTCCTTGGTTGTGCATGAAGCGGAAGTTCATTATGATGCCATTGCTCATCCAGGGCCCGAAGCAACCCGGCAACGACATTGATGTGTACCTGTTGACTGCCAAAACCCACCGGCGGGCAGCGGCCTGTCAACACGGTAGAGCCGGGAAGAGCCTAGAGCTGCGGCTGGCTGAGACCCCTCCGAGCGATGGCCCGCAATGCTCTCTGGTCACACGCGGCGATGCGAAGTGCAGGGTGTCACCTGACCTATACCTGGTCGGAAGGTGATGGGGATGCCTCGCTTAGTTTCCTCGCATGGCATACACGTAAACATTAAATAAGAGCCTCGATCGGCTCAGTTATCCTGTGAATCAGCTCAAAGAGCCGATCCACCCATGATTCGTACGGGGTGCACGAATATATGGTGATCCTGCTTGATCAAGATAAAGCTAATTAGATCTACGACGATTTAGGGTTTTCACCGCATAATCGGATCATCCTACTCCAGGTTGGGCCTCGCGGCCACGCACGGTGATCGTAAGCCGATCCTAAACAAGGCCTAAAAACCAACATGAAGTTGATCCTCGGAACATCCCGTTTAGGACTTGCGAACGCCACCCTACGTGCCGCTGGATCCTCCCCCTTTGTAAGGCCTAACTATTGCAGATATTAAACTAATCCTTGCATAACAAGGAGCAATCGTAACGGATCAGATCTACTAAATAATGAACAAGCAGGGTGCCGCCCCCACACCTGAGATAGGCGTGAGGGCGGCTAGACATGCAAGGGTTGCACTACGTAAGCATGTTATACGAAGAACTATGCTAACCCTAACACATCTATGATAACTACGTTGCTCGCCATCAAAAGCGCTTCAGTACGAGCAACGCATGAACAACGTGCTTGTGCTGCCTAGATCGCAAGATGCGATCTAGGCAGCATGTCGCTTACCTGGTAGAAACCCTCGAGACGAAGGAGTTGGCGATGCGCCGAGATTGGTTTGTTTTGGTTGTTGAACGTGAGTTGTTGTTTATTCCATAAAACCTAGATACATATTTATAGTCCAGGGGACTTTCTAATCGTGGGAATATCCCATCGTGCACGATACAAACTCTAACTTTTGATCTAAGATATAATCTACTATAACTAAAGATACACGGGCAATCTAGCCCAAATTCTCCGTGCAAGGCCGCTTCAGAGATCTTCCACGTGTAATCTTCCAAGCCCATCTCTCTAACGGCCCACCTTCGGATTTGACCAAAATCTGGTGATAACACATGTCTGGTTTTGGAAAATCATTTCCAAAATCATTATGCTTTCCTTTGTCGGGTCATTCATGAGTAAGCCAGCATTATGCCATGTTCTCAATCTCCTCTTCGATCTCTGTCAAAACCGATAGCTGTATCGGATTAAATTTCCACCAGGCTCCTCATTACCGCTGTCATCGATTAGCTCGTAGGCCAAGAACTTCTCAATTTCAGGCTGCGATTTGGTATTCGACCATAATTTTTCGCAATTCCTTAGCCGATGACTACCCATCGGCTATTTTGAGAATCTAGTCCCTTTCCTCCTCTTGCAGCGACAGGACGGTCCAAAATCTGTAAAAGCCGATGGCCTCCTTTCCTGATTCCTCTCCATAGCTTCAGCAATCTTCTTTCGCGACCAGAACTGCTTCCAGAGAGGATCACGATGCAGGATCAACCGATGCAACTCCAATCGGTTTCTTAAGAACCAAATATCCATGTAGTCCGTTGCCCCCCGAGCCTTCATCAAGGCGAGAACAGTAGTGAGCCAACCACATGTGCCACCATCGGCCTCCGAATTGTAATGCAGAATCAGCCGATTCTATCAAAATCGGCTTCCCAGAGAATTTTTAAGGCGAGCTGCCCCCCGAGCCTTAACCAAGGCAAGAATACCGGCAAGGATACACAAGTCGCTGATCAGCTTTCTTCTACTGAACGTCAATATTGATGTAAACCTTGAGCACATAGCCAGTAGGTCTTGGTCTTGTGTGACTGTACTAGAGTCGATGGCTGCGCATCGGCTTCGCTTCTTGCGCAAATTTTTTTTTGTTTGGCCGATTTTTTCTCAATCGGCCCCCAAAGTTTCACTGCACACATGCTTACACATGTTTATCTGCACGTGTTCATCTGACTATATCCCCCAATGTTTCACTGCACGCATGTCTGCACGTGTTTATCTGCACGTGTTCATCTGACTATATGCCCCCCGAGCCGATATCTGCCAAATGACTGTAGATATCGGCTTTCATGGTTAGACAGGGCACTGCACTTGCACGTCGGCCTCGCAAAGATTCATGCTGACTTTCATCTGCCGACGTGGCCGCCGCCCAGTGGATCGTTGCTGAACACAAGCAGAATATGTGCAGAGGATAATTTTGGCCGATTGCTGGAATCGGCCTCCACATTGCTTGTTCGATGAAGGTTTTGTAATGTCCCTCCATAAACTTTTTGGGGCCGATCACAAGGATCAGCCTCGCCTGGTTTGCCCATTGGCTTAATCTTGCTACTCGGTCAGGCTGGATAAAACCAACCCAACCTCTGACTTGATGCGCCTGCTGTCGTCCACCTTGAGTGCATCGTATAATCGTGGAGCACTAAGCTCCGTCGGCAAGACGAGCACCATGTTTGTGCCAGCCGATGTTTCATCATCGGCTTTCTTGCTTGGGACGCCACTCCATTCTCCGTGGTCGACCCTCTTCATCCAGGGCTCGCTGAACCTTTGCGGCCGATCAGGCCGTGCCTTCCTTAGCGTATGCATAACCTTTCGGCTTCCTCCAGGCCGCGCAACCGCTGAACCCTGCGCTTTTGTGAACGGCTGAGTCCGTCAGGGCACCACCTTGGACGGTGGTACCTGTCTTCTTCTTCTGGTCCCTCGTCTTCGGAATCCTCAAGATCTGCCCACCGAGGGGACTCAGCACGTTTGCTTTGTGGCGGGAGAGGCCCTAAGCGCTCGAACACAGACACATTGGCTGCCTCCTTCTTCTTCTTGTTGCATTCTGGGCAATTGCCGATTGTGGGCAATCGGCTCATTCCTGAATCCCAGCAGTGTCTGAAGAAAGGGCAGTCCCAGTGTCTGGCGTTGTCATCTTGCTCCCTTGATGTGTCCGTGGCACGGCGCTCGTGCTCCTCCTCATCGCGATCCTGCCGACGATGTCTTCTGGCTTCTCTAGCCAGACGATCTCCTTCATCATCATAGTTGGACCGTCGGCGTTGGTCGTACTGACTCACATATTTGCTGAGGAGGTGATCAGAGAGAGGTCGTTGATATCTTATATTCTTCACCTCTCCCTCTGTGGCGTAGCGCTTGCCATCATGATGGAGCTGATCGCGTGGAGCGGCCTCCTCTGTGTCCTTGCTATGAGAGCAGCTGCCCTCATCTCCATCTTTGCCAGAGTGGTTCCCAGGTCCTACCATGTTGATGCTGAACGAGGATCCTGGCTGGCAACCCTCAGGGTAGGTGACTTCCACCATGTTAACGGCGGGAAGGGTTGGGTGTCGACCTTCATGGCGTACTGGTTGAAAATTAGGCGCCCTTCTCTATCGCCGCTTGGATGTGCCGACGCCACACCCTGCAGTGCAGGCATGGGAGAGCGAGTTGTGGAATTTGCAGTATGGCTTTCCGTTCAGCTCTTGCGCCGTGGGGAACTTGAGACCTTCAGGAATCGTCAACTGTTTCTCCTTGAGCAGGAGGTCGAAGATTTGTTCAGTCTTGGTCACGTCAAAATCAAATCCCCTCGGCGGCCCCGGTGGCTTTACCCATTTGCAGGATACGGGGGTTCCTCCCCAGTCCACTCAGCCACTGCTACTTCTTGGTCTCCCGCAGAACTTCGCTTCCTCCATCGACCAGACTATCGCACGCTTGAACTTGTCTTGGTACAGGTCCGGTGGCGCTGTTCATATGCCGATAATTTCTGAACCATGTGCGCCGCCTAGGGATAATCGCTTGGGAGGCCATGTCCTTGAGCTGTGTTGCAAGGCCAGCTACCGCCAACTCGACTGCTTCCTTTTCAGCTATACGAACCGAATAACATCGTTCCTCGATTCCTGAAGCGCTGGATGTACTCTCCACCGTTTCTCCGCGCTTCTGACGTAGTTGTGCTAGATCGGCAATGCTAGACTCGGAAGCTTCCGAATGGTATTGCATATGGAACTGTTCTTCCAATTGCTTCCAAGACTGGATGGAGTTTGCTGGCAAAGAGGTGTACCATCCAAAAGCCGATCCCGTGAGGGACTGTGAAAAGAGCCTCACGCGTAGCTGATCCGACACCGAAGCCGGTCCTAGTTGCGCCAAATATCGGCCGACGTGCTCGATGGAGCTGGAGCCATCTCGATCCACTGAATTTGGAGAAGTCGGGAGCCGATATTTAGGTGGCAGCGGGATCACTCGTACTCTGGGTACGGCTTGGAATAGCCGATTGCCCTCCTTTTCGGCACCATGCCGAACTGGTCTCTTAGTATGGTACTGATCTGATCCGCCGTGCCGGCCGGCAGGAGTTGCACTCAAGATTCGCCGGGTGGCGTACTTAGCCAGCCATGTTTGCTTTTCCATCTCTCGAGCCAACCGCAGGAGCCGGGCTCTGGAGTTTCGTCGGGGTGGCGTACTTAGTTAGCCACGTCTGCTTCTCAAGCTCTGTTGCTGACGTTCCTCCTGTTTTCGCCGGAGCCCCTGATGTTGTGGCCTGGTTTGAGAGTGCCCAGTTGCCACAATCTGGCACATAAGTGCACGCGTATCCTTGAGGGATCTCCTTAGGCGCCTCCGCCAAGAACTGGTAGTCACTAGGGTCACCACCTTGTAGACGACGAATGCCGGTGTAGCCGGCACTTCAGGTGCTGCCAACGCATATGGCAGCGGTGGACGGGACTGGAGTGGCAACTCTCCTTGATGCGTCCCGAGAGCTGGTCCCGACGGCGAGTACGGTGGCTCATGATCTCCTGGATCACGCGCAGAGCGACACGCTCCAACACGTTGACCAAGTTTTCGAGTGGCGGTGTAGCGAGTGAGCCACCAAGTAGTTGATCTCCTGCCGTAGGCCCCTGGTGCGTTCCTCCGACGGGGCAGAGAGATCTATCCCATCGAGTGCACCTTGCGGTGAGAATCCCTTCCATCTGATGCCATGGGAACGGGTTCTCTGAAAAGAGCCGATGAGGTCGGCTTCGAGGGTGACCTTGATCTCGTCATATCTCTTCTTGAGCTCGTTGCAGCTCCTCGTAGGTGACTGGCGTGCCGTCCGCCATCTCAGATGTAGATGGCGATGTGGTTGATGTAGATGATGGTCCCACCGGGCGTGCCAGAATGTGTTGACGCCAAAACCCACCGGCGGGCAGCGGCCTGTCAACACGGTAGAGCCGGGAAGAGCCTAGAGCTGCGGCTGGCTGAGACCCCTCCGAGCGACGGCCCGCAATGCTCTTCTGGTCACACGCGGCGATGCGAAGTGCAAGGGCGTGCCACCTATACCTGGTCGGAAGGTGATGGGGATGCCTCGCTAGTTTCCTGCATGGCATACACGTAAACATTAAATAAGAGCCTCGATCGGCTCTCAGGTTATCCTGTGAATCGGCTCAAAGAGCCGATCCACCCATGATTCGACGGGGTGCCGAATATGGTGATCCTGCTTGATCAAGATAAAGCTAATTAGATCTACGACGATTTAGGGTTTTCACCGCATAATCGGATCATCCTACTCCAGGTTGGGCCTCGCGGCCACGCACGGTGATCGTAAGCCGATCCTAAACAAGGCCTAAAAACCAACATGAAGTTGATCCTCGGAACATCCCGTTTAGGACTTGCGAACGCCACCCTACGTGCCGCTGGATCCTCCCCTTTGTAAGGCCTAACTATTGCAGATATTAAACTAATCCTTGCATAACAAGGAGCAATCGTAACGGATCAGATCTACTAAATAATGAACAAGCAGGGTGCCGCCCCCACACCTGAGATAGGCGTGAGGGCGGCTAGACATGCAAGGGTGAGGGCGGCTAGACATGCAAGGGTTGCACTACGTAAGCATGTTATACGAAGAACTATGCTAACCCTAACACATCTATGATAACTACGTTGCTCGCCATCAAAAGCGCTTCAGTACGAGCAACGCATGAACAACGGGCTTGTGCTGCCTAGATCGCAAGATGCGATCTAGGCAGCATGTTGCTTACCTGGTAGAAACCCTCGAGACGAAGGAGTTGGCGATGCGCCGAGATTGGTTTGTTTTGGTTGTTGAACGTGAGTTGTTGTTTATTCCATAAAACCTAGATACATATTTATAGTCCAGGGGACTTTCTAATCGTGGGAATATCCCATCGTGCACGATACAAACTCTAACTTTTGATCTAAGATATAATCTACTATAACTAAAGATACACGGGCAATCTAGCCCAAATTCTCCGTGCAAGGCCGCTTCAGAGATCTTCCACGTGTAATCTTCCAAGCCCATCTCTCTAACGGCCCACCTTCGGATTTGACCAAAATCTGGTGATAACAGTACCTGAGGCCATTGGTTGAAGAACTTTTAGAGTTGTGGCGTGACGAAGGTGTACCTGTGTGGGATGAGCACGAACAAAAGGAATTTAACCTACGAGCGTTGTTATTTGTAACCATCAATGATTGGCCTGCTCTTGGTAACATTTCAGGGCAGTCAAACAAGGGATACAATGCATGCACACACTGTTTAGGTGAGACTGATAGTAATTATTTGGGAAACAAGAATGTGTACCTGGGGCATCGTCGATTTCTTCCAAAACAACATCACGTAAGAAAGAGAGGAAAGCATTTCGGAGGTGAGGCAGATAACCGAACGAAGCCTACCCGCCCTACTGGGGAAGTTATATATGATATGGTCAAGGATTTAAAAGTGATCTTTGGAAAGGGTCCCGGCGGACAATCTGTTCCGCATGATGTTGACGGACACGTACCCATGTGGAAGAAGAAGTCGATATTTTGGGAGCTACCCTACTGGAAATTCTTAGAGGTTCACTCTGCAATCGACGTGATGCACGTGACGAAACTTCTTGGGCGTGTATGGGAAGACAAAAGATACACCGGATGCACGGCAGGACCAGCAAAGTATCCACGAAGGAAACAACCTGAATCCAGAGAAGTATCAAGGTCCTGCCAGCTACGCTCTTACCAAAGAGGAGAAGGAGATCTTTTTTGAAGTTCTGAGTAGCATCAAGGTCCCGTCTGGCTTCTCGTCGAATATAAAGGGAATAATAAACATGTCGGAGAAAAAGTTTCAAAACCTAAAGTCTCATGACTGCCACGTGATTATGACACAATTACTTCCGGTTGCATTGAGGGGGCTTCTGCCGGAAAATGTTCGAGTACCCATTGTGAAGCTATGTGCGTTCCTCAATGCAATTTCTCAGAAGGTGATCAATCCACTTACTCTACAAAATTTACAGAAGGATGTGGTCCAATGTCTAGTCAGCTTCGAGTTGGTGTTCCCACCATCCTTCTTCAATATTATGACACATCTCCTAGTTCACCTGGTCGAAGAGATTGGCGTTCTCGGTCCTGTATTTCTACACAACATGTTCCCCTTTGAGAGATTCATGGGAGTCTTAAAGAAGTACGTTCATAACCGTGCTAGGCCAGAAGGAAGCATCTCCAAGGGCTATGGAACAGAGGAGGTCATTGAGTTTTGTGTTGACTTTATTCCTGACCTTAAGCCGATCGGTGTTCCTGAATCGCGCTATGAGGGGAGACTGCGTGGAAAAGGCACGCTAGGAAAGAAATCAGCAACGTGTATGGACGGACATTCTTTCACTCAAGCACACTACATAGTTCTACATAATTCCATCTTGGTGGCTCCGTACAAAGAGGAACACAAGGATATCTTACGCTCTAAATACCCGGAGCAACGTGAAGATTGGATTGATGGAGAACACATGAAGACTTTCGGCGGTTGGTTGCAAACACGTCTCATGAATGTCACCGATGACGAGCAGCTGTACTTGTTGGCCAAGCAACCATCTTCTACTATATCGACTTTTCAAGGGTACGAGATTAATGGGAACACATTTTACACTTTCGCCCAAGACAAAAAGAGCACCAACCAAAACAGTGGTGTCCGCTTTGATGCAGAAGATGGCAATGGGAACAAGGTCACATATTATGGGTACATAGAGGAGATATGGGAACTTGACTATGGACCTAATTTCAAGGTCCCTTTGTTCCGGTGCAAATGGTTCAACCTGAAAGACGGGGTACAGGTAGACCCGCAGTACGGAATGACTACAGTGGATTTCAAGAATCTAGGGTACGACACCGAACCATTCGTCCTAGCTAGTGAAGTGGCTCAGGTTTTTTATGTGAAGGATATGTCTAGCAAACCGAAAAAAAGAAAAGAAAGGCAAGAGGACACATCATACGATGAGCCAAAGCGGCACATAGTTCTTTCAGGAAAAAGAAACATCGTGGGAGTAGAGGACAAGACAGACATGTCAGAAGATTATAATAAGTTTGACGATATTCCACCCTTCAAGGTAAAAATTGACCCAAGCATCATCTTAAACAATGAAGATTGTCCATGGTTGCGTCGCAGTAAGAAGAAAGGGAAACAGACGAAGAAAACTCAGAAGACTAGCTAGCTACATATAGGGATCATAACTTGTGTATCTCAATATGGAAATCACTTTTGTGTAATGATGTTACTGTATGTAAGATATTAACAATGGAGATGGTTGGCTTGTTTTACTAGTTAAGTAGCTTTCACGGGCTTGCAGGGAAATTTTTCCGAGGCGGAACTTCCGAATATGCCATATATAGGGCATGTGCACCAAGGGCATATTCGAACGGGAGATTTCCCAACCCTTTCCCCAACATTGTTAGAGGAGATGGAGTCTTCCACGGGCTTGCAGGGAAAAATTTCCGAGGCGGAACTTCCGAAGATGCCATAGGGCGTGTGCACCAAGGGCATCTTCGACAAGTTCCGCCACGGGAGATTTCCCAACCCTTTCCCCAACATTGTTAGAGGAGATGGAGTCTTCCACGGGCTTGCAGGGAAATTTTTCCGACCTTCCGAAGAGCCATAGGCGTGTGCACCAAGGGCATCTAAAGGTTACCCACGCATCCTTATCCCACCGACAGGGCGTCGTGCGCTACATACTTTAGCTCATCGAGCAGGGCGTCCTTATCCTGCCGACAACTTTAGTACCGGTTGCACCCACCAACCGGTACTAAAGGTTACCCACGCGTCCTTATCCCACCGACAGGGCGTCGTGCGCTACATACTTTATCTCATCGAGCAGGGCGTCCTTATCCTGCCGACAGCTTTAGTACCGGTTGCACCCACCAACCGGTACTAAAGGTTTGCCTCTGTCTTCCCGCCTATTTTCTTCCCGCGCTTTCCACCGGTTCCCGCCTCTGTCTTCCCGCCATTTTTTCACTATATATATGTAGGCTTGGCCACCATTTACATATCACATCTAGACTCATATCTGCAAACCTCATCATTCTCTCCCATGGCTTCCATCGCATCTCTAACCCCCCGGGAGGCGGAGGCGCTTTGCGCCTCGAACTACCCCTGCCCGCCGGGCTACCGCGTCCCGACCGGCTGGTTGCTAAGCGTCGGAGGCGTACCGGTCCCTCCAGTCCCTCTAGGTGTGGCGCGCGAGATGGCCATCACGAACCACTACTACTTCGAGCTCACGCCAGAGCAGCGGAGGAATCCCCAGTGGCATCCCGACTACAGCCCGACTTGGGAAAGCTTCTTCATCAATCGGCGTGAGAGGGCGCTTGCCAGGCACGAGGAGGGCGGCCCGCCTCCTCCGAACTTCAACGAGGCCGGCCGTAGGCTGTGGTGGCGTGGCCGGACTCTCCAGGGTGTCATGGCCTACCGTGGCCCCCGCCTGCGCTACCCTCAGTCCCAGCCCACGCGTGCTCACCCGCCGACGTTCGAGTACCGCGACCCCGATGCCAGCGACGATGATGACGGCGACTACAACGACTACAGTGGCGACTACTACAGGGCTAGGCACGAGTATGACTGAATGACTCCAACAGTAGAATTTGGCCATGTATCTTTAATTTTCAGTTAAGCTATGTACTTTTAATTCGAGTTCACTCGTAATAAAATTTTATTCCCGCCCTTTCTTTCCCGCCTTTTTCCGTCGTACGTGGCGGGAAAGTTTCCCGCGCGGACGGCGTCGTAAGAGTAAAGAATAGAAACAAATAATATATAGAAAATAATTAGAAAATATATATAAAAGAAATATAAAAAAGGATATAGAAAAGAAATAGAAAAGAAAACAAACGGAAATAGAAAAAGAAATAGAAAAGAAATAGAAAAGAAAAGAAATAGAAAATAAAAAGAAAAGAAAAGAAACACAAAAGAAAAGAAAAAAAAGAAAAGAAAAGAAAGAAGAAACAGAAAGAAAAAATAAATAGAAAAGAAATATAAAAGAAATATAAAAAAGGATATAGAAAAGAAATAGAAAAGAAAACAAACGGAAATAGAAAAAGAAATAGAAAACAAATAGAAAAGAAAAGAAATAGAAAATAAAAAGAAAAGAAAAGAAACACAAAAGAAAAGAAAAAGAAACAGAAGAAAGAAGAAACAGAAAATAAAAAAGAAATAGAAAAGAAATAGCAAAAGAAAAGAAAACAGAAGAAAGAAAAACAAAAAAAAAACATTTGTGTTGCCCACCAACCAAGATTTAAAGGTCTTTCATTGGTGGTACCAATACCAAAGGCTCTTCCCCTCTATTTCACTTAGCCGCGGGCATTCCCCCCAATTCCCTTCTCACACCCGCAGAGACCACGCTCGCCGTCGCCGAGTTCCGCGCCCGCGCACGCCGCTGCCGTGCGCCGCCGTCGCTCGTCAGCGCCACGCCGCACGTCAGCCGTCGCCGCCGTTCCGCGCCAGCGCATCTCCTCTCCGCGCGCCGCCGCAGGTACGTCCTCCACCACGGCACTCGTCGTCGTCGTCTTTCCCTTGTCGTCGGCGTCTTTCCCTGCGCGCGCTCCACTGCTGTTGCAAAGCTCCGTCGCCGTGAAGGTAGCCGTCGCCGTGAAGCTGCTGCGCTCCTCCGCCTCGGCGCCGGCCATCGAACACCCACAAGGTGTTCGACGTTATGCCGAGGGCGTCGTCGGCGAAGGGCTGCGCGTGGAAGTCGCCGCGGACGACGAGCGGCGGTGCCGGGGCGAGGTCGATGCCGACGGCGCGGCGCACGCCGACGAGGCGGAGCGCGGCGACCTCCTGGCCGAGGCGCGCGCCGACGCAGAGCGCGCGGGAGGCGTCGGAGAGGAGGCCGTCCACCTTGCGGCGCCAGTCGCGGGTGGCCCAGACGCGGCGGAGGCGCGGGTCGAGCGTCTTGTTGAGCTGGTGGCAGTAGTCGTCGTAGAGCGGCGCGGCGCCGCGCGATGCGGATGTGCGGGTTGGGCGGGGAGGGTGGGAGGAGCGGGACGGCCACGGCGAGCCTGGCGGCGGCGGAGGATGGGGGAGGGGCGAGAAGGAGGAGTAGGAAGAACGTCGACGGGCAGTGGGCCGAGGGACGCCGAGCCGCCGCGCGACGTCGGCCATCCACGGGATGAACGTGTCGGCGACGAGGCAGTCGGGCAACCGAGCGGCACCAGCACGAAGTGGAGCGGCGCCGCCATGGTCCCTGTACTGGTGCTGGCGCCGGCAATTTATTTCATATTCAGCTGACGCTAGATACTTTGCTAAACATATACGTGTATGTTACAATGTAACGGATTCTTGGCATTCGAATTTTGTCTACTGACATATTGAACTCTCTACGCTAATTTGGTCGGCTGCAAGATCGTTATGTCTTCATACGTTGCATAGAAAGAATGACACAATGACACAGTTAGTTTCCAATTTTGATGAAGTTCAAATTTCAAATAGGGATTTTGATTATTAATCATATTTTAAAATTTTAGGCGGAGAAAAAATCAAGTTTTCAATGGGTAACTTTGAAGCTTTCCCTTTTATGCATCAATAGAGAGAAGAGCGAGAGGAAGAGCGCCGAGTGTTAGGGTTAGGGTCGAGAAAAAGAGAGAAGAGCGAGAGGAGGAGCGCCGAGTGTTAGGGTTAGGGTCGAGAAAAAGAGAGAAGAGCGAGAGGAGGAGCGCCGAGTGTTAGGGTTAGGGTCGAGAAAAAGAGAGAAGAGCGAGAGGAAGAGCCGAGTGTTAGGGTTAGGGTCGAGAAAAGAGAGAAGAGCGAGAGGAAGAGCGCGAGTGTTAGGGTTAGGGTCGAGAAAAAGAGAGAAGAGCGAGAGGAAGAGCGCCGAGTGTTAGGGTTAGGGTCGAGAAAAAGAGAGAAGAGCGAGAGGAAGAGCGCCGAGTGTTAGGGTTAGGGTCGAGAAAAAGAGAGAAGAGCGAGAGGAAGAGCGCCGAGTGTTAGGGTTAGGGTCGAGAAAAAGAGGAAGAGGAGAGGAAGAGCGCACAGTTTAAGTTAGTCGAAGAAACCAAGGTTTAAGAACGAGTAGGATCAAGAAGCACGTTGAAGGTTGATGGCGGGGATGTAGTGCGGCGCAACACTGATTCCGGTGCCAACGTGGAACCCGCACAACACAACCAAAGTACTTTGCCCCAACGAAACAGTGAGGTTGTCAATCTCACCGGCTTGCTGTAACAAAGGATTAACCGTATTGTGTGGAAGATGATTGTTTGCAGAAAACAGTAGAACAGTATTGCAGTAGATTGTATTTCAGTATAGAGAATTGGACCGGGGTCCACAGTTCACTAGAGGTGTCTCTCCCATAAGATAAACAACATGTTGGGTGAACAAATTACAGTTGGGCAATTGACAAATAAAGAGGGCATGACCATGCACATACATATTATGATGAGTATAGTGAGATTTAATTGGGCATTACGACAAAGTACATAGACCGACATCCAGCATGCATCTATGCCTAAAAAGTCCACCTTCAGTTATCATCCGAACCCCTCCAGTATTAAGTTGCTAACAATGACAATTGCATTAAGTATTGCGCGTAATGTAATTAGTGACTACATCCTTGAATATAGCACCAATGTTTTATCCCTAGTGGCAACAGCACATCCATAACCTTAGAGGTTCTTGTCACCCCTCCAGATTCACGGAGACATGAACCCACTATCGAGCATAAATACTCCCTCTTGGAGTTACTAGCATCAACTTGGCCAGAGCATCTACTAATAACGGAGAGCATGCAAGATCATAAACAACACATAGACATGAATTGATAATCAACATAACAAGTATTCTCTATTCATCGGATCCCAACAAACGCAACATATAGAATTACAGATAGATGATCTTGATCATGTTAGGCAGCTCACAAGATCCGACAATGAAGCACAATGGGGAGAAGACAACCATCTAGCTACTGCTATGGACCCATAGTCCAGGGGTAGACTACTCACACATCACTCCGGAGGCGACCATGGCGGCGTAGAGTCCTCCGGAGATGATTCCCCTCTCCGGCAGGGTGCCGGAGGCGATCTCCTGGATCCCCCGAGATGGGATCGGCGGCGGCGGCGTCTCTGGAAGGTTTTCCGTATCGTGGCTCTCGGTACAGGGGGTTTCGCGACGGAGGCTTTAAGTAGGCGGAAGGGCAGGTCAGGAGGCGGCACGAGGGCCCCACACCACAGGCCGCGCGGCCAAGGGGGGCCGCGCCGCCTAGGGTGTGGCCACCTCGTGGCCCCACTTCGTCTCCTCTTCGGACTTGGAAGTTTCGTGGCAAAATAGGACCCCGGGCGTTGATTTCGTCCATTCCGAGAATATTTCGTTACTAGGATTTCTGAAACCAAAAACAGCAGAAAACAGCAACTGGCACTTCGCATCTTGTTAATAGGTTAGTTCCGAAAATGCACGAATATGACATAAAGTGTGCATAAAACATGTAGATAACATCAATAATGTGGCATGGAACATAAGAAATTATCGATACGTCGGAGACGTA
Organism: Lolium multiflorum; assembly: GCA_030979885.1. Taxonomy (NCBI): domain Eukaryota; kingdom Viridiplantae; phylum Streptophyta; class Magnoliopsida; order Poales; family Poaceae; genus Lolium; species Lolium multiflorum. The sequence goes on along the minus strand of CM061750.1, from coordinate 94,667,073 downwards.
TCAAGCGCCGAGTGTTAGGGTTAGGGTCGAGAAAAAGAGAGAAGAGCGAGAGGAAGAGCGCCGAGTGTTAGGGTTAGGGTCGAGAAAAAGAGAGAAGAGCGAGAGGAAGAGCGGCGAGTGTTAGGGTTAGGGTCGAGAAAAAGAGAGAAGAGCGAGAGGAAGAGCGCCGAGTGTTAGGGTTAGGGTCGAGAAAAAGAGAGAAGAGCGAGAGGAGGAGCGCCGAGTGTTAGGGTTTTTTTTGCTTTCTTCATTTCAATTGTTATCCATCTAGCAATCTGTTATATGATCATTACATGATGAATGAAATATAATTGCTTTCTTCATTTTGCAGTGACATTGAGGTATGGAGGACGGCACCTTCGTCCGAGATGAGGAGGGGGAAGAAGCGGTGCAGAAATTGATCTATGAGAGTGCCCGTGGTCCGGAACCCGACGATGGAGATGACAACGAGTTCCAAGACTTTCTGAATGATTTTGGTGAGGGACTTGAGTCTGAACAAGTTAGAAAAGACAATGAAGTGTCCATCACAAACTCCGGCGAGGTGTATATCTATGTATCAATTAGTCTGTGTTCATCCCTAGATGCATTCATTTATTTGTATTGCACTTATTAACGAATAATTTTTTCTTTTAGCCTTCTGGATCATCGAGCAAGTCTGTTAGAACAAAACGAGGCCCGACGCGGGTGCTAAAGGGCGAGGGCAGGTTAGCCCTCACGGCATTCAAGGATAATGGTGAACCAGTGCATCCCAAGGAGTTTTGCCGCAAATTTACAAGTCAAGCCGGAGTTATTGTTAGGGACCATGTACCGATCAGCATTCAAGAGTGGCATAAGCCGAAGAACGCGGAGAGTCGTGCTAGTTATGTCAACGACACGATGAAATTTTTCTTTGGGACACGCTACTGACAAAGTTCAGCCTACCGGAAGACATGACGGAAGGCCAGAAGAATAAAGTCAAGGAATGGACATGGAAGAAGATGGCCATACAATTCCAGACCTGGAAGAAAAATTTATGGGACAAATATAAGAATGAAGATCCAATATTCGATGATAATCTAGTGAAGATAAAAGATCACTGGGCCGCATTTAAGGAGTATAAGAAATCGTCTACTTTTCTGTCCCGATCGAAGAAAAATACCGAAAATGCTTCAAAGAAGAAACTTCCGCATCATTTGGGGTCAGGTGGCTACAAGAGTGCCATTCCGAAGTGGACAGCGTTTGAGAATAAACTGATGAATGCAGGAATCACTCCACAGACATGGGACTGGCCCGAACGGTCCAAGTTCTGGTTGTTCGCTCATGGGGCAGGGTTGGACCCAAAGACAGGGCTGATCGTTGCGAAGGGAAAATGGAAGGAAAAAATTGAGGCAATTGTACCGAAGCTTGTAGATGCAATTGAAAAGGTCAGAAAGGGAGAGTACATTCCCGATCGAGAGAATGACGAGCTGACACTCGCTCTGGGGAACCCTGAACACGTTGGACGGGTACGAGCTCGCCCAGGTCTCACCATGAAGGAAGCGTGGCCGGACAGCGCTGACACTTATAGAAGCCGTTCGCGAAAGAAGAAGAAGGACGCCGACATTGTAACGGAATTGTTAACTAGGGTGGAGGCTCTTGAGAGAAATCAGAGGGCACCTGATCAGCCGCTGTTTCTACAGGATCCACAAGCCGATGCTGCCCCATCTCAGCGAAGAAGCAGTGTCGGTTCCTCGCATCTTGACGGATGTGGAGGAAGCTACCCCGTGGATTATATCACGGAGAAGATAGATTGCGAGCTACATATGTTATTCAGGACCGCGTCCGTTAAGGTGGCGGTCGGCTATGTGTACCCAAGTGAAGATGGAGCAATGCACCATCATATGCCCATTCCACCTGGCTGTGTTCGTGTCGGGGTGGATGAAGTTGTTCCGGGTTTTGAAACAGTGGAGCTTGATATTCCTAGAGGTGAAGATGAGAGGACACTGGCCGATGTCAAGCACGGTTTCGCCCTATGACCGAAGAAGTACGTCGTCCTTTTGCAAAGGCCACCGACTCCTACACATGAGCAGCAAATGCCATCGACTCCTCCTGGTGGCAGTCCTAGTGAGCAGCCAAGTCCACACCTACCTGAGAGGGACCCCAGCGTGAGTCCACCATCTCGAGATCCTCCGCGTAAGACAGCGTCCGTTAAGCGGAACGGTACGCCGCCTAGGAAGAAAGCTAGAAATGAGAAACAACTGCCGCCTACTGAGAAGTTACCTTGGGAAAAAACTCCAGAGGAAAACGCGGAGGCCGTTCAGGCCGAGTTGAAGAAATTTTTTGCACCGAAAGTGCCAGAGATACCTTTCGAGAAGACACTAGATCCGGTGAAAGTTGTGCGTACCGTTGAGAATCTATATGACCCTGTACCATCGCCGCCATCTGACTATGCGCGTTCTATTGAAAGGTCGTATGACAAGATGATCGAGGCGACAAAACCCGTTAAATCGGGTATCAGGGAGATAAAAGGGATACACCAAGTCTACCAGCTCGGACAACAACCCGTTCAATCGGTCGCCCCTCTCAAGGTGTTTGACGGGAAGACCGTTCAAAGTTCTCGACAAGACGCAACTGATTACGCCTTCGCTGAACGAGCATATCAATTTGTTCAAGGGAAAGATTTGGTCGAGAATCTCAGGAAGGTACCAACATGTATGCGTAACTTGCATTCGTGGTACCTTAATGCCTCAAAGGAAGGGATCGAGACTATCATGGTGCGAGTTAGGGAAGAGCACTACTTCCAGGAGTACTGTGTGAACGTTGACTTCGCCGAACTCTTTCAGTTATACAATCTCCGGGCCCTCGACAAATCAATCATCAGTTGCTATTGTCTGTAAGTGATTTATTTATTTAATTTGAGAAGTCTTTAGCTCAGCTCGTTCATTGTCTGCAGATTATAATCTTTTGTGCGCTATATTATGCAGATCGAAGATGCTCGAATGCAAAAGGGACGATATCACAGACATTGGGTTCATTGACCCGCACACAATGCATGTTAAAACCATAGAAAATCCCCTCTATAACAAGGATACACCGGAGACTTTGCTAAGGTTTTTGAAGCGACAACGTGACAAAAAGCTAATAATTTGGCCTTACAACTTCGAGTGAGTCTTACTGTCTTATAACACATTATATTTTGCTCACCGTATGTCAAAATTTTAACTAATGACTTATATATATGACACTACATATTGAAACGTGCGTAGGTTTCACTTTATTCTTCTCGTCATCAATATGGAATATGGAGAAGTTGAAGTCTTTGACTCACTAAGCAAAAAATCGGAACTATACGTGTCTTGTTATTTAATGCTCAGAAGGTAATTTTAATTCTTATCGGTTTGTTTCGTTAATTTCCTGCTTTGAACTAATTGATGACTCTTTTATGCATTTTCTTTTGTCGAGCAGCGTATGGCAAACTTTCATCAAGGAAGATACGTCCCGTGAATGGACACCGAAGCTGCGATGGAAGGCGAAAGTAAGTAGTACTACCTAGGTCCACACACCTTTAATTATCATACTTGACTATTGTTTGATTGAATTATATTCTTGTAAAGAAATGCCCGCAACAACCACAAGGGACCGATCTCTGTGGATTCTTCGTTTGCGAGTACATCCGCAGAATTGTCAGCGAGAGAACGAATAATGAAAGAAATAAAGAGGTACAAAAACAATCTTCACAAATTTGTTTTCTTATCATAAGTTGTGCTGAGTTTCAGTAATAGTTGTTTCATGTATTCATTTGTATCTTATTCTTTTATAGTTGGCAAGAAAGCGGAACAAGCTCTCAATCGATGACCGCTTCATAGCAATAGGCGAGGAATTGGCGGGATTTTTCCTTCGGGACGTCATACCACCATTCGCAGAGTACCACTATGAATGAAGATGTACATGTTACATATATAGTTGACTCGAAGAGTACCACTATGCTACATGTAATAGACATATATAGAGTACGCCTCGGAGAGTACCACTATGCATGAAGATCGATCTTCATGCATAGTGCTACTTAATTTGCGATCTTATGCAATTACATGTGTGTTATATTATATGCACCAACTTGCTATGCATCATCTTGATCTTCATGTACTACCTAAACCCAAACGCGTTTCTGGTGCATCGACGCGATATGAAACAAACCGATATCCCTAAACCCCTCCAAAACCCTAAAAAATTCTGCCGTGGCAGAGATTTGGGCAAATTCCCTGCCGCGGGTGGGAACCTTTGGTACCGGTTCATATTACCAACTGGTACCAAAGCTCGTTGGCCCTGAGCTCTCCTGGTGGCCCACGTGGAAGCCCCTTTTATACCTGTTCGTAAGCAACCGGTACGAAGGGGGGCTTTAGTGCCGAATAATTAATACCGGTTTCTCAACCGGTACGAATGCCCCTCTGGAACCGGTATAGATGAGCGTTTTTCTACCAGTGAAAACTTAATTTGGAAAAGTCAACAATAATGCGATGCATTTTTGGGCATAAATTAGAAAATAAAATGAGGCCTAGTCAACTAAGTACTATTGCTGTACAGAATTTCCACTCATTGATCATGGTTATTCATTCATTTCCAAATATGCATCTCATGCTCGCAAACATAGAAGATAGTTGATTTATCTCCTATTTCCTTGTAGGGTGGCATATGGATATCCATAAAAAACAGTCCAGGACTGCTACAAGACTAATAATTTGACATACCTTTCTTTCTGATCCTTGGTCCTAAGCACCCAATACGGCAATCCATAAAAGACTTAATGCGCCAATGGTACTGTTAATCAGACGAAATTCTCCAGTCAGGAAACTCATCTATTCCAATCAACAGAGAAAGGGACCTGGACACATGATGCTTCGAAGAAGGGGGAACTCGATTACCTCATTGGGCCCATCGTCCCATCTGACTGGCTGGTCTGAAACCCTAGCCCCGGCGGCGGCAGCGTGGCCGAGTTGTGGTGGCTCGAGGTCGTATGGCTCGATCGAAGGGTACAGGTGATCGGCCCCCTCCATGCGGCAGAAGATCGGCGGCTTGGCGCTGGATCAAATGGTACAATAGTTCAGGAGGATTCCGGAGAGAAGGCTTACGATTTGGGGATTTTCATATATCGTGAGGAAGATGGCGAGTTGGAAGCTGAAGAGGAAGACAGAGAAAAAATTTAAAATCTGAAGGCTTACAATTTTATCAACCTACTGTGTGGATCCTGCGGCGCGATGACCTCTTTCCGGCCGCGCCCATCCTGCCGGACACGATCGTCACCTAGCACCACCATCGCGATGCCTTGGTGTTAGGGGAGTGAGCGGTGACGGCAATGGAAGCGGGGAAGAGTTTGGAAGCCACCGCGAGGAGGAGCATCCGCCGGCTGCTGTGACAGGGGTAATTCGTGGGGGTGGCGCAAAGGCGTGGAGAAGGGAGAAGATTGGATCTCCCTTCTCTGCTCAGCCAGGCGGCCGACAATCGGCCGACGATTGTCTGGATCTGGGGTAGGTGGCCGGCAGACTGGAGGTCCTCCTAGCTCCGCGGGAGCAGGAGGAGGCGGAGGGTGGTCGGCGGAGGAGCTGCGCTCGGGTCGTGCATGGTGAGGAGCGAGGGTTTTGGGTGCCTAGGGTTTCGTTCCACTCGGGGTAGTTGGGCTTTGGCCCAGTTGGGCCCGCGCGGGATGACGAAGCAGGCGAAACGTACCACAGAAAACATATGTTGACAATCAAGGTTTGACGTAGTGGCATGTATGGAGAGTAGGGAACACATTCGTTCTTTTAAGTAGTGTAGATTGTTTATTATTTTCTATATCTTTATTTCCTTTCGAAAGTGACCATTTACACTTGCACTTTTTGTAACTTATTATGCGGAGGAGTGTGTAAAATTTTTAGGTACGGTGTAGAAAACATATATATTGATAAATGGTCGAAAGTTTGTTGCAATAGGGGAAAATTTTGAGCTCTCAATCGATCTACATGCATGATTTTTCTTTAAATTTTGATACTTGTAAATACATTTTTGCGCCCAAAAATAAGTTGTGCTTGTCCTTGTGTGCTCTCCCTCTTCTCTTCCCATTGGCCCCCGAGTTGAGATCAATCATGGAGAACCAACCTATCGTTGGATGGTTAGGATGACAGTGGCTCCTCCAGCCCATCAGAGTTTAAATTCCAGATTTGACACTTTGGTGTCTCATAAAGGCGGAATATTCTTCAGTGGGGGGCGACGTTCCCGTCGACAGCGAGACGTCTATGTTGATTTCATCCTTCTCAAGATCCACCGGATCAGTTCTTCGACGCAGTCTCTAGGAGGTGCTCATAGGATAGGGTGTGTGTGTGCGCGTTCATAGAGGTGAGTGCGTGCGTGTATGTGTGAGCGTCTTCGATTGTACTATGTTTCGCCAAAAAAAAAGTTGAGATTAATCATGCTCCCATTCCAAAATTTCTCTCTATCTTATCTTACAGAGCATACAAACCAACGTCACACTTGTAAAGCACATATCTATTGATATCTAGTAATAAACTGAATCTGTTGTGATCTTTGAAAATGATTTTTGTTCATAAGATGACACGTAGAATTAATAGTTTTACAATCTTGTAGATATGTATACACAATAACATTAATAAATACGTATCCGTAGATAAGAAGCTCGTAAATATAGAATAAATGTGCATATCGTGTTATTAATTGATACCAAAAATGATACATAACCAACTTCTATAAATACCAGTCAATCCTTTAGACCACGGGAGATTGCATTAGAAGGAACCAGAAGCAGCAACACACAACTACCGCTCCAAAAACAAAAGGCAAGAGCATAAAATTTATAATACACCAACTACTGCTAACAGTTCCCAAACAAGGATGGGTGTTAGCCACATGATGCTTGTTGGTCTTGTCCTTCTAGTGCTAGGCTCAGGTATCGTTTATGTATTTATGTTTTCAATACCAATGAACATGAACACAAAGTATTTATGTACACATAATTCGATACCTATATATCTGATGCAGTGCTTTTTGATTTATTTTTTCTTTATTGATAATATTGGAGGTACGACGACTGCATCAACAATAAAGGGTGGATCACTAACTGGAATGGAGTGCATAGTTAAAACCCCTATGGCTTGTGATGAAATCAAGAGATGCATAGACACATGCAACTCCATGTCTCGAGGACGTGGCAAGCCAGAGATTAGTTGTAGTGACGGAGAATGCAAATGCACTTTCTGTTGAAGTTCAACAAGAATTTAGGCAAGGTGCTTAATTATTCTCTTGTTATTGAAGTAATAATGTTAATCATTCTTTGTACTAATAATATTAATTAGTACCAATTGTGTTGCCATAACAATAAATGGCATAAAAACTCGATTGCATTTGAACAATGAAGGGCAATTGATCTTCATATTCTGAGATTCTATCCATGCAAAATTGTATACTTTGATTCTGTACAATTGTACCCCTAAGGTGGAGGAGGCGACCTTCCCACGGAGCTGTTGTTAATTAAAAACATGTAGCTAATTACCAAGTTAGAAATTCCATGCACTTGAAAATACTGCAATTAGGGAGTGCCTCTCATTTTTTTCAATAGCAGTAGAGAGAAGAGAAGTAGGGGAAAATACTTTTGTCAAATTCTTGTAGACAACAAGAATTTGAGTAGAGTAGTATGCTAGCTGGTGTCAGAACTAAGTACATGTTTATAGGTGAGTGTTGTCAATGTACACGTCTAACAAGTGCACATGTCCAATAAAACTGATCCTATATATGTAAATTCGCGGCGGTGATCTAATCGATATGCCTCACAACGCCGAGGCCAGGGCTGAAGCCTGCTGACCAGCTTCTGGATCGATAAATTAAACGAGCGGACGTAATGGCACCCGGACTGAATCCCTCCCATCTGCAAGGGCTGGAGATTCGCACCCGACCATTTTTCAAAAAGAACCCTGCATTTTTTGCAAATCACGATATGGTGCTTTGAGTGCTCTGTACAAATTCCGGGCAGTCCCCGTGAAACCCTAATGGCCCCAGAACGAGTTGGTCGCCGCCCCCTCTCGCTCTTCTGCCGTCGGGCCGCTCTCCTCTCCCTCCTCCATCGTCGGGCCGCCCCACTCTCCCTTAGCGACGGCCGTCCTCCAAGCTGGAGGATCTCCGACGTCTCGCTGCCACCCATCGCGCGGGATATCCAGCGCGGGCCGCCTCGTGCCGGCTGGAGATCTCCTACGCCTTGCCACTGCTTGCTTCGGCAAAACAGACACATCCCCGCCAGCCAACACAGACGCGGCTTTCCCCGTCGAGGATCCATTTTTATTTTTTATTTTTCTTTCCCTTTTTCATTTTATTAAATCTTTTTGAAACTCCTGGATCAGATCTGCAGATTTTTGTTATGGGTCTTCTGCAGTTTTATTCATGAATCTTCTGTAGATCAGATCTTGTAGATTTTTGAAATAGATACTTTCTTGACTATGGTAGATCTATGAAGATCTATCAAGAACTTTACTGAGATCTGGTAAATGATACTTATGATGGCAACAATGGATACACACCACATTTTTTTAAGAACCTTTTTGACTGTGTTAGATATTCATCATCAATTTCTGAAGAACTTGAGAATGACAACAGTGGATCCATATAAAAAGTTGTGAATAACTTTATCAAAACAACGGATCCACATAGAGAGGTGTGAAGAACTTCATAACTAGAAATGACTCTATGCTGGGAATTGAACACTGCATAGGGACGTTTTTTTGCAAAAAACAAGTCACCAAGCTTGATGCACTCGGATGGAATAGATGGTGGAGGATAAGGGCCAGGCGCCATATTGTCCTGGCAAAATCCGCGTCCCTTCTGGATCATGTATCTCGATAGTACCATGTCCCTCCCAACGACGAACGGGTGACAAATAGCTCCGCCACGGCCGCTCGCTTCCGGTAGTATTTCTACAAGCACGCGGCGACAAACACCTGAAGCTCCAGCGACGCCGTGCCATAGGACAAGGCAGGTGCCTCGCCGAAGCTGACAAAGCACATGAGTGCCGTCCAGCTCGGTTGCTGCCCGGAATGGAGGAGGGGATACCGGCCAGGAGCTCAAGGATGGTGACCCTAGGCTCCAGAAGTCCGCGGTGTATGGGTCGTAGTACCCGTAGTGCGCCTCCGGGTCAAAGCGATCAGGTTTCATGTAGGCGGTGGTATCCACGTACTACGTGCACTGATCGCCGGCACGGGGACCTTGTATATGCTGAAGTCGGCGATCTTGACCTCCCCAGTTGGGTTGGTGAGAAGGTTTGCCAGCTTGATGCCGTGGTGCACGGTGTGACGGGCATGGAGGTATGCCAGCCCTGATAAGAGTCCAATGCCCTTGGCCTATTCGTTCGTACGTCCAGGATTACCGCCCCTGATAGGGCCACTTCTAGGAACGCGTCGTGGTGGTTTGTGATTAAGTCAAGAGATCCATCATTAGGGTGGCAAGTGAGATGCCACCTAAGTCCCACTTGTAGTGTAGTTTACTCACTACAGGAAAATGGCTCTATGACGGTGCTATGCCGACGGCCAAAGTCGGGGCTGTCGGCGTAGTCGTTTGACGGCTACGGCCGAAATCTGGTCGTCGACATAGCACAACCATAAATTTTGGCACTACAATTTAAACTAGAAAAGGAAAATAAATTATAAGTGAAATTCCACCGGGATCCCACCTTAACACCCTATCCACCATCCACCATCTCAAGGAGCATATCCACGTTGCCAGAGGCGGCATCGGGAAGGATGGAGTGGCACTCGAAGAGAAATGGCAATGTTGTGCGGCCGAGGATGTCTGCATCGGCGGTCGTGGTGGGGTCGCCGTAGTGCTGCACCTTGAGTGTGTAGAGCATGCAAGTCTCGCGATGGCGAACCTTGTACACTGTTCTGCCTTTCCTGCAGCGGCCAGCTTATCAAAGTCGAAGAGACAGAACTGGTTGGACAACACTGTTGGGGCCGGGGCCTTCTTCAATGTCGGCACCAACGCCAATGCGAATGTTGGTTTTGGACGCTGGTCGGCGGCGTAGAGCAGCACGGGCAGCGAGAGCTGTCTTCAGCCTTATTAGGGCATATCCAGCGGGGCGGCCTATTGGGTCTTGGTGTGTTCGATTCTATCAGCGTGGATAGGCGGATATGCCGCGCACGCTCCTGCGGGGCGACCCATTGGTTCCGGTTCCATCCGCTCGGACAGACGGACAGGCCACGCACGCTCCAGCGGGGCGACCCAAATGGACTGATCCATGTACCTAAACCCACCGGGCCACCAAATTGTTGGAGATATGCCCAAGAGGCAATAATAAAAGTGTTTATTGTTATATCTTAGTATTCATGATAAATGTATTAACCGGAAACATTAATACTTGTGTGTTTTTTAAACATAAAGGAGTCCGTAGTAAGCCTCTTGTTAAACTAGCTTGTTGATTAATAGATGATCATGATTTCCTGATCATGAACATTGGATGTTATTAATAACAAGGTCATATTATTAGGTGAATGATGTGATGGACATACACCCATAGTAAGGGTAGCATATGATCAAGTCATTTAGTTCTTTGTGCTTCAAGCTTTAATATGCATAGTAACTTAATCCTTTGACCATGTGGTGAGGACATCCCTACCACACTACCACCTCCGTCATTACCAAATGAAGATGAACCTGCTGTGAAGCTCAAGTCCAATGAAGTTAGGATTGGACCTATTACAAGAGCTCGTGCGAAGCTACTTAAACAACAGGTGAACTTGTTCCTAAACGATACTTTGATTGATCAGAACTTTATACTACCTAAGTCCTATTACTTATGTATCATCAGGAAGAGGAGACAAGCATCACACGAGGAGGAGAGGAGCAGCTGGACGTGAAGATGGACGTAGAGCTGGACAAGGAGCTTGACATGAAGATATCTCATGGACGCGCGAGGGAGGAGCGGGAGACACACGCGAGAGGAGAAGAAGTCCAGGTCGGCCCAGCACTCGGTCAGACCGGCCGCCACGCCGGCGCGCCCGGTCCCTCGCCCGGTCCAACCGGGCGGCAGACCGGATTCGGCCCGGCGCCAACCGGGCGTTCCACTGACTGCAACCGGGCGGGGTACTGAGCCACACGTCCCGCCACCCGGTCGCCATCCGGTGCCTGGCTCAGTCCAGACCGGACCGGCCGGTCCCAGGCCCGGTCGACCGCCCCCCAGACCGGCCGTGTTCGAGTCTATCTCGACCAGATCTATTCTGTGTTGGTTATTTTCGTACTTTTTCGGCCTGAGGTCGTCCTGGAGGCCTATATAAGTCCATAGGACGCCCCTCTAGCTGCTTTAGACCACATTTAAGATAAACCCTAGTTCTTAGTTGTTCGCTCTGCAAAACTATTGAATTCCCTACACCATATTGCTTGATATTGTGTAGATCCTGTTAAAGTCTTGTGTGATCTGTTGTTCCATTGGGAATTAGACGGTTGCAACTTACCGCTTCGTGGTCGGCGGCTACGTGCGCAAGTGTGTGGAGTTGCGAATATCTTGCAGGGTTGAGAGCTGTTGCATTGGCGACAGGGACCAATCGAGAGATCTCGTTGCGTCATACAAGTTATCATCCACTTCATCAAGTTACCTCCGCTGCAATCACCCCGTGATCATCATCACCACCGTTGCTTACTGAGAAGATCGGGCCACCCCTTATCATCTTGGTATCAGATTTCCAGTTTTTCTCGGTAAGCCATCCACAATCCACCCCATAGTTGAGTTGTGAGTGTTTCCTATCCAGAAAAAGCCAAAAAAATTAGGGTTAGGGTTTGCCATAGCTTTAGATTGCACTAATTTCAAGTTTTAGTTGCTTTTCGTAGTTGTTTTTGCGTATCTTTTTCTTGCATCTAGTATTGTTAGGGTTTGAGTCTCTATTATCATCTAGTTTCAGTTTTGTTACTCCGAGTCCACATAGCGTACAGTGTGCTTGTTCCCAACCATAGACACAGCCTATCGATATAAAGTGACTAGGAACTTCCCTAGAAGAGACTAGTTTTACCGCTCGACAGGCTGCTCATTAGGGTTTTGGTGCTTTGCATATCTTGTTGGCCGTGTTATCAAGGAGTTGTGTCATAAAATCAAAAAAATTGAAAAGAAGCAAAAAGAGCTACATAGCCGCGTTACAAAAGAAAAATCCAAAAAGAAAAGTGAAGTGCTAGTTGAATCAAGTGAAGGCCTAAGTTTACTTTACTGCACCCGTAGTTGAGCAATCTTGTGCCTGTCTCGTTGAGCTTTGCTAGCGTCTCTCTAGTGCATTGCAACCTTTCCTCCATATAGTTGAATTGCCACATTTATCGCCTTGTGTGCGTATCATTGGTTGTCTACGGTCAGCGTTAAAGCTTGTTAGAGCATCTCCAGGAGCTCATCCAAATTTGGTCCTCTATATCTCCATATAGAGGATCATCTATAAAGATTCCTTTTTAGATGTCCCTAGTTTTCCAGCAGATCATCCATAACCAGGACATCTATATTCTCTCTCCTATATTTTAATACTATCCTATAACTACCATTTAACAGATTTCCTGACCTCACCTCCTCCAAACCTCACCTCCGCCTCCTCCATCGGCACCGGCAGGGCGCCCTCCCTCGCCGTCCTCCTCTCACCACGGCCACGCCCCCAACTCTCCTCCGCGGTGGCGCCCCCGACCACAAATCCGTCCGCCCCGCCCCCATGCCCTCCGCCGGCCTCTGCTCCCCTGCTTCCTCCCAGCACGGCGCCCGACGGCGGCTCCCTCCCATGCCCTCCGACTCTCCTCGTCGCTTGCTTCCGATTCGCGCGGTAGGCGAGCGGAATCGCGCGGGAGGCGCGCGGGCGAGGGAGCAATGATCCTGGCTTGGTCACCCAGATGTGGAGGACGCACCCAAGAGCTGGATGGACATCTATCGACCCATGTCCATATACATGTGCTGCTGGAGACGGTTTTTTAGACCCGGTCCTCTATATGTCGTATAGATGTCCATTTGGATGATCTCCTGGAGATGCTCTTATTGGTGCAAATAGGTAGCCTACCTATAGCCCCACATATATCCTGCTTTGCCGTGTGATTTGTTCTTATACCCTTGATATTCACTTCGCTACATCCGTAAGATTTCCTTTGGAGCGGTAAGATTTCCTTTTCTTATCAGTTTTGAGTGAGTTGTGAGAGTACCACCATATATTTTTGATTTAGTGCACTAATCTACTAACGATGTCTGCTAGTGATCATAAACTTGTTAACCAGGAAAACAAGAGTGCTGCAGATATCATCACATGGAGGGAGTTTGAGGCTCTTCGTAATGAGATGCGACGTGAATTCCGCGCTCAGGACGATGTGCTTAATGGGAAGGTTGAAGAGATCAACCAAAAGCTGGATGCTACTAATGAGACTGTCACCGCAATGGCTGATCAAGTTACGGATATTCAGCGCACTCTTCGAACTTTGTCAATGAACGTTGAGAATCTTACAAATCAACAGAGACAACAAAATGAAGATGCTGATGAAGCCCTTGGTCGTGGTGATCGTCCTCGAGGTTGGGCTCCACTTGGCCGCAATGGTCGTGGACAAGATGAGGAAGATGGATTGGGTAAGCCCAAGTTCTCTATACCCAAGTTTGAAGGAGGAGCTGATGTTGAAGATTACCTCACTTGGGAGCTCAAGATTGAGAAGTTATGGAGTTTACATCCACATTACACTGAAGATTGGAAGATAAAGCTTGCTTCTTCCGAATTTTATGGTTATGCTTTACGTTGGTGGGATCGATTTGTTCGTGCTCGCGACGAAGATGGTGAATAACCTATTGTCACATGGGCTGCTATGAAGGCGTGCCCAAAAATTATTTGCGCAGCATATTTGATAAGTTGACCCTATTGAGACAAGGTGTGAAGATTGTTGATGAATACTACATGGAGATGGAGATGCTCATGCAGCGTGGCCGTGTCAAAGAATCCCTTGAGATGACAATGACTCGTTTTCTCAATGGTTTGAAGTATGACATCAAAGGCATTGTTCGTCATTACAGTTACACCACTATGAATGAGTTGCTACATCATGCAAGAGAAGCTGAATCACAGTTGGCTGACGAAGCAAAGATTAAAGGTCGAGCTTTAGGAGCTGGGCGTTTCACACCCCGCGCCCCCCATCTAGGGCGCCGGCGCCTTCGACTCGCTCCGCCCCTTACGCTACTCCGCCTAGCAAGCCGGTTTCCAATGTGTCTAATACAAAGAAGTCCGAATCTGATGCAAGTACGAGTGGTTCTAGCGTGTCTACCGCGCGCAACCGTGATATGGCTTGTCATACATGTGGTGGCAAAGGTCACTTCAAGAGAGATTGTCCTAACCGCAAAGTCATGATTATCAATGAGGACAATGAGTATGAGACTGGAGATGATGTTGATCCTAATGCTCTAGAAGATGATGACTATGACACTGATGGTGAAGATGCATATCCGTCTGATGCTCGCACCATTGTTGTGTCGCAGCGTGCTCTTAATGTGTTGCCTAGTGCATCTACTCAGCACTGCAATTTGTTCCAAACAAATGCTTTAGTTGGTCCTGACAAGGCTTGCAAGGTCATTATTGATGGCGGGAGTTGCCGCAATTTAGCAAGCAAAGAGTTGTGTACCAAGCTGAAGTTGAAGTATCTACCGCACCCGCATCCATACTATATTCAGTGGTTGAGCGACAATGGTGAGATGAAGTTAAACCACATGGTGTGTGTTGAATTTTCTATTGGTCCGTATAAGGATTGCATTGATTTTGATGTGGTTCCTATGACGGTGTGTCACTTATTATTGGGTCGGCCTTGGCTCTATGACCGTTCTGTGCAACACAATGGCCGTGCCAATACATATCACTTGGAGTTCAAGGGCAAGAAAATCAACTTACAGCCTATGACACCACAGCAAATTGTCAATGAGTCTCGTCAGAAAATTGAAGTAACCTTGGAGGAAGCATCCTTAGATAGGAGAGAGAATTGTAATGTTGTGAGTGATATAACAAAAAGTGAGAGAGTGAATTCCTTAGTCTCATTAGCCACCAAAGAAGACATGAGAGAATTTAGTGAGGATCCTATAGCCATGCCTCTTGTGCTCTTGTACAGGGGTACGGTTTTGGTTTCTAACGACATGACCCCTCTTCCTCTTGGTGTTTCTAATGTTTTGCAGGAATTTGGCGACGTGTTTCCGGAGGAGGTACCCGCAGGACTACCACCATTGCGAGGTATTGAGCATCAAATCGACTTGATTCCCGGAGCTTCGCTACCCAATCGGGCACCATATAGAACGAACCCCGAAGAGATGAAGGAGATACAGAAGCAAGTACAAGCGCTACTCGACAAAGGTTATATCCGCATAAGCCTTAGTCCTTGTGTTGTTCCTGTTATTTTAGTTCCTAAGAAAGATGGTACATGGCGTATGTGCGTAGATTGTAGAGCTATAAACAACATCACTATTCGATATCGTCACCCTATTCCCCGCTTAGAGGATATGCTCGATGAATTGAGTGGTGCTGCTGTGTTCTCTAAAATTGATTTGCGTAGTGGTTATCATCAAATTAGGATGAAAGAAGGGGATGAATGGAAAACAGCCTTTAAAACAAAATTTGGTTTATATGAGTGGTTAGTAATGCCTTTTGGTTTGACTAATGCACCTAGCACTTTCATGAGACTGATGAACCATGTTTTGCGTGAATTTATTGGAAAGTTTGTGGTTGTGTACTTTGATGACATATTAATCTACAGCCGCAATGAATCTGATCATACTATACATATTCGACATGTTTTGCAAGTGTTGCGTGATAATAAACTCTATGGTAATCTTGAGAAGTGCACATTTTGCAAAGATAAGGTCATATTTCTGGGTTATGTTGTCTCTAAGCATGGGGTAGAAGTAGATGTGTCTAAAATTGAAGCTATTCAAAATTGGCCTACTCCCATGAATGTGAGTCAAGTAAGAAGTTTTCATGGTCTAGCTGGGTTTTATAGAAGATTTGTGCCCAACTTTAGTACTATTGCTGCACCTTTGAATGACTTGACTAAAAAGGGTGTTATATTTGAGTGGGGCGCAGCCCAAGATCATGCTTTTGATGAACTTAAGAGATTGTTAACTTCTGCACCGTTGCTTGCACTTCCTGATTTCAATAAGCAATTTGAGATTGAATGTGATGCTAGTTGATACGTCTCCAACGTATCTATAATTTCTGATGTTCCATGCTAGTTTTATGACAATACCTACATATTTTGCTCACACTTTATAATAATTTCATGCATTTTCTGGAACTAACCTATTAACAAGATGCCACAGTGTCAGTTCCTATTTTTTGTTGTTTTTGGTTGCAGAAAGGTTGTTCGGGCAATATTCTCGGAATTTGACGAAACGAAAGCCCAAGGCCTTATTTTCCCCGGAATGTTCCAGAACACCGAAGGAGAGCCGGAGGGGGGCCAAGGGGGACCCACACCATAGGGGGCGCGGGTCCCACCCTGGCCGCGCCGCCATGTGGTGAGGGAGCCCTGTTGCCCCTCCGACTCCGCCTCTTCGCCTATAAAACCACTCGTGACCTAAAAAGCCGATACCAATTGACGAAACTCCGGAAATACTCCAGGGACGCCACCGCCATCGCGAAACTCCATTTCGGGGGACAGAAGTCTCTGTTCTGGCACGCCGTCGGGACGGGGAATTGCCCCCGGAGCCATCTCCACCGACACCACCGTCATCTTCATCGCCGTTGTTGTCTCCCATGATGAGGAGGGAGTAGTCTATATCTCCTCCATGATGTAATGTTGACAGTGTGTGCATCATGTAGTACTTGGCGTAGGTTATGATTGTAATCTCTTGTAGATTATGAAGTTAACTATTACTATGATAGTATTGATGCGATCTATTCCCCCTTTCATAGCTATTGTTGACAGTGTGTATGCTATGTTAGTACTCGGTCTAAATTGCAACGGTCTATTATGCACTCTAGAGGTTACTTTAATATGAACTCCGAATGTTGTGGAGCTTGTTTACTCCGGCTTGAGGTGTGCTTTTATAGCCCTACACAATGAATGGTGTTTGTTATCCAACAAGAGAGTGTAGAAAGTAGCATTTATTTATTCAGTTATGTGATCAATGTTGAGAGTGTCCACTATTGAAAGTATGATCCCTAGGCCTTGTTTCTAAGCATTGAAACACCATTTCCAACAAGTTCTGCTACATGTTTGCTTGCTGCCATCTTTATTTCAGATTGCAATTACTACTTACAATCATCCATATTACTTGTATTTCACTATCTCTTCGCCGAACTAGTGCACCTATACATCTGACAAGTGTATTAGGTGTGTTGGGGACATAAGAGACTTCTTGTATCGTAATTGCAGGGTTGCTTGAGAGGGATATCTTTGACCTCTACCTCCCTGAGTTCGATAAACCTTGGGTGATTCACTTAAGGGAAACTTGCTTCTGTTCTACAAACCTCTGCTCTTGGAGGCCCAACACTGTCTACAGGAATAGAAGCGTGCGTAGACATCAAGCTTAGTTGTCGGGGAGGTAAGGTAAAAGGTATTCACATCCTCCAACTACTAAGCTATTTCCTAGCACTGTTGCCAGTGTGTGAGTGCTCGAAGTTATTTCCTTTAGATCCTACAATTATATCTTTTTGTTTCTTGTTTTTATTTTCACTAGTTAGGCTTAATGGAAAACAACAAAAATATTAGAGATCTTTATAGTATTTATCTTGAGTTAGGACATGATGTGTTTGAAGAGAGAATTAAAAAACCCATGGAACTTTGTTTGCAAAATAGTTGTAGCAATTTTATTAGCATGAATTCTTTGAACACTATTATTGCTAATGCTATGGAAGAATTTAAGCTTGGGGAAGCTGGTTGTGATATTTTAAGTCCCCCAAGTTTCGAGGAGAAAATTTACTTTGATGATACTTTGCCTCCAATTTATGATGATTATAATGATAGTGGTATTTTGGTGCCACCTACTATGGAGGATAAATTTTATTATGATTATAATATGCCTCCTACATTTGATGATTATGGTGATGAGAATAATAATGATAGCTACTTTGTTGAATTTGCTCCCACTACAATTAATAAGAATGACTATGCTTATGTTGGGAGTAGTAATTATTTTATGCATGAGACTAATGATCAGAATGCTTTATGTGATAGTTATATTGTTGAGTTTGTTCATGATGCTACTGAAAGTTATTATGAGAGAGGGAAACATGGCTATATGCATCTTAATAATATTAAGTTTCCCCTCTTTATGTTGAGAATCTTGAAATTACTCGTGTTTTATCTTCCTATGCTTGTCACTTTGTTCTTCATGAATTTATTTGTGTACAAGATTCCTATGCATAGGAAGCGGGTTAGGCTTAAATTTGTTTTGAATTTGTTTTTTGATGCTCTCTCTTGCTTCAACTCTTATTTCTTGCGAGAGCATCATTAAAATTATTGAGCCCATCCTAATGGCTATTGATGACCCACAAGTATAGGGGGTGTATCGTAGTATTTTCGATAAGTAAGAATGTCGATCCCAACGAGGAGCAGAAGGTGTTGACAAGCAGTTTCGATGAAGGATTCACTGTAAATGCTCACAGACAAGTATTCAGGGGGTTTTGATGTAGCAGATGAATAAAGTACGAGTAAGTAAAGTGCGAGAGTAACAATTGCAGTGAGTGGCCCAATCCTTTTTAGCACAAAGGACAAGCCGGTTTGTTTACTTATAATGACCAAACGTTCTTGAGGACACACGGGATTTTAGTCTAGTGCTTTCGCTTCATATAGCTAATTAATCTTCATTGTTTTGATAAGTGTTGTGTGGGTGAACCTATGCTAATGCACCGCCCTTCCTAGGACTAATACATACTTGTGATTATACCCCTTGCAAGCATCCGCAACTACAAGAAAGTAATTAAGAGAAATCTAACCACAGCCTTAAACTCTGAGATCCTGCTATACCAACGGGGGTTTAGGTTTCTGTCACTCCGGCAACCCCGCAATTGGCAAACGAGTACAAGATGTATTCCCCTAGGCCCATAAAGGTGAAGTATCATGTAGTCGATGTTCACATGACACCACTAGAAGAATAACACCACAACTTAAATATCATAACATTGAATATTACTCAACCATAATTCACTACTAACATTTAGACTTCACCCATGTCCTCAAGAACTAAACGAACTACTCACGAGACATCATATGGAACATGATCAGAGGTGATATGATGATGAATAACAATCTGAACATAAACCTTGGTTCAATGGTTTCACTCAATAGCATCAATAACAAGTAGAAATCAATACGGGAGAGTTTCCCCTATCAAACAATCAAGATCCAACCCAAATCGTTACAACGGTGACGAGGTGCAGCGGTGGAGACGGCGGTGATGATGATGGAGATGATGGTGATGGTGATGGAGATGATGTCCAGCTCGATGACGGTGACGATGGCGTCGATTTCCCCCTCCGGGAGGGAATTTCCCGGATCTTCGCCGAGAGCTCTTTTCTCTCGTGTTTTCCGCCCGGCAGAGGCCGTGACTCTTCGCGACTATCCTCCGGAGCTTAGGTTTTCGGGGCAAAGATGTACGCGAAGGAGAGGAGGCCAGAGGGGGCTGTGGGCCCCCTCCCCACAAGGCGGCGCGGCCAGGCCCGCCGGCCTATGAGGGGGGCCATGGTGGCCCTCCTCGGCTCCTCCTTCTCTCGTCATCTTCTGGAAAAATAAGATTTTTCATATAAATTCCGTCAATTGTTGATCTTCCGAAATATTGCGTTCTGACGGCGCTTTTTCCAGCAGAATCCTGACTCCGGTGCGCGATCCTCCAATAATCATGAAACATGCAAATAAGATGAAATAACATAAGTATTACCTCTAAATATGAAATATATCAATGAATAACAACAAATTATGATATAAAATAGTGATGCAAAATGGACGTATCAACTCCCCCAAGCTTAGACTTCGCTTGTCCCCAAGCGAAACTGAACTCGGTAAACAAGACCACATGTTTATGGAGTGAAGAGTCGATAAATAAAATACGGACAAGAAGCATCACATTCATTCACACAAGACATTCTAGTGAACAACTTCCTCATATAATTCAACTTGAAACAAGTATAAGGTAATCACGAATAAAGGTGCACAAGAAATCATAATTGGTGATGGCAAACTTCGTTCTTGGTCAGAGAACAATTAACAGGTTATACTTATCTATCGAGCAGCGCTCTCATGTTAAAGTTTATATGGCACAACTTGCATACTCAATCATAATAATCTCCTCATAATCATTGATAACTTTCAAAGCTATATTCATTCGGATAAAACTTGTACTAAACAAGGAAGAGTAAAAGACATGATGAAGTAAATCACAATATAGATGGTTTGATCACAACAACTCAAATGCTTGCTTGAGATGGAGGGAAATAGGTTTACTGACTCAACATAAAGTAAAAGACAGGCCCTTCGCAGAGGGAAGCAGGGATTAAATCATGTGCTAGAGCTTTTTCAGTTTTGAAATCATATAAAGAGAATAAAAGTAACATTTTGAGAGGTGTTTGTTGTTGTCAACGAATGGTAGCGGGTACTCTAACCCCCTTGCCAGACAAACTCTCGAAGAGCGGCTCCCATAAAGTTTTATTTTAGGTTGGCACTCCTCCCAACCTTTGCTTTCACAAACCATGGCTAACCGAATCCTCGGGTGCCTGCCAACAATCTCATACCATGAAGGAGTGCCTTTTTATTTTAATTTTATTTAGATGACACTCCTCCCCACCTTTGCCTTCTCAAGCCATGGCTAACCGAATCCTCGGGTGCCTTCCAACAATCACATACCATGGAGGAGTGTCTATTTGTAAAATTATGAAGGTTAATTAATCGGGGCTGGGAATCCCATTGCCAGCTCTTTTTGCAAAATTATTGGATAAGCGGATGAAGCCACTAGTCCATTGGTGAAAGTTGCCCAACAAGATTGAAAGATAAAACACCACATACTTCCTCATGAGCTATAAAACATTGACACAAATAAGAGATAGTAAATTTTGAATTGTTTAAAGGTAGCACATGAAGTATTTACTTGGAATGGCAGAAATACCATGTAGTAGGTAGGTATGGTGGACACAAATGGCATAGGTTTGGGTTAAGGTTTGGATGCATGAGAAGCATTCCCTCTCAGTACAGGTCTTTGGCTAGCAAGGTTAATTAGCAAGCACAAGAGTTGAGGGAAACAAACAAATATACATGTGATAGAAACAATCATGCATCTTCCTTGTAAGCACAAACAATTTTAACTTCAGAATAATAAGCTATGAGCTAACAAGAAAGGAAGACAATGAAACAACTACATGTATTTCTCTTTTCTACTTAAATCCCAAAGTGTTGTTGCTATTGACCAATGCTAAGTTTGCCAAAACCAAATAGATTTACTCAATGCTCCCAAAGTGATACCAATACTAATAACAAGATCAATCATATAATAGAGATTGCAAACTAAAATAAGATGTGCAATATGTAAATGATAAGACTTCTCATTAATATTTCATAACGATAACTCACACCAAGGGATACATAGACAACCAACTAAAGGAGAGATACTTCCATACTGCAACCCATCTTATATGATAACTTCCCTACTCATGATATGACACTACTTGATAGTAAAAAGTAAAAGATAGTGATGATGTGATACCGTGGCACTCCCCCAAGCTTGGAACAAACCAAGGGGATGCCAATACCGATGATGAATTACTCCTTCGGCGGTGGTGATGATGAATTCTTCCCGCGATTCTTAAAGATCTCCTTCAGCTTCAGCTTCTCAGTTTGGCAGTTCTGCACTAAGACTCGAAGAGATTCATTGTTATCTGAAAGTGGCGGTGGCTGATACGTCTCCGACGTATCGATAATTTCTTATGTTCCATGCCACATTATTGATGTTATCTACATGTTTTATGCACACTTTATGTCATATTCGTGCATTTTCTGGAACTAACCTATTAACAAGATGCCAAGTGCTTTCTGCTGTTTTTGGTTTCAGAAATCCTAGTAAGGAAATATTCTCGGAATTGGATGAAATCAACGCCCAGGGGCCTATTTTTCCACGAAGCTTCCAGAAGTCCGAAGACGAAACGAAGAGGGGCCACGGGGTGGCCAAACCCTAGGGCGGCACGGCCCCACCCCCGGCCGCGCTGCCTATGGTTTGGGCCCCCGTGCCGCCTCTTGACCTACCCTTCCGCCTACTTAAAGCCTCCGTGACGAAACCCCCAGTACCGAGAGCCACGATACGGAAAACCTTCCAGACGCCGCCAACGCCGATCCCATCTCTGGGATCCAGGAGATCGCCTCCGGCACCTGCCAGAGAGGGGAATCATCTCCCGAGGACTCTACGCCGACATGGTCGCCTCCGGTGTAATGTGTGAGTAGTCTACCCTGGACTATGGGTCCATAGCAGTAGCTAGATGGTTGTCTTCTCCCCATTGTGCTATCATTGTCGGATCTTGTGAGCTGCCTAACATGATCAAGATCATCTATCGTAATTCTATATGTTGCGTTTGTTGGGATCCGATGAATAGAGAATACTTGTTATGTTGATTATCAAAGTTATATCTACGTGTTGTTTATGATCTTGCATGCTTTCCGTTACTAGTAGATGCTCTGGCCAAGTAGATGCTTGTAACTCCAAGAGGGAGTATTTATGCTCGATAGTGGGTTCATGCCGCATTGACACCTGGGACAGTGACAGAAAGTTCTAAGGTTGTGTTGTGCTGTTGCCACTAGGGATAAAACATTGATGCTACGTCTAAGGATGTAGTTGTTGATTACATTACGCACCATACTTAATGCAATTGTCTGTTGCTTTGCAACTTAATACTGGAGGGGGTTCGGATGATAACCTGAAGGTGGACTTTTTAGGCATAGATGCAGTTGGATGGCGGTCTATGTACTTTGTCGTAATGCCCAATTAAATCTCACTATACTCATCATGATATGTATGTGCATGGTCATGCTCTCTTTATTTGTCAATTGCCCAACTGTAATTTGTTCACCCAACATGCTGTTTGTCTTATGGGAGAGACACCTCTAGTGAACCGTGGACCCCGGTCCAATTCTCTTTACTGAAATACAATCTACTGCAATACTTGTTCTACTGTTTTCTGCAAACAATCATCTTCCACACAATACGGTTAATCCTTTGTTACAGCAAGCTGGTGAGATTGACAACCTCACTGTTTCGTTGGGGCAAAGTACTTTGGTTGTGTTGTGCAGGTTCCACGTTGGCGCCGGAATCCCTGGTGTTGCGCCGCACTACATCCCGCCGCCATCAACCTTCGACGTGCTTCTTGACTCCTACCGGTTCGATAAACCTTGGTTTCTTACTGAGGGAAACTTGCTGCTGTACGCATCACACCTTCCACTTGGGGTTCCCAACGAGCGTGTGCTTTATGCGTCATCAAGCTAAATTTCTGCCGCCGTTGCGGGGAGATCAAGACACGCTGCAAGGGGAGTCTCCACTTCTCAATCTCTTTACTTTGTTTTTGTCTTGCTTAGTTTTATTTACTACTTTGTTTGCTGCACTAAATCAAAATACAAAAAAATTAGTTGCTAGTTTTACTTTATTTGCTATCTTGTTTGCTATATCAAAAACACAAAAAAATTAGTTACTTGCATTTATTTTATCTAGTTTGCTTTATTTACTGTCTTGCACTCTATATTAAAAATACAAAAAAAATTAGTTACTTTTGTTACCATGTCTAGCTCTGAACCTGTTACTTCTTCGCCTGAAGAATTAGTCTTCACTTTTAAACAAGGGGATGAGGAGAGTTTTAAGGATGCTTGGTCTAGAATTTTTACTTCTTATCGTAAAACTGAACCTCAAATGACTCTAAGTTTGCTCCTTAGTAATTTTTATTTTGGTCTTATGGTTCGCTATAGATATGCTTTGGATACTTTAGTGGGAGGAGATTTCCTTCATTGCAATGGGGATCAAGCTTTTAATGCCATAAAGAAGTTGGTTGCATCACATGATTCAGCTAATAACTTTGATTCAGCCCTCACTAGCATATATAGTAGATTAAACAATCTCGAGATAAGTACATCTCGCTTGGATGATAACTATTGCCACGTTCGTAATCGTCTTGAACAAGTTTTAGTGAACTCTAAACTTTCATTGTGGGATCCTACTGTTAAAATTGTTATCGGTGATCGAACTCTCCATGCCTACTGTGATATTATGTATGAATTTTGCCTTATGCCTGAAAGTATTTATAAATCTTTGAAACTTTGGGGAGTTGATGAAGGAGGAGAAGAAATAACTCTCATTGATAACTCTACTATAATTCCTAAAGGAATAGCCGCAGGTGTGCATACAACCATTCTTGGAAGAACAATATCCATTGATTATCTTGTTGTTGAAACAGGAAAACTCACACTCGGAAGATCCCTGCTGAAACTATTGGGAGCAGTCATTGATGTTGGAGAAGGCACTCTGAAATTCACCTCTATACCAGGGGGAAATCATATATTTCCTAAACCAAAGGGAAAGAAAAACAATAAGAAAGGTAAGGGTAAAGCCCAAGGTAAGGTTGACACACCATCTCTTGATAATACTTGATACACACTTTCTGCGCCTAGCTGAAAGGCGTTAAAGAAAAGCGCTTATGGGAGACAACCCATGTTTTTACCTACAGTACTTTGTTTTTATTTTGTGTCTTGGAAGTTGTTTACTACTGTAGCAACCTCTCCTTATCTTAGTTTTGTGTTTTGTTGTGCCAAGTTAAGCCGTTGATAGAAAAGTAAGTACTAGATTTGGATTACTGCGCAGTTCCAGATTTCTTTGCTGTCACGAATCTGGGTCCACCTCCCTGTAGGTAGCTCAGAAAATTAAGCCAATTTACGTGCATGATCCTCAGATATGTACGCAACTTTCATTCAATTTGATCATTTTCATTTGAGCAAGTCTGGTGCCATTTTAAAATTCGTCAATATGAACTGTTCTGTTTTGACAGATTCTGCCTTTTATTTCGCATTGCCTCTTTTGCTATGTTGGATGAATTTCTTTGATCCACTAATGTCCAGTAGCATTATGCAATGTCCAGAAGTGTTAAGAATGATTGTGTCACCTCTGAATATGTTAATTTTTATTGTGCACTAACCCTCTAATGAGTTGTTTCGAGTTTGGTGTGGAGGAAGTTTTCAAGGATCAAGAGAGGAGTATGATGCAACATGATCAAGGAGAGTGAAAGCTCTAAGCTTGGGGATGCCCCGGTGGTTCACCCCTGCATATATTAAGAAGACTCAAGCATCTAAGCTTGGGGATGCCCAAGGCATCCCCTTCTTCATCGACAACATTATCAGGTTCCTCCCCTGAAACTATATTTTTATTCCATCACATCTTATGTGCTTTTGCTTGGAGCGTCGGTTTGTTTTTGTTTTTGTTTTGTTTGAATAAAATGGATCCTAGCATTCACTTTATGGGAGAGAGACACGCTCCGCTGTTGCATATGGACAAGTATGTCCTTGGTTTCTACTCATAGTATTCATGGCGAAGTTTCTCCTTCGTTAAATTGTTATATGGTTGGAATTGAAAAATGATACATGTAGTAATTGCTATAAATGTCTTGGGTAATGTGATACTTGGCAATTGTTGTGCTCATGATTAAGCTCTTGCATCATATGCTTTGCACCCATTAATGAAGAAATACATAGAGCATGCTAAAATTTGGTTTGCATATTTGGTTTCTCTAAGGTCTAGATAATTTCTAGTATTGGGTTTGAACAACAAGGAAGACGGTGTAGAGTCTTATAATGTTTTCAATATGTCTTTTATGTGAGTTTTGCTGCACCGGTTCATCCTTGTGTTTGTTTCAAATAAGCCTTGCTAGCCTAAACCTTGTATCGAGAGGGAATACTTCTCATGCATCCAAAATACTTGAGCCAACCACTATGCCATTTGTGTCCACCATACCTACCTACTACATGGTATTTTCCGCCATTCCAAAGTAAATTGCTTGAGTGCTACCTTTAAAATTCCATCATTCACCTTTGCAATATATAGCTCATGGGACAAATAGCTTAAAAACTATTGTGGTATTGAATATGTAATTATGCACTTTATCTCTTATTAAGTTGCTTGTTGTGCGATAACCATGTTCACTGGGGACGCCATCAACTACTCTTTGTTGAATTTCATGTGAGTTGCTATGCATGTCCGTCTTGTCTGAAGTAAGAGAGATCTACCACCTTATGGTTAAGCATGCATATTGTTAGAGAAGAACATTGGGCCGCTAACTAAAGCCATGATCCATGGTGGAAGTTTCAGTTTTGGACATATATCCTCAATCTCAAATGAGAAAATTATTAATTGTTGTTACATGCTTATGCATAAAAGAGGAGTCCATTATCTGTTGTCTATGTTGTCCCGGTATGGATGTCTAAGTTGAAGAATAATCAATAGCGAGAAATCCAATGCGAGCTTTCTCCTTAGACCTTTGTACAGGCGGCATAGAGGTACCCCTTTGTGACACTTGGTAAAAACATGTGCATTGTGATGATCCGGTAGTCCAAGCTAATTAGGACAAGGTGCGGGCACTATTAGTATACTATGCATGAGGCTTGCAACTTGTAAGATATAATTTACATGATACATATGCTTTATTACTACCGTTGACAAAATTGTTTCATGTTTTCAAAATCAAAGCTCTAGCATAAATATAGCAATCGATGCTTTTCCTCTATGGAGGACCATTCTTTTACTTTCAATGTTGAGTCAGTTCACCTATTTCTCTCCACCTCAAGAAGCAAACACTTGTGTGAACTGTGCATTGATTCCTACATACTTGCTTATTGCACTTATTATATTACTCTATGTTGACAATATCCATGAGATATACATGTTACAAGTTGAAAGCAACCGCTGAAACTTAATCTTCTTTTGTGTTGCTTCAATGCCTTTACTTTGAATTATTGCTTTATGAGTTAACTCTTATGCAAGACTTAATTGATGCTTGTCTTGAAGTGCTATTCATGAAAAGTCTTTGCTTTATGATTCACTTGTTTACTCATGTCATATACATTGTTTTGATCGCTGCATTCACTACATATGCTTTACAAATAGTATGATCAAGATTATGATGGCATGTCACTCCAGAAATTATCTGTGTTATCGTTTTACCTGCTCGGGACGAGCAGAACTAAGCTTGGGGATGCTGATACGTCTCCGACGTATCGATAATTTCTTATGTTCCATGCCACATTATTGATGTTATCTACATGTTTTATGCACACTTTATGTCATATTCGTGCATTTTCTGGAACTAACCTATTAACAAGATGCCGAAGTGCCAGTTGCTGTTTTCTGCTGTTTTTGGTTTCAGAAATCCTAGTAAGGAAATATTCTCGGAATTGGACGAAATCAACGCCCAGGGCCCTATTTTGCCACGAAGTTTCCAAGTCCGAAGACGAAACGAAGAGGGGCCACGGGGTGGCCAAACCCTAGGCGGCGCGGCCCCACCCCCGGCCGCGCCGGCCTATGGTTTGGGCCCCCGTGCCGCCTCTTGACCTACCCTTCCGCCTACTTAAAGCCTCCGTGACGAAACCCCAGTACCGAGAGCCACGATACGGAAAACCTTCCAGAGACGCCGCCAACGCTGATCCCATCTCGGGGGATCCAGGAGATCGCCTCCGGCACCCTACCGGAGAGGGGAATCATCTCCCGGAGGACTCTACGCCGCCATGGTCGCCTCCGGTGTGATGTGTGAGTAGTCTACCCCTGGACTATGGGTCCATAGCAGTAGCTAGATGGTTGTCTTCTCCCCATTGTGCTATCATTGTCGGATCTTGTGAGCTGCCTAACATGATCAAGATCATCTATCTGTAATTCTATATGTTGCGTTTGTTGGGATCCGATGAATAGAGAATACTTGTTATGTTGATTATCAAAGTTATATCTACGTGTTGTTTATGATCTTGCATGCTTTCCGTTACTAGTAGATGCTCTGGCCAAGTAGATGCTTGTAACTCCAAGAGGGAGTATTTATGCTCGATAGTGGGTTCATGCCTGCATTGACACCTGGGACAGTGACAGAAAGTTCTAAGGTTGTGTTGTGCTGTTGCCACTAGGGATAAAACATTGATGCTATGTCTAAGGATGTAGTTGTTGATTACATTACGCACCATACTTAATGCAATTGTCTGTTGCTTTGCAACTTAATACTGGAGGGGGTTCGGATGATAACCTGAAGGTGGACTTTTTAGGCATAGATGCAGTTGGATGGCGGTCTATGTACTTTGTCGTAATGCCCAATTAAATCTCACTATACTCATCATGATATGTATGTGCATGGTCATGCTCTCTTTATTTGTCAATTGCCCAACTGTAATTTGTTCACCCAACATGCTGTTTGTCTTATGGGAGAGACACCTCTAGTGAACTGTGGACCCCGGTCCAATCTCTTTACTGAAATACAATCTACTGCAATACTTGTTCTACTATTTTCTGCAAACAATCATCTTCCACACAATACGGTTAATCCTTTGTTACAGCAAGCCGGTGAGATTGACAACCTCACTGCTTGGGGCAAAGTACTTTGGTTGTGTTGTGCAGGTTCCACGTTGGCGCCGGAATCCCTGGTGTTGCGCCGCACTACATCCCGCCGCCATCAACCTTCGACGTGCTTCTTGACTCCTACTGGTTCGATAAACCTTGGTTTCTTACTGAGGGAAACTTGCTGCTGTACGCATCACACCTTCCACTTGGGGTTCCCAACGAGCGTGTGCTTTACGTGGCGGTGGCGGCCTTGTGATGGGAATCGAGTAATATTCCAGCATTCTGCGAAGTCGGTTGTTCTCCTCCTGAAGTATCTCCACTTCCCTTCTCAGAGCACGGTATTGATCACAAAACTCATCGGTAACCCGTAGAGCTTCTTCCAACTCAGGGAAAGAGTCGAGGCTAAGAGCAGGTGGTAAGGGTCCCTGCAAGTTATGAGAGAAAGAACGTCGAGTGTCAACAGATCCCACCAAGATTTGCTTACTCCCAACGGCTTGTTGCTCTTGTTTTGACGACACCCTCTTCACTTCTTCCTCCGAAAGCCCCTTGCCCTTGTTGTTGGAGGCCATGGTGCTTCTAGATTGAAAACAGATCCTGGCAGAAACAGCTCGAAACAAAACACGTCGAGAAAACGATATACGGACCTCCAGGGGTCCGGGGGATTATATAGTAGGAATTTTTACTTCATAAGGAAAGTACCAGGTCGAACCAGAGTCGGAGAGGGGCAACGAGGTGGCCACCTCATAGGGCGGCGCGGCCAGGCTGGGGCCCGCGCCGGCCTATGGGGGCACGCCCTCGTGCGTCTCCTCCACTCCGTTTCGATCTCGTAATTTTTCATATTTTCCAAAAACAGCAAAAACATTGTTCGGAAAGTAAATCGCGAACTTTTCATTACCAGTACTGTTACCTATTCAATTTGACCTTTGATGAAAGCTTCCGGTGTTTCCACTCGAATAACATCAACATCTTCGTTATAAGAATCACCTGAGATATAATGCTTGAGTCTTTGTCCATTCACCACTTGTGTGGCATCGCCTTGGAGAGAGCTAATTTTAATTGCTCCTGAACGATACACCTCCTCAACGACATATGGTCCTTCCCATTTTGAGAGTAATTTCCCTGCAAAGAATCTGAGACGAGACCGATACAATAGGACTTTATCCCCAATATTAAATTCTCTTTTGATAATTCTTCTATCGTGCCATTTCTTAACTTTCTCTTTAAAGAGTTTAGCATTTTCATAGGCTTCACTTCTCCATTCATCTAGAGAACTCAATTGTAGCAATCTCTTCTTACCGGCAAGTTTAGGATCTTTATTTAGTTCTCTTACAGCCCAATAAGCTTTGTGCTCTAGTTCTAAAGGTAAATGACAAGCTTTTCCATAAACCATTTTATAAGGTGACATTCCCATGGGATTTTTATAAGCAGTTCTATAAGCCCATAGTGCTTCCTTCAATTTACTAGCCCAATTCTTTCTAGTTTTATTAACAGTCTTTTGCAAGATAGATTTAATCTCTCTATTTGATAGTTCTACTTGCCCACTAGTTTGAGGATGATAAGCGGAAGCAATTCTATGATTAATACCATATTTAGCAAGAGTTTTTCTAAAACCATCAGTTATAATTATCTAGGAACTCCTAATCGAGGAAAAATAATATCTAAAAGCATTTTTAAAGAGGTCTCACCATCAGCACTTTTTGTGGGTATGGCTTCCACCCATTTAGTAACATAATCAACAACGACAAGTATATGAGTGTTACCTTCTGAAGAGGGAAAAGGTCCCATGAAGTCAAATCCCCAACAATCAAATGGTTCAATAACAAGAGTATAATTCATAGGCATTTCATTGCGTCTGGAGATATTACCAACCCTTTGACATTCATCACAAGATAAAATAAACTTCCTTGCATCCTTGAAGAGAGTTGGCCAATAAAAACCTGATTGTAGAACCTTTTGCGCGGTTCTATCTCCGGCGTGATGTCCTCCATAAGCACCCATTAATGAAGAACTACCATAGAGCTTGTTAAAATTTGGTTTGCATGATTGGTCTCTCTAAAGTCTAGATATTTTCTGGTGAAGTGTTTGAACAACAAGGAAGACAGCGTAGAGTCTTATAATTAATGCTTGCAATATGTTCTTATGTAAGTTTTGTTGTACCGATTCATACTTGTGTTTGCTTCAAACAACCTTGCTAGCCAAAGCCTTGTACTGAGAGGGAATTCTTCTCGTGCATCCAAAACCTTGAGCCAAAACCTATGCCATTTGTGTCCACCATACCTACCTACTATGTGGTATTTCTCTGCCATTCCAGAGTAAATTGCGTGAGTGCTACCTTTAAAATTTCATTCCTTGTCTTTGCAATATATAGCTCATGGGAAAATAGCTTAAAAACTATTGTGGTAAAGAATATGTAGCTTATGTATCTTATTTCTTATAAGTTGCTTGTTGAGCGGTAACCATGTTTCTGGGGACGCTGTCGAGGGTACTCCTCGGTAATGCCCTCCGTTTGGGGATTAGGGTTAGCGGAATCCTGCAAGCTGACACGAGACATCGGTTCACAGACAAGCGGGGAGAGCGATTTACCCAGGTTCGGGGCCCTCGATGAGGTAAAACCCTTACGTCCTGCCTGTCTGTTCTTGATTATGATGATAATGGGTTACAATGGGGTGCCGAATAGTTCGACTGAGATCTCGTCGAGAGGGTTAGTGCTATGGTGACCTAGCTTTAGATTTCCTGGTGGCTACGGTTGCTATGATTAATTCTGTCCCTCGGCAGCCCCTCTCCTGGCCTTTATATAGGAGGCCAGGTCTCAAGAGGTCTAACCGAGTACGACTAGGTTTACAGTAGTTTTGGATCTAATCTTTCCTTGTTCGGCTGCTTCCTTGTCTTGCTCGTCAAGGATTCCTCTGGTGCGCCGTCCAGGTGGCCCATCTTGCCTCCAGGTGTCTTCATGGGCCTCCAATTAGTCAATACAGGATAGGGCAATGTCGGTTACCCGAAGAGTAATGCCCACGTCAGCAGCCCCCGAGTGTCTAGCCGAACGTTGTTCGGGTAGAGACTGAAGCATGTCTCCGTTGATGTTCTTCTCCTTGATTGTCCTTGTTCATCTTAAATCAGCATCGTTCTTTTTGTCGGGCGCGTCGCGCTCCCGATGGGAGTAGCCCCCGAGTCTAGGTACGGATGCTTGCACTCCGTGCGTAGACTCAAGTTGTGCAACTCGAACATTCTTCTCTAGAGAAATTTTCCGCAGGTCTTCTTAGATCATCCGATATATTTTCCTCTTGCAAGGGATAATGAGTAACGTGCCCAACTTTTGTTGGTTAACTACCGATGGCAAAACAATCGTTACTCTACACAGAATCAAGTCCCCGGACATGATCCTGGAGCGCAAAAAAAAATATCGGGTGCGCTTCCCGAGTCGGCACAAAGCTTGCAATCGGGTGCGACTCAAGCTAAACAACCCTCTTTTTCTTCATCGCTTTTTCTTCGAGTCCTCAATATATCGGGTGTGCGTCAGCGCTCCCGATGGGAGTAGCCCCCGAGTCTAAGTGCAGATGCTTCGCAATCTGTGCATAGACTCAAGTTCACCATCCGATAGCTTTTTATTCCTTTGAGTGCCTCAAGCTTTTTTTATGACGTCACTGTTGACGTGCAACTGCTGTGGGTTGATTGACAGGACTTGACCTGACGGGCCCACCCTAGCTTTGCGCGGGCAGCTTTTAGGGCTTGACCAGTGCACGCACGGCGATCGAGGCGTCTCCTCGATTTTCGCACAACGTGGGAATAATGGGCCGCCGGTTCCACTGCTTCTTCAAGCGCCACGTGTACAGTCAGATCTGCTCCACCTCCCACGACGCCTGTGGAGTTATGGCCACGATTTCGCACAAATCTTTACGGCATAAATAGGGGGCCTCCTCTCTTTTTTACCTTTCACCCCGTTTACTGCTCATCCTCTCTCTCAAGCCTTCCTGCTCCTCTGCCTCTTCATCAGATGTTCCGTTCACCATGGGAAGAAGAAGAGCGGCAGTACCTCGGAGGCGGCCAAAATTAGTCGTGCATTGATTCCTACATACTTGCATATTGCACTTATTATATTACTTTATGTTGACAATATCCATGAGATATACATGTTACAAGTTGAAAGCAACCGCTGAAACTTAATCTTCCTTTGTGTTGTTTCAATGCCTCTACTATGAATTTATTGCTTTATGAGTTAACTCTTATGCAAGACTTATTGATGCTTGTCTTGAAAGTACTATTCATGAAAAGTCTTTGCTATATGATTCAATTGTTTACTCATTGCATTTACATTGCTTCGAATCGCTGCATTCATTACATGTGCTTACAATAGTATGATCAAGATTATGATGGCATGTCACTTCAGAAATTATCTTTGTTATCGTTTACCTACTCGGGACGAGTAAGAACTAAGCTTGGGGATGCTGATACGTCTCCAACGTATCGATAATTTCTTATGTTCCATGCTACTTTTATGATGATACTCACATGTTTTATACATAATTTATGTCATATTTATGCATTTTCCGGCACTAACCTATTAACGAGATGCCGAAGAGCCGCTGCTGTTTTTGGTTTCAGAAATCCTAGTAAGGAAATATTCTCGGAATTGGACAAAATCAACGCCCAGGATCTTATTTTTCCACGAAGCTTCCAAAAGTCCGGAGAGGAAACGAAGTGGAGCGACGAGGCGGCCACACAGAGGCAGCGGCCTGGCCCTGGCCGCGCCTGTGGTGTGGACCCCTGGCGCCTCCCGACCTACCCTTCCGCCTACTTAAGCCTTCGTCGATAATAACTCCAGTACCGAGAGCCACGATACGGAAAACCTTCCGAGAGACGCCGCCGCCAATCCCATCTCGGGGATTCAGGAGATCGCCTCCGCACACTGCCGGAGAGGGAAATCATCTCCCGGAGGACTCTTCACCGCCATGGTCGCCTCGAGTGATGAGTGAGTAGTTCACCCCTGGACTATGGGTCCATAGCAGTAGCTAGATGGTCGTCTTCTCCTAATTGTGCTATCATTGTTGGATCTTGTGAGCTGCCTAACATGATCAGGATCATCTATATGTAATGCTACATGTTGCGTTTGTTGGGATCCGATGAATAATGAATGCTATGTTATGTTGATTATCAATCTATCATCTATGTGTTGTTTATGATCTTGCATGCTCTCCGTTGCTAGTAAAGGCTCTGGCCAAGTTTTTGCTTGTAACTCCAAGAGGGAGTATTTATGCTCGATAGTGGGTTCATACCTCCATTAAATCTGGTGACAGCAACCTCTAAGGTTGTGGATGTGCTGTTGCCACTAGGGATAAAACATCAATGCTATGTCTAAGGATATATTTATTGATTACATTACGCACCATACTTAATGCAATTGTCTGTTGTTTGCAACTTAATACTGGAGGGGGTTCGGATGATAACCTGAAGGTGGACTTTTTAGGCATAGATGCATGCTGGATAGCGGTCTATGTACTTTGTCGTAATGCCCAATTAAATCTCACAATACTCATCATAACATGTATGTGCATGGTCATGCCCTCTTTATTTGTCAATTGCCCAACTGTAATTTGTTCACCCAACATGCTTATTCTTATTGGAGAGACACCACTAGTGAACTGTGGACCCCGTCCATTCTTTTACATCGAATACAATCTACTGCAATACTCGTTCTACTGTTTTCTGCAAACATCATCATCCACACTATACATCTAATCCTTTGTTACAGCAACCCGGTGAGATTGACAACCTCACTGTCACGTTGGGGCAAAGTAATTTGGTTGTGTTGTGCAGGTTCCACGTTGGCACCGGAATCCCTGGTGTTGCACCGCACTACACTCCGCCGCCATCAACTTTCAACGTGCTTCTTGGCTACTGGTTCGATAAACCTTGGTTTCTTACTGAGGGAAAACTTGCCGCTGTACGCATCACACCTTCCTCTTGGGGTTCCCAACGGACGCGTGATGTACGCGTATCAAGCTCTTTTTCTGGCGCCGTTGCCGGGGAGATCAAGATACGCTGCAAGGGGAGTCTCCACCTCCAATCTCTTTACTTTGTTTTTGTCTTGCTTTACTTTTATTTACTTCTTTGTTTGCTGCACTAAAACAAAACACAAAAAAATTAGTTGCTAGTTTTACTTTATTTACTGTCTTGTTCTCCATATTAAAAACACACAAAAAATCAGTTACTTGCATTTACTTTATCTAGTTTACTTTATTTACTATTGCTAAAATGGGTACTCCTGAAAATACTAAGTTGTGTGACTTCACAACCACAAATAATAATGATTTCTTATGCACACCTATTGCTCCACCTGCTACTACAGCAGAATTCTTTGAAATTAAACCTGCTTTACTGAATCTTGTTATGAGAGAGCAATTTTCTGGTGTTAGTTCTGATGATGCTGCTGCCCATCTCAATAATTTTGTTGAACTATGTGAAATGCAAAAGTATAAGGATGTAGATGGTGACATTATAAAATTAAAATTGTTTCCTTTCTCACTAAGAGGAAGAGCTAAAGATTGGTTGATATCTGCCTAAGAATAGTATTGATTCATGGACTAAATGCAAGGATGCTTTTATTGGTAGATATTATCCTCCTGCTAAAATTATATCTTTGAGAAGTAGCATAATGAATTTTAAACAATTGGATAATGAGCATGTTTCCCAAGCATGGGAAAGAATGAAATCTTTGGTTAAAAATTGCCCAACCCATGGACTGACTACTTGGATGATCATCCAAACCTTTTATGCAGGACTGAATTTTTCTTCGCGGAACCTATTGGATTCAGCTGCTGGAGGTACCTTTATGTCCATCACTCTAGGCGACGCAACAAAGCTTCTTGATAATATGATGATTAATTACTCTGAATGGCACACGGAAAGAGCTCCACAAGGTAAGAAGGTAAATTCTGTTGAAGAAACCTCTTCCTTGAGTGATAAGATTGATGCTATTATGTCTATGCTTGTGAATGGTAGGACAAATTTTGATCCTAATAATGTTCCGTTAGCTTCATTGGTTTCCCAAGAAGAACATGTTGATGTGAACTTCATTAAAAATAATAATTTCAACAACAATGCTTATCGGAACAATTCTAGTAACAACTATAGGCCATATCCTTATAATAATGGCAACGGCTATGGTAATTCTTATGGGAATTCTTACAACAATAATAGGAATACACCCCCTGGACTTGAAGCCATGCTTAAAGAATTTATTAGTACACAAACTTCTTTTAACAAATCTGTTGAAGAAAAGCTTGGGAAAATTGATATACTTGCTTCTAAAGTCGATAGTCTTGCTGCTGATGTTGATCTTTTGAAATCGAAAGTTATGCCTAATGAAAATAATGATATTAAGTCATTTGCTACAGCAAACGCCATCCAAGTTAGAATTAATGAGAATATAAGATTGATGGCCGAATTGCGTGCTAGGTGGGAAAAAGAAGAAAATGCTAAAGAAGATAATATAGCTAAAGTTTGGACTATTACCACCACTAGTAATGCTAATGCTCCACATGTTTCTGCACCTCCTACTATCAATGGTAAAATAATTGGTGTTGGCAATGTTTCCACTTCTAATGCAAAGCGTGAAAAACTGCCTGAAACTGCTAAAACTGCTGAAACTGCCTGTGATAAAACTGCTGAAATTTTTTCCAACATTGGGGATAATGATCCCATTGCTTTAGATCATAATGGTTTAGATTTTGATGATTGACACATCTCTGAAGTTATAAATTTCTTACAAAAACTTGCTAAGAGTCCTAATGCTAGTGCTATAAATTTGGCCTTTACGAAACATATTACAAATGCTCTCATAAAAGCTAGAGAAGAGAAATTAAATCGTGAAGCTTCTATTCCTAGGAAGTTAGAGGATGGTTGGGAGCCCATCATTAAGATGAAGGTCAATGACTTTGATTGTAACGCTTTATGTGATCTTGGTGCAAGTATTTCCGTTATGCCTAGGAAAATCTATAATATGCTTGACTTGCCACCATTGAAAAATTGTTATTTGGATGTTAATCTTGCTGATAATTCTACAAAGAAACCTTTGGGGAGAGTTGATAATGTTCGCATTACGGTTAACAATAACCTTGTCCCCGTTGATTTTGTTGTCTTGGATATTGAATGCAATGCATCTTGTCCCATTATATTGGGAAGACCTTTTCTTCGAACTGTTGGTGCTATTATTGATATGAAGGAAGGTAATATTAAATATCAATTTCCTCTCAAGAAAGGTATGGAACACTTCCCTAGAAAGAGAATGAAGTTACCTTTTGATTCTATCATTAGAACAAATTATGATCTTGATATACTTGATACACACTTTCTGCGCCTAGCTGAAAGGCGAAAGCGCTTATGGGAGACAACCCATGATTTTACTACTGCACTTTTGTTTTATATTTGAGTCTTGGAAGTTGTTGATACTGTAGCAACCTCTCCTTATCTTAGTTTTGTTGCATTGTTGTGCCAAGTAAAGTCTTTGATAGTAAAGTTCATACTAGATTTGGATTACTGCACAGAAACAGATTTCTTGCTGTCACGAATCTGGGCTGAATTCTCTGTAGGTAACTCAGAAAATTCTGCCAATTTACGTGAGTGATCCTCAGATATGTACGCAACTTTCATTCAATTTGAGCATTTTCATTTGAGAAAGTCTGGTGCCTCTTAGAAATTCATCTTTACGGACTGTTCTGTTTTGACAGATTCTGCCTTTTATTTCGCATTGCCTGTTTTGCTATGCTTGATGGATTTTTCTATTCCATTAACTTTCAGTAGCTTTGTGCAATGTCCAGAAGTGTTAAGAATGATTATGTAACCTCTGAACATGTGAATTTTGATTATGCACTAACCCTCTAATGAGTTGTTTTAAGTTTGGTGTGGAGGAAGTTTTCAAGGATCAAGAGAGGAGGATGATACAATATGATCAAGGAGAGTGAAAGTTCTAAGCTTGGGGATGCCCCGGTGGTTCATCCCTGCATATTTCAAGAAGACTCAAGCATCTAAGCTTGGGGATGCCCAAGGCATCCCCTTCTTCATCGACAACATTATCAGGTTCCTCTAGTGAAACTATATTTTTAGTCCATCACATCTTATGTACTTTCCTTGGAGCGTCTGTTTGCTTTTGTTTTTATTTGAATAAAGTTGGATCCTAGC
Source organism: Lolium multiflorum (assembly GCA_030979885.1). NCBI lineage: Eukaryota > Viridiplantae > Streptophyta > Magnoliopsida > Poales > Poaceae > Lolium > Lolium multiflorum. Next base: position 94,629,404 of record CM061750.1, on the reverse strand, counting down.
ATTCATTGTGTGGGAGAGAGACACGCTCCGCTATTGCATATGGACAAATATGTCCTTAGGCTTTACTCATAATGTTCATGGCGAAGGTTGAAACTGCTTCGTTAAATTGTTATATGGTTGGAAACGGGAAATGCTACATGTGGTAATTGGTATAATGTCTTGAATAATGTGATACTTGGCAATTGTTGTGCTCATGTTTAAGCTCTTGCATCATATACTTTGCACCTATTAATGAAGAAATACATAGAGCTTGCTAAATTTTCGTTTGCATGATTGGTCTCTTTAAGGTCTAGATATTTTCTAGTAAGGGTCGAACAACAAGGAAGACGGTATAAAGTCTTATAATGCTTACAATATGTCTTTTATGTGAGTTTTGTTGTACCGGTTCATACTTGTGTTTGTTTCAAATAACCTTGCTAGCCTAAGCCTTGTATCGAGAGGGAATACTTCTCATGCATCCAAAATCCTTGAGCCAAACACTATGCCATTTGTGTCCACCATACCTACCTACTACATGGTATTTCTCCGCCATTCCAAAGTAAATTGCTTGAGTGCTACCTTTAAATTTCTATCCTTCATCTTTGCAATATATAGCTCATGGGACAAATAGCCTAAAAACTATTGTGGTATTGAATATGTACTTATGCATTTTATCTCTTATAAGTTGCTTGTTGAGCGATAACCATGTTCCCGGGGACGCCATCAACTACTCTCTGTTGAATATCATGTGAGTTGCTATGCATGTTTGTCTTGTCTGAAGTAAGGGCGATTTACCGTGAGTTGAATGGTTTGAGCATGCATATTGTTAGAGAAGAACATTGGGCCGCTAACTGATACGTCTCCGACGTATCTATAATTTCTGATGTTCCATGCTTGTTTTATGACAATACCTACATGTTTTGTTCACACTTTATATCATTTTTATGCGTTTTCCGGAACTAACCTATTGACGAGATGCCGAAGTGCCAGTTCCTGTTTTCTGCTGTTTTTGGTTTCAGAAATCCTAGTAAGAAAATATTCTCGGAATTGGACGAAATCAACGCCCAGAGTCTTAGAATTGGACGAAGCTTCCAGAACACCCGAGAGCCACTAATGGAGGGCCCTGTGGGCCCCAGATGATAGGCTGGCGCGGCTAGGGGGTGGGCCGCGCCCCCCTACTGTGTCGCCGCCTCGTCGCCCCTCCGACTCCGCCTCTTCGCCTATATAAAGGTCCCTGACCTAAAACATCGATACGGAAAACCACGGTACGAGAAACCTTCCGAGCCGCCGCCATCGCGAAGCCAAGATCCGGGGACAGGAGTCTCTGTTCCGGCACGCCGCCGGGACGGGGAAGTGCCCCCGGAAGGCTTCTCCATCGACACCGCTGCCATCTCCACCGCCATCTTCATCACCGCTGCTGTCTCCCATGAGGAGGGAGTAGTTCTCCATCAAGGCTAAGGGGCTGTACCGGTAGCTATGTGGTTAATCTCTCTCCTATGTACTTCAATACAATGATCTCATGAGCTGCCTTACATGATTGAGATTCATATGAGTTTTGTATCACAATTCATCTATGTGCTACTCTAGTGATGTTATTAAAGTAGTCTATTCCTCCTCCATGATGTAATGTTGACAGTGTGTGCATCATGAAGTACTTGGTATATGCTATGATTGTGATCTCTTGTAGATTATGAAGTTAACTATTACTATGATGGTATTGATGTGATCTATTCCTCCTTTCATAGTCTGTCGGTGACGGTGTGCATGCTATGTTAGTACTTGGTATAGTTGTGTTGATCTATCATGCACTCTAAGGTTATTTAAACATGAATATCGAATATTGTGGAGCTTGTTAACTCCGGCATTGAGGGTTCGTGTAATCCTACACAATTAGTGGTGTTCATCATCCAACAAGAGAGTGTAGAGTATAGCATTTATCTATTCTGTTATGTGATCAATGTTGAGAGTGTCCACTAGTGAAAGTATAATCCCTAGGCCTTGTTCCCAAATACTGAAATCGCTGCTTGTTTACTGTTTTACTGCATCTGTACTGCCTGCAATATTTCCACCATCAACCACACGCCAGTTGTAGCATCAAGCTATTTTCTGGTGCCGTTTCTACTGCTCATATACATTCATACCACCTGTATTTCACTATCTCTTCGCCAAACTAGTGCACCTATACATCTGACAAGTGTATTAGGTGTGTTGGGGACACAAGAGACTTCTTGTATCGTGATTGCAGGGTTGCTTGAGAGGGATATCTTTGACCTCTTCCTCCTGAGTTCGATAAACCTTGGGTGATCCACTTAAGGGAAAACTTGCTGCTGTTCTACAAACCTCTGCTCTTGGAGGCCCAACACTGTCTACAGGAAAAGAAGCGTGAGTAGACATCAAGCATATTTTCTGGCGCCGTTGCCGGGGACCTGAAGGAACAAGCTTTCCTCCCTCGTCAACCACGCGCCAGTCCTGGACAGCATCAAGTATTTTCTGGCGCCGTTGCCGGGGAGGAAAGGTAAAAGGTACTCACACTCCGGATCTCGGCTACTAAGCTATTTTCCGGCACCGTTGTAAGTACTCGAAGCTATTTCCTTTAGATCCTGCAATTGCATCTTTTTGTTTCTTGTTTTACACTAGTTTGGCATAATGGAAAGCAACATGGAGCTTTTTATTCTTTTTCCTGAGTTAAGACATGGATGGTTTGATTCGAAAATTAAAAAACCCATGGAACATATTAGTATGAACACTTTGAACACCATTGTTGCTAATGATATGGAAAATTCTAAGCTTGGGGAAGCTGGCTTTGATGAGCATGATATTTTTAGTCCCCCAAGCATTGAGGAGAAAATTTACTTTGATGATACTTTACCTCCTATTTATGATGATTATAATGATAGTGGTCTTTTGGTGCCGCCTGTTATGGAGGATAAATTTGATTATGATTACAATATGCCTCCTATATTTTATGATGAGAATAATAATGATAGCTACTTTGTTGAATTTGCTCCCACTACAACTAATAAAATTGATTATGCTTATGTGGGTAGTAATAATTTTATGCATGAGACTCATGATAAGAATGATTTATGTGATAGTTATATTGTTGAGTTTGCTCATGATGCTACTGGATATTATTATGAGAGAGGAAAATATGGTTGTAGAAATTTTCATGTTACTAAAACACCTCTCTTTTTGCTGAAAATCTTGAAGCTGCACTTGTTTTATCTTTCTATGCTTGTTGCATTATGCTTCTTGAATTTATTTATTTACAAGATTCCTTTTCATAGGAAGCATGTTAGACTTAAATGTGTTTTGAATTTGCTTCTTGATGCTCTCTTTTGCTTCAACTCTCATCTTTATGAGTGCATCATTAAAACTGCTGAGCCCATCTTAATGGCTATAAAGAAAGCACTTCTTGGGAGATAACCCATGTGTTTATTTTGCTACAGTAATTTTGTTTTATATTTGAGTCTTGGAAGTTGTTACTACTGCAGCAACCTCTCCTTATCTTAATTTTGTTGTATTGTTGTGCCAAGTAAAGTCTTTGATAGTAAGGTTCATACTAGATTTGGATTACTGCGCAGAAACAGATTTCTTTCTGTCACGAATTTGGGTCAAATTCTCTGTAGGTAACTCACAAAATTCTGCCAATGTACGTGAGTGATCCTCAGATATGTATGCAACTTTCATTCAATTTGAGCATTTTCATTTGATCAAGTCTGGTGCCTCTTAGAAATTCGTCTTTACGGACTGTTCTGTTTTGACAGATTCTGCCTTTTATTTCGCATTGCCTGTTTTGCTATGCTTGATGGATTTTTCTATTCCATTAACTTTCAGTAGCTTTGTGCAATGTCCAGAAGTGTTAAGAATGATTATGTCACCTCTGAATATGTGAATTTTGATTATGCACTAACCCTCTAATGAGTTGTTTTAAGTTTGGTGTGGAGGAAGTTTTCAAGGATCAAGAGAGGAGGATGATACAATATGATCAAGGAGAGTGAAAGCTCTAAGCTTGGGGATGCCCCGGTGGTTCATCCCTGCATATTTCAAGAACACTCAAGCATCTAAGCTTGGGGATGCCCAAGGCATCCCCTTCTTCATCGACAAATTATCAGGTTCCTTCTCTTGAAACTATATTTTTATTCGGTCACATCTTATGTACTTTACTTGGAGCGTCTGTGTGCTTTTGTTTTCATTTTTGTTTGGTTTGAATAAATTCATGCTTGTGTGGGAGAGAGACACGCTCCGCTGGTTCATATGAACACATGTGTTCTTAGCTTCTAATGTTCATGGCGAAGGTTGAAACTGCTTCGTTAATTGTTATATGGTTGGAAACGGGAAATGCTATATGTAGTAATTGGTATGATGTCTTGAATAACTTGATACTTGGCAATTGTTGTGCTCATGATTAAGCTCTTGCATCATATACTTTGCACCTATTAGTGAAGAAATACATAGAGCTTGCTAAAATTTGGTTTGCATGATTGGTCTCTCTAGAGTCTAGATATTTTCTAGTAAGGGTTTGAACAACAAGGAAGACGGTGTAGAGTCTTATAATGCTTACAATATGTCTTTTATGTGAGTTTTGCTGTACCGGTTCATACTTGTGTTTGCTTCAAACAACCTTGCTATCCTAAGCCTTGTATTGAGAGGGAATACTTCTCGTGCATCCAAATCCTTGAGCCAAACACTATGCCATTTGTGTCCACCATACCTACCTAATACATGGTATTTCTCCGCCATTCCAAAGTAAATTGCTTGAGTGCTACCTTTAAATTTCCATTCTTTGTCTTTGCAATATATAGCTCATGGGACAAATAGCCTAAAAACTATTGTGGTATTGAATATGTACTTATGTATCTTATTTCTTATTAAGTTGCTTGTTGAGCGATAACCATGTTCCTGGGGACGCCATCAACTACTCTTTGTTGAATATCATGTGAGTTGCTATGCATGTCCGTCTTGTCTGAAGTAAGGGCGATTTACCATGAGTTGAATGATTTGAGAATGCATATTGTTAGAGAAGAACATTGGGCCGCTAACTAAAGCCATGATCCATGGTGGAAGTTTCAGTTTTGGACAAATATCCTCAATCTCATATGAGAAAATTAATTGTTGTTGAATGCTTAAGCATTAAAGAGGAGTCCATTATCTGTTGTCTATGTTGTCCCGGTATGGATGTCTAAGTTGAGAATAATCAAAAGCGAGAAATCCAATGCGAGCTTTCTCCTTAGACCTTTGTAAGGCGGCATAGAGGTACCCCTTTGTGACACTTGGTTAAAACATATGTATTGCGGTGATAATCCAGGTAATCCGAGCTAATTAGGACAAGGTGCGGGCACTATTAGTATACTATGCATGAGGCTTGCAACTTGTAGGATATAATTTACATGATGCATATGCTTTATTACTACCGTTGACAAAATTGTTTCTTGTTTTCAAAACCAAAGCTCTAGCACAAATATAGCAATCGATGCTTCCCTCGTCGAAGGGCCTTTCTTCTACTTTTATGTTGAGTCAGTTCACCTATTTCTCTCCATCTTAAGAAGCAAACACTTGTGTGAACTGTGCATTGATTCTTACATACTTGCATATTGCACTTGTTATATTACTTTGCATTGACAACTATCCATGAGATATACATGTTACAAGTTGAAAGCAACCGCTGAAACTTAATCTTCCTTTGTGTTGCTTCAATGCCTTTATTTAGAATTTATTGCTTTAAGAGTTAACTCTTATGCAAGACTTATTGATGCTTGTCTTGAAAGTACTATTCATGAAAAGTCTTTGCTATATGATTCAATTGTTTACTCATTGCATTACCATTGTTTTGAATCGCTGCATTCATCTCATATACTTTACAATAGTATGATCAAGATTATGTTGGTAGCATGTCACTTCAGAAATTATCTTTGTTATCGTTTACCTACTCGAGGACGAGTAGGAACTAAGCTTGGGGATGCTGATACGTCTCCGACGTATCTATAATTTCTGATGTTCCATGCTTGTTTTATGACAATACCTACATGTTTTGTTCACACTTTATATCATTTTTATGCTTTTCCGGAACTAACCTATTGACGAGATGCCGAGTGCGCTCCCGTTTCTGCTGTTTTTGGTTTCAGAAATCCTAGTAAGGAAATATTCTCGGAATTGGACAAAATCAACGCCCGAGTCTTAGAATTGGACGAAGCTTCCAACACCCGAGAGCCACTGAGGAGGGCCCCTGTGGGCCCGATGATAGGCTGGCGCAGCCGGGGTGGGCCGCGCCCCTGCGTGTCGCCGCCTCGTCCCTCCGACTCCGCTTCGCTATATAAAGGTCCCTGACCTAAAACATCGATACGGAAAAGCCACGGTACGAGAAACCTTCCGAGCCGCCGCCATCGCGAAGCCAAGATCTGGGGGACAAGAGTCTCTGTTCCGGCACGCCGGGACGGGGAAGTGCCCCCGGAAGGCTTCTCCATCGACACCGCTGCCATCTCCACCGCCATCTTCATCACCGCTGCTGTCTCCCATGAGGAGGGAGTAGTTCTCCATCAAGGCTAAGGGCTGTACCGGTAGCTATGTGGTTAATCTCTCTCCTATGTACTTCAATACAATGATCTCATGAGCTGCCTTACATGATTGAGATTCATATGAGTTTTGTATCACAATTCATCTATGTGCTACTCTAGTGATGTTATTAAAGTAGTCTATTCCTCCTCCATGATGTAATGTTGACAGTGTGTGCATCATGAAGTACTTGGTATATGCTATGATTGTGATCTCTTGTAGATTATGAAGTTAACTATTACTATGATGGTATTGATGTGATTTATTCCTCCTTTCATAGTCTGTCGGTGACGGTGTGCATGCTATGTTAGTACTTGGTATAGTTGTGTTGATCTATCATGCACTCTAAGGTTATTTAAACATGAATATCGAATATTGTGGAGCTTGTTAACTCCGGCATTGAGGGTTCGTGTAATCCTACACAATTAGTGGTGTTCATCATCCAACAAGAGAGTGTAGAGTATAGCATTTATCTATTCTGTTATGTGATCAATGTTGAGAGTGTCCACTAGTGAAAGTATAATCCCTAGGCCTTGTTCCCAAATACTGAAATCGCTGCTTGTTTATCGTTTTACTGCATCTGTCTGCCTGCAATATTTCCACCATCAACCACACGCCAGTTGTAGCATCAAGCTATTTTCTGGTGCCGTTACTACTGCTCATATACATTCATACCACCTGTATTTCACTATCTCTTCGCCGAACTAGTGCACCTATACATCTGACAAGTGTATTAGGTGTGTTGGGGACACAAGAGACTTCTTGTATCGTGATTGCAGGGTTGCTTGAGAGGGATATCTTTGACCTCTTCCTCCCTGAGTTCGATAAACCTTGGGTGATCCACTTAAGGGAAAACTTGATGCTGTTCTACAAACCTCTGCTCTTGGAGGCCCAACACTGTCTACAGGAAAAGAAGCGTGAGTAGACATCACTAACTAAAGCCATGATCCATGGTGGAAGTTTCAGTTTTGGACAAATAACCTCAATCTCATATGAGAATATTAATTGTTGCTAAATGCTTATGCATTAAAGAGGAGTCCATTATTTGTTGTCTATGTTGTCCCGGTATGGATGTCTAAGTTGAGAATAATCAAAAGCGAGAAATCCAATGCGAGCTTTCTCCTTAGACCTTTGTACAAGCGGCATAGAGGTACCCCTTTGTGATACTTGGTTAAAACATATGTATTGCGGTGATAATCCAGGTAATCCAAGCTAATTAGGACAAGGTGCGGGCACTATTAGTATACTATGCATGAGGCTTGCAACTTGTAGGATATAATTTACATAACACATATGCTTTATTACTACCGTTGACAAAATTGTTTCTTGTTTTCAAAATCAAAGCTCTAGCACAAATATAGCAATCGATGCTTCCCTCTGCGAAGGGCCTTTCTTCTACTTTTATGTTGAGTCAGTTCACCTATTTCTCTCCATCTCAAGAAGCAAACACTTGTGTGAACTGTGCATTGATTCCTACATACTTGCATGTTGCACTTATTATATTACTTTATGTTGACAATATCCATGAGATATACATGTTAAAAGTTGAAAGCAACCGCTGAAACTTAATCTTCCTTTGTGTTGCTTCAATGCCTCTACTATGAATTTATTGCTTTATGAGTTAACTCTTATGCAAGACTTATTGATGCTTGTCTTGAAAGTACTATTCATGAAAAGTCTTTGCTATATGATTCAATTGTTTACTCATTGCATTTACATTGCTTCGAATCGCTGCATTCATTACATGTGCTTACAATAGTATGATCAAGATTATGATGGCATGTCACTTCAGAAATTATCTTTGTTATCGTTTACCTACTCGGGACGAGTAGAACTAAGCATGGGGATGCTGATACGTCTCCAACGTATCGATAATTTCTTATGTTCCATGCTACTTTTATGATGATACTCACATGTTTTATACATACTTTATGTCATATTTATGCATTTTCCGGCACTAACCTATTAACGAGATGCCGAAGAGCCGCTGTCTTTTGTTTTTGGTTTCAGAAATCCTAGTAAGTAAATATTCTCGAATTGGACGAAATCAACGCCAGGATCTTATTTTTCCACTAAGCTTCCAAAAGTCCGGAGAGGAAACGAAGTGAGCGACGAGGCGCCACACACCAGGGTGGCGCAGCCCAGGCCCCGGCCGCGCCGGGTGTGGGCCTCTGGGCCCCTGACCTACCCTTCCGCCTACTTAAGCCTTCGTCGATAATAACTCCAGCACCGAGAGCCACGATACGGAAAACCTTCCAGAGACGCCGCCGCCGCCAATCCCATCTCGGGGGATTCAGGAGATCGCCTCCGGCCGCCGGAGAGGGGAATCATCTCCTGGAGGACTCTTCACCGCCATGGTCGCCTCCGGAGTGATGAGTGAGTAGTTCACCCCTGGACTATGGGTCCATAGCAGTAGCTAGATGGTCGTCTTCTCCTAATTGTGCTATCATTGTTGGATCTTGTGAGCTGCCTAACATGATCAAGATCATCTATCTGTAATGCTACATGTTGCGTTTGTTGGGATCCGATGAATAATGAATGCTATGTTATGTTGATTATCAATCTATCATCTATGTGTTGTTTATGATCTTGCATGCTCTCCGTTGCTAGTAGAGGCTCTGGCCAAGTTTTTGCTTGTAACTCCAAGAGGGAGTATTTATGCTCGATAGTGGGTTCATGCCTCCATTAAATCTGGGAGAGTGACAGAACCTCTAAGGTTGTGGATGTGCTGCCACTAGGGATAAAACATCAATGCTATGTCTAAGGATATATTTATTGATTACATTACGCACCATACTTAATGCAATTGTCTATTGTTTGCAACTTAATACTGGAGGGGGTTCGGATGATAACCTGAAGGTGGACTTTTTAGGCATAGATGCATGCTGGATAGCGGTCTATGTACTTTGTCGTAATGCCCAATTAAATCTCACAATACTCATCATAACATGTATGTGCATGGTCATGCCCTCTTTATTTGTCAATTGCCCAACTGTAATTTGTTCACCCAACATGCTTATTCTTATCGGAGAGACACCACTAGTGAACTGTGGACCCCGGTCCATTCTTTTACATCGAATACAATCTACTGCAATACTTGTTCTATTGTTTTCTGCAAACATCATCATCCACACTATACATCTAATCCTTTGTTACAGCAAGCCGGTGAGATTGACAACCTCATTGTCACGTTGGGGCATAGTAATTTGGTTGTGTTGTGCAGGTTCCACGTTGGCGCCGGAATCCCTGGTGTTGCGCCGCACTACACTCCGCCTCCATCAACCTTCAACGTGCTTCTTGGCTCCTACTGGTTCGATAAACCTTGGTTTCTTACTGAGGGAAAACTTGCCGCTGTACGCATCACACCTTCCTCTTGGGGTTCCCAACGGACGCGTGTTGTACGCGTATCAGGAGGCTTGACGATGTGCGGCACTGAAGTAGTTTCAGTGTTCCTGCAACGTCGAGTGCAGCCGCTAATGTCTCGACCTCACCAGTTATGTCTTTATACTGGCAAAGGCGACAAGTCAAGGATCAACTCTGCCGACCTGTCGGCAGATGAGCTTCGGGATGAGGTTCGTCGCCTGACATGCCTCAGTATGAAGGACACCATCGTCTTGACATCGGCTCGTCCTCCTTACGATCTCGACCACCTCCCGTCCGAGGTAATCTTTACTGCTCCTCGTTTTCTTTCACTTCTTTTTGCTCTGTCGCGTTTTACAAACTTCTTTACTCTTTTTGATAGGTCCCCTTCGTCGTTCGATGCTACCCTCCTACACCGGAAAGTGGCATGGAGCCGGAGGATGATGATGACGATTCTGAAGGGACTGAGGACGCTCAGCAGATCCTTGAGGACAGCGATGTTCAAGAGGGCGACACCGGCAGGATGCCGCTTTCACCAGGAGCGCAAGCTGCTGCATAGACGACGATTTCATCACGACGGCTGAATCTAGTCCCAGCGACCAAGATAATGATGCCGTTGGAACTCCTCCGCCTTCTCCTGTTGATAAGGGGTCATCAGGCTTCTTCGCTGCTGAGGATGACTTGGAACTGTGAGCACCTTCACTCCTTTGTGATTTGGCCTTCGTTTCTTTTTTGTATACTAATCATTTTATTTTCTGAAGTAGCTCTGACGATGACCTCGTCCCTCTCGCAAAGAGGGCTAAGTTATCTGCCGAGATAACATCATCGGCTAAAGAGCCTAACCCTTCTTCTGCCAAGTCGACACCTCCTGCCAGGACGGCCGTGGAGAAGATTCCAGTGTCAAAGGTTATTCCTCCTGGCGATGCTCCTACTTCATCGGCTTCTCGTGATCACGTAAGTATTTATTTTGCCTTGTTTTGCTGAATTCTCTCCTTATCGACTGAGTCTCCCTGACTTCCTTGCCCAGCCGATTTATGCCACAGTCGATGCTGTGGTAGATTTTGCCGAACAGTTTACCCGACTGGAGGCTGAGAACGCCCAGCTTCGGAAGACCATCAAGTTTCGGCCGATCAAAGCCGGAGGCCAACAGCTTGCCAACGATGCCAAGAATGAAAACGTCTCGCTGAAGAGGGAGTTGTCGAAGCTGAAGCAGCAGATGAAGGATGAACAGGAGGCCAAGCGTGCGGCAGCGATTGCAGTCGACAAGAAGGAAGGCATCCTCCGCGAGTCCATCAAAGACTTATTGCAAGATTCTGACACATAATCCTTTTTGGTATTTCTCCATTGTTACCTGATCATCTCTTTTTCGAGGCCGCCAATATAACCGTTACCGACGCCATCAGCTTCGGGAGGACTCCACATCCGATGCCTTATCGCTTGCACGCTGAGTCAAATGTCCAAGTCCTTGGCTCTGCAAAAGACCAAAGGAGCGGTCTTATACTCGATGATCTTCCCGAAGGATGAAGCAGGACAAGACCCTTGGCGAGATGGCAAATGCTTTTCTTGTCGACCTTCCGAGCCTGTGGAGGTATTGAAACGCCGTTCTCGATTATTCGGGGCGGTTCTTACTTTCCAGCTGCTAATGGGTCATGGGCTGGGTCTGACTTGGAGAAGTTGTCTAAGGCATTGCCTGTGGATGACGACAACCACTTAGTCGACCTTGAACCTTTTAAAAGATCGGCAAGGGACTTGTGCCAATCAACTGCCGGGTTGGTAGACGAAGCACAAGCCAATCCCACCCCTGAAGCTGCCCCTGGCTCGTCGTCAGCGCCTCCTTGATTTTGTTGCTTCGCTAGTTGTAAACAAGGCCAATCGTAACATGACTTAGTCCTATTTATATTGGCTCTGTTGCCAATTTCAAACAACCTTTTGGATGTAATATAAATGCCGACGCTCCCGATGGGAGTTTTATGTTAACGTCTTTCTGAATCGAATATTGTGCTGCAGATTCTTTCATCTTCTTCTCGTGCCGAACTTTTCTCGAATCCTTCGGCTAACAATGAATCTGACCTTGTTCGCCGCTTACGTGACCAAGTGTCTCGTTTAAATAAAGACATTGCTTCTAATCGGGCCATGGCAGCGTTGGTGAAGAAAAAGGAGAAATAGCAACTGCTATCGAGCAGTATGCTCTCGATGGTCTTCAAGTTGCCACCGAAAGTTTGGGTTGTGAGTGTTTCCCTATCTCCGACTCGGCGTAGCTCGGATGCCTTTTTAACTGATATTCGTTCCTTTCCGCTTGTATCTTCAGATAAATCCGAGGAAGACAGGAGGATTCATGAGAAGGTCGAGGCGATGACTGACGCTGCTCACCGAAGCACCCATGTGGCTGCATCGTCCGAAGGCTGTTGTCATGGCGAAGTTTAAGTATCGGGTGGGGAAGGCGCATTATTACTTTGATAAGTTCCATGCTCATCTCAAGATGGTCCTGGGGTACTTTGTTTCTCCGGATGAGACTCCCGAAACCTTATCTGCTCTGTTCACACGATTCAAGTCGCCGAAAGGATTCGGCAGTTGGTGCGGAAGGAGCTTCTAGCCGGTGATGAACTTGCTTTTGCTTCGGTATTGGCGTGTCACCCATCTCTAGACTTGGGAGCCGTAGCAAACACCGAGAGGAGCTTAGGCCAGTATTATGACATTTCTAGGGGTCCCGCATACACCATTGTTTCTCGGATGGAGTCTTGTCTTGAGAAGGATCTGAGGCCCATGGGACCAGGGAGCCCTAGTCATGAATGTAATAGCCTTGTATCTGCATAAGATTGTTTTATACAAGTTTACTGCGTGCTCTACACGCTATACTGGTTTGATTGTTAATTTATAGTCGAGGGCGGCTGAGTGATCAGTTCAACCTGCTCTCTCGACGACTTCGTTGAATTTTGCAATGTTATTGCGAAGCCGATATGTAAGTTTTTGTAAGAGCAAGACCCATCGACTTAGTCGAGGGAATTAGACGCTTGGCTTCGTCACGCGGTGCACCGGTTTGAGCCTTATTTTGGGATAATGTAACCATCGACTGCAGCACTCGCGTATTTTTCGAGGCTTGGATTGGTTGTTTTTGTGTGTCATTAATCTTAGCTCTCGTTGAGAGTATTTAATTAATGACACTGTGTAAGAGTATTCTTCGTGCCAACGCTCCCGATGGGAGTAAGAGCCGATGGTAAGGGCCGCAGTCGACCTGTTCGGGTGATAGGGCCTAAATTGAAGAAAAAAGGTAGAAAACCTGATTAAAACTTTATTCATAATGAAACGCAACCTTAAAGGCTATTAATAATAAAAACAATTGTTTCCTATGTGTAGAACCGTCGCAACTGTGCGATGTTCCATGGATTCCCAACATCTTTTCCCGAAGTTGGATTTTTGAGCCGGTATGCTCCTCCTGGTATCACTTCAGTGACGATGTATGGTCCTTCCCATGGTGATTCAAGCTCAGGGTCTTGCTTCAGCAGAAGCACCATATCTCCAACATTGAAGCTTCGATTGCGTATTCGTCGGTTGTGATAGTTTCTCAACGCCTGTTGGTACACCGTCGTTCTTGCCAAGGCAATGTCTCGTGCTTCGTCGAGAAGGTCCACAGCGTCCTGCAGCGCGATGTTTGAAGAGGATTTCTGTGTATGCTATCACCCGAGGAACTTCGAACCGAACGTCGCTGGCAGAACTGCTTTGGCTCCGTGCACCAAGAAAACGGGGTGTACCGAGTTGACCTGTTAGGCGTAGTGCGCAAGCTCCATAGCACAGATGGTAGCTCCCTCTTCCCTGTGCTCCAGCCGCGCCGTAATGCATTTCTTGAGGCCATCCCCTATTAGACCGTTGATCCTTTCCACCTGGCCATTGGTCTATGGGTGAGCCACTGACGCAAACTTCGTTTGATTCCTCCGTCAGCAGAATTCCGAACTCTTTGGAGTCGGGTTAGATCCGTTGTCCTGTGACGATATCGTGAGGCATACCGAACCGACAAGTTATTCCTCTGAAAACTGAACTGCTGTTTTTGCCTTTTGGTTTCGAACGGCTGCCTCGATCCACTTGGTGAACTTGTCGACTGCGACCAGTAAGTACGTGTTCCCAGGCGACGCACTGGCAGTGGTCCAACTTGGTCGAGTCCCCAGCGAAGGGCCAGCTAGAGTTATTGTCATTAGATCTCGCAGGGTGCGGTTTTGGGAAAAGCGCTGGCAGGGGTCACATTTCATGACTAGGTCTCGAGCATCCGACGCTGCCGTTGGCCAAAAATCCATGCCCTCAAGGCTTTTGCTATGAGGGCCCTGCTTCCGCATGGTGTCCGCAAGTTCCTTCATGTATCTCGCGCAACAGTGCTTTTCCATCGTCAATGGCGATACACATTTGGAGGACACCCGAGATGCTGCGCTGTAAAGCCCGCCATTTATCACGGTGAAGGCCTTTGACCGCCCCTCGGCGATCCGCCTTGCTTCCATAGAATCCTCTGGCAGCTCTTGCTTCGTTAGGTATGCTAGCAAAGGTTTGGTCCATAGCGGCTCAAGGAGGAGGACTTGCTCTGCTGATGATGGTGAAGGTTCTTCGATAGTTTGTTGCTGGCCCGCCGCTGGTTCGGCAGTCGATGGTTTTGGAGGTGCCGGCTTTCTCCTTTATCGATCGCTGGGTAATGACTTCTGTAAAACTCCGTCTCGAATGAGGGAGCACGTGGACCCTATATTTGCCGTAGTATCGGCTTCTTCGTTGTCGTTCGCCGATATATTTGAGCTCGCATCCCTCAAACTTGGCTTCCATATTTTGGTACAACTGTCGATAAGCGATCATGTTGTCGCTGACCGCGTTGCATAAGTTCATTTACTGCTGCACCACTAAGTTTGAATCTCCATAGATTTCTAGGCGGGTTGCCCCGCATGCTTTCACCAACCTCATTCCGTGCAGCAGTGCTTCATACTCTGCTTCATTGTTCGTCGGCAGGGGGAAGTCCATACGTAGTATGTATTTCATCTTATCTCCTGGGTGATATCAATATCACTCCTGCTCCCACGCCTGTGCTCCGTTTTTGACCCGTCAAAGTACATTGTCCATGATCCCGACATGTCGGGCGCTGCTGGCGTCTGCGACTGGTTCCAATCTGCCACAAAATCTGGGAGGATTTGGGATTTTATCGCCGTTCGATTAACGTAAGTTATGTCGTGTGGCGCTATCTCGATGGCCCATTGGGACACCCGACCTGTGGCTTCTGGGTTAGTCATTATGTTCTTCAACGGTGCTTCGCTTACGACGACGATCGGGTGCTCCGTGAAATAATGACGCAGCTTACGAGCCGACTTCCAACTGCTACGCCAGCTTCTGGTGATGATGATATCTCTGTTTTGTGGGTGTGAGTACTTCACTGAGGTAGTAGACGGGCCTTTGAACACCGTGGACATGTCCTGCCTCTTCTCGTTCAACAACCAAAACGCTGCTAAAGACTTGTGTCGTTGCGGCTATGTACATAAGCAGCTTTTCCCTTTTCGCTGGGTGACGAGGACTGGGAACGTCGACAGATTTTCTTCAGTTGTCGAAGGACTCTTGCGCTTCTTTGTCCACTCGAACTTTTCCGACTTTTTCATCGTTATAGAAAGGCAAAGCTTTTTCCCCACTTGGCGATGAATCGCTAAGTGCCGCCAGCCGTCCTGCCAACTGCTGCACTTGGTGCAGATTCTTTGGCGGCTCCATGTCGAGAATAGCTTTGATCTTCAAGGGTTAGCTTCGATTCCTCTGGCCGAAATGAAGTACCCAAGTACTTGTCCCCCTGGCACTCCGAAGAAGCATTTTTTGGGATTCAGCTTGATTTTATACTTGTCCAGTTGTCGAAGGTTTCCCGTAAATCATCGATGAGTGTGGCTGCGTGCTTTGTTTTCACCACGATGTCGTCGATGTAAACCTCGATGTTTCTTCCAATCTGCTCTCCAAGGCAAGCTTGCATGCAACGTTGGTAAGTTGCTCCTGCATTTTTCAACCCGAAGGTCATGACGTTGTAACAGAAAACGCCGTGTGGGGTGATGAACGCGGTTAGCTCCTGGTCTTCTTTCTTCAGCTTGATCTGATTATACCCGGAGTATGCATCAAGGAAGGAGAGGCGATCGCATCCGGCTGTGGAGTCGACTATCTGATCAATACGAGGCAGCGGGAAGTGGTCTTTCGGACAGTGTTTATTAAGGCTGGTGTAATCGATACACATGCGCAGAGCGGTGGTGTCCTTCTTCGGCACCATGACTGGGTTAGCTACCCACTCGGCTTCCTTGAGCTCCCGAATGAATCCTGCTTTACGGAGTCGACTGATTTCTTCGCCAATTGCTCTTCTCTTTGGTTCGGAGAATCGGCGCATTGACTGCTGCACTGGTTTGGCTGTCGGGTCAACATTAAGGGCGTGCTCAGCGAGTTCCCTGGGGATACCTGGCATGTCGGATGGTTCCCATGCAAATATCTCCCAGCGCTCACGGAGGAACTCGATGAGCGCTTCTTCCTATGCGCCGAAGATTCACGACGTGTTGACCGTTTTTTCGGGTCGTAGGGTGCACCTGTAGCTTCTTAATTTCCTTTGCAGCGTCAAACTCATGGGATCTCTCGTTTGATTGTTTGCGTGGTGATGCTGTAACGGCGTCGATTGCGTTGAGTTCTTCCTTGGCACCGAACTTCGAGGCGATCTTCTGGAACTCCCTGTCGCAGGTGTCTGATCGAGCAAAGCTCCCATGAACGGTTATTGGGGTCCCGTTGTTGCCTGGCATCTTCAGTTTTAGGTACGCATAATGAGGTACGGCCATAAATTTGGCAAACGCGGGCCTGCCGAGGATGGCGTGATACTGAGACTCCCAGTCGACTACTTCGAACTCGATCTTCTCTTTCCTGAAATTGCTAGGCGTGCAGAAGACCACGTCCAATGACGTTTTTCCAAGAGAATAAGTGGGTCGAGTCGGTATAATGCCGTGAAATCCTGTGTCGGATTCTCTTAGCATATCGACCGTTAAACCCATTGCTCTCATGTTGCCGAACAATAAGTTCAGGCCGCTTCCTCCATCCATGAATACTTTGCTCATATTGTATCCTCCGATCTGCGCTTCAAGAACCAGGGCTGCGTGGCCAGGCCTTGGGACGGCTTTCGGGTGATCTGCCTGCGAAGGAAATACTTTGGTCCGACCAGTCGATGAATTCGGGTGTGTCGACCATGGCGACTTCTGCGTACTTTACTTCTCGGAGAACTTCTTGATTTCTCTCTTTGAAAAGCTGGTTTTATGGATCATGCTGACCTGCCCGCATGGTTCTGGGAACACCTCGGCTGGTAAGCTACTTCTCCTGGTACGTATGGCTCGTACATACGGCTCCGTGCATAGCTGTAGGATCTTGCCCTTCTCTCCATTGCATGAACTCTTGATAGGCTCGCTTCAGATCACGCAGAATCGTCGAATCTCCGAGTAAAATGTCGGCGTTCCTTGTGGTGGATTTCTCTCGACCGTCCTTCGAATCGATGTAAGAGTGGAGGTAACATGGTGCCTCGAGCTGCTCTATAGCCGATAGATACGGCGAACGGGCGCGGCCATGGATCGATAATGATCGTGGTATCCTTGCTCGACCGCCGGAGGTGAGGCACCGTTCGTCCTTCCTCCCCATGGTTCGAGTCCCTTCGTCTTTTCCTTCAACCGTCGCGACGCCGAAACCCCTTGGTGGTTCTCTTGTATGCTCCTAGATGGAATCCTTAGGGTTGACACCTGGAGGGATGCCGGGATCTGCGGCCTTTAGGCCGGATACGCCGGCCCCGGGAGGCGAAGGAAACTCAGAGTCGATGATGAAGTGAACACCACCCAAAGTAGCATCCATATCGCCGTCGATCCTGCAGGGATCAGTGAGAGGCGCCAAGGTGCGGCATGAATTCGAAGATCCGCAGCGGATTGGATCCCTTGGTTCCGCCGGCATTGGCGACTCGGTACGAACGCTGCGGACGTGACTGGTACTGCCGATGAATTTCCTGGTGCTGACAGGGTTCCCACAGACGGCGCCAATTGTCGAGGGTACTCCTCGGCAATGCCCTCCGTTTGGGGCTTAGGGTTAGCGGAATCCTGCAAGCTGACACGAGACATCGGTTCACAGACAAGCGGGGAGAGCGATTTACCCAGGTTCGGGGCCCTCGATGAGGTAAAACCCTTACGTCCTGCCTGTCTATTCTTGATTATGATGATAATGGGTTACAATGGGGTGCCGAATAGTTCGGCTGAGATCTCGTCGAGAGGCTAAGTGCTATGGTGACCTAGCTCTAGATTTCCTGGTGGCTACGGTTGCTATGATTGATTCTGTCCCTCGGCAGCCCCTCTCCTGGCCTTTATATAGGAGGCCAGGTCTCAAGAGGTCTAACCGAGTACGACTAGGTTTACAGTAGTTTTAGATCTAATCTTTCCTTGTTCGGCTGCTTCCTTGTCTTGCTCATCAAGGATTCCTCCTCTGGTGCCCGTCCAGGTGGCCCATCTTGCCTCCAGGTGTCTTCATGGGCCTCCAATTAGTCAATACAGGATAGGGCAATGTCGGTTACCCGAAGAGTAATTCCCACGTCAGATGCCATCAACTATTACACCTTTGTTGAATATCATGTGAGTTGCTATGCATGTTCGTCTTGTATGAAGTAAGGGTGATTTATCATGATCAAATGGTTTGAGTATGCATATTGTTAGAGAAGAACTTTGGGCCGCCAACCAAAGCCATGAATCATGGTGGAAGTTTCAGTTTGGACATTAATCCTCAATCTCTTATGAGAATATTATCTGTTGTTGAATGCTTATGCATTAAAGAGGAGTCCATTATCTGTTTTCTATGTTGTCCCGGTATGGATGTCCTTAGTTGAGATCTATCAAAAACGAGAAATCAAATGTGATCTATCTCCTTGGACCTTTGTACAGGCGGCATAGAGGTACCCCTTTGTGACACTTGGTTGAAACATATGTAATGCAATGATAATCCATGGAAATCCAAGCTAATTAGGAAAAGGTGTGAGCACTATTGGTATTCGATGCATGAGGCTTGCAACTTATAGGATGTCTTATGAATAACACATATGAATTATTACTACCGTTGACAAAATTGTTTCTATGATTTCAAAATCAAAGCTCTAGCACAAAAATAGTAATCTCTGCTTCCCTCTGCGAAGGGTCTTTCTTTTACATTTATGTTGAGTCAGTTCACCTACTTCTTTCTATCTTAGAAGCAAACACTTGTGTCGACTGTGTGCATTGATTCCTACATACTTGCTTATTTGCATTCATCATATTACTTTGTGTTGACAATTATCCATGAGATATACATGTTGAAGTTGAAAGCAACTGCTGAAACTTATATCTTCCTTTGTGTTGCTTCAAAACTTTCTACTAAGAATCTATTGCTTTATGAGTTAACTCATATACAAGTCTTATTGATGCTTGTCTTGAAAGTACTATTCATGAAAAGTCTTTGCTATATGATTCAGTTGTTTAATCATTGTCTTTACCATTGCTTCGAATCACTTCATTCATCTCATATGCTTTACAATAGTATTGATCAAGATTATGATAGTAGCATGTCACTTCAGAAATTATCCTTGTTATCGTTTACCTACTCGAGGGCGAGTAGGAACTAAGCTTGGGGATGCTTGATACGTCTCCAACGTATCTATAATTTCTGATGTTCCATGCTAGTTTTATGACAATACCTACATGTTTTGCTCACACTTTATAATGATTTCATGCATTTTCCGGAACTAACCTATTAACAAGATGCCACAGTGCCAGTTCCTGTTTTCTGTTGTTTTTGGTTCCAGAAAGGCTGTTCGGGCAATATTCTCGGAATTCGACGAAACAAAAGCCCAAGGCCTTATTTTCCCCGGAATGTTCCAGAACACCGAAGGAGAGCCGGAGGGGGGCCAAGGGGGACCCACACCATAGGGGGCGCGGGTCCCACCCTGGCCGCGCCGCCATGTGGTGAGGGAGCCCTGTTGCCCCTCCGACTCCGCCTCTTCGCCTATAAAACCCCTCGTGACCTAAAAACCCGATACCAATTGACGAAACTCCAGAAATACTCCAGGGACGCTGCCGCCATCGCAAAACTCCATTTCGGGGACGAAGTCTCTGTTCATCGCCGCCGAGATGGGGAATTGCCCCCGAGCTCCATCGACACCACCGCCATCTTCATCGCGCTGCTGTCTCTCATGTTGAGGAGGGAGTAGTTCTCCCCGAGGCTGAGGGCTCTACCGGTAGCTATGTGGTTCATCTCTCTCTCCCATGGTGTGATCTTTATGTGATCATGAGCTTTGTATCACTATTAATCTATGTGCTACTCTAGTGATGTTATTAAAGTAGTCTATTCCTCCTCCATGATGTAAAGGTGACAGTGTGTGTGCATCATGTAGTACTTGGCGTAGGTTATGATTGTAATCTCTTGTAGATTATGAAGTTAACTATTACTATGATAGTATTGATGCGATCTATTCCCCCTTTCATAGCTATTGTTGACAGTGTGTATGCTATGTTAGTACTTGGTCTAAATTGCAACGGTCTATTATGCACTCTAGAGGTTACTTTAATATGAACTCCGGATGTTGTGGAGCTTGTTTACTCCGGCTTGAGGTGTGCTTTTATAGCCCTACACAATGAATGGTGTTTGTTATCCAACAAGAGAGTGTAGAAAGTAGCATTTATTTATTCAGTTATGTGATCAATGTTGAGAGTGTCCACTAGTGAAAGTATGATCCCTAGGCCTTGTTTCTAAGCATTGAAACACCGTTTCCAACAAGTTCTGCTACATGTTTGCTTGCTGCCATCTTTATTTCAGATTGCAATTACTACTTACAATCATCCATATTACTTGTATTTCACTATCTCTTCGCTGAACTAGTGCACCTATACATCTGACAAGTGTATTAGGTGTGTTGGGGACACAAGAGACTTCTTGTATCATAATTGCAGGGTTGCTTGAGAGGGATATCTTTGACCTCTACCTCCCTGAGTTCGATAAACCTTGGGTGATTCACTAAGGGAAACTTGCTGCTGTTCTACAAACCTCTGCTCTAGGAGGCCCAACACTGTCTACAGGAACAGAATGTGATGCTAGTGGTATTGGAATTGGTGGTGTGTTGATGCAAGAGGGTCACCCAATTGCATATTTTTCTGAGAAACTTTCTGGTGCTAAGTTGAACTATCCTATATATGATAAAGAATTGTATGCTTTAATTAGAGTTCTTGAGGTTTGGCAACATTACTTGTGGCCAAAAGAATTTATCATACATTCTAATCATGAAGCTTTGAAATATCTGAAAGCCCAATCTACTTTGCATAAGCGTCTTGCTAAGTGGGTTGAGTTCATTGAGTCTTTTCCATACATTATTAAGCATAAGAATGGAAAAGATAATATTGTTGATGATGCTCTATCTAGGAAGAATATGATGTTAACTTAACTTGATGTGTTCCAGAATCGTCTGTGCGTTTGCTCTTATTGCAGGAATCTCATGTTGGAGGTTTGATGGGTCACTTTGGGCGTGAGAAGACGCTACTCATGCTAGCTGACCACTTTTATTGGCCAAAGATGAGGCGATGTGGACATGTATGTGAAGAGATGCATTACTTGCAACAAGTCCAAGTCCAAGCTGAAGCCTCACGGTTTGTATACTCCTTTACCGGCACCTACTACACCATGGGAGGATATAAGTATGGATTTTGTGTTGGGTTTGCCGCGTACTAAGAGAGGCCATGATTCTATATTTGTGGTAGTGGATAGATTTTCTAAAATATCACACTTTATTGCCTGCCACAAGAGCGACGATGCGTCGCATATTGCTAACCTGTTTTTCAGGGAGGTTGTACGTCTACATGGAGTCCCGAAGACTATTGTTTCTGATCGTGACGTGAAGTTTATGAGATACTTCTGGAAGACGCTGTGGAGAAATCTGGGGACAAAGCTACTGTTCAGTACTACTTGTCATCCCCAAACTGATGGTCAAACTGAAGTGGTGAATAGAACATTATCACAACTGTTGAGATCCATGATCAAGAAGAACCTGAAGGAGTGGGAAGAGTGTTTGCCGCATGTGGAGTTTGCTTACAACATGGAGGTACATTCTACCACGGAGCTATGTCCTTTTGAGGTGGTGTATAGTTTCAAACCTATTACTCCACTTGATTTGTTGCCTTTACCCATACATGAGAGAGTTAATATGGAGGCATCCAAGAGGGCAGATTTTGTAAAGAAGATTCATGAGAAGCTGCAAGGATGAACAAGAAGCGCAAGGAGATGTTGTTCAAGCCTGGTGATATGGTCTGGGTACATTTTCGCAAGGATAGGTTTGCGGAAGTCTAAGTTGAAGCCTCGTGGTGCTGGTCCTTACAAAGTGCTTGCCAAGATCAATAATAATGCATACTCGATAGATCTTCCAGTTGATGAGTTTGGTGTCAGGAATTCTTTTAATGTCGCTGATTTGACACCATATGATGGAGAAGACCTTGGAGTCGACGCCTTTTGAAGGGGGGGGGAGATGATGAGGATATCCTCACCACACTACCACCTCCGCCACTACCAATGAAGATGAACCTGCTGTGAAGCTCAAGTCCAATGAAGTTAGGATTGGACCTATTACAAGAGCTCGTGCGAAGCTACTTAAACAACAGGTGAACTTGTTCCTAAACGATACTTTGATTGATCAGAACTTTATACTACCTAAGTCCTATTACTTATGTATCATCAGGAAGAGGGAGACAAGCACGCACGAGTGATGAGAGGAGCAGCTGGATGTAAAGATGGACGAGCTGGACAAGGAGATGGAAATGAAGATATCTCATGGACGCGCGAGGGAGGAGCGGGGGCATGCGCGAGAGGAGAAGAAGAAGTCCAGCCGGCCCAGGCACCGGCTCGACCGGCCGGGCGCTCCGGTCCCTGGCCCGGTCCAACCGGGCGGCAGGCCGATCCACCCCGGCGCCAACCGGGCGCCCTGCTGACAGCAACCGGACGGGTTACTGCGCGACAATTCCAGAGCCCGGTTGCCACCCGGTCCCTGGCCCGGTTTGAACCGGCCAGCCCGGTCCCAGGCCCGGTCGACCGGCCCCCAGACCGGCCGTGTCCGAGTCTGTCTCGACCAGATCTATTCTGGGTCGGTTATTCTCGTAGTTTTTCGACCAGAAGTCGTCCTGGACGCCTATATAAGTCCATAGGACGCCCCCTAGCTGCTTTAGACCACGTTTAAGATAAACCCTAGTTCTTAGTTGTTTGCTCTGCAAAACTATTGAATTCCCTACACCATATTGCTTGATATTGTGTAGATCCCGTTAAAGTCTTGTGTGATCCGTTGTTCCATCGGGAATTAGATCGTTGTACTTACCGCTTCTTGGTCGGGCGCTACGTACAAGTGTGTGGAGCTGCGATTATCTTCGTGGTTGAGAGTTGTTGCATTGGCTGTGGACCAATCGAGAGATTCACAGGCCATACAAGTTATCATACTTCATCAAGTTACCTCACAGTAATCACCCCGTGATCATCACCACCGCGTTTACCGGGAAGATCTGCCACCTCACTACCATGAGATCATGTTAATCACCTACACCGGATGCGGCAGTAATATGAGAGCAATAGTAACACTGCCGTGGTATTTCCGTTCACTGGTGATATGCCAGGGTGGCTAATCGGCGGGTTCCGAGAGATCTCACGGCGGCATCCTGGATGCGGTATGGGAACCAGCGACACGGCGACGGCACCCAGGTTCGAGGCTCCCTCCGATGGAGGTAACACCTCTACTCCTGCTATGAGTGTATATGATGATCACACAATACAATGGTGCTCCTAGAGCCGTGTCCGGCTGCTCTGGAGGCTAAGGAGACGATGGCCCCCACAGGGTTGCGCCTAAGGGTGGAGGAAGTGAGAATGATCGGACCCCGCACGAGAGGGCATGCGGCTTATATAGGCGCTCTAAGATTTCTTACATATAAGACCCTATAGTTTATCGGGCCGGCTTGGCCGGCTCCGGCTTCCGCTCCTTCCCGAGGCAGCGACGTCAGAGCGCCGTGAGGCCTTATGGCCTGTCCCATCCGCCGGCCAAGGTCAGCGGTATGAGAGGAGGTGTTCCTCTGCCGCCGTCGCCCACCGTTGCCGCACGCTCGATCAGAGACCATGGCGAACATCCGGCGCGGTGTGGGTACTGCTGTCTTGGCCAGCTGCCCCCGCGCTTTACGGAAGGATGAAGTCGTCATGGACTTTGGGAACCTTGATCACCAACCCGGTTCCTTCCAGTGCAAGACTCGCCAGCCTCGAGTCAGCTCCGAGGTACAAACCCCACTGGATATGGCTTGTAGAAGCCGGCCCAGCTACAGCATTGGTGGCCGTAGCCAGGCCGACTAGGATTTAGAGCCAGCCGGCTTCCGGACCAGCCGGCCACGGCGCCAGCCGGCTGCTCCTCAGCCGGCCTTGCCGCGAGCCGGCCAGTGGCCAGCCGGCTGCTCCGCGTCCATTGCCCTACCCGGGGTCTTCCCCCCGACATTAGCCCCCGAAGCTGGCAAGAGATGGCACTGGAAAATATCCCAGCGCGCAGTTGATTGAAAAGCAATGATGATGAAATAAAGGACCGGGGTTCCCGACGATCTACACTAGTGGTAACTCTCCAGATAACAAGTGTTGGGTGAACAAATTACATCTGGGCAATTGACAGAATTGAATTTAGCATTAAGACAAAATATCCAGTCTATTAATATCGTAGGCATGTTTTCCATATATAATCATACGTGCTCGCAATGAGAAACTTGCATAACATCTTTTGTCCTACCGCCAGTGGCAGCCGGGCCTCAAGGGAATCTACTGGTAATTAAGGTACTCCTTTTAATAGAGCAACGGAGCAAAGCATTAACACTTGGTGAAAACATGTGATCCTCATATCAAAGCCATCCCCTCCGGTTATCCCAATTCGAGATCACTTTGGGGCCTCGGGTTCCGGACAAAGACATGTGCATACAATTTGTAGATACAATCTAAGCAACAATTATAGAGCCTAGATCTAAGATCATGCCACTCCTGCACTAGTGACAAGCATTAAACATAACAATATTGTAGCAACAAATACTTCACAAACTTATAAGATATACTGAACATAATGATCAATCCATCGGATCCCAACAAACACAACACCGATTACATAAGATGAATCTCAATCATGTAAGGCAGGCTCATGAGATCATTGTATTGAAGCACATGGGAGAGAGTACCATCTAGCTACAGCCAAGAACCCATAGTCCCTGCGGGAACTACTCACAAACCATCATGGAGTCGAAGTGGAGGCGGTGGAGTCGATGGCGATGGCTCCGGGGGCACTTCCCCGTCCCGGCAGGGTGCCGGAACAGAGACTTCTGTCCCCCGAAACTTGGTTTCGGCGATGACGGCGGCTACGGAACTTTTCGTGGATGGAGGCTCTCGTCCCTGGGGTTTTCCCGATACGAGGAATAAATAGGCGGAAGGGTGGAGCAAACGAGGCGACGAGGCACCAGTACATGGGCCACGCGCGGCCAAGGGTGGGGCTGCGTGATACGTCTCAAACGTATCTATATTTCTTATGTTCCATGCTAGTTTTATGACAATACTCACATGTTTTATATACACTTTATATCATTTTTTATGCATTTTCCGGCACTAACCTATTAACAAGATGCCAAGGTCATGCCGTTTTTGGTTTCAGAAATCCAACACAGAAATATTCTCGGAATTGGACGAAACCAAAGCCCACGGTCTTATTTTCCACGGAGTCTTCCAGGAACACCGAAGAGGAGACGAAGAGGGGCTATGAGGCCGCCATTACTCATAGGGGGCGCGTCTTTACCCCCTGCCGCGCTCGCCATATGGGGTGGGCCCTCAAGGCCCCTCGACTCTGCCTCTTCGCCTATATAATCCCTCCGTCGCGAAAACCCTAGTACCGAGAGCCACGATACGAGAAAAGTTCCAGAGACGCCGCCGCCATCAATCCCATCTCGGGGGATTCTGAAGATCGCCTCCGGCACCCTGCCGGAGAGGGGAATCATCACCGGAGGGCTCTACATCACCATGCCCGCCTCCGGACTGATGCGTGAGTAGTTCATCCTTGGACTATGGGTCCATGGCAGTAGCTGGATGGTTGTCTTCTCCTTGTGCTATCATGTTTAGATCTTGTGAGCTGCCTATCATGATCAAGATCATCTTATTGTAATGCTACATGTTGTGTTTGTTGGGATCCGATGAATATGGAATACTATGTCAAGTTGATTATCGTCTATCATATATGTGTTGTTTATGATCTTGCATGCTCTCCATTGCTAGTAGAGGCTCTGGCCAAGTTGATACTGTAACTCCAAGAGGGAGTATTTATGCTCGAGAGTGGGTTCATGCCTCCATTGAATCTGGGACAGTGACATAAAGTTCTAAGGTTGTGGATGTGATGCTGCCACTAGGGATAAAACATCAATGCTTTGTCTAAGGATATTGGGTATTGTTTACATTACGCACGTACTTAATGCAATTGTATGTTGTTTGCAACTTAATAGTGGGAAGGGGTGCGGATGCTAACCTAAAGGTGGACTTTTTAGGCATAGATTGCATGCTGGATAGTGGTCTATGTTCTTTGTCGTAATGCCCTAAGTAAATCTCATAGTAGTCATCATGATATGTATGTGCATTGTTATGCCCCCTCTATTTGTCTCAATTGCCCAACTGTAATTTGTTCACCCAACATGTTATTTATCTTATTAGAGAGACACCACTAGTGAACCGTGGACCCCGGTCCATTCTTTTACATCTGAAATACAACCTACTGTAATCATTGTTCTTCGTTGTTCTTTGCAAGCAAATATCATTCTCCACACCATACGTTTAATTCTTTGTTTACAAAAGTGCTTCAAGGAGATTGACAACCTCACCGTTTCGAAAAGTATCTTGATTGTGCTTTGTCTAAGGATATTGGTATTGTTTACATTACATATTTAATGCAATTGTATGTTGTTTGCAACAATAGTGGAAGGGGTGCGGATGCTAACTTAAAGGTGGACTTTTTAGGGCATAGATGCATGTTGGATAGTGGTCTATGTTCTTTGTCGTCTAGTGCCCTAAGTAAATCTCATAGTAGTCATCATGATATGTATGTGCATTGTTATACCTCTCTATTTGTCAATTGCCCAAGTGTAAATTTGTCCACCCAACATGTTATTTATCTTATTAGAGAGACACCACTAGTGAATAGTGGACCCGGTCCATTCTTTTACATCCTGAAATACAACCTCTTTACCAATCCTTCATTCCTGTTGTTCTTTTGCAGCAAATATCATTCTCCACACCATCGTTTAATCCTTTGTTTGTAGCAAGCGGTGAGATTGACAACCTCACTGTTAAGTTGGGGCAAAGTATCTTGATTGTGTTGTCTTTGAGGTTCACGTTAGCGCGGAATCTGGTGTTGCGCCTTTTCACTCCTTACGAACAACCTTTCGTGGCCTTCACATCTCCTCTTTTGGTTCGATAAACCTTGGTTTCTTGCGAGGAAAACTTGTTGCTGTACGCATCACACCTTCCTCTTGGGGTTCCCAACGGATGTGTGCTTTACCGTCACAAGGAGCTACCTTCTGGCACCGTTGCAAGCCAACTCCCACGCCAGCAGCCGCCCCATCTGGATTCACAGCGACCTGGTAGCATCCCTGCGATTTACCATCGCGGACTGCTATCTGGCGAGCAGGGATGATCTGCGAAGACATGCACCGAGAGAACTTTCATGTACAACTTTTCTGAAACACAAAAATAGCAGAAAACAGGAACTGGCACTGCGGCACAGCGTTAATAGGTTAGTCCAGTAAATGTCATAAAATGATGCAAAGTGCACATAAAATATAGAGGAATTGATGTAAAACAAGCATGGAGCATCAAAAATTATAGATACGTTTGCAATGTATCAACATCCCCAAGCTTAACTCCTGCTCGTCCTCGAGTAGGTAAGTGATAACAAACAAATAATTTTTGAAGTGACATGCACCTTCAAAGTTCAAAGGATGACTGAATACAAATAATTTAAGAACAAGTAATAACACATTCATAATTCAATCAATAATAATTTTGGTACCATGCACATATAACTAAGAATGACAACTATGCTCTCTTAATGGTGCATGAACTTAGAAGATGAAGGCTCAACATAAGAGTAAAAGAAATGCCCTTCGCAGAGGGAAGCAGGGATTACTCATGTGCTAGAGTTTTTATTTTGAAAGCATGAAAAAAATTGTGTAAACGGTAGTAATAATTCATATGGGTTATGTATAAACCTTCCTATAAGTTGCAAGCCTCATCATCGAATACTAATAGTGCCAGATAACCCACAAGTATAGGGGATCGCAGCAGTCTTCGAGGGAAGTAAAACCCAAATTTATTGATTCGACACAAGGGGAGGTAAAGAATACTTATAAGCCTTAACAACTGAGTTGTCAATTCAGCTGCACCTGGAAAAGCAGTAGTAACAGGGGTGATGTGAAAGCAGCAGTAATATGAGAGCAATAGTAATAGTAACACATCAGCAGTAACAGTAACACAGAGGCAATGGCAACAGAAAATAGTTGATACTACTTCCAATGACATATAGAACGAGTATATGATGATGAGAGATGGACCGGGGTTCCCAGCGATCTACACTAGTGGTAACTCTCCAATAACAAGTGACAAGTGTTGGGTGAACAAATTACAGTTGGGCAATTGATGAAGGATTGATAAAGCATTAAGAAAGAACATCAATTCATTAAGCATGTAGGCATGAAGAAAAACACATAATATATAGTCGTACATGCTCGCAATGAGAAACTTGCACAAAATCTTTTGTCCCTACCAGCCAGTGGCAGCCGAGCCTCTAGGGAATCTCTTTGGATATTAGAATTGCTCCCCTTTTAATAGAGTACCATGACAAAGCGTGCTCAGTGAAAACATGTGATCCTCACATCACCGCCATCCCCTCCAGTTGTCCCGATTTCTGTCAGGGCCTTTGGTTCCGGACAACGACATGTGCATACAACTTGTAGATACAATCTAAGCAATAAGTATAGAGCTTAAATCTAAGATCATGCCTCTCGGGCCCTAGTGACAAGCATTAAGCATAACAAGTTGCAACAACAATAACTTCACAAACTTTATAGATAGACTAATCATAATGTATCATCCATCGGATCAACAAACACAACACCGATTACATCGGATGGATCTCAATCATGTAAGGCAGCTCATGAGATCATTGTATTGAAGTACATGGGATAGAGCGTGCTACTGCTGGAACCCGTAGTCCATGGGGGCTCACTGAGCATGATGGAGGCGGTGGCGTCGATGGAGATGGCTTAGGGGCACTTCCCCATCTCGGCGGCGTGCCGGAACAGATCTGATCCCGAGATTGGGTTTCGCGATGGCGGCGGGCCCCTGGAGTCTTTCCTGGAGTTTCGTCCAATTGGTATCGAGTTTTTAGGTCAAAGGGCTTATATAGGCGAAGAGGCGGCGCGGGAGGGGCAACGGGGTGCCCTCCCCATAGGCAGCGCGGCCGAGGGGGCCCGCGGCGGCCTATGGTGTGGGGGCCCAGGCCTCCCCTCCCCTTCGGTGGTCTGGTCCGTCTCGGTGAATTATGATGTTTGGTCTTCGTTTCGTGAATTGAGAATATTGCCCGAACAATAGCTACCCGGAACCAAAAACAGTGACTTGACCAACTTCGGCATCTTGTTAATAGGTTAGTTCCGGGAAAAGCATAAAAACATTATAAAGTGCGAGCAAAACATGTAAGTATTGTCATAAAACAGGCATGAACATCCGAAATTATGGATACGTTGGAGGCAGTATCTGACATCTAGCTTAGTTCCTACAAATCTCATTAGGTAAACGTCAAAAAGAATAATTTACGTAGTGACATGCTACTTACATAACCTTGATCATACTAATACAAAACATATGAAATAGATAGTGACTCAAAGCAATGGTCTATAGTTTGTTTAACAAATAGATAACATATAGCAAAACTTTTCATGAATAGTACTTTCAAGACAAGTATCAAAGTCTTGCATAAGAGTTAACTCATAAAGCAATAGATTCAAAGTAAAGGCATTGAAGCAACACAAAGGAGGATTTAAGTTTCAGCGGTTGCTTTCAACTTCCAACATGCATATCTCATGGATATTGTCAACATAAAGTAATATGATGAATGCAAATATGCAAGTATGTAAGAATCAATGCACAGTTGACACAAGTGTTGCTTCTAAGATGGAAGGAAGTAGGTAAATGACTCAACATAAAGTAAAGAAAGGCCCTTGGCAGAGGAAGCATTGATTGCTATGTTTGTGCGAGAGCTTTGGTTTTGAAAACATAAAAGAGAGCATAAAGTAAAGTTTTGAGAGGTGTTTGTTGTTGTCAATGAATGGTAGTGGGCACTCTAACCCCCTTGCCAGACAAAACTCACAAGAGCGGCTCCCATTTTGTTTATTTTTGGGTGGCACTCCTTCCAACCTTTCTTTCACAAACAATGCTAACCGAATCTCGGGTGCCTGCCAACAATCTCATACTGTGAAGGAGTGCCTTTTTATTTCCAGTTTTATTGTGATGACACTCCTCACAGTTTGCCTCCAAGCCATGGCTACTTGAATCCTTAGGGTGATCCCTTAATCCATACCATGGAGAAGTGTCTATTTTGGTTAATTAATGTGGGAACCCCATTGCCGGCTCTTTTGCAAAATTATTGGATAAACGGATGAAGCCACTAGTCCATGGGTGAAAGTTGCCCAACAAGATTGAAAGATAAGCCACCATACTTCCTCATGAGCTATAAATCATTGACACAAATCAGAGGTAATAAATTTTTGAATTGTTTAAAGGTAGCACTCAAGCAATTTACTTTGGAATGGCAGGAAATACCACATAGTAGGTAGGTATGGTGGACACACATGGCATAGGTTTTGGCTCAAGGTTTTGGATGCACGAAAAGCATTCCCTCATCAGAGGCTTTGGCTAGCAAGGTTGTTTAGAAGCAAACACAAGTATGAACCGGTACAGCAAAACTTGCATAAAAACATATTGCAAGCATTATAATACTCTGCTTGTCTTCCTTGTTGCTCAAGCTTACTTTTACCAGAAAATATCTGGACTAAGAGAGAATAATCATGCAAACCAATTTTAACAAGCTCTACGGTGGTTCTCCATAGGTTTTAACTACATGAAAAAACTTAATCATGATCTACTTGGGAGCTCAAACAATTGCCAAGTGTCAAATTATCCAAGACATTATGAGGCATTTTCTGTTTCCAACAAATAACAATAAGTGTTGTAGCTTCCAACTTTTACCATCATGAACATTAAAAATAAAATGAAGAACAAGTGTTCATATGAAAAAGCGAAGCGTGTCTCTCTCCCAAACAAGGATTGCTAGGATCCATCTTTATTCAAACAAAAACAAAATAAAAGCACACAGACGCTCCAAGTAAAGCACATAAGATGTGAACGAATAAAAATATAGTTTCAATAGAAGAAACCTGATAAATTGTTGATGAAGAAGGGGATGCCTTGGGCATCCCCAAGCTTAGACGCTTGAGTCTTCTTGAAATATGCAGGGATGAACCACGGGGCATCCCCAAGCTTAGACTTTTCACTCTTCTTGATCATATATCATCCTCCTCTCTTGACCCTTGAAAACTTCCTTCACACCAAACTTCTCATAAACTTCATTAGAGGGGTTAGTACTCAAAAAATTTGAATCCACCTTGGTCCTGTAGTAACACATTGCAAGAACTAAAAACATTAGCTACAGCTCTCCACGTCTAGAAAGCCTTGCTTAAAGTCCACAAGAGACAATGCAAAAAACAGAGACAGAATCTGCAAAACAGAACAGCCAGTAAAGACGAATTTTAAAGAGGTACTTCCGTTGCTCAAATCAGAAAATAAAACTAATGAAAGTTGCGTACATATCTGAGGAACACGCACGCAAATTGGCAGATTTTTCTGAGTACCTACAGAGAAAACAGCCCAGATTCGTGACAGATAGAAATCTGTTTCTGTGCAGAAATCCAAATCTAGTATCAACCTTCGATTAGAGGCTTCACTTGGCACAACATTACAATAAAATAAAGATAAGGAGAGGTTGCTACAGTAGTAACAACTTCTAAAACACAATAAAACAGTAGCAAAATAAACACATGGGTTATCTCCCAAGAAGTTCTTTCTTTATAGCCCTTAAGATGGGCTCAGCAGTTTTAATGATGCACTCGCAAGAAATAAGAGTTGAAGCAAAAGAGAGCATCAAAAAGCAAATTCAAAACACATTTAAGTCTAGCCCACTTACTATGCATAGGAATCTTGTATACAAATAAATTCATGAAGAACAAAGTGACAATCATAAGATAAAACAAGAGTAACTTCAAAATTTTCAGCATGTAGAGAGGTATTTTAGTACCATGCAAATTTCTACTACCATATTTTCCTCTATCATAATAATTTTCAGTAGCTTCATGAACAAACTCAACAATATACCTATCACATAAAGCATTCTTTTCATGATCCATAGACACATAATTTTTATCAAGCTAAAAAATAGTGGGATTAAAACATTCGAACACACTTTTATCAACAATATAACATGATGATTGATCAATCTCAAAAGATATGGGACTCATAGATAAAGTCAAGAATTCTCCAATCCCATTTTCATTAGTAGTACAATTAATATTATCAAGTAACATAGGACCATCATCTAGAGATTTATCATAAACATTTGCTAAGCAAAATTCTTTAGTACCATGCATTTCGACATCAGGCACAAACAAAGCATTATCATAAGATTTATCAAAGTAGCATGGATTATCATAGATAACAGTAGCATAATTATTCTCACAAGTTTTACTCATAGGGAATATTTCAAGAGAATCCACAGGAACATAACATTCAACCTCTTTCGGTAAGCATGGAGGACAATCAAATAGTGTAAGAGATAAAGAGTTACTCTCATTAGAAGGTTGGCATGGGTAGCTAATCCATTCTTCCTCCTTTGTTCATCACTCTCCTCTTCTTTTTCATCCAATGAGCTTTCAGGTTCATCAATTTTCTCCTCTTTTTCATCCAATGAGCTTTCAGGTTCATCAATTTCTTCTTCCACAGGTTCCTGCAAATTGTGAGTGCATTCTTTGCATTAATGAGTCTCTCTTTATAATCAATGATATAAGGATTATCGCTGTAACTTTCATTGCAAAAATTAAGGATAGAAGAGACATAATCTTTAAGGTCCTTACAAACAACACAAGTTTCATAATTTTTAACCATGAAGGATTCTATCTCAGAGCTCCCATAATATGACAAATTGTTCTACCTCTTGAACCCAAAATGAATATAGCTATTAGATTATAGTTCTTAATTAAAAATTCCTCACTAAAGCCACATTGAGATTTAAGATGTTTAGTGTCCTGTTGAGAGCAACAGTTTATATCATGGCGTTTAAGCAAGATTTTAGCAATTGCGTTCAATTTTTCTATCACAACACTCATTACTTTACCCGTTCTTGATTCTCTATAATTATTATAATATTCTATAAGCTCCAAGTAGGTTGTAGGTTCTCCCATAACAACAGTTTTTAATTTTTAGGTTTTTCAAATTTTTATGGATTTTTCGGTATATGAGAAAAATAAAACAAGACAAAAAGAAACTAGACAAAAGAAAATAAAAAACTAGACAGAAATAAACTAAGCACAAATAAACTAGGCAAAAGTAAACTAAACAAAACAAAATAAAATAAAATGACAGAGAGAGATGTAGAGTGTACTCCCCGAGGTGAACTTATGAGTAGAGCTATGCCTCGCCGGCGCCGTAAAATGGGCCTTGATAACCCACAAGTATAGGGGATCGCAACGATCTGGAAGTAAAACCCAAATTTATTGATTCGACACAAGGGGAGTAAAGAATACTTATAAGCCTTAACAAACTGAGTTGTCAATTTATTGCACACTGGAAAAGCACTATTAGAATTGACCATGGCAGCCATTAATATGAGAGCAATAGTAATAGTAACACAGCAGCAGATAGCAACACGGAGGCAATGGCACCAGAAAATAGTTGATACTACTTCCAATGACATATAGAACAAGTATATGATGATGAGAGATGGACCGGGGTTCCCCTATCTACACTAGTGGTAACTCTCCAATAACAAGTGACAAGTGTTGGGTGAACAAATTACAGTTGGGCAATTGATAGGATTGATAAAGCATTAAGAAAGAACATCAATTCATTAATCATGTAGGCATGTTTTCCATATATAGTCGACGTGCTCGCAATGAGAAGCTTGCACAACATCTTTTGTCCTACCGGCCGGTGGCAGCCGGGCCTCTAGGGAATCTCCTGGATATTAAGGTACTCCTTTAATAGAGTACCGAGCAAAGCATTAACACTCCGTGAAAACATGTGATCCTCACATCACCGCCATCCTCCGTTGTCCCTTGTCACTTCGGGGCCTTTGGTTCCGGACAGCGACATGTGCATACAACTTGTAGATACAATCTAAGCAATAAGTATAGAGCTTAAATCTAAGATCATGCCACTCGGCCCTAGTGACAAGCATTAAGCATAACAAGATTGCAACAACAATAACTTCACAAACTTTATAGATAGACTAATCATAATGTATCATCCATCGGATCCCAACAAACACAACACCGATTACATCGGATGGATCTCAATCATGTAAGGCAGCTCATGAGATCATTGTATTGAAGTACATGGGATAGAGAGTACCAACTAGCTACTTCTAGAACCCGTAGTCCATGGGGGAACTACTCACGGAGCATGATGGAGGCGGTGGCGTCGATGGAGATGGCTTCCGGGGCACTTCCCCGTCCAGGGGTGCCGGGAGACTTCTGTCCCCGAATTGGAGTTTCGCGATGGCGGCGGCGCCCTGGAGTCTTGCTGGAGTTTCGTCAATTGGTATCGAGTTTTTAGGTCGAAAGGGCTTATATAGGCGGCGGCGGCGCAGGAGGGGCAACAGGGTGCCCTCCCCATAGGCCGGCGCGCCGGGGCTGGCCGCGCGGCCTATGGTGTGGGGCCCCCTCCCCTCCGACTCCTTCGGTGTCCTGGTCCGTCTCGGTGAATTATGATGTTTGGTCTTTGTTTCGTCGAATTCCGAGAATATTGCCCAAACAGCCTTTCTGGAACCAAAAGCAGAAAACAGGAACTGGCACTTCGGCATCTTGTTAATAGGTTAGTTCCGGAAAACGCATAAAAACATTATAAAGTGCGAGCAAAACATGTAAGTATTGTCATAAAACAAGCATGGAACATCAGAAATTATGGATACGTTGGAGACGTATCAGTGCCCGCACCTTGTCCTAATTAGCTCGGATTTCCATGGATTATCATCGCATTACATATGTTTCAACCAAGTGTCACAAAGGGGTACCTCTATGCCACATGTACAAAGGTCCAAGGAGATAAATCGCATTTGATTTCTCGATTTTGATAGCAGATCTCAACTTAAGTACATCCATATTGGGACAACATAGAAAATAGATAATGGACTCCTCTTTTTAATGCTTTAAGCATTCAACAATAATAATATTCTCATAAGAGATTTTGAGGATTTGAGTGTCCAAGCTGAAACTTCCACCATGATACATGGCTTTGGTTGGCGGCCCAATGTTCTTCTCTAACAATATGCATACTCGAACCATTTTAACTCATGGCAAATCTCCCTTATTTCAGACAAGACGAACATGCATAGCAACTCACATGTTATTCAACAAAGGTGTGACAGGTTGATGGCGTCCCCAGATAACATGGTTACCGCTCAACAAGCAACTTATAAGAACTAAGATACATAAGTGACATATTCCTTACCACAATAGTTTTTAGGCTACTTTCCCATGAGCTATATATTGCAAAAATAAGGAATAATTTTTTGAAAGGTTTTAAAGGTAGCACACAAGCAATTTACTTTGGAGTGGCGATAAAATACCACATATAGGTAGATATGGTGGACACGATTGGCATTTTGGTTTTTGGGAGTTGGATGCACGAGTAGAGCTCATACTCAGTACAAATGAAGGCTAGCAAAAGAAAGGGGGCGACCGACTAAGAGAGCAATAATGGCCATAATCATGCATAGCGACAAAACTTATTAATCAAAGCATATGGTGATATTAAAAATCAAAAACTAAATGATCATCAAGTCAACTCAATTGAAACATCAAAGGAGATCTTTCATTTGCATCACTACTAATATGTGACATGGGTATACCCTTCGGGTACCCATTATTAGTATACCTAGCTCGGCTCGGCCCAATATGGAGAAGTCCCAACAAGGCAACCCGAAGGAGTAGTCGACTAGGGCTCTTCTAAAACCCTAAGTTGGTTGCATATATAAAGCTAGCCAGGGCACTCGATAGAGGGAGAGAGCAGATAGGCAGCATAGCTCCGCCTATGGCGGCACTGTAACATCCCAAAATTTTCCAAATTTTGGAATGTTAAATGAAATAAAATATGTTGATTGAACTTCTTGTCTTTGTTGAAATTTATGAGGAAATTGAAACTTTTGAGGACTTGTTTAAACTTTTGTCAACCATGATCAAAAGATTATACATGAGCGGATTAATATGACTATCCAAAAGTATAAATCTTGGTTGAGTAAACTTTATACAAATCCAACTTGTGTGTATTTGTCTTGTTTCCAATTATTTGATTTGAGTGTCATTTAAAATACTTGTCCAAACCATGTTGAATTATTTAGAGAGGGAATAATATGACTTTCCCAAGAGAGAGGAAATAACATGACATTTCCAAAAATATATAAATGGTCTGGGAAGTATTCGATTTGTGGTATTATTTGACATTTATTGAATTTTTTATATACATCTTATTACATTTCCAAAATAAAGCAAAGTAATACGAGATGGGGATAACATGACATCCTCAAACATAGAGTTGGAAATGATTTAAATATAATACATGTGCAGGTTAATTGATTTACCAAAAATAAATTATTTATTTATAAGAAGGACTGGAAATACATTTCCTCAAGTCCAATATAATTATTTTGTTTTTATTGGAATTTCTGGATTTTGTTTGAGCTTAGTCATAAATATGAAATCTGAAAGAAATAAATAGAAAACAAAAGAGTCTAGAGGAGAATGAAAAAAAAAGACCAGACCGAGTGGACCAAACCAGCTCACCCAGGGACGTGTATGTCTTTCGAAAAAAAAAGAGTAGAACTGCCCAGGTCGTTTCTTTCTTTGCCAATGTTTGGTCGTCTTCAACCTCTGTCCATGGATGAAAACGACAGAAACTGCCCGCGTCGACGCTCCCCACTGCACCCCGCCTCACCCCGGACCTGAGGCTCGTCTAGAACCTTCCTCTACCCCTTTCCCCTTCGTCTTCCCGCGTTGATGCACTTTTATTCGAGCCATAATGGCCATGGCGTTACAGGAAACGGCTGCCACCATTAACGCTGCCTCCCGTTGCTCCACATCCCTCCTCTCTGTATAAAGCCACACCGAGATTCCCCATTGCATATTGCACTCCTCCACCACTCCACGCCCCCAGGCTGCTCCTGTGGAGGGCGAATTTCTTCGCCGGAGTTCCGACGGCCGCCACGACGTCTCGTCAAATTCTCCGGGTATAGAGGGACTCAGGCCCTGATTCTTCCTCCTTTATTTCTCTCTAGTCGTCGCGCATCTCACTGATGCCTCCATGTGATTCAATTCCTAGCCGGAGGCCACCCACGACGAACACCCGACGCCAACATCGATGTAGCTGTCCGCCGCCATCTCCAGGAGCTTCGCCAGAGGAGCACCGCATCTTTTCCAGCGTGAAGGGAGGGGCGACGTTCACTGCGTGTTCTTCCCGGGAACCCCACATCCTCGACACCAGCTCCAACCGAACCACTGCATCAAGCAGCTTTCTGGCGACCAAATTCCCTTCCGTAGCTGCACTTTCAGGTTAGGACAATTTAGTCTGAACCTTTCATCGTATAGGTAGCTTCAGTAAAGTTCGTTCGGGACAGTTTGTACATGCAACTTTAGAAACTCATAAGTTTAGTTCTACACGGCCAAATTTCGCAAATAAAATGTTTCTCGAAAGCTTGGACGGCGTAGAATACTTTGGCACACTTAGTTTTCCTTTGATAAATTTCCATCGGTGAGCTACACCCTGGTTCAGAGCGAAACCTGTTCTCACGTTAGTAGTTTCAGTTTAAAACAGTCTGTACGTAAAACTTCAGAAATTCGTAACTTTAGTTCCACCTGGCCAAAATCCGTAAATAAAATCATTTTGGAAACCTTGGAAGGAGTAGAATATTATGGAACCCTCAGTTTACATTTTGGTAA
Organism: Lolium multiflorum; assembly: GCA_030979885.1. Classification (NCBI taxonomy): domain Eukaryota; kingdom Viridiplantae; phylum Streptophyta; class Magnoliopsida; order Poales; family Poaceae; genus Lolium; species Lolium multiflorum. Next base: position 94,591,164 of record CM061750.1, on the reverse strand, counting down.
ATTTTCGTTAAAGTCAAATCTGAAGTAAAAAAATTCGAAATAGTCTGACCATAGTATAAATTTGATAGATACTTTTAATTTGGTTATTTATATAAAATGTATGGAATGGTTATAACCATATGTTAGTGATGTCAAAAATTGTTTTCACTAATATTAACAACTAAGTTAGTTAACTTGTAATCACCCTAGTTTTATATGGTTAAAATTTGGAAATAACCAATTGAAAAATAGCTTATGTATGCTCAGGTTTTATAGATTTCATAATCTAGTTCTTATTTCATTTTGGTTGTTAGAATGACTCGATGTTTTATTTGGAGTTTATCTATATTTCAATACTTGGTTTTGTTTGATATTTCCTTTTTGAAATGTGTGTATGTTTATGTATAGTGTTGTTTTTCTTTTTGTTGCGATAGATTTCGCGAAGAGTGACGAAGATAATTTATCAAGGAAATAATGTCGGTTGCTAAGTTCACAAGATAATTATTCTTCATCAATGAAAGGCAAGTTACACATGACCTTTTGTCCTACTATTTTTGATATGCATGTTTTACAAATATTTTCGTAGAAATGCATGTGTAGGAAAATTATGCTTTGCTATCCTAGTAGAGAGCCATAGGATTTCTTACCATGTTCCTTGTAGCCCTTTTATTAAAATGCGTATATTGTATGAGTGCTTAGTCAATTGCTTGGTAGACGTGGGATATGGGTTTTCAAAGAACAAAATCATTTATGAAAATTGACATGCGCCCATTCTGGGGTGATATGGTGAAAATATTTTGAAATAAAAACTTATCAAAATGTTTTCCTCTGGGCGGAGTGGTATGTTGGGAGCGTCTACAAGAGCTGCATCCAGTGAGTGGCTCTGCAGACTCAGGGGTGGGGACCGCCGCCCAGGGTCAAAGAGATCTTCAAAGTTTCAGTTAAAGAAGCTTCCAGTACAGCCACATGCTATATGGGCTCTGGCTTAGTCGTACATAGAGGGAAACCCTTGCATCGGTACCGCCATTGGAGAGGGGTCTTCGGATCATAGTTGCGGGCGGACTGGGATTATGTATAGGGGGCTTCTATGGAAAACTTCGTCATGATCCATGCCCGGTTAAGCCAAATGAAGGATACAACAAAAAGGATGGATTGTGACATGTGGGGAAAGTGTACAACCTCTGCAGAGTGTATGATCTAATCGATTAGCCGTGCTCCCGGATATGAGCAATTTGAGCAACTGAAGATTGAAGCGGATGAAGAATCTCCTATGTTTTCAAAACCTTTTCAAAAATTGTTTTGGCATGCTAAGTTTATCCAGTGAGTGGCTCTGAACTTAGGATTGTCCGAACTGTTTTGCAATTACTATTTTCATCCAGTGAGTGGCTCTGAATTTAGTGTTGCCTAAAAACTTAATGCATGCTAACTCTATCCAGTGAGTGGCTCTGGAGTTAGTTTAGCTTGTTTTGGGGATGGGATGTAGGATGGTGAACCTTGGTGGATTCCTTGTGTTTGTCCAGCCCTATATTATTTTGTTTTAAAAATATATAAAGACAAAGAAAGTTTCTAAAAAAGATTTTCATGAAACAAAATTGGCTTTACGCAAAATAAACCCTGAGCCTTCCTTTGACATACCTTTGCATGTATAAAAATATAAACCACTTTGCAACTTGTGTAACTTGCCAATACATTCAAAGTATTGACCAAATGTTTTTGGCTGTAACTTTACCTGTTGCAGATGATGAGTGAGGACGACTAGGATCATGGGTCTATACTCAACAAGCCCTGTGGCGTTGATGAAGCCCAAGACGTACCTTTATGTTTCCGCTGTAATGTGAGCCAGCCACTATGCTGTGCAAGGATGTAATAAACTCTGGATTCATCGTTTGAGTAATAAAATGACGTATGTTATATCTTGATATTCATTTGTTACTGTGTGTGCTAGCTATGATCCAGGGATAGCACTGTAAGCACAGAGATTCGAACCCTACCAGGTTCGGGTCGCTACAAAATGGTATCATGATCATATAGTAGATTGCTAGCAGCACGTAGGGATCCCCCACCGAGGGTACCCGAAGCTGGCTACGTGATACGTCCATTTTGCATCACTATTTTATATCATAATTTACTGTTATTCATCGATATATTTCGTATTTAGAGGTGATACTTATGTTATTTCATCTATTTTGCATGTTTCATGATTATTGGAGAATCGCGCACCGGAGTCAGGATTCTGCTGGAAAAAGCGCCGTCAGAATGCAATATTTCTAAGATCAACAATTGACAAAAATTATATGAAAAATCCTATTTTTCCGAAGACGAAGGAGCCAAAAGGAGGAGGCGAGGAGGGCCGCCATGGGCCCCCCTCACAGGCCGGCGTGGGCCCTGCCCGCCGCGCCGCCATGTGGGGAGGGGGCCCCACTCGGCCTCCTCTCCTTCTCGTACTTCTTCGTCCCGAAAACCTAAGCTCCACAGATAGTCGCGAAGAGTCACAGCCGCCTCTGCGGGGCGGAAAACACCAGAGAGAAAAGAGCTCTCCGGCAGGCTGAGATCTGCCGGGGAAATTCCCTCCCGGAGGGGAAAATCGACGCCATCGTCACCGTCATCGAGCTGGACATCATCTCCATCGTCATCACCATCATCTCCATCATCATCACCGCCATCTCCACCACTGCACATCGTCACCGTTGTAACAATTTGGGTTGGATCTTGATTGTTTGATAGGGGAAAACGGTATTGATTTCTACTTGTTATTGATGCTATTGAGTGAAACCATTGAACCAAGGTTTATGTTCAGATTGTTAATCATCATCATATCACCTCTGATCATGTTCCATATGATGTCTCGTGAGTAGTTCGTTTAGTTCTTGAGGACATGGGTGAAGTCTAAATGTTAGTAGTGAATTATGGTTGAGTAATATTCAATGTTATGATATTTAAGTTGTGGTGTTATTCTTCTAGTGGTGTCATGTGAACGTTGACTACATGATACTTCACCTTTATGGGCCTAGGGGAATACATCTTGTACTCGTTTGCTAATTGCGGGGTTGCCGGAGTGACGAAACCTGAACCCCGTTAGTATATCGATTCGGAGGGATAGCAGATCTCGAGTTTAAGGCTGTGGTTAGATTTATCTTAATTACTTTCTTGTAGTTGTGGATGCTTGCAAGGGGTATAATCACAAGTATGTATTAGTCCTAGGAAGGGCGGTGCATTAGCATAAGTTCACCCACACAACACTTATCAAAACAATGAAGATTAACTATATGAAGCGAAAGCACTAGACTAAATTCCCGTGTGTCCTCAAGAACGTTTGGTCATTATAAGTAAACAAACCGGCTTGTCCTTTGTGCTAAGAAGGATTGGGCCACTCGCTGCAATTATTACTCTCGCACTTCACTTACTTGTACTTTATTCATCTGCTACATCAAAAACCCCCTGAATACTTGTCTGTGAGCATACAGTGAATCCTTCATCGAAACCGCTTGTCAACACCTTCTGCTCCTCGTTGGGATCGACATTCTTACTTATCGAAAATACTACGATACACCCCCTATACTTGTGGGTCATCAAGACTATTTTATGGCGCCGTTGCCGGGGTGTGAAGCGCTATTGGTAAGTGGAATTGGTAAGGAAATCTTTACTGTTTGTGCTGATTTTATTTCTGCCTGTTGCTATAATTCATTATGGAGAGATCTTCTCTTGAATTTTTATTTGGAAAATCTACTACTACTGCAAAGGTAGTGGATGAGGCGCCAGTGAGAAAGAGGTTCCATACAAAATACCTATGAAAATTATTGAACGTGTTGTGGATAACCGCTATGAAGGGGATGGAACTGTCCATCCTGGAGATCATTTACTGTTCTTACATGAATTATGCGGTTTATTCAAGTATGCAGGTATTGCTATGGATGAAGTTAGGAAGAAACTATTCTCATATCGCTGTCTGGGAAAGCAGCGGATTGGTATAAATTACTGAATAATGGGGATTCTCTTGAATGGAATGATATTGTGCCCCTATTTTATTCTAAGTTCTATCCTCCAAGTGAAATTCACAAGGACCGGAACCGCATATGTAATTTCTGGCCTCATGATGGAGAGAGTATTGCCCAAGCGTGGGGAGATTGAAGTCTTTAATGCTCAAATGCCCCATTCATGAGCTTCCTGGTAATATTATCATTGATAATTTCTATGCAAGACTTTCTTTTCAAGATAAGACCTTGCTTGATACTTCTTGCTCTGGATCATTTACACGCAACAAAGAAGAGTTTAAAAGGGACCTTCTTGATCGGATCCAGGAGAATACTGAAGGATGGGAGAACGACAAAGATAGAGTCGGGTATAAATTATGATTATAAATGCATTGAAGCTTTTATGGATACTGATAAATTTCGTAGTATGAGTGCTACTTATGGTCTTGATTCTCAAGTCGTTGCAAATCTTTATAAAGCTTTTGCCTCTCATTATGAATTGCCTAAGAAGAACTTTGATAAGTATCATGAACCGTATAAAGATAAAATTGATTCATCTATAAATAAATGTGTTGTAATTGAAACTGTTGATCATGTTATTCCTGAAGCTTATATTGAGAAAACTCCTTTCCCTGCTAAAATGAAGGAGTACTCTGTTCTAAATAGTGCGGTTAATAAAAGTGAAAAGAAACCTATAGAACCTGAAGAGCAAATAAAATTTGAACCTGCTATTGCAATAGTTAAAGATCTTGTGATTGAAAATGTTGAAGATGGTCATATTATTTTCTGTGAAGATGCTTCTAATATTGTTTCACATCCTAATAAGTCTAGGAAAACTAGTGTTCCTATGCTATCTGTTAGAATTGGTGATCATTGTTATTACGGTTTATGCGATATTGGTGCAAGTATTAGTGCTATTCCTTATGAGCTTTACACGGAGATCATGCATGAAATTGGTTCTTGTGAACTTGAAGATATTGATGTGGTTATTCGGCTAGCTAATAGAGAAACTATCTCTCAATTGGTATTGTTCGAGATGTGGAAGTTCTATGTGGTAAGATTAAATATCCTGCTGACTTTTTGGTACTTGGCTCTGCTGCTAGTAAGCATTGTCCTATCATTTTTGGTTGACCTTTTCTAAATACTTTTGGAGCTATTATAGATTGCAAGAAAGAGAAAATTGTGACTAAATTTGCTGGTGAATCTTATGAGTTTAATTTCTCTAAATTTGCCAAAACTCCTTATAAAGATGATTTGCCTTATAATGATTTTAGAGTTGAACAATGTGCATCTATTGCTCTTGCTCCTAATAATCCTTTGCAGCAACATTTGGAGAATAGTGAGAGTGAAGTCTTTAGGGAAGAAAGAAATGAGCTTGATGAAATTTTCCTTCGTCAACCTATTCTTAAACATGATTTACCGGTAGAAGATCTAGGTACAACATTACCACCAAAGGAAGATCCTGTTTTTGATTTAAACCATTGCCTGATAATCTTAAATATGCTCATATTAATGATAAGAAAATATATCATGTTATTATTAGTTCTAAGATTTCAGAGATTGAGGAAGAAAGGTTATTGGAAATATTGAAGAAACACCGAGGAGCTATTGGCTACACTCTTGATGACTTGAAGGGGATTTCTCCCTCTATTTGCCAACATGCCATTAATATGGAAGATGATGCAAAGCCTGTTGTTGAACATCAGCGTCGTCTAATTCCTAAGATGAAGGATGTGGTAAGAAATGAGGTATTAAAACTTCGTGAAGCTGGTATTATATATCCTATTGCTGATAGTAGATGGGTTAGTCCTGTGCATTGTGTTCCTAAGAAAGGAGGAATGACTGTTGTGCCTAATGATAATGATGAGCTCATCCCTCAAAGAGTAGTTGTTGGGTATAGAATGTGCATTGATTATCGAAAAGTTAATAAGGTTACTAAGAAAGATCATTACCCTTTACCTTTTATTGATCAAATGTTAGAAAGGTTGTCTAAAAATACTTATTTTTGCTTTCTTGATGGTTATTCTGGGTTTTCACAAATTTAAAACTAAAGATCAAGAGAAAACCACATTCACTTGTCCCTATGGAACTTATGCTTATAGACGCATGCCTTTTGGTTTATGTAATGCTCCTGCTACTTTTCAAAGATGCATGTCTGCTATTTTTCATGGCTTTTGCGAGAGAATATTGTAGAGGTATTCATGGATGATTTTTCTGTCTATGGGAATTCTTTTGATAATTGCTTGCGAAACCTCGATAAAGTTTTGCAGAGATGTGAAGAAACTAACCTTGTTCTTAATTGGGAGAAATGCCACTTTATGGTTAATGAAGGAATTGTATTGGGACATAAAATTTCCGAGAGAGGTATTGAAGTTGATAGAGCTAAAGTTGAAGCAATTGAGAAGATGCCCTATCCTAGGGATGTTAAAGGTATTCGTAGTGTTCTTGGTCATGCTGGGTTTTATAGGAGATTCATTAAAGATTTCTCCAAGATTTCAAAACCTCTTACTAATCTTCTTCAAAAAGATGTACCTTTTGTTTTTGATGATGATTGTAAGGAAGCTTTCGAAACTCTAAAGAAAGCCTTAACAACTGCTCCTATAGTTGAACCTCCTGATTGGAACTTACCTTTTGAAAGTATGTGTGATGCTAGTGATTTTTCTTGTAGGCGCTGTTCTTGGACAACGAGTAGATAAAAAATTAAATGTTATTCATTATGCTAGTAAAACTCTTGATGCTGCTCAAAGAAATTATGCTACAACTGAAAAAGAACTGCTAGCTGTAGTCTTTGCTTGTGACAAGTTTAGATCCTATATTGTTGATTCAAATGTTACAATTCATACTGATCATGCTGCAATTAGATACCTTATGCAAAAGAAAGATGCTAAGCCAAGGCTTATTAGATGGGTGCTTCTTTGCAAGAATTTGATTTGCATATTGTAGATAGGAAAGGTGCTGATAATCCTGTTGCCGATAATTTGTCTAGATTGGAAAATATTGCTTATGATCATGTTCCTGTTAATGATAGTTTTCCAAATGAAAAATTGGCTGTAATAAAGGTGAGCTCGCGAGACAGTCCTTGGTATGCTGACTATGCTAACTTTATTTTTTCCAAGTACTTGCCTCCAACCTTTTCAGCTCAGCAAAGGAGGAAATTCTTTTATGATTTGAGGCATTATTTTTGGGATGACCCACACTTATATAAATAAGGAGTGGATGGTATTGCGAAGATGTGTTCCCGAATATGAACAACAAGAGATATTGAGTAAATGTCATGGTAGTGCTTATGGAGGACATCACGCCGGAGATAGAACCGCGCAAAAGGTTCTACAATCAGGTTTTTATTGGCCAACTCTCTTCAAAGATGCAAGGAAGTTTATTTTATCTTGTGATGAATGTCAAAGGGTTGGTAATATCTCCAGACGCAATGAAATGCCTATGAATTATACTCTTGTTATTGAACCATTCGATTGTTGGGGATTTGACTTCATGGGACCTTTCCCTTCTTCAGAAGGTAACACTCATATACTTGTTGCTGTTGATTATGTTACTAAATGGGTGGAAGCCATACCCACAAAAAGTGCGATGGTGAGACCTCTTTAAGAATGCTCTTAGATATTATTTTTCCTAGATTTGGAGTTCCTAGATATATTATGACTGATGGAGGTTCTCATTTTATTCATGGTGGTTTTAGAAAAACTCTTGCTAAATATGGTATTAATCATAGAATTGCTTCCGCTTATCATCCTCAAACTAGTGGGCAAGTAGAACTATCAAATAGAGAGATTAAATCTATCTTGCAAAAGACTGTTAATAAATCTAGAAAGAATTGGGCTAGTAAATTGAAGGAAGCACTATGGGCTTATAGAACTGCTTATAAAAATCCCATGGGTATGTCACCTTATAAAATGGTTTATGGAAAAGCTTGTCATTTACCTTTAGAACTAGAGCATAAAGCTTATTGGGCTGTAAGAGAACTAAATAAAGATCCTAAACTTGCCAGTAAGAAGAGATTGCTACAATTGAGTTCTCTAGATGAATGAAGAAGTGAAGCTTATGGAAATTCTAAACTCTTTAAAGAGAAAGTTAAGAAATGTCATGATACAAGAATTATCAAAAGAGAATTTAATATTGGGGATAAAGTCCTATTGTATCAGTCTCGTCTCATATTCTTTGCAGGGAAATTACTCTCAAAATGGGAAGGACCATATGTCATTGAGGAGGTGTATCGTTCAGGGGCGATTAAAATTAGTTCTCTCCAAGGCGATGCCTCACAAGTGGTGAATGGACAAAGACTCAAGCATTATATCTCTGGAGATTCTTATAATGAAGATGTTGATGTTATTCGAGTGGTAACTCCGGAAGCTTTCATCAAAGGTCAAATTGACAGTCCGGCAGAATTCGACTTTGAATAGGTAACAGTACTGGTAATAAAAAGTTCGCGTTTTACTTTCCGAACAATGTTTTTGGAAAATATGAAAAATTACGAGATCGAAACGGAGTGGAGGAGACGCACGAGGGCGTGCCCCCATAGGCCGGCGCGGGCCCCAGCCTGGCCGCACCGCCCTATGAGGTGGGTCCTCGTGGCCCCTCTCCGACTGGTTCGACCAGTACTTTCCGTTTGGCGTAAAAATCCTGCTATATAATCCCCGGACCCGGAGGTCCGTATATCGTTTTCTCGACGTGTTTTGTTTCTAGCTGTTTCTGCCATGATCTGCTTCGGATCTAGAGCCATCATGTCTTCGTCAGGAACTCCCAAGGACAGCTTCTTTGAGGACGTCGTCAACCCGTACATGAACGAGCTAAAGATGCACCCCAAGGAATTGCTGCTCGTTGATGGAGAGTTGCAGATCAAAGATGTCCAACGTCCTAAAGGAGAAGGAAGCTTGGAAGATAGGATGGAGAAGCTAGAACAAGAGGTCTTCAACTACAAGAAGATGGCTGAGCGTGAAGTGGACATCTTCCACAAGATTGTGTCTGAACTCATTGATGGACACAAGAAGGAGACTGCAAAGCTGTGGGACGATATCTTCTCACTTCACGACACCACCAACAAACTCCAAGCTCAACTCTATGATGTTCAGAATCAAAACTGTGAGTATGAAAACAGGTTTAAACACATAAGCTATGCTGCTAGTTTCAGGATTCCCGAGACCAAGATGTCGTTTGTTGATGGAGAGCCTCTTCCTTGGAAGTCTGATGATGTCAAGAATTCATCATCACCACCCCGAAGGAGTAATTCATCATCGGTATTGGCATCCCCTTGGTTTGTTCCAAGCTTGGGGAGTGCCGCGGTATCACATCATCACTATCTTTTACTTTTACTATCAAGTAGTGTCATATCATGAGTAGGGAAGTTATCATATAAGATGGGTTGCAGTGTGGAAGTATCTCTCCTTTAGTTGGTAGTCTATGTATCCCTTGGTGTGAGTTATCATTATGGAATATTAATGAGAAGTCTTATCATTTACATATTGCACATCTTATTTTAGTTTGCAATTTCTATTATATGATTGATCTTGTTATTAGTATTGGTATCACTTTGGGAGCATGGAGTAAATCTATTTGGTTTTGGCAAACTTAGCATTGGTCAATAGCAACAACACTTTGAGGTTTAAGTAGAAAAGAGAAATACATGTAGTTGTTTCATTGTCCTTCTTTCTTGTTAGCTCTTAGCTTATTATTCTGAAGTTAAAATTGTTTGTGCTTACAAGGAAGATGCATGATTGTTTCTATCACATGTATATTTGTTTGTTTTCCTCAACTCTTATGCTTGCTAATCAACCTTGCTAGCCAAAAACCTGTACTGAGAGGGAATGCTTCTCGTGCATCCAAACCTTAACCCAAACCTACGCCATTTGTGTCCACTATAACTACCTACTACATGGTATTTCATGCCATTCCAAGTAAATACTTCGTGTGCTACCTTTAAACAATTCAAAATTTATCATCTCTTATTTGGGTCAATGTTTTATAGCTCATGAGGAAGTATGTGGTGTTTTATCTTTCAATCTTGTTGGGCAACTTTCACCAATGGACTAGTGGCTTCATCCACTTATCCAATAATTTTGCATAAAGAGCTGGCAATGGGGTTCCCAGCCCCAATTAATTAATCTTCATAATTTTACAAATAGACACTCCTCCATGGTATGTGATTGTTGGACGGCACCCGAGGATTCGGTTAGCCATGGCTTGAGAAAGCAAAGGAGGGGAGGAGTGTCATCTAAATAAAACTAAAATAAAAGACACTCCTTCATGGTATGAGAATGATTGGAAGGCACCCGAGGATTCGGCTAGCCATGGTTTGTGAAAGCAAAGGTTGGAAGGAGTGTCAACCAAAAATAAACTTAATGGGAGCCGCTCTTCGAGAGTTTGTCTGGCAAGGGGGTTAGAGTACCCACTACCAGTCGTTGACAACAACAAACACCTCTCAAAACTTTACTTTTATTTTCTCTATATGATTTCAAAACTGAAAAAGCTCTAGCACATGATTTAATCCCTGCTTCCCTCTGCGAAGGGCCTGTCTTTTACTTTATGTTGAGTCAGTAAACCTATTTCCCTCCATCTTAAGCAAGCATTTGAGTTGTTGTGATCAAATCATTTATATTGTGATCTGCTTAATCATGTCTTTTACTCTTCCTTGTTTAGTACAAGTTTTATCTGAATGAATATAGCTTTGAAAGTTATCAATGATTATGAGAGATTATTATGATTGAGTATGCAAGTTGTGCCATATAAACTTTAACATGAGAGCGCTGCTCGATAGATAAGTACAATTTGTTAATTGTTCTCTGACCAAGAACGAAGTTTGCCATCACCAACTATGATTTCTTATGCACCTTTATTTGTGATTACCTTCTACTTGTTTCAAGTTGAATTATATGAGGAAGTTGCTCACTAGAATGTCTTGTGTGAATTAATATGATGCTTCTTGTCCGTATTTTGTTTATCGACTCTTCACTCCATAAACATGTGGTCTTGTTTACCGAGTTCAGTTTCACTTGGGGACAAGCGAAGTCTAAGCTTGGGGGGAGTTGATACGTCCATTTTGCATCACTATTTTATATCATAATTTACTGTTATTCATCGATATATTTCGTATTTAGAGGTGATACTTATGTTATTTCATCTGCATGTTTCATGATTATTGGAGAATCGCGCCCGGAGTCAGGATTCTGCTGGAGCGCTGTCGGAATGCAATATTTCAGAAGATCAACAATTGACAAAAATTATATGAAAAATCCTATTTTTCCAGAAGATGAAGGGAGCCAAAAGGAGGAGCCGAGGAGGGCCGCCATGGGCCCCCCTCACAGGCCGGCACGGGCCCTTCCCTGGCCGCGCCGCCATGTGGGGAGGGGCCCACAGCCCCCTCTGGCCTCCTCTCCTTCGCGTACTTCTGTTGGCGTCCGAAACCCACCGGCGAGTAGCGACGGGCAACACGTAGAGCCGGGAGGTTCCCAGGCTGCGGCTGGCCCGGTCCTCGAGCGACGGCCCGCAAAGCTCGGCACGCACGTCCCGATGCTGGTGCGGGCGTGCCACCTGACCTATACCTGGTCAGGAAGGTGATGGATTGCTTCGCTTAGTTTCCGCATGGCATACACGTAAACATTAAATACGAGCCTCGATCGGCTCTCGGGTTGTCTGTGAATCGGCTCAAGGAGCCGATCCACCCATGATTCGTATGAGGTCTACGATAACATGGTGGTCCTGCTTGATCAATATAAAGCTAAAACGACCTACGACGATTTAGGGTTTTCACCACATAATCGGAACATCCTACACGTGATTGAGCCTGGTGATACGTCTCCGACGTATCGATAATTTCTTATGTTCCATGCCACATTATTGATGTTATCTACATGTTTTATGCACACTTTATGTCATATTCGTGCATTTTTTTGGAACTAACCTATTAACAAGATGCGAAGTGCCAGTTCCTGTTTTCTTGTTTTTGGTTTCAGAAATCCTAGTAAGGAAATATTCTCGGAATTGGACGAAATCAAAGCCCAGGGGCCTATTTTCTCACGAAGCTTCCAGAAGTCCGAAGGAGAGACGAAGAGGGGCCACGGAGGGGCCACACTACAAGGCGGCGCGGCCCCCCCCTTGGCCGCGCGGCCCTGTGGTGTGGGGCCCCCGTGCCGCCTCTTGACCTGCCCTTCCGCCTACAAATAGCCTCCGTGACGAAACCCCCAGTACCGAGAACCACGATACGGAAAACCTTCCAGAGACGCCGCCGCCGCCGATCCCATCTCGGGGGATCCGGGAGATCGCCTCCGGCACCCTGCCGGAGAGGGGAATCATCTCCCGGAGGACTCTACGCCGCCATGGTCGCCTCCGGTGTGATGTGTGAGTAGTCTACCCCTGGACTATGGGTCCATAGCAGTAGCTAGATGGTTGTCTTCTCCCCATTGTGCTATCATTGTCGGATCTTGTGAGCTGCCTATCATGATCAAGATCATCTATATGTAATTCTATATGTTGCGTTTGTTGGGATCCGATGAATAGAGAATACTTGTTATGTTGATTATCAAAGTTATGCTTATGTGTTGTTTATGATCTTGCATGCTTTCCGTTACTAGTAGATGCTCTGGCCAAGTAGATGCTTGTAACTCCAAGAGGAGTACTTATGCTCGATAGTGGGTTCATGCCTCCATTAACCTGGGACAGTGACAGAAAGTTCTAAGGTTGTGTTGTGTTGTTGCCACTAGGGATAAAACATTGATGCTATGTCTAAGGATGTAGTTGTTGATTACATTACGCACCATACTTAATGCAATTGTCTGTTGCTTTGCAACTTAATACTGGAGGGGTTCGGATGATAACCTGAAGGTGGACTTTTTAGGCATAGATGCGGTTGGATGGCGGTCTATGTACTTTGTCGTAATGCCCAATTAAATCTCACTATACTCATCATGATATGTATGTGCATTGTCATGCTCTCTTTATTTGTCAATTGCCAACTGTAATTTGTTCACCCAACATGTTGTTCGTCTTATGGGAGAGACACCTCTAGTGCTGTGGACCCCGGTCCAATTCTCTTTATTGAAATACAATCTACTGCAATACTTGTTCTCTGTTTTACGCAAGCAATCATCTTCCACACAATACGGTTAATCCTTTGTTACAGCAAGCCGGTGAGATTGACAACCTCACTGTTTCGTTGGGGCAAAGTACTTTGGTTGTGTTGTGCAGGTTCCACGTTGGCGCGGAATCCCTGGTGTTGCGCCGCACTACATCTCGCCGCCATCAACCTTCAACGTGCTTCTTGGCTCCTCCTGGTTCGATAAACCTTGGTTTCTTTCTGAGGGAAAACTTGCTGCTGTGCGCATCATACCTTCCTCTTGGGGTTGCCCAACGAACGTGTGAAATACACGCCATCAAGCATATTTTCTGGCGCCGTTGCCGGGAGATCAAGACACGCTGCAAGGGGAGTCTCCACTTCTCAATCTCTTTACTTTGTTTTTGTCTTCTTAGTTTTATTTACTACTTTGTTTGCTGCACTAAATCAAAATACAAAAAAATTAGTTGCTAGTTTTACTTTACTTGCTATCTTGTTTGCTATATCGAAAACACAAAAAAATTAGTTTACTTGCATTTACTTTATCTAGTTTGCTTTATTATCTTGCACTCTATATTAAAAATACAAAAAAATTAGTTACTTTTGTTACCATGTCTAGCTCTGAACCTGTTACTTCTTCGCCTGAAGAATTAGTCTTCACTTTTAAACAAGGGGATGAGGAGAGTTTTAAGGATGCTTGGTCTAGAATTTTTACTTCTTATCGTAAAACTGAACCTCAAATGACTCTAAGTTTGCTCCTTAGTAATTTTTATTTTGGTCTTATGGTTCGCTATAGATATGCTTTGGATACTTTAGTGGGAGGAGATTTCCTTCATTGCAATGGGGATCAAGCTTTTAATGCCATAAAGAAGTTGGTTGCATCACATGATTCAGCTAATAACTTTGATTCAGCCCTCACTAGCATATATAGTAGATTAAATAATCTCGAGATAAGTACATCTCGCTTGGATGATAACTATTGCCACGTTCGTAATCGTCTTGAACAAGTTTTAGTGAACTCTAAACTCTCATTGTGGGATCCTGCTGTTAAAATTGTTATTGGTGATCGAACTCTCCATGCCTACTGTGATATTATGTATGAATTTTGCCTTATGCCTGAAAGTATTTATAAATCTTTGAAACTTTGGGGAGTTGAGGAAGGAGGAGAAGAAATAACTCTCATTGATAACTCTACTATAATTCCTAAAGGAATAGCCGCAGGTGTGCATACAACCATTCTTGGAAGAACAATATCCATTGATTATCTTGTTGTTGAAACAGGAAAACTCACACTCGGAAGATCCCTGCTGAAACTATTGGGAGCAGTCATTGATGTTGGAGAAGGTACTCTGAAATTCACCTCAATACCGGGGGGAAATCACATATTTCCTAAACCAAAGGGAAAGAAGAACAATAAGAAAGGTAAGGGTAAAGCCCAAGGTAAGGTTAACACTTCATCTCTCGATAATACTTGATACACACTTTCTGCGCCTAGCTGAAGAAAAGCGCTTATGGGAGACAACCCATGTTTTTACCTACAGTACTTTGTTTTTATTTTGTGTCTTGGAAGTTGTTTACTACTGTAGCAACCTCTCCTTATCTTAGTTTTATGTTTTGTTGTGCCAAGTTAAGCCGTTGATAGAAAAGTAAGTACTAGATTTGGATTACTGCACAGTTCCAGATTTCTTTGCTGTCACTGAATCTGGGTCCACCTCCCTGTAGGTAGCTCAGAAAATTAAGCCAATTTACGTGCATGATCCTCAGATATGTATGCAACTTTCATTCAATTTGAGCATTTTCATCTGAGCAAGTCTGGTGCCATTTAAAATTCGTCAATACGAACTGTTCTGCTTTGACAGATTCTGCCTTTTATTTCGCATTGCCTCTTTTGCTATGTTGGATGAATTTCTTTGATCCACTAATGTCCAGTAGCATTATGCAATGTCCAGAAGTGTTAAGAATGATTGTGTCACCTCTGAATATGTCAATTTATATTGTGCACTAACCCTCTAATGAGTTGTTTCGAGTTTGGTGTGGAGGAAGTTTTCAAGGATCAAGAGAGGAGTATGATGCAACATGATCAAGGAGAGTGAAAGCTCTAAGCTTGGGGATGCACCCGGTGGTTCACCCCTGCATATATCAAGAAGACTCAAGCGTCTAGCTGGGGATGCCCAAGGCATCCCCTTCTTCATCGACAACATTATCGGGTTCCTCCACGAAACTATATTTTTATTCCATCACATCTTATGTGCTTTTTCTTGGAGCGTCTGTTTTTTGTTTTTGTTTTGTTTGAATAAAATGGATCCTAGCATTCACTTTATGGGAGAGAGACACGCTCCGCTGTAGCATATGGACAAGTATGTCCTTGGTTTCTACTCATAGTATTCATGGCGAAGTTTCTCCTTCGTTAAATTGTTATATGGTTGGAATTGGAAAATGATACATGTAGTAATTGCTATAAATGTCTTGGGTAATGTGATACTTGGCAATTGTTGTGCTCATGTTTAAGCTCTTGCATCATATGCTTTGCACCCATTAATGAAGAAATACATAGAGCATGCTTAAATTTGGTTTGCATATTTGGTTTCTCTAAGGTCTAGATAATTTCTAGTATTGAGTTTGAACAACAAGGAAGACGGTGTAGAGTCTTATAATGTTTTCAATATGTCTTTTATGTGAGTTTTGCTGCACCGGTTCATCCTTGTGTTTGTTTCAAATAAGCCTTGCTAGCCTAAACCTTGTATCGAGAGGAATACTTCTCATGCATCCAAAATACTTGAGCCAACCACTATGCCATTTGTGTCCACCATACCTACCTACTACATGGTATTTTCCAGCCATTCCAAAGTAAATTGCTTGAGTGCTACCTTTAAAACTCCATCATTCACCTATGCAATATATAGCTCATGGGACAAATAGCTTAAAACCTATTGTGGTATTGAATATGTAATTATGCACTTTATCTCTTATTAAGTTGCTTGCTGTGCGATAACCATGTTTTTGGGGACGCCATCAACTTTTCATTGTTGAATTTCATGTGAGTTGCTATGCATGTTCGTCTTGTCTGAAGTAAGGGCGATCTACACTGAGTTGAATGGTTTGAGCATGCATATTGTGAGAGAAGAACATCGGGCCGCTAACCGAAGCCATGTTCCATGGTGGAAGTTTCAGTTTTGGACAACAATCCTCAAATCTCTAATGAAAAGAATTAATTGTTGTTGAATGCTTAAAGCATTAAAGAGAGTCCATTATCTGTTGTCTATGTTGTCCCGGTATGGATGTCTAAGTTGAGAATAATCAATAGCGAGAAATCCAATGCGAGCTTTCTCCTTAGACCTTTGTACAGGCGGCATAGAGGTACCCCTTTGTGATACTTGGTTAAAGCATATGTATTGCGGTGATAATCCAGGTAGTCCAAGCTAATTAGGACAAGGTGCGGGCACTATTAGTACACTATGCATGAGGCTTGCAACTTATAAGATATAATTTACATGATGCATATGCTTTATTACTACCGTTGACAAAATTGTTTCATGTTTTCAAAATCAAAGCTCTAGCACAAATATAGCAATCGATGCTTTTTCCTCTATGGAGGACCATTCTTTTACTTTCAATGTTGAGTCGGTTCACCTATTTCTCTCCACCTCAAGAAGCAAACATTTGTGTGAACCGTGCATTGATTCCTACATACTTGATATTGCACTTATTATATTACTCTATGTTGACAATATCCATGAGATATACATGTTACAAGTTGAAAGCACTGAAACTTAATCTTCTTTTGAGTTGCTTCAATATCTCTACTTTGAATTATTGCTTTATGAGTTAACTCTTATGCAAGACTTATTGATGCTTGTCTTGAAGTGCTATTCATGAAAAGTCTTTGCTATATGATTCACTTGTTTACTCATGTCATATACATTGTTTTGATCGGTGCATTCACTACATATGCTTTACAAATAGTATGATCAAGATTATGATGGCATGTCACTCCAGAAATTATCTGTGTTATCGTTTTACCTGCTCGGGACGAGCAGAACTAAGCTTGGGGATGCTGATACGTCTCCGACGTATCGATAATTTCTTATGTTCCATGCACATTATTGATGTTATCTACATGTTTTATGCACACTTTATGTCATATTCGTGCATTTTCTGGAACTAACCTATTAACAAGATGCCGAAGTGCCAGTGTTCCATTTTTCTGCTGTTTTTGGTTTCAGAAATCCTAGTAAGGAAATATTCTCGGGTTGGACGAAACAAAGCCCAAGGGCCTATTTTCTCACGAAGCTTCCGAAGTCCGAAGGAGACGAAGAGGGGCCACGGAGGGGCCACACTACAAGGCGGCGCGGCCCCCCTGGCCGCGCGGCCCCTGTGGTGTGGGGCCCCGTGCCGCCTCTTGACCTGCCCTTACGCCTACAAATAGCCTCAGGACGAAACCCCGGTCCGAGAACCACGTACGGAAAACCTTCCGGAGACGCCGCCGCCGCCGATCCCATCTCGGGGGATCCGGGAGATCGCCTCCGGCACCCTGCCGGAGGGGAATCATCTCCCGGAGGACTCTACGCCGCCATGGTCGCCTCCGGTGTGATGTGTGAGTAGTCCTCTGGACTATGGGTCCATAGCAGTAGCTAGATGGTTGTCTTCTCCCCATTGTGCTATCATTGTCGGATCTTGTGAGCTGCCTATCATGATCAAGATCATCTATCCGTAATTCTATATGTTGCGTTTGTTGGGATCCGATGAATAGAGAATACTTGTTATGTTGATTATCAAAGTTATGCTTATGTGTTGTTTATGATCTTGCATGCTTTCCGTTACTAGTAGATGCTCCGGCCAAGTAGATGCTTGTAACTCCAAGAGGGAGTACTTATGCTCGATAGTGGGTTCATGCCTGCATTGACACCTGGGACAGTGACAGAAAGTTCTAAGGTTGTGTTGTGCTGTTGCCACTAGGGATAAAACATTGATGCTATGTCTAAGGATGTAGTTGTTGATTACATTACGCACCATACTTAATGCAATTGTCTGTTGCTTTGCAACTTAATTTGAGGGGGTTCGGATGATAACACGAAGGTGGACTTTTTAGGCATAGATGCGGTTGGATGGCGGTCTATGTACTTTGTCGTAATGCCCAATTAAATCTCACTATACTCATCATGATATGTATGTGCATTGTCATGCTCTCTTTATTTGTCAATTGCCCAAGCGTAATTTGTTCACCCAACATCTGTTCGTCTTGGGGAGACACCTCTAGTGAGCTGTGGACCCGGTCCAATTCTCTTTCTTGAAATACAATGCAATACTTGTTCTACGTTTTACGCAAACAATCATCTTCCACACAATACGGTTAATCCTTTGTTACAGCAAGCCGGTGAGATTGACAACCTCAACTGTTTCGTTGGGGCAAATACTTTGGTTGTGTTGTGCAGGTTCCACGTTGGCGCCGGAATCCCTGGTGTTGCGCCGCACTACATCTCGCCGCCATCAACCTTCAACGTGCTTCTTGGCTCCTACTGGTTCGATAAACCTTGGTTTCTTTCTGAGGGAAAACTTGCTGCTGTGCGCATCATACCTTCCTCTTGGGGTTGCCCAACGAACGTGTGAAATACACGCCATCACCTGGCAGCCACGCAAGATGATAATAAACCAGCCCTAGATAAGGCCAAAAAACCAACATGAAGTTGATTCCCGGAACATCTTATCTGGGGCTAGCAAACTACACCCTACATGCCACTGGATCCTTCAACCCGTTTGCAAGGCCTAACTATGTAGATATTAAACTAATCCTTGAAGAACAAGGAGCAATCATAACGGATCGGATCTACTAAACACGGATCAAGCAAGGTGCCGCCCTTACACCTAAGATAGGTGTAATGGCGGCTAGACGTCTAAGGGTTGCATGGATAAAAGCATATAAGCATGTATCATGGTAAAACAATGCTAACCCTAACACATCTATGATAACTACGTTGCTCGCCATCAACAAGGCTTCAGCACGAGCAACGCATGAACAATGAATAAACGTATACTGCCTAGATCGCAAGGTGCGATAGGCAGCATGATCTACCGGAAGAAACCCTCGAAACAAGGGTTAGCGATGCGCTAGATTGGTTTGTTGTGAACGTGATTGTTGTTTTCCTCAACCCTAGATACATATTTATAGTCCGTAGACTTTCTAACGTGGGAATAATCCCAACCGTTACGAGCCAAATTCTACTAACCGACACGTATCCTACTATATTTACAGATACACGGGCAAACTAGCCCAAACTTCGGTACAAGGACGATTCATGTATATCTCCCGTGTATATTCTTCAGGCCCATCTTTAATCACGGCCCACCTCTGATCCGGTCAAATTCTGGTGATAACAACTTCTTCGTCCCGAAAACCTAAGCTCCACAGGATAGTCGCGAAGAGTCACAGCCGCCTCTGCGGGGCGGAAAACACCAGAGAGAAAAGAGCTCTCCGGCAGGCTGAGATCTGCCGGGGAAATTCCCTCCCGGAGGGAAATCGACGCCATCGTCACCATCATCGAGCTGGAAGTCATCTCCATCGTCATCACCATCATCTCCATCATCATCACCGCCATCTCCACCGCTGCACATCGTCACCGCTGTAACAATTTGGGTTGGATCTTGATTGTTTGATAGGGGAAAACTCTCCCGGTATTGATTTCTACTTGTTATTGATGCTATTGAGTGAAACCATTGAACCAGGTTTATGTTCAGATTGTTATTCATCATCATATCACCTCTGATCATGTTCCATATGATGTCTCGTGAGTAGTTCGTTTAGTTCTTGAGGACATGGGTGAAGTCTAAATGTTAGTAGTGAATTATGGTTGAGTAATATTCAATGTTATGATATTTAAGTTGTGGTGTTATTCTTCTAGTGGTGTCATGTGAACGTCGATTACATGATACTTCACCTTTATGGGCCTAGGGGAATACATCTTGTACTCGTTTGCTAATTGCGGGGTTGCGGAGTGAGAAACCTGAACCCCGTTAGTATATCGATGGGGAGGGATAGCGGGATCTCGAGTTTAAGGCTGTGGTTAGATTTATCTTAATTACTTTCTTGTAGTTGCGGATGCTTATGAGGGTATAATCACAAGTATGTATTAGTCCTAGGAAGGGCGGTGCATTAGCATAGGTTCACCCACACAACACTTATCAAAACAATGAAGATTAATCAGCTATATGGGCGAAAGCACTAGACTAAATTCTCGTGTGTCCTCAAGAACGTTTGGTCATTATAAGCAAACAAACCGGCTTGTCCTTTGTGCTAAAAAGGATTGGGCCACTCGCTGCAATTATTACTCTCGCACTTTACTTACATGTACTTTATTCCTTGCTACATCAAAACCCCCACAATACTTGTACTTGAGCATTTACAGTGAATCCCTTCATCGAAACTGCTTGTCAACACCTTCTGCTCCTCGTTGGGATCGATATTCTTACTTATCGAAAATACTACGATACACCCCCTATACTTGTGGGTCATCAGTACGTCGTGTGCCTAATCTCGCTCCCGGAATCTCCATCGTCGCTCTCTCCTGAAACCCAACTCTACAATACGTAGGCATTGGCGAGGTGATCCCTCGTTATTTGGCGCCGACCGTGGGGAATCTGCGACGACTGGATTTTGTCATCCGGGTGGGATTCATCGTAACCAAGAATAGCACGATAGGATTTGGCTGGCTAATTTGACTCCTTAGCTTCTTCACATCAATGCAGCCGCCATCAACGTTTTCTTCGGCACGGCTGATCCGCGCGTGTGTGGGTGTCAAGAATCAAGTACGGCGAAGTTAAGTTGGGTCAATTCATGACAATACGCGAGGCTACGTTGGAATCAAATAAAGCAAAGCTACGTTGGAGTTCATGGCAGATTCTATCTCCCGCAAGGCTAGCACGCACACGTGCGTGGGACAAAGACCAATCTTTTTTTGTTTTTTATTTTCGTGTCTCTACATTTCTTTTTTGGATCGTATCTCTTTTTATTATCTAATTGATTGAATTACTTTACTAAAGCCATGGCTTGCTAATTCGTTGCATCACTTTTTTGCACGTATACATCATGTGGAAAAATTTCCATGGTTGACAAAATAACCTAGAGGGGATAGCAACACTGGTTCGGTGGTCATGTGAAGATCGCGTGCTACGCGTGCCGCAAATTCATCTGGGTCAGGAAATTATCAGATTGCAAAAAAAATTTGACTTCCGCTGTTGTGTCGACCCCGTTCGCCATGGCGCTCACTATGCTTGGGGGCTCATTCATCGAGGATCCGCCACATCTACTACATCGACCGCTTCGACTGTGTCTGCCGGACGACTTACCTCCACATCGACTTCGCCGCGCCCGATAAAAAGCTAAGTGTTCCTCTTCCAAGAGTTAATTATTATTTATCTTTCACCACACCCAAATACTCGGGGGCTGTGTCATTACATCCTTGCAATAAACACAATTAACCTTTGGAGATGCGCTATTACATCGTTACTGTAAATACACTTGATTACTCAGTGGATTGATCTTCTCCGGCTCAGTAGAATCATCTTCTCCGGCATAGTGGAATTATTTTCTTTGGCTTGGTGGATTTATTTTCCTCGACTTAGTAGATTTATCTTATTCGGATCGGTGGATTTATTTTCCTCGGCTCATTGGATTGGTTTTCTCCGGGTTATCATTGGTTTCTTCTAATATAATATTACCCGACGAATCTCCGGGTTAAATGGATTTATCATCTATAATTATGAATGGACTTATTTTCTTTGGGTCAATGGATTCATCCTCTATGATATCGGCGGATTCATCTTCAATATATGCTTCATATTTAATGTGGATTCATATCAAATTGCCAATGGTTTCATCCTAAATGGCCTCACCTTGTTGCCGTGACTCGGCCAACTTCTTCCGACGTCACGACTAACACTCGGGGGATCAACAACAACTTCATCCCGAGTAATAACTGTGACACAACGTCTAAACAACAATAATGACGTCACCCCAACAGCGCTCGGGGGCTCGGCTATTTCTTCATCAAACAATTTGGAGGAATTTATTTTCGCTATTTGGTGGTTTCTACTTCGGCGACTTCTTCTCCACACTCGAAGACTTCATCGTGCCGACTCCGTCATGCCCAATAAGCTAAGCGTTCCTTTGATTTGCATAAAGTTGATTATCATTTACTTTCGCCGCACCTGACACTCGGGGGATTTGCTATACTTCTTCACTATACATCTCAGGTTGACCAAAGAAGAACCGGGTCTTCAAAAATAATCTTAAAGGAGGAACCCGACAAAACTATTTTCAAAAGAGAACTCGACGAAATCTTCTTCAGGAAGGAATCTTCTTCCGACCCGAAGAAATTATCCTCAATGAGGACCCGAAGAATTTTTCTCAAGGAGGAACCCGACGAAGAATTTTCCTCAAGGAGGACCCGAAGAAATTTTACTCAAGGAGGAACTCGAAGAAAATATCTTCAAGGAGGAACCCGACAAACAAAAAAAAGAGAAGGGAAAAATCTTCGAGTCCATATACTCGTCATTTATTCCAGTTGCATATTCGATGAAAAGCATACTTCAAGAAAGTCGATAAAGAAAGTTGAGCCTACACCCAAGTGCAAACACTCAGTTGTAGCCTCGGGGGCTACTCCTATTGGGAGCGCTGGTCGCGCACCCGAAGAAATGAAATCAATATAGCAAGCCAATACAGAAGGAGCTTCAATATCCTATTTGACAAAAGATAGCAACCCGGAAAAACGGTTCAACCCGAACAAATAGAGCATTCCATTAGCCGAACAAAGGGCACTCGATAATATATTCTCAGAGCACCTCAGTCGCGAATTAATCTTTGAATGCCGCAATACTTTGCGAAGGTAAGTCCCCAGGATCCGTCCTGTGCGGCGTGGCACCGCATCTGACGGCGCCTTGCTACTTTTTTCTGTATCAACAGATACGAAGACAAAATCCTAACGGACGCGTTCGGTACCCGATAAAACATGACTGGAATTCGGCATCTGGTAAGACCTTAGGCGGCACATGTCGAGGTACCAGATATCGAATTCGTGTCGGGGACGCGAGTTTGAAGTAGGTTTATACGGATTGTCACAAGTGCATTAACTGGTACCCGAGCTTTCGGATGAACCAGCCCTATTTACCAATATCCCTATGCAATATAGAAGTCGAGAAAAATATATTTCCGTGCACTCGAAATATATGAAAAACAAAGAAATGAAGTCTGGAGATTTCATCCGATTTCATCCTATTCTGCGACTCAAATAAATATAGCAAAGTTGTTTACCCAAAGCTTCGGCTTCATGAAGAAAAATGTATATCAAAATAAGACAAGATAGCAAAATAGTTTACTCGACCCGAGTTTTCGTGTTTTTGTCTTGCAGGTAAATATATAAAGGTTTGTAGACTCAACTCGATTCTACGACTCGAGTGGAGCCTACTCCCATCGGGAGCACTGGATTTTATTAAGTCCTCCAATAAGAGTCGATAAAAAGAGGGGTTGCGCCTAGAAATATAGTCAAATTCTTCATCGAGTAGTACAACTTGAGTCTATGCCCAAGTGCAAGCACTTGCCCATAGACTCGGGGACTCCCATCGGGACTGCGCGCCGATAGAAAAATAATTTGAAGAATCGTCGACATCATCTACGCTACACATGATCTACGACATGGACCTCGCCTTGTATTTCTTCGACTTCGGGATGATTATGCTTGGAGTCTCTACGCAAGTCTTCGACTTCCCTAGACACTCGGGAGCTACTGACATGGGTATACCCTTTGGGTACCCATTATTAGTATATCTAGCTCGGCTCGGCCCAATATGGAGAAGTCCCAACAAGGCAACCCGAAGGAGTAGTCGACTAGGACTCTTGTAAAACCCTAAGCTGGTTGTATATATAAAGCTAGCCAGGGCACCCGATAGAGGGAGAGAACAAATAGACAACATAGCTCCGCCTACGGCGGCACCCTGTAAAGATACTTATGATCATATAGTAGATTGCTAGCAGCATGTAGGGATCCTCCACCAAGGGGACCCGAAGGTGGGTACATCGTGTGCCTAATCTTGCTCCCGGAATCTCCATCGTCGCTCTCTCCCGAAACCCAAGTCTACAATACGTAGGCATTAGCGAGGTGACCCCTCGTCAATATGAGACTTCTTACTCGTATCCAACACCAATTAACTTATTTGAAACAACTCTCGTAGATAATATTCTGTAGATATCAGAGAGATAAATTCACTTGCATATAGAAAACCAACAAGCTCTGAACATAATATGAATGAAAAACTAGAGCTTAAACGCAGTACTCGCAAAAATAGAACGTCGTTGAACATATGAGTGAAAACTGGAGCATTCATGCAATTAAAGCGGAGCATGTATCTCTCCAAAACAAATAGGGGCGCGCTCGGCGTCGGTCGGCCGATATTGGCGCTAGGATCGGTTGTTGCCACGCCCGCTCGATCTATATCCTACGATCCAGAATTAGTCCCACGTCGCTATCTTGTACTGTGTTGAGTCAGGCTGGAGGTGACGCTTTCGGTGATGCTAGCTTGCACGTCAGCTCGTCTGACGCGCTGGTCAAACTGAGTAGGGTCCCCATGTGCTGCCTCTATGCCTAGCTGGGACATTTTTCTAGTATTTGTTGTTGGGTTTTAGAAGAGAAGCAATCCAACAAAAAATTGATGTTTACAACAATACTAACAATGATTCGAATAAGGAATAACAATTTCCGCACTAATCATTATCTACACCGTACATGTACAACAAACTATTAATATATTTACAATAATACTTAACAACAAAAACAACTTTTCTTTTATTTGGGTGTTTACAACAATAGTCAGTTTTCCATGCAAGAAATATCTTTACAACAAATCAGTAACATATTTACAACAATAGTTAATAACAAAAAAACAACATTTTTTCATTTGGGTGTTTACAATAATAGTTTGCTTCCATTCCAGAAATATATTTACAACAAATCAATAACATATTTTCAACAATAATTTACAATACAGACCACAAAATAATTTAGGTGTTTACAACAATAACCAGCAATAAGTTTAACAAGAAAAAGAATTCCCATGCCAAAAAATATTTTGACAACAAATCACCGATATATTAACAACAATAATTAACAGTAAAACCTACAAAAACCTACAATAATTCCCATGCCCATCTCCAGTAGTACCTTCCGTTCCGGCAACGTATCGACAACACAAGATTGGTACCCGGGGTTGGGATGATGCGGTGGTAAGAGTTGGAGGCGAAGAGCGCGCTCTACCGGGTATGGGGAGCCCAGGGAGCACTCGCCAGAAGGATCAAGATGTGCTCGTCGGGAGAGGAGTAGGGGCAGCATGCTTGCTGGGGAGGAGTAGGCTGACGCGCTCGTCGGGGTAGGCGCAGGAGGCGGTCGTCGAGGAGGAGCGGGCCGGCGCGCTCGCCGGGGAAGAAGTTGGAGGTGGTTGCCGGGAGGAGCAGTGGTGGTGCGCTCGTCGGGGAGAGGAACATGCAGCGCGGTGCTGCTTCTCTAGATAGGAGTCAGAGGAAAAGATGAAGAAGAACGAGTTTTTTGCCCAGCGTTAGGATAAGGCATGGTGGGACCCATCCACGTGCTGGTGTCTCCCTACAGAAAAGGAACAACCGATTTTTTGGCTTGGATCGGTGGGCTGATCGGAAGTGTTTTCCAAACAAATATGATGGGTCCAACTTTATTGAACAGCAAACAAAACAAAACAAAACAAAACAAAACACACACACACAAAAAAGACGCTCCAAGAATAACACATAATGCATGATGCAATAAAAATATAGCGCACTGAAAAATGATCTGGTGCTTTTTACTGATGAAGAGGGGGTGCCCCGGGCATCCCCAAGCTTTGACGCTTGAATCTCTTGGATATTTCTTGGGGTGTCCAGGGGACATCCCCAAGCTTGAGCTTTTGTCCATTCTTCATCCTATGGCATCATTCTTCTCTTCCTACACTTGAAAACTTCCTTCACCCAAAACTCAACACAATTGATTAGCAACATTAGTGCAAATAAAAATATATCAAACCAGCAAGGTTTCAGTAATGGCACATATCAAACACTAATTTTAACATATGATATTGTAGCTACTTTTTTCCAAAGCTCTTTTTCACAAAAGAACTCAAAAAGATGAAGCATAAGACGCAAATGCAAAACATGACAGAAATCTGTCAAAACATATCAGCAGGCAAAGATCGAAATTAAAAAAATTGTTCTGTTGCTCAAATCGAAAAATGTTGAACTAAATAAAGTTAGATAATAACATGTGGAATATGCTCGTAAATTTTCAGCTCATGGTGACGTTCTGGTGATTTAGGCGAATTTTTCTTGCAACAGTCCAGAAACAGAAACAGGACTGCAAATTCCCCAAATACTACTTTCTTACCATTAGAGGCTACTCTTGGCACAAAAACAAAAATAAAAAATGATAATGAGAGGACATTACAGTAGCAATGACTTCAAATACTTAAAAAACAGTAAAATAACAGAAATAAAAACATAATGGGTTGTCTCCCAAAAAGCTCTTTCTTCATAGCCATTAAGATAGGCTCAGTAATTTGAGAAGATGCTCACATATGTAATATGAATTGAAGCAAAAGAGAGCATCAAAAAAAAAAAATGAAACACATTTAAATCTTACCCACTTCCTGTGCATGGGAATCTTGTCCACAAATAAATTCACAAAGAACAAAGTGACAAGCGTGTGAAGGTCAAACAAGAGTAACTTTAAAATTTTCAGCATGTAGAGAGGTGTTTTAGTACCATGTAAATTCCTACAACCATATTTTACTTTCTCATAATAATTTTCAGTAGCATCATGAATAAACTTAACAATATAACTATCACATAAAACATGCTTTTCATGATCTTCAAACACATAATTTTTATCAAGCTCAAAAATAGTAGGATTAAAACAATCAAACCCACTTTTAGCAATTTTATAACAAGATGATTGATCATTCTCAAGAGGTATGGAACTACTAGTAGCAATCCTATTTTCAGTAGCATTATAACTTATAGCATCAAGTAACATAGAACCATCATCTAGAGCTTTATCATAAATACTCTCCAAGCAAAATTCTTTAGTTCCATGCATTTCGAAATTAGGCACAAATAAAGGATTATCATGAGATTTATCAAAATAGCATGGATTATTATAAATAATAGTAGCATAATTATTCTCACAAGTTCTACTCACAGGGAATATTTCAAGAGAATCCTCATGAACATAACATTCGTCCTCCTCTGGTGAGCATGGAGGGCAATCAAATAATGTAAGAGATAAAGAGTTACTCTCATTAGAAGGTTGGCATGGGTAGCTAATTCATTCTTCCTCCTTTTGTTCATCACTCTCCTCCTCTTTTTCATCTAATGAGCTTTCAGGTTCAGCAACTTCTTCTTCCACGGATTCCTGCAAATTGTGGATACATTCTTGTGCATAATTGAGTCTCTCTTTATAATCAATGATATAATAATTATTGCTGAAATTTTCTGTGCAATAATCAAGGATAGAAGAGACATAATCTTTAAGGTCATGACAAGCAACACAAGTTTCATAATTTTTAGACAAGAAGGATTCTATTTCAGAGGCTCCAATAAATAAGACAAAATGTTCTACTTCTTCGAATCCAAGATGAATATAGTTATTCCAATGATAGTTCGAAATTAAAACTTCTTCACTAAAGCCACATTGGAATTTAAGATGTTTAGTATCCTATTTAGAGCAACAATGGCGTTTAAGCAAAATTTTAGCAATTGTATCCAACTTTTTTAACGTGCCCCCATGACTTTGCCCTTATATGATTCTCTATACTTCATAAATATTTCTACAAGTTTCATAGAGTATAAAGCAGGTCCTTCCATAACAACAGTTTTTAGTTTTTCGATTTTTTAAATTTTTATGGATTTTCATATATATAGGAAAAATAAAACAAGACAAAAATAAACTAGACAAAACAAAATGAAATAAAAGCAGCGAGAGAGGTGGAGTGTACTCCCCAGGTGAACTTATAAGTAGAGCTATGCTCCCGGCAACAGTGCCAGAAAATAGTCTTGATGACCCACAAGTATAGGGGATCTATCTTCGAGGGAAGTAAAACCCAAATTTGTTGATTCGACACAAGGGGAGCCAAAGAATACTTATAAGCTTGACAGTGAGTTATCAATTCAGCTGCACTGGAAAAGCACTAGCAACAGGGTGATGTAAGCAGTGGTAATATGATGCGGCGCCAGAAAATAGTTGCTACTACTTTGATGGCATGTTGACAGAGAAATGTGATGCAGCAGTAATATGAGAGCAATAGTAACACAACAGTAGTAGTAACACAGAGGAGCAGGCACTGGAAAATATCCCAGCGCGCAATTGACTGAAAAGCAATGATGATGAAATAAAAGACAGGGGTTCCCGACGATCTACACTAGTGGTAACTCTCCAGATAACAAGTGTTGGGTGAACAAATTACATCCGAGCAATTGATAGAATTAAATTTGGCATTAAGACAAACTATCCAGTCTATTAATATCGTTGGCATGTTTTCCATATATAGTTATACTTGCTCGCAATGAGAAACTTGCATAACATCTTTTGTCCTACCAGCCCGTTTGCAGCGGAACCTCAAGAGAAACTACTGGTAATTAAGTTCCTCCTTTTAATAGAGCACCGGAGCAAAGCACTAACACTTGGTGAAAACATGTGATCCTCATATCAAATCCACCTCCCCCGGTTATCCCAATTCGAGATCACTTTGGGGCCTCGGGTTCCGGACAAAGACATGGCATACAATTTGTAGAAACAATCTAAACAACAATTATAGAGCCTAGATCTAAGATCATGCCACTCGTGCACTAGTGGCAAGCATTAAACATAACAATATTGCAGCGACAAATACTTCACAAACTTATAAGATATACTGAACATAATGATCAATCCATCGGATCCCAACAAACACAACACCGATTACATCATATGGATCTCAATCATGTAAGGCAGCTCATGAGATCATTATATTGAAGCCCATGGGAGAGAGTACCATCTAGCTACAACCAAGAACCCATAGTCCATGCGGGAACTACTCAGAAACCATCATGGAGTCAAAGTGGAGGCGGTGGAGTCGATGGCGATGGCTCCGGGGGCACTTCCCTATCCCGACAGGGTGTCGGAACATAGACTTCTGTCCCCCGAAACTTGGTTTCGGTGATGACAGCGACTACGGAACTTTTCGTGGATGGAGGATCTCGTCCCTGGTGTTTTCCCGATACGAGAAATAAATAGGCGGAAGGGCGGAGCAAACGAGGCGACAGTACATGGGCCAGGCGCGGCCAAGGGTGGGGCCGCACCTGCCCTATATACTGCTACATGGCAGCTCTCCTGCGCGTTTCCTTCTAGCTCCATCTTTGTCCCGGAAAAATAAGACTCTGGGCTTTTGTTTCGTTCAATTCCGAGAAACTTTCATGTACAACTTTTCTGAAACACAAAAACAGCAGAAAACATGAACTGGCACTGCGTTAATAGGTTAGTCCAGTAAATGTCATAAAATGATGCAAAGTGCACATAAAACATAGAGAAATTGGTGTAAAACAAGCATGGAGCATCAAAAATTATAGATACGTTTGCAACGTATCGCTCACCCCGAGCAGCGCATGGATCCTCGCTGGGATCCTGACAACATCGCAACTTGGGATGCCTTCTTCGCCAATCGCTAGGAGAGGGAGCTCGCCAGGTATGAGGGGGATGGGCCGCCTCTCGTGGACAACAACGAGGCTAACCGACGGCTATGGTGGGGCATCCGGACCCTCGAGGGTGTGATGAACCACGTCTTGGCGGCCGACTACCCCCGCCAGCGAGACCCTCACTTCCAGCTGCTGAAGAAGGGCGACAACGAGCGCGGCGGATTCGTCATCCGGGCGCTCTCTCCACCCAGCCAGAGGGACCAAAGTGGAAGCCGCCGCCGGAGTACGCCATGGTCGCCAACGACTTGAGGTGCCCCGGCGACCCGAAGGAGTTCCCGGTCCAACGCGTGGCCCTCCACGCCTCCCTGAAGCCGCCATTGCCATCGCCGGTGGAGGTTGGTCGGTCCTGGTGGGAGAAGGATAAGCAGGCCCACCATGCACGCCGTGGCGACGACGGCCTAGGTTGCAGCCGCTGTGGCCATGTGTCCCCGCCGCTTGCTCCACCACAGCCTCTGCGGATGCAACCACCACCGCCGCCTCGCAGGTTCATGCCGCGCCCGGCGAGCGACGATGATGGCTCCTCCGACGACAACGTCGGCCAGTTCGACGACTTCGAGTACATGTACTATAGGCCTAGATATGAATATGACTAGTCTTTTATTTATAATAAAATAATAATAATTTTATTTAAAATATACATCATTTGTATGAGGATCACGGCTGGAAACCGACGAGCCCCCATTTTGTGTTTAGCGTCAGAGCCTCCCGTATAAGCCAAAAATGGGCACCGCGAGCGCCCATATGGGGGACGAGTGGAGATGTTCAAAGGATCGTGCGATGTGTGTCGTCTGTTGCATCTTTTCTTTACATTGCGAGGCGGAATTAATGCGCCTATCCAATCTGATGCAAATCGTTGTCATATTGGGGCAAATCTGATGCAAATTGGTTAATTGATTTGAGACGAGATCCCCTCTGACCCTCATAAATAATATTTACCATAATATTAGCATTGCATGCATAATCTTCAAAAAAAAAAGGATCACCTAATCATATCGTTCAGATATGATCACACATGATCATATCTTTTCATTATAGGATCACAATCATTTTATTCCAAATATGATCACACAATAATAACTTAATTTGCCATTCATTCGTCATTAGGCCTGATTATCCATGGCTATAAAAGACGTCATGAACTATTTTGATGTACATCATTTTGTGGTCACTCAATTTTCTTCGTGTCCTCGTAATCGTTGATACATGGCAGTCCTCAGGGTTCCGGGTCTGCTCTTTCTCATGCTACTCCTCTTGGCTGCCGGTAAGTTTTCTAGTATTAAAATATCAATTAAAGAATAAGGAACTTCCTCAATGCATCATATACACATTTGCTATTCATATGTGAAAATCATATTCCGTGTCTCGTATATTATCTTGTTTCTTTCTAGCTAGAACACTATTGGATATGTTCTTCTCATACAACATATTACGTTCTTTGTTTTGTAGGCTCTAATGCCCAGACTGAGACTTGCAAGGATGCCAGCAAGACCTACACGCCTTATTTCTGCCAGGTTGCGCGATGCGTCGAGGCCTGCCACAAGGAGGGATTTATTAGCGGGGCTTGTTCCCTAGTCACCCTTTTACCCACTTATAGGCAATGTTACTGCGGGAAAGAGTGCTGAATAAACACATGTTCAAAATACCGCTTGATGTGCGATGCAAAATGTAATAAGATTGTTTATTAAAAAAATAGAGATGAGCAATTGAAAAAATGATGGTCTCCAAAGATATTCATTATTTTTGTTAGATATTAAATTTCAAGGAAAACATTGCTATGTATACACAAATATCTAACTCATGTGCATGTCATATGTAAGTCATAAGCTAGAAATGTTAGATGGATGATACTATTGATCCTAATTTATCAAATTCGTTATATCTATAAAAAACTGGTGAGTCTTAGATCAGTTGAGTCTCTCCCTAAATTCTTCAAGAGAGAAGTCCAATTTACCCCTCTAAACTTGTCTCAAAGTTCAGCTTACAACCCTCAACTTTACTTTGGTTCAACTTAAACCCTGAATTTCAATACACCAACATTTGTATAGAAAAAAGCGTGAACTAATCTCTATCTCTTCATATCATATGAAAGAATTTTCACAGTTCCTTCGTGGTGATTTTCTCAAAAAACCCTTTGGTGAAAGTATTGCACGAAATAACCCTCTGGCGAAACTATTTCACTCATTAGACAAAATCCAGGTACCTTCCAAAATCATTTGGCATAGATTAAAATGTAACTTCATTATGTTGTAGTTTCCATATATATGGATGAGAACTGTTTGTTTGCTTTGTTTTGATTATTTGTTGATCTGGACAGACTTTGTTCTAATTTCATACTGAGAGCATTATTATATGCAAGCTTGTTCAGTGGAAGTCATAGTAGTTTCTAGTATTTCGAAGTTTGTGGATAGGCCCACAGTTTGCATGGCTGAGAGTTTCAAATACCTAGGCAAATTCTAGTCCTTTTGAATCGAGTCTGAACCCATCAAATGTGAAATATACGCTGATCTAGTTTATTTCTTGTAGATGCGGAGCCCAAGCTGGAAGAAGCACTGAGGATTGATTCCATCAAGGCCGGTGCTGATGCACTCCGGCCGGATGTGGTATGTGAAGTCTGCCAAGTGCCTAGCACCTAGCACGTACACCTACCTAAGCTCTTGCTAGGCACGTTTAAGTGCAAAAACAATACGATACATAAAGAGTTTTTTCTCAGCCAAACAATTTTCAGTACATAGACATTTTCATTTCGAGGAAAAAAAATGATAAAAGGTCTAAAAAGCAATACGAGGTTGGGTTCCATGTTTTGGAACATAATACAACATCTAGCACTATTCTTAAAAATAAAAATAAAGTCCGATGGTGTGGTGGTTTCAACTCATGACCTATAGTTCAACAACATAGGCTTCATCCAGTTGAGTCCCCATACTGTTATGTCAACTCTAGACAAACACTATATATAAAGAGTAGTGTGGCGTCTATGGCTTAGGTGTCACACATGCCGTCCACGTTAGCAGCTGCAGCCCATGCATGCACATGCACGCCACACAGGCAAGGTGTGTGGCGCTGATCGCATGGGCACCACACAGTGAAGTGTGGCTCCGCTCGCATATGCGTCACACAAAGGGTTAGCGGAGTGAAATAGTTTCGCCAGAGGGTCATTTCGTGCAATACTTTCACCAAAGGATTTTTTGTGAAAATCGCCGCCTTGGTGTGGCAGGAAAGCCCCATGACCTCCTCGTCATCGCTCTTGTGCCGGGGCAAAAGCATCCCTGAATAAAGCCAAGCATATCTAACAGCAGAAAAAAGCATCCTCGTCACCGCTCTTGCTGCCCTCTAATTAAATTGGCCTTCTCTTGATCTATTTTCTTAGGGATCTTTATCCAAAAAAAAATCTTAGGGATGCCATGACCAGAGGCAGATAATATGCATCACAGAAATGAACACACTCACATAATTAACATAACATGCATGAAGAGCGATCCATTTACTTCCGTTGTATGCATTTTAGCTATGCAGAGATCAGATGTAATGCTTACAAAATTTAAGTAATAAAATGCTCTTTGTCGGAAAAAAACATGACATGAAGCAGGTCTAATGTTGTCTAAGTAAACACAACTACTAAACAAAATTGTGCAACCACATGACTATAACAGAGGTCTAATGCAGTAGAACAAAGAGCCAAGATTTGACCTTTCGATGTTAACACGGTCTTGAATCGCGAGGTCGAGGTCGCAGTTGTGGTCGTGGTCTTTGGGCACAGCTCCTACAGGAAGTGTAAGCGTCAACCATCCTTCAGATTCTGGTGCAACCATGACCTCCAGTGAAGACGATGGCCGTCAGGGACATGATCAGTAGAGGAGTCCCGTGAGCAGAGCATGCCGGAATCGGCGGCCAGGCCGAGACCACTGAACATCGGCGCCACCTCCTCTAGTGGCTCCTGGCAGCACATTTTGCACCATTGCGATTCATGCCCCGCTACGCCGCCACCGACGCCTGTTGGCTGCAGCTACCTCACCAGCGTGGAGCACCTCCCAACGACCTCGATCTTTCTGCGCGACCGGGTCTAGCCAGCTCAACGGAGCCTTCACGCATGGATGCATGCAGGCGTCGTCGAGCCAGCTGGCCGCGTCGCCACGGTCTGTGCTGCACATCACAAAACAAATGGATTCCAAAGCCTCTCAAACAACCTTTGGAAATCAGCAACCAGCCCAGGCTATAGTCATCAACAACAAACATATCGATGGGAACTAGCTACCCAGATCGATCCAAACAAACCATTCACAAATAACATTTTAATCCAACAGCAAGCTAGCATAAGCAACAGCAAAAGTAAAGCCAGGACATCACTTGCATTAGCAAGAATAATAATAGGAAGGATAAACCAGAAGATGAAACTATAAGAATCAGCAAAGGCAAAAGTGATGCCAGGACGTGGACGGCAAAAGTGATGCCAGGACGTGGACACCGCCATATCAGGGTGGGCATAAAAACCGACGAACTGAACACCAAGCCGACACCTATACCGAATATACCAAATTCTCGGTTTTTACTATTAATGTGTTAAATTTTGGTTTTCACGATTACTAACCGAACTAAATTTAGTCAGTTCGGTATTTAACTTGGTAAAACCGGGTTAACTGATATATGGAGGGCCCTAGCCCAGTTACGGTGCAAAGTAGCCTGCCTCTGCCAGCTGCCATCAGACGAGGGAATTCCTATACACCGACCAGGTCGGCCGTTACCGCGCGCCGCACACCCCCGTACGTGTGGTATGGGCCGGCCTGGTCGGCCCAGTTCGCAGTTTACTTCTGTTTTTTGTTTCTTTTTTTGTTTTTTTCCTTTTTCTTTTTTATTTTTCTGTTTTTTATTTGTTGTTTCTTTTTTCTTTTTATTTTTCTTTCTGTTCAAATTTGAAAATTATTTTAGTTCAAAAAATGTTCAAATCGTTCAAATTTGAAATTTGTTCACATTCAAAAACGTTCAATTTTGAATATTGTTCGAGTTAAAAAACTGTTCAATTTTCGAATTTTAAAAAATGTTCAAATTAAAAATGTTCATCCCCAACAAATTTACAATTCGAATATTGTTCAAATTCAAAAATTGTTCAAACTCGAAATTATTTTTTCCAAATTTAAAATATGCTCAAATCGAAAAATGTTCAAACTTTTAAAAAATAATGTAAAAATCTGAATATCTATCAAATTTCAAAAAAAGTGAATTTGAAATATTTTCTAAATTTCGTTCGGTATTAGAACGATAGGATTAGTGGGGAAACTGTCTATGATAGTATGTCAAGTAACGCAAGGAAACAAATCGGAAGGAAAAATTCTAAACGCACGCATGGAAGGCAAACTGCAGAGAACGTGTCTGGACCAAGCCCATTTTACGGCCGGGGGTGTGCGGCACGAATCACCTACCGACCAGGTCGGTGTAAAGGCTCTCCCATCAGACGAAGTGTCAAACCCGCACGGCCGTTCTAATTTCTTTGCGTGGCCCAACTCGAAGCGACACCTCCTTGAATTGAATACTCCAGTCCAACCGCACCTCTTAACCTCTACTGCCCTCGCTCTGTCTCTCATCCTCTCAATCTCTCACTGTGTGAAGAGTCTGTCCCCGTCTCCCTTATCCTCTGCTACAGTAGGGTGAGGAGAAACCAGGGCGACCAAGTCTGCTCTCGTCTTCCGCCGGCGAGCCCGCCGGTTCCCCTCCCCTCCGTCGGTCGCCTCGGCGGCCGGAGGGCGGGGGAACCCCGGTGCTCCGTCCTGGCGTGTAGATAGTAGTAGTAGGGTTTGGGAGCGCGGCGTTCTGGTGGTGGCGGCGCCGTGCTGTCTAATAAGGTGGCCCAAGTTCCAGCCCCATCTCGCCGGCGACGGTGAGGAACTTTGGGTTCTGTTTGTCTCCGTCGGCGAAGTCCAAGCGAGGTTGGCTTCGTCGTATTCTGGTGTTTTGTCCCCCCGGCTTCTTCCTCGTGTTGCCGTCGGTGGCTCCTGCGGCGGTGGCGAGCTGGTGGTGGAGAGTGACGCGGGATCTGCTTCCAGGCCCTCGTCGTTCTTGTGTAGGAGTCCAGTTGCCTCGTTCCGGCGAGGCGGGTTTCCGGCTGTCCCCTTTGTGCTGATGCAGGTCTTCAAGCAGGCTCCGGCCTCTGGTGTTGACCTGACCACCGGAGTGGTTCGGGGCGTTGCCCCCGCCGACATGCTCATCACCTTTGCAAGATCTCGGCGTCCGCGTCGAGTGATAGATGCGGCGACTTCAACGAGGAAATGTCCTCTAAAGGACTACCCCGGCGACAAAGCTGCGCCCGCAGGTGCTTCTTCCCTTACTCCGGGGTGGAGGTATCGGTGCTGGCGACGGCGGATCGTGTTAGGCGCAGAAGATCCCAAGGACCTAGCTGTTTTTCTCTCTTTTTCTAGGGTTCTTTCTGTAATTTTGGGTCAGCTGTCCAAATTCTGGACTGTTCTTGTACTTTCAAGTTTCCTTACTTAATATAATCCAGATATTTGTGCTCAAAAAAAAAAATACTGCCCTCGCTCTCGTCTCCACGTACAGGCGGTACAGCCACCACCAGCACTTCAGCGGTTCAGCCCGCCGTGCCACCTCCCACCCTCTCCGACCTTCGCCTTTTGGTCCCCATCGTTTGCCCGCTCGACGCTCAAACCACCGCCTAGCCGCCCTCCGCCGTCCAGCCGCTCGCCACCCGACGTCCATCGCTTCTCGTCGAGCTGCTCGCCGTCGAGCCGCCCGCTGTCCATCGCTTCCCGCCCAGCCGCCCGCCGTCGACCGAGTACTCGACCCAACTCTCCATGACGGCATCTACGGCCGACACAGAGCAATCAGGCAACCTAAGTTCCCAATTAAGAGCATCTCCAACATGAGCGCTATATAGGCCGTGCTGTATAAAAACCGCCGGTATGCAGCACGCAGGGGAGGGGGGAATCGGCGCTCCAGCAGGCGCGAAAAACAGCGCGGCGCTGCAAAAACATTGGTCGCGCGCGCGTTTTGCACAATCCGGGGCGCCATATGTGACGCGTCGGCTACAGTGCCTGGCAACGCTCTGCGCACGCGCGAAAAGCCAACGGCTGGAAAATTCCCCTCCCCCGCGCCCCTCATTTCCCCGTCGCCCCGCCGTCGTTAAATCCAGCCGCCTCCGGTCGATTCCACCGCCGGTCCCGCTGTTGCGCGCCGCCGCGCCATAGATCCGCCTCGCCCGCACCTCCTCCCGGCAGCAGCGGCCGGTCCGCTGCGCTGCACCGACCGCGCCGCTGCCAGCGGCGGGCAGTAGCCGGTGCTTCTCCTTCGCCTACTCTGTCGCGCCGCCGCCGCCGTCGACATGTCGTCGTCTTCGTCTTCGAGCTTGCTAACGACATGGCGCGACCATGATGCTCGCCGATTTGCTCACAAGGTACGCACCTCCGCCGGCCGGCCTCCATGATTTTTCTCGCCGATTAGCTACTATAGTTGTAGTTAAGTAATTTCATATGTATTTTTGTAGAGTTCATCATACGATTCATCGGATGACGAGTACGACCAAGAGGAAGAGGAGAACATATCGCTACTATTAGCATACCGCGACGTTAAGAAGCCAACATTTGGTGGATCGGTGTTCGGTAGACAGAAGTTGTGGAGAGAAAGGATTGAAGGCCATGAAAAGTTGATGCGGTCGTATTTCAATGAGAATCCAATATTCCCTGAAAGCTATTTTCGGCGGCGTTTTCGGATGAGTATCAACTTGTTCAAGCACATCGCAACGGAGGTGACCAAGTATGATCGGTTCTTTGAGCAAAGGAGAAATGCTGCCGGAGAACTTGGTCATAGCACATATCAAAAGGTGACCGTCGCCTTGTGTATGTTGGCATATGGTATACCAGTGGATCTAGTTGATGATCATTTGGCCATGGGAGAGATCACTTATCTTGTGTGTGAAGCGCTTTGTTGTTGCAATTGTCAATGTCTTTGGCTCCACATACTTGAGAGCCCCCAATGCTCAAGACACGGTAAGACTTTTGGAGATCAACGCCAACCGGCGGTTTTCTGGTATGCTTGGTTCCATTAATTGTATGCATTGGAGTTGGAAGAATTGTCCAGCGGCATGGCATGGACAATTCAAAGGGTACTAGAAGGATGCCACCATAGTCCTTGAAGCGGTCGCCGACCAAGAGACTTGGATATGGCATGCAATTTTTGGAGTCCCGGGTCTTGCAATGACATCAATATTCTTCAACAATCACCACTAATGACAAGACTTGCAATGCGGGAAGGTCCATTGGTGGAGTTTGAAGCAAATGGCCACAAGTACAACTATGACTACTTCTTCGCCGACGGCATATATCCAAGGTGGCAAACATTTGTGAAGCCGATTATTCAACCAAGAGGTAAGAAGCAAACCCAATTCCACAATGCACAAGCAGCGGCTAGGAAAGATGTAGAGAGATCATTTGGAATTTTGCAAGCGCAATTTGCCATTGTTAGAGGGCCGGCTAGATTTTGGGACCAAGAATGCCTTTGGTACATCATGACCGCTTGTGTTATCATGCATAACATGATTATAGAGGATGATCGTGGGAAAGATGTGGATCATAACCACTACGAGTTGATGGGGGTTCCCGTGCAAGTGAGGAGGAATGCACATAGGATTGCCCGGTTCATTGCCTCATACCATGTCATTCGGTGCAACGACACACATGATGAGCTTCAAAAAGATCTCATGGAAGAATGGTGGAATTGGAATGGACAACAATAGTTGCATACTTGTTATATTTGTTTGAAAATTATGTGTTGTATTGTCTCAAAACTATGTTGTATTATTGTATGTTGGTCTCTAAACTTGTTGTAGTTGGTGTGAACAATTTCATGTACTTGTTGTATTTGTTATGAGCAATTTATTGTATTTATATGGTACATTTTATTTGTTAATTTTATATGGTTGTTTGATCTTGTTTGATGCATAGTTGTGTGTGTTTATTGTTTGCGCGCGCTGCGCGCTGCAAAATGGAGCGTCCGGTGGAGGTGCCTTTTTTGGGCGCCAACGCGCGCTGCAAAATAGAGCATCCGGCGGGGCAAAAATCGGTCCAGCGCGCGCCATCCTTTTACAGCGTGACAGCAGTGTGGTTTAGCACACCGATTTATAGCGCGCCTGTTGAAGATGCTCTAATGACACTCAAATCATCTATGAAAAAATGAAATTGTGAATTAGTGTAAGCAAGCTCCAGATGGACCGATCTATATATGCATAGATGCTAGAAAATGATGTTGAGATGACTGAAGAGGAGATACGAGTTTATGAGAATGAAAAAAAAGTGTGAGGAGTGTGAACGAATAAAAGGGAGAAAGAATGGCAGGGTGATGACGGTCCAGCAAAAAGGAGGCAAATGACGAAGAGATTAGAGATGTGGATTCATTTCAGCAAAGTGGAATTGGTGGTATTATGCAGAAAGGGAAGTGCAACTACTGCAACCGTGAGATCAAGGGAGTATTAGAATAAGGCCGCCTGATAATAATAATGAATTAATATGGTTACACGTTGCAGCCGGCCGTCGTCAGAGTTTAGAGTAACAAGCTTGAGTGTCCTCTAGAGGCTATTTGGCATGCTGCGCGCTAACTTGAACGAAAGCGAGATCATATACGAGAGCTCAGTTGGTGATAAAATGGCAATTGTCAACACCCACACAATCAGATATCTCAAGATAATTAGTTCAAAAAATATCCACAAAAGAGAGGGAAGAAAAAAGTATATCACGAGTCAAGTAAGCAGATCCCGTGTGTCTACTAATGGCTTTTATTATTAGAGTATAGTTATGAGATGCTGAGCGACGTGTGTCGTCAGGCGTGTCCATCCTTTGAACGCAGACCGGCCATGGCACCTGCGCCGTCACGATCATTTTTTAAGGGGTAATTCTACGACAGTGGTGCATTATACTATGTACGGCGTACCTGGCATGCAAATGCTGCCAATTCAAATACAAGTTCACCAAAAGAAGCATGATCGGCGTTACATCATTACAGCCTCTTAAAATAGTTTTGGGCAGCAAGCACTCAGGGTGATGTTGCCTTAGGCACTCGTAAATCCAGGGTGATGTTGCCTCATAAAATATTTTTTAGCGCGATTCAACCCATTCTTTTCCTTATTTGAACCAACGGTACAAAATAGACTTAATTAGTTTGGCAGATCCATGAGAGTCAGCTACTACTAAGGAACTAACACATGAAAAAATGTATAAACAAAGTTTGTTTTTGAGATTTAAGGCAGTCGAACATGCCACCTGATTAGATAGAATAGAGTGTTTAATTACAGAAGTCCTTGCAGAGGCAAAGAAAGTTACCAAAACAAAAACAACCAACCCTAAGATGCAGTTGCTAAGTCCCCGGAGTCTTGGGTGTGGGCAAAAGCCCTCTACGAGATCTCCTCCAGATTAAGGTGAGCCACAATGTCATGTAGCAACTCTGTATTGCGGAACACCTGTCTATTCCGCTCATTCCAGATGCCCCATATGGTATAGGTGAAGGCGCTGATACGTCGCAAGTGTATCTATAATTTTTTATACTTCATGCTTGTTTTACACTAATTCCTATATGTGCTCACACTTCGTTGCATTTTTATATGATTTCCGGCACTAACCTATTAACAAGATGCCACGGTGTCAGTTTCCTATTTTCTGTTGTTTTTGTATTTCAGAAAAATTGTACAGGAAATATTCTCGGAATTGGACGAAACAAAAGCCGAAGTCAATATTTTACCGAAACAAAGACGAAGTCCGAAGGTGGGTCGAAGAGGCGCAGTAGTGCGCCCAAACCACCCCTAGGCGCGGCTTGGACCTGGCCCACGCCTAGGGTAGGTGTGAGCCACCAGGCACCCCACCGACCTAAACCTTCCGTCTATATAAAGCCTTCGATGAGAAAATCCTAAATATACAAGCCTCCGTCCACGAAAAGTTCCATCGCCGCCGCCAACGTCCAGACAAGTTTCAGAGGTCAGAAGTTCCTATTCCGGCACCCTACCGGGACGGGGATTGACCCCCGGAGCCATCTCCATCGACTCCACTGCCTCCACTTCGACTCCATGATGGTTCGTGAGTAGTTCCTCCCTGGACTACGGGTTCTCGGCTGTAGCTAGTTGGTACTCTCTCTCCCATGTAATTCAATACAATGATCTCATGAGTTGTCTTACATGATTGACATCCATATGATGTAATCGGTGTTGTGTTTGTTGGGATCCGATAAATTGTGGAATTGTGATCAGATTGTTCATAATATTATTATACTACTGTTATTTAAGATCGTGCATGCTCTCCGGTACTTGTAGTTACCTTGATCAAGTAGTTGCTTGTACTCCAAGAGGGAGTATTTATGCTCAATAGTAGGTTCATGCCTCTAGTTTTCTGGGAGAGTGGCGTTTAACTTCTAAGATTATAGATGTGTTGTTGCTACTAGAGAGAAAACAACAATATTTTATCCGAGGGTAATTCTATTGTTTACTTTATACACATTGCTTAATGTGATAGTCTATTGCTTGCAACTTAATACTGAAAGGGGTTTGGACGATAACCTGGAGGTGGATTATTAGTCATAGACGCAGTTGGATTACAGTCTATGTATTATGTTGTAATGCCCAATTAAATACTATAGTAACCTTTATCTTATCATAGCATGCATTGTCATGCCCTCAAAATTATCAGTTGCCCAACTATAATTTGTTTACCCAACACATGTTATTTGGAGCGTTACCACTAGTGTAGATAGCTGGAAACCCCGGTTCTTATGTCATCATCATTGCTCTACAGTCAACTACGCACTGGAATACTTTCCGGTGCCATCTCCTCTGTGCTACTGTTGTTGTGTTTCTATTGCCATTGCTCTCATATTACTGCTACTTTCACATCACCCCTGTTACTGTGCTTTTCCAGGTGCAGCTGAATTGATAACTCCGATGTTAAGGCTTATAAGTATTCTTTACCTCCCATTGTGCCGAATTAATAAATTTGGGTTTTACTTCCCTCGAAGACTATTGTGATCCCCTATACGTGTGGGTCATCAGGCGCTGATGGCCTCTCTCCGCTTCCCATTCTGGAGTGCCAAGACCATCCCATCCCACCCCCAAGTTGATGTCGTGTCCCAACAGTGAAAAACACGAAACGTGAAGTTCCTTAGAAGATTTGGAGGGGAAACGCTGCTGGAGTAACCCCAGTTGCTCCTCCGCCTCCATCAACAGCATCATTGCCACCACCATTATGAAGAGGGACCGAGGGAGTAGTCCACATCTGCACAATGTGTTTGTCGAAGTAGCTTGTATCAATCTCTCCATATGATCTTCAATAATTAGTATAACATAAGGTTCCTACATGATTGTGATCATATTTGTAATGTTTTGATGGTGAATCTTTTGTTATGAGATGCAATGGATATTTTGTGACTGATGTATTGATAGATCTATGTGTTACCCCATTCATCTAAGCTATGTTTTCATCAAACTTGTATGCAAGAACTCGTGAGGGTGATGTTCTTTATATGGAGTAACTTAGTAAGTGACACAAACTCATGTGCTATTATGGTTTTTACCTTTCAATTGGTTACCTCAATAGGGATAAGAAATATTAAATATGTTACTATTCATCTAGTGAAAAATCGAGGTGGCCTTGTTTGCTCACGATGGCTATATGTCAATACACTTTATGTCAAACTTCTTAAGATAATACTCTATTTATTCTTAATCTTGCTTTGAGAAGTTTTTCCTGTCAAGAGAATATTTTTTAGATCTGTTGCATCATCTCTATGCTAGGACATTACGACCATATGAATGTTTATCCACAACATAATATTGCTTGATATCATTTGTTGCTTGTTATATAGTGATATATCCATGCCACCATGTTTATGAGATAGGGATAAAGTGAAACCATGAACCTTGGTTCATTTAAACCATAAGAAACACATTTAAAATTGCTTTGCTTGCCTTTTAAATTTTAGTACTTATTTATTTCGAAAGTACAAAAATGCCTCACATTACTTTGCTTGTTATATGTTACTTTGTTTTATATTGTTTACACACCGTTTTATCTAACAAATATTTCGGTGGAGTTGAAGACACAAAACTATATCTTTTGCATTACACTCTGCTGACATCGAGCTGCCGCCGGGGCACCACACTTCCAATCCCACCTAGATCTTCTGGAGCAGAACACCGAAGGAGTGCCACGCCACCACTGGAGCTCGCCTACAACTCACCACTCCGCCACCCATGAGCTCCCCATCCACCAAGAGAAGGAAGAAAAGAACCATGACCAACCTTTTTGGGAGGAGGGATATGCCGACAACACAGGCGGTGCGCTGCCACCGCCAACGAGGGGAGGAGGGGGTGGCGGCGACTATTTAGGGTTGGGGAGAATTGCCCACAGGTTGGTCGCTAGGAACGACAAGGGGGTATGGAGCATCTTATTCAAGATACGCAATTAGGGAAATACCTCTCAATTTTACAATAGCAGCTAAGAGAACAGGAGGAATGCAAGCAGAGGGAAATAAACTTTTCAGAGTCTCATAGACAACAAGAATTTGAGTAGAGTAGTATGCTTCCAATTGCAGACAACATTTACATTTCTAGGCCTTCCTATGCTCGCTGACCTCAGAACTAACTTACATAGTACTCTGCACATATATGTTAAAGGTTTACAGGTGAGTGTTGCTGTGTTGTTAATGTACACGTCTAACAATTACGTGCACCTGTCTAACAAAACTGATCTAATGTAAGTTCGCAGCGCTGATCTGATCGACACGCCTCACAGCGCCGAGGGTGGCGCCGAAGCCTGGCTGACCAGCTTCCGGAGCGCGCATCTCGACGATGCCACGTCCCTCCCGGCGATGAATGGGTGAGCAAGCAGCTCTGCGACGCTCGCCCTGTTGCGGTAGTCCTTATGCAGGCACGCGGCGACGAACCCCTGAAGCTCCAACGACGCCATGCCGTCGGACAAGGCAGGTGTCTCACCGAAGCAGACGGCGCACATGAGCGACGCCCAGCTCAGCTGCTGTCCGGCAGGGAGGAGCGGGTACCGGCCCATGAAGAGCTCGAGGATTGTCAGGCCAAGGCTCCAGACGTCGGCAGCGCATGGGTCGTAGTTCCCGCCGTGCGCCTCTGGGTCGAAGCGCTCAGGGCTCATGTACGCGGTGGTACCGACGTACGACGTGCACTTCTCGCCGGCACGGGATAAGACCTTCGCTATGCCGAAGTCGGCGACCTTGACCTCACCGGCCGTGCTGGCGAGGAGGTTCGCCGGCTTGATGTCAAGGTGCACGATGCGGCGAGCGTGGAGATACGCCAAGCCTGACAGAGCCTGCGCGGCTACCTCTGCGAGCGCCGCCTCAGGGAACGCGCCTTGGCGGCTTCTGATAGAGTCGAGAGATCCACCATCCACCAGCTCAAGAAGCATAGCGACGTCGCCGGAGGCGGCGGCGGGGAGGACAGAGTGGCACCGGACGATGAAGGGCGAGGCAGTGCGGCTGAGGATATCGGACTCCGTGGCTGCAGCGGGGTCGCCGTAGTGCTGGACCTTGAGCGCGTAGAGCGCACACGTCTCACGATGCCGAACCTTGTACACGGTGCCGCCGTTCCCGCGGCCAAGCACGGCCAGCTTGTCGAAGTCGGCTAGGCGGAACTGGCTGGACAAGGCCGTTGGGGTCGAAGCTTTTATCAGCGTTGGTGCCGGCGCCGGCGTGAACGCTGGCTTGGGACGCTGGCCGGGGGTGGACGACGGGACGGGCAGCGAGAGGTGCAGCTGTGGAAGCCTCTTCTGCCTTATGAGAGCCATGGGTAGTGCAAACTGCTGCTTAAGCTTAATGATCTGAGCCTATGCTTTGGTTGGACACTTGAATCAGCAGCTTATTTATACATAGTACGTACTCACGGTATCTCTTTCCGTCCTGCTTTCACCAAATCCTACTCAGATTGTGACATTGTATCTTCAATGTTCTCTTCCAAAACAGTCAGTTTCTGATTTGGTAGACTGTGTTTGGTCAGAAGGTTCTAACAGAAGGATGCTTTTATTAGAG
The DNA here is from genome assembly GCA_030979885.1 of Lolium multiflorum. Classification (NCBI taxonomy): domain Eukaryota; kingdom Viridiplantae; phylum Streptophyta; class Magnoliopsida; order Poales; family Poaceae; genus Lolium; species Lolium multiflorum. Next base: position 94,546,355 of record CM061750.1, on the reverse strand, counting down.
CAGAATAAACTAACCCACCGCCGCTGGAGATGAGCGACCATTTTTAATCTAGCGACATGAAAGAATACGACCATGGAATTCGGTGGAAACTGCCTATAATGCAACCGTAACCAGGTCCTCTGTAGTCTGTTGTGGCCTAATTGGCAAAGCCACGTGTTAACTAATTAGAACGAAAGGGACAGAGAAGAAAGCTCAGTCTATCCGTGTAAGAATGGCTATGTCGATCCGCACCCACGATACCTGGCCAGCAGCTCCCTTGAGACTTCCTATTAGGGTAGCATACTGACATTTTACTAGAGTTTGGTTTGGTTAAGGATTGTGCGACGTGTGCCGTCTGGCGCCTCCTTTGTTAGAACGTAACCCAGAGCACAGCCGAGCATGCACGGCAGCAGACGGGCAAACACAAGTAAAAGTTCAGCGTAAGGGCATCTCTAGCGGCGCGACGTCGTCCGCCGTGACCGGAAATGCGTCTGGGACCTGTTCCAGCGGGGCGACGCAAAGTGACCGGGCCGTCCGCGGAGACGCAAACCTGGCTCAAATATGCGCCAGGTTTGCGTCTCGGCGGACGTCTGGAAACGTTCGCTCTTAATGCGAACAGTTCCCGCCTGTCAGCGACACTGCGTCGATGCGTCTTCAACGCAAAGCGACGCAAAGTTGCGTCGCTGCATCGTTGGCTGGCCCGCCTGGCAGCGACCCTGCGTCGATGCGTCTTCTCAAACGCGCCAGCGACTGCAAAGCTGCGTCGCTGCATCGCTTCGGCAACTTGCGCCACTAATGGCGACGATGCCTCGGCTGCCGAGCCGCCGCTCACCTCCGCCAACCAGGTTAATGGCGACGCCACGCGTCACACGGCCACCGCATGCCGCCGGCCTATATAAAGGGCGCGCACGTTCTTCTTCCTCATCCACTCGCCATCAAGCGGCTATCGGACAAGTTCGTCGAGTTCATCGACGGCGTCGAGCCGGCGCACTTGCAGCTACGGGAGGCTAGCTGCAACTTCTGCCGCTGGACCGTGGAGGTCCTGTTCGACGGGCAGGGCAAGATGTACCTGCACATGGGGTGGGACAAGTTCGCCCGTGACCTCGACCTCGAGCCCGGCTGCCAGCTCACCTTCCTCTACGAGGGGGACGACGAGATGATCGTCAAGGTGTTCGACGACACAGCCTGCGCAGGCACTACCACACCGACGACTCCGGCTCCGACACCGATAGTTAGAACGTCGAGTGTTCTTTCTTTGCGGTGAATCTGGCTATAGGCAGACAAAGCCAGTAGTGAAGGTCTCTGTCTGTTCTTCCTCGGTAGAACCAACAAGGGCACCGTCTCCTCCCGCTGGATTTTCCAGTTTGGGTGATTGGGTGTGCCCTCGAATGTTCTTCCTTGGCAGCGAACATACGAAAATCATCACAACTGGCTTCTATTTTTTAAAATTTTATATTTGTGTCAACCATGGTTCAAACTATGTGTTAGTTTGTGTAAACCATGTGCCTAACTATGTGTTAGTTTGTGTAAAATCATGTTTTAAAATGTTATATTTGAAACTATGTTTAAATGGAGAAGAGGGAAGAAAGGAAAAAAATTAAATGCGTTGCCCCGCTGGAGCAGACCCCAGACGCAAATGGACGCGTGAACAAAAACGGTCATTTTTGCGTCCGCAGCGCGACGCAAACGGACGCTCGCGGACATTAAAATGCGTCGCGCCGCTGGAGATGCCCTAAGAATAAATAAGCCAAATGCTTGGACTTCATTCTGGCCCCACGAGAAGATTTCATTGAAGCTCGTGTAGTCGTGTTGACAAATGCCATGATCCATTTTCCCAATTAATCCTTTGGTTCTGCCCGATGTTAGTAAAGTGGACGCGAGCGGAGCGGGCCTTTATAATTGTTTCTCTCCTCGTGATGGGGAGTGCTCGGCGGCCACGGCTCCAGTCACACAGGTCATGCCTAAGCTCCGAGAATTGTGTGGTGGTGTGTGCCTCCTTCCGCCGAGAAAATGAGGTCCGACTCGCACGAGATCTCATCCGTGGCCTCTCTACTGGGAGTCGTGCACTTGGCTCTAAGAAGAGTAGTGTTGTTGACGGTGTGCATGTGGTTCATTTTGGTAACTGGTTGCTAAGTCATGGTTGTTGGCTACGGTGCCTGTCAACACCCGGATTTTTAAGTCCGAATGCCTATTATGTCATACATCGCAATCCCAGGAATATTGTTGTTGCGAGGCATAATAGTTAAGTATCACAGTCATCATTCATTACAAACCATAAGTCTTACAAATTGGAATCACATGATCCATATTACACGAATAGTTGATCTATTGATCAACGAACAAACACAAGTTCATAGTTCAACATAGCGGAAGCGTAAGATACAAGGACTCTCTAGTCCACGGGCCAACGCTTGATGTCGGAAGGCGCTTAGTTGTCGTAGGCGTCCTGCTGGTCATCTCCTTGATCATCTTCATACTCTGGCCATTTGAATAGCCAGGGACAAAGCCGTGAGTACGAGTACTCGCAAACTAATACTAATGTAAGTGCTAGACATTCTAGTATGGTTTGCTAAGCTCTAGTTTATTTGCATAAAGCTAGTTTTAGTTCACAAAGTTTTAGAAAAGCTTATTCAAGTGCTAACTAACTCAAGTGGGAACATTAGTGTCATTCCCACCATTCAAGTGGTGATTTCAATTCAATTCACCACAAGTCATTTCACCATCACCCTTTTCAACATCATTTTCAAAGATATGACATCGAAAACTGTATGGCCTTTCCAACCGTCGTAACCGTTGACGGCTATTCGAATAGGTTTACACTGCAGAGGTTGCACACTTGTGCCACAACATTTGATTTCATCCGTCGGGATTTCCCGAATCATCGTAACACGATACGCGGATCATCAACCATAACCTTTCACTTACGAATCCTAGTAGGAGCACCTCTCCCCATGAGCTTGGCCTCCCGGTGAACCGCATCAAGGGGAACTGCACAGGGCTTGGGCCGGACATTCACCTCATTTCGCATCATATCATATCATTTCTTTTGTGGTAGAGGCAGCTTTCGGCATAACCCCGATGACGCTTGTTTAGAGGGAACCCATACTAAGACGCATAAACTTCCAGTTAAGCCCTACCATAATCAGGTATTGTGGGGTACTTAATAATTGGAAAGGTATCGCATTCAAACCAACATCATTGTTTTATCAAAAATCACCATCTTCTCTTGTTCACATTCACCTTCAAAATCATTCAATGGAATGCATCTTCATTCCAAGGTTTCAAAAATCCTTCAAATTCACATTGTTCCCATCTAGAGTAGTCAAGTTTTAATTCATTATCACTAGCTCTAATTCATGAGGGGTGCTATCTTGCTTTGCTTGGAGAAGACTAACTCACTACTCTAGTATCCAACTTGTACTTTGACCAAAGTTAACTATAAAAGTAACTCATTTAGAAAACAAGTAAAAACTTGTAAGGTAAAAACTTGGGATGGGTTCATATAAGAAAAGGTAAGAAACATGGTGCCTTGCCCCAAGGGGCTTTGCACTTTGCAAGAATAATAGCTTGCATTGGTAGTAGCTTGCCTTGGTAGTTCTCAAACTGTTCCTCCTCCTCCTCTTGGTAGCAACCTTCTTCCTCGGCGTACTCTCCGGTGCTACCGTCTAAATTTGAATACGAGTATAATTACTCACTAATTCAATGGCTATTCCATACATCACATATAACACACAAACTACTCTATGCACACAAATAAATTAACTAGAGTACATGGGTTGTGGGGTTTACATAGAATTCACTTCTTTGTATTTCATATGTAAATGATAGTTTCCATAGGGTTCTTGAGAAATAATTTCCTCTCATTGAAATCTTCTTAAGATTTAATTTCTCAAACAATCATGGATGAACTCATATTGACCTAAGTCAAATGTTCATCATCATCATTTGTGAAAATGATTTAAATGAGGTGGATCACCTCATACCAATTAAATAACACTACATTTGATTTAAATCTCAAGTAATTCATATAAGAGAGTTTGGGACCAGGGGTCCAAACATCCCATGAATCCATGTGAGACAAGTTTAAATGAAGTATAAGACTTCACATAATTTGTTTTTGATAGTTTTGGACAATATCAACTAGTTAAACTAGCCATAATATCCATTCATTAAACCATGGCATGATCATTCAAAGTGACCACACCATTTTATTGCATAAACAATTAGTGTAAGTCAAAAGTGAGCTATTAGAGTTGGAATTAACTTAATATCTATTTGGTTGATTTTTAAGAATTATTTGAATAGGGAAAAGTCCCTGTCTTGTTATTTTTATCACATTTATTCTACAAAGAATCTGACCATGGGGCCAGTGGCATTGGCTAGATATTTTCATTAGCTTTCCAACAACATAAAGTTCACTAAATTTGGTTTAGCCAATTTGAAACTATTCAATTTCAAAGTTTGGGCAGTATTCAAATTCATTTGCAATTTATTAAACCTAGTTTGAATTAAAAAGGCCGGCGGGAAACTGATACGTCTCCGACGTATCGATAATTTCTTATGTTCCATGCCACATTATTGATGTTATCTACATGTTTTATGCACACTTTATGTCATATTCGTGCATTTTCTGGAACTAACCTATTAACAAGATGTAGAAGTGCCAGTTCTGTTTCTGCTTGTTTTGGTTTCAGAAATCCTAGTAACGAAATATTCTCGGAATTGGACGATCAACGCCCTGGTTCCTATTTTGCCCGGAAGCATCAGAACACCCGAGAGCCACCGGGGAGGGGCACAGGCCCACAAACCCTAGGCCGGCGTGGCCGGGGGGCCGCGCCGCCTATGGTGTGGGCCTTCGACCCTCGGCGCCGCCTCTTCGCCTATTAAAGCCTCCATCGCGAAAACACGATCGTTGGACGAAACCAGAGAAAACCTTCCCGGAGCGCCGCCATCGCAGCCAAGATCGGGGACGAGAGTCTCTGTTCCGGCACGCCGCCGGGCGGGAAGTGCCCGAAGGCTCCTCCATCGACACCACCGCCATCTTCATCACGCTGCTGCTCCCATGAGGAGGGAGTAGTTCTCCATCGAGCTCGGGGCTGTGCCGGTAGCTATGTGGTTCATCTCTCTCCCATGTACCTCAATACAATAATCTCATGAGCTGCTTTACATGATTGAGATTCATATGAGTTTGTATCACTATTTATCTATGTGCTACTCTAGTGATGTTATTAAAGTAGTCTATTCCTCCTACACGATGTAAAGGTGACAGTGTGTGCATCCGTGTTAGTACTTGGTTTATGCTATGATCATGATCTCTTGTAGATTGGAAGTTAACTATTGCTATATAGTATTGATTGTGATCTATTCTCCTACATATGCATGAAGGTGACAGTGTGCATGCTATGTTAGTACTTGGTTTAGTCGTATTGATCTATCTTACACTCTAAGGTTACTTAAATATGAACATTGAATTGTGGAGCTTGTTAACTCCGGCATTGAGGGTTCGTGTAATCCTACGCAATGTGTTCATCATCCAACAAGAGTGTAGAGTATGCATTTATCTATTATATGATCAATGTTGAGAGTGTCCACTAGTGAAAGTCTAATCCCTAGGCCTTGTTCCTAAATACGTTACTACTGCTTTCTTTGTTTCACTGCGTTACTTAACAATCCCTACCACAATCAACTGCACTTGACAAGCTATTTTTAAGCACGTTGCTACTGCTCATATATATTCATACCACGTATTTCACTATCTCTTCGCCGAACTAGTACACCTATTAGGTGTGTTGGGGACACAAGAGACTTCTTGCTTTGTGGTTGCGAGTTGCATGAGAGGGATATCTTTGACCTCTTCCTCACTGAGTTCGATAAACCTTGGGTGATCCACTTAGGGAAAACTTGGCTGTGTTCTACAAACCTCTTTGCTCTTGGAGGCCCAACAACTCTCTACAGGAAAAGGAGAAGACATCGAGAAACCAACATGGGCAGAAACGGTTTGAAAAGGAAAAACGGCCCCAACGCATCCGGTGCGTGCGAGCTGCGACGGGGTGGGGGCACCCGTCGGTCTTTTAAACCCGAAACGGTATGGGGACGTGTGGTGCGTTGGATTAGAACAGGATCGGACGGTGCCGGTGCATCGTCTTCTCCGGCGAAGGCGAGAGGGTGCGGCGGCGAGGGTAGAGTCGGAGAGCTGCGGCGCTCCAGCGAGGTGGCGGTGTGCGAGGTAGATGTGGACGGCAAAGCCATTGTGCGCGGTGGCGGAGCTCGAGGTGGCTGGATCAATGGCGATTCTCCAGGGCTTCCGCGACTCCGAGCTTGCGATTGGCCACTCCGGCGGCGATCGAGGTGGCTAACGGTGCGGCGAAGTGGTGAAGGGTGGGGAGTGAGGTGGTGTGCTCGGTTGCTTCCAGGGGCTCTATTTATAGGGTTGAGCAAGGGTTGCGGGGCAGGGTGGTGGTCGACATGGGCGCGGCGGCGAGCTAGGCGAGGTGGCTGTCGGGTTCTCCTCTTCCGGGGGCGAAGCGGTGGCGGCATGGTCGGGCGGCGTCTGGTTTGGTCGCATTGCTTCCACGACGGCCGCGGCGTTCACGGGATGTGGTCGTCGTCTCCGGCGGCGGCGGTCACGGGTTGGTGCTGGGCGCGTGTCTGGCGGCGTCGCGGTGGCAAGCAGGCGCTCAACTCATTCACAGGGGGTCCAGGGAGGGCTCGAGGTGGTGGCGCGGCGCGTGGCCAGTGCACGTCCACGGCGTGCACTCGCGCGACATGAGCGGCATCCAGGGCGATTTTGGGCGCGCGTCGTCCGGGCGTTGTCGAGCTCCTCCTCGACCAGGGCGGTGCTAGGCGGCGCTAGGGTAGCACGGTGGCGAGCAACGGCAGGGTGGCCAAGTTGGGGAAGGAAGGGAGAGAGGTGGAGGTGGTCGGGCTCGGGGACATGGCCGGCATGGCCATGCCCTAGCTTGCCCTCTCCTCTCCTCAGCCTCACTATGCATCACTTAGGGTTTAAGGGGACTAGGGGACACAATGTGATAGATTAGGGTAGTTTAGGTGAGGTAGATTCACTATTTCAAATAGTGTGGAATAGTGTCATATTTGGAAAATGTGAAAAATGTCCAAATTTGAATTAATTCAAAAGGTGAAAGTTTTTGAAATGTGAGTGTTGCTATTAGTTGTAAATGACCAGAAGTGATTTGAGGTGGTGGTGGAAAAATTAGAATTCAAAGATTGGCCAAAATGGCTAAGTGGAGATTGTTGCACTTGTTAAAATGTTGCAACTTTGGATGAGCATAGTTATTGATCAAGAAAGAATTTGGCATGGTGATCTTTACAAAAAGTGTTCACCTTAATGTTGTCTTGGATGAGGTGCAAAGAGTTAGCAAGGTTTAGTTTGAGAAATTTGAATTACAGGGGCTCAAAGTAGTGATCAGACTAAATTTGGCAGATTTGACCATTATCATATGTGAGTGGGAATTGTGTTTGAATTTCATTTGATTTGTGAAACTTTGATTCCAAAAGTTGTAATAAGTGTTTAATAACATTATTCAACTAATGGTGAAGACCAAATAGGTCTAGGGTCAAAATTTATAAAAATGCCATAGGGCATATGTGAGGGTTTTTAGGGTTTTGCAATTGATGGATTTTCCTCCTTTTTGATTTATTTGGTTGGTGATCTTCATATGATCACACTAGGGTTTTAGAGCATATCAAGTACAAGTAAAAGCAATCATCATGGCATATCACTCAAATGCACAAGTCCTATGCATGGTACTATATGCAAATAGAAAAGTTTTTGTTGGTTTGAAAATTTGCTTTCTGGATTTCTCTAACTTTCTTTTTATTGAAATTTGGGGTGTTACAAACCCTTCCCCCTTACAAAAGATCTCGTCCCAAGATCGAAAAGAAAGTTAGGTACTAAAGAGATCTGGGTACTCCTTCTTCATGAAGTCTTCGCGTTCCCAGGTGGCTTCATCCTCGGTATGATTGCTCCATTGGATCTTGAGAAACTTGATGCTTCGGGTGCGGGTGGTTCGGTAAGCTTCTTCCAGGATGCGAATCGGCACTTCGCGGTAAGTTAGATCCTTGTTGATATCCACCGATCTGTGATCGATGTTCTTGAACACTTCGGTCTTCTCCGGGACTTCAAGGCCGGAGAAGTGAGATGTGAAACACGTTGTGCACGGCCGACATTTCTTAGGCAACTCCAGTTGATAAGATACTTCACCTCGGCGGCTAAGGACTTGGAAAGGTCCGACATAGCGGGGTGCAAGCTTTCCTTTCAGTTGGAACCTTTGCATTCCTTTCAAGGGGATACTTTGAGATAGACGAAATCTCATCTCAAGGTCATCTCCCACGTCTCTTGTCGGCGTAGCTCTTATGTCGGATTGCGTTTTGAGGTACTCGCGGATCTTATGGACTTTCTCTTCGGCTTCACGGAAGTGCGGGCCGAAGACTTGGCTCTCCGACTTCGACCAGTTGAAGTGCGGCACTTCCTTGGTACAAGGCTTAAGGGGGCCATACGTAGGCTAGTAACTATTGTTGTAAGAGGTGCAACGTAGGTGGCGGTCTTCCACTTGGATCCGTATTCCGACGCATGCTCTAAGCATGTCTTCCAGTATGGTTTACTCTCGATCCGTCGATCAGGGTGATAAGCGGTGCTGAAATTTGGCGGGTGCCTAGTCCTTCATGCACTTTCTGCCAGAACCAGGTGGCTGGGATCCTCTATCGACACTATCGATTTGGGGGTTCGTGCAGAGCGACTATTACGGAGATGTAAGTTCAGCTAACTTGGGGCCTTGATAGGTGGTTTTGGCGATGAAATGGGCGACTTTGGTCAATCTATCGACCACTACCCATATTGAATCATTGCCTTTGCTGGATTTGGGAAGTCCGGTGATAAAGTCCATTCCTCGGAGTCCCATTTCCATTCCGAGAATCTGGAGGGTTGTAACAATCAGCGGGTCGTTGATGTTACCTTGACTCTCTGACGAGATGTCACACTTAGCGATATAGCTACCGATCTCTCTCTTCATTCCGTGCGCCAAAATTGTTCTTTTAGGTCTGGTACATCTTAGTACCTCCGGTGGATTGAATAAAGGGTGTCATGGGCTTCTTGCGAATGACTTGTTTCAAGTTAAGAGTCCGATGTGAGGCGTTCTTTGTACCAAAGCACTCCGGCTTCTACGGTGAATCCGGGGGCTTTCCTGACTATCTGCTTCTTGATTCCGTCGATGCTAGCGTTGTCTTTCTGGGCTTCCTTGATCTGACCAACCAAGGTGGGTTGCGGTTCTATCTTTGGCTAGGAATCCTTACTAACAAGTTCAAATGAAGACTGTTCAAACTCTTGGTACAAACTGGGCTGTTCGGTTGCGAGCATGGAGTTCAACTGGCACGGCGGTCGAAAGCATCCGCTACCACATTGGCCTTGCCGGTGGTGGTGTGATCTCCATGTCGTAATCTTTGATCAATTCGATCCATCGGCGTTGTCTCATGTTCAACTCCTTAGGGTGAAAATATATTTGAGGCTTTTGTGGTCGGAGTAGATCTCGCATCGATTGCCCATGAGTGACGCCAAACTTTCAGGGGCTAAGACCACGGCTGCAAGCTCGAGGTCGTGGGTTGGGTAGTTATGTTCATGTTGTGAGCTGTCTTGAAAGGTACGATACAACCTTGCCTTCTTGCATAAGTACGCATCCAAGTCCAGTCTTGGAGGCGTCGCATATACGTCAAAGGGCTTTGCAATATCTGGCATGATCAGGATTGGGGCTGTTGTCAACCTACTCTTGAGCTGTTGAAAGCTCTCTTCGCACTTGTCAGTCCACTCAAACTTTCTGTCCTTTTCAGCAGTTGGGTCATTGGTCGACGATGCTCGAAAAACCTTCTCAAATATGAATATACAGGTAATCCAAGAAAAGCGCGGACCTTTTTTTGTAGTTGGGGCTTGCCATTCCATAGCTGTTTTGATTTTGGCGGGATCTACGGCGATTCCTCCTGCACAAGATGTGTCCCAGGAATCCAACTTCTTCCAGCCAAAACATGCTAAACTTGGCATACAATTGGTCTAAGGGTTTCTAGGACAATCTCCAAATCTCTTACGGAGTAACGAGGAAACGTCTGAACCAACGACAAACTTGTCCAAAAAGTTCATGAAGATCTTATTCATGAGATTCATGAAATAAGCGGGGCATTGGTCAGTCCAACGACATGACGTTGTACTCATACAACCCATATGTGGTGGTAAAGGCAGTTTTTGGAATGTCGGTGGCTCGGATCTTCAGTTGGTGGTATCCGGTTCTAAGATCAATCTTGGAAAACACGGTGGTGAGTTGGTCGAACAAGTCTTCGATCTTGGGTAAGGGGTATTTGTTTTTGATGGTGACATCGTTAACTTACGATAGTCGTGCATAAACGATTTGCACCATCCTTCTTGTCGACAAACAAGACGGGGGATCTCCAGGGGATGCACTTGGTCTAATCAAACCTTTGGCTAACATGTCATCTTTGCTTCTTCAGCTCCACCAGCTCGGCTGCGTTCATGCGTAGGCTCTCGGGCTATGGGTCCGGTTCTAGGGATTAACTCGATGATAAACTCGATATCCCGATGCGGGGGCATACCGGGTAGATCCCAGGAAACATAGGGTAGCGACAAACGACCTGATTTGATCCAGAGTTGGCTTGGATACACTTTGGTTGCAGGTGAATTTTCTGGGTAGTTTTTTAGAGACGTGCTCAACTACGATACCGGTGCTGCTAGTCATAGTGATGGCTTTCTTGGCATAGTCTATCAATCCATTGTGTTTGGACATCCAGTCCATTCCTAGGACAACTTCCAAACCTTTGGTTCCAAGTATGATTAGATTTGCAAAGAAATCTACATCATGGATTTTGATTGGCACATTTTGCAAAATACACCGCCGGTGGTTGATCCCGGGATTTGAACTATCATAACATGCTTCAAGCGAGGGGTTGAATTTTACTTGTTGATGCAAAATCTTCGGTGACAAAAGAATGAGATGCTCCGGAATCAAACAACACTCTAGCGGGGATGTGGTTGACAGAAAACCCGACAACATCCGGTGCTTCCTGGGCTTCTCAGCGTTCATGTGGTAGAGGCGGTTGCGGTTGTTGGGGTTGTTGGGGGCGAACTTCTTGCCGGTGGAAACACGGCGTTGCTCTGAGCAGGTGCGGCGGTGTTGCCGGCGAGCTTGGCAAGAAGCTTGGGACACTCGTTGGAGTAGTGCCCCACTACACCACACTCATAACAAGTGATAGTGGTCTTGTCTGGCTTGTTCGCAACGGCTTCCGGTTCTCGGAGCGGTGTTGGTGTTGGTGGTGTTGTTAGGGGCTCGGGGTGGAGCGCGGTTGTAGTTGTTGTTGTTGTAGTTGTTGTTGTAGCCTCCTGGCTTGGAGTTTCCTCCACTCCGGTTCGATAACCGGGGCGAGAGTTCTGCATCTGGGTTTGTTGTTTCTCGGAGTGAAACCTCCGCTTGAGCTAGGGCGAAACTTTTGGGGGTGGCTTGATCCACTCTGATTGGCCATGCGGCGCTTGCGGTTCTCATTGGCTTGGTTTAACTTGCCCTCCATCGGATGGCGGAGTCAACAAGGGCTTCGAGGTCGGCGAAGGGGATGTTGACGGACGATCTGCATCTCATCATGCAGTCCGTTCGGGAATCTCTCCTTCCTCTTCTCAACGGTGTCGGTCTCATCAGGGGCATACCTCGACAAAGTGAGAAACTTGTCGCGGTATTCAACCACCGTCATGCGACCTTGTTTCAGCTCACGGAATTCATCCCTCATCTTCTTGATAAGACCCGGGGTACATGGTTGCTGAACTTGAGTTTGAAATCCTCCCAAGTCATGAATTGACCTCCATTCATGGTACGGGTGCTTGTCCACCAAGCGCGGGCTGGTCCAGCGAGATAGTGTGTGGCGAACAGGACCTTCTCGTTGGCTTCTACCCCGGCTACCTCCAGATTGTTCTCCATAGTCTGGAGCCAATCGTCGGCGTCGAGGGGCTCCTCGGTCTTGCTAAACACCGGAGGGTTGGTGTTTTGGAAGTTCTTGAGCTTGGATCCGGGTGGTCATGATTTCCATGGCCTTGGTTGGCGATGTTCGCAAGGCGATGAGGTTGGCTTGGCGTTCGGCTCTTCGGGTTCCCGGTCTGCAAGCATGGTTTGCAGCAGTTGCAGCATCGCGTCGTTGGTGCGATTCGGAGGGGCCATCGAAGATGTAGAAGATTATGAGATAAGAGGGAACATTCTAGGGTTCATTTTGATTAAGTTTGAAAAACATTTGAAAACTTGTAATCTTTTCATGACAAACATAACATTCATTCATTCATGCAACACATAGTACAAACTACACACATACTCCAATGGTTTTAGGAACCATTCTCATGCTACGATACAAGGGACGGGATACAACTCACACCTACTATAAGTGAACTAGTGCAACTACTCCTCATCATCGACATCGATCGGGACGTAGTCGTCGGGTCCTGCCTCCAAGAACTCGTAGTCCTCCTCCTCGGTGTTCTCGTCCTCCTCAAAGTCGTTGTCGTCGCTCAGGAAGGCGTCTCCTCCCTGAATGTCGATGCCTCCATCGTCATCCTCCAGCTGACGAATCGATCCTCCTGGGCCTTGATAGTGGCCTCAAGTGACGCGATCCGGGCGCGAAGGCGACGAATCGTAGCGTCCTTCTTGGCACGCTGTTGGCGAAGGCTCTTGCGGTCGTTGTTGAGTAGCTTGATCGCCTCACCCTGCTCGGTGATGTGAGCATGGGTCTGGTTCGCGTAAGCGCGAGAGGCGTCGAGGTCCCTCTGAGGTCGGTAGAGCATGAAGTCCGGGTGCTCAACATGGTGCCTCAACTCGGGTGCGGCTGCGGCTCCATGGGCACTCCCGCGGCATCACGCCTCACAAGGTGGGCGTAGCGAGAGGCGAGGATGCTCACCACGTTCTGTCCACGGGCGCGCAAGTGCCTCCTGTAGGCCACATGCGAGTCCGTCGAGCCAGTTGCTCTCGCGGAAGGAGAAGAGAATCCTCTCCGAAGTGGGAGGCTCCATCTTGCCCCTCAGTCGGCGGTGATCACCCACTGCAACTCTCCTCCGGGCGTGTCGTCCAGCTGAACCCCGTGGAACTCGGGGTGTGGGCGCCCAAGGAAATCAGAGAGGGCGTTGAGGTCGTGCTCGAAGATCAAGCTCCCTCCGTTCCCAAGCTGGTAAAACTTGGTGTTGATGGCTTCATTCAGCGCCATCTGAAAGAGAATTGGATGAGTAAGTTAGAGAGTGCAAAGTGTGCCAAAGTTTTAAGTTGATTCAAATAAGATAGACATATTTCATCAAATTTTGGCAAAGTCTCAAAGACAAGAGTGTAGTAAATTTTCACAAATAGTTTCTTTTATTTGATTTTAAAGTTAAGTTTTTCAGAACGCCCATTCTAACTAAGGTCTTCTAAGGTCAAACAATGGCTCTGATACAACTTGTCAACACCCGGATTTTTAAGTCCGAATGCCTATTATGTCATACATCGCAATCCCAGGAATATTGTTGTTGCGAGGCATAATAGTTAAGTATCACAGTCATCATTCATTACAAACCATAAGTCTTACAAATTAGAATCACATGATCCATATTACACGAATAGTTGATCTATTGATCAACGAACAAACACAAGTTCATAGTTCAACATAGCGGAACGTAAGATACAAGGACTCTCTAGTCCACAGGCCAACGCTTGCGTCGGAAGGCGCTTAGTTGTCGTAGGCGTCCTGGTCATCTCCTTGGTCATCTTCATACTCTGGCCATTTGAATAGCCAGGGAGAAAGCCGTGAGTACGTTGAGTACTCGCAAACTAATACTAATGTAAGTGCTAGACATTCTAGTATGGTTTGCTAAGCTCTAGTTTATTTGCATAAAGCTAGTTTTAGTTCACAAAGTTTGAGAAAAGCTTATTCAAGTGCTAACTAACTCAAGTGGGAACATTAGTGTCATTCCCACCATTCAAGTGGTGATTTCAATTCAATTCACCACAAGTCATTTCACCATCACCCTTTTCAACATCATTTTCAAAGATATGACATCGGAAACTGTATGGCCTTTCCAACCGTCCGTAACCGTGGACGCGGCTATTCGAATAGGTTTACACTCTGCAGAGGTTGCACACTTGTGCCACAACATTTGATTTCATCAGTCGGGATTTCCCCGAATCATCATAACACAGGTGCGGATCATCAACCATAACCTTTCACTTACAAATCCTAGTAGGAGCACCTCTCCCCATGAGCTTGGCCTCCCGGTGAAGACCAACTGTTGGGAACTGCACAGGGCTTGGGCCGGACATTCACCTCATTTCACATCATATCATATCATTTCTTTTGTGGTAGAGGCAGCTTTCGGCATAACCCCGATGACGCTTGTTTAGAGGGAACCCATACTAAGACGCATAAACTTCCAGTTAAGCCCTACCCATAATCAGGTATTGTGGGGGTACTTAATAATTGGAAAGGTATCGCATTCAAACCAACATCATTGTTTTATCAAAAATCACCATCTTCTCTTGTTCACATTCACCTTCAAAATCATTCAATGGAATGCATCTTCATTCCAAGGTTTCAAAAATCCTTCAAATTCACATTGTTCCCATCTAGAGTAGTCAAGTTTTAATTCATTAGCACTAGCTCTAATTCATGAGGGGTGCTATCTTGCTTTGCTTGGAGAAGACTAACTCACTACTCTAGTATCCAACTTGTACTTTGACCAAAGTTAACTATAAAAGTAACTCATTTAGAAAACAAGTAAAAACTTGTAAAGTAAAAACTTGGGATGGGTTCATATAAGAAAAGGTAAGAAACATGGTGCCTTGCCCCAAGGGGCTTTGCACTTTGCAAGAATAATAGCTTGCATTGGTAGTAGCTTGCCTTGGTAGTTCTCAAACGTTCCTCCTCCTCCTCTTGGTAGCAACCTTCTTCCTCGGCGTACTCTCCGGTGCTACCGTCTAAATTTGAATACGAGTATAATTACTCACTAATTCAATGGCTATTCCATACATCACATATAACACACAAACTACTCTATGCACACAAATAAATTAACTAGAGTACATGGGTTGTGGGGTTTACATAGAATTCACTTCTTTGTATTTCATATGTAAATGATAGTTTCCATAGGGTTCTTGAGAAATAATTTCCTCTCATTGAAATCTTCTTAAGATTTAATTTCTCAAACAATCATGGATGAACTCATATTGACCTAAGTCAAATGTTCATCATCATCATTTGTGAAAATGATTTAAATGAGGTGGATCACCTCATACCATTTAAATAACACTACATTTGATTTAAATCTCAAGTAATTCATATAAGAGAGTATGGAACCAGAGGTCCAAACATCCCATGAATCCATGTGAGACAAGTTTAAATGAAGTATAAGACTTCACATAATTTGTTTTTGATAGTTTTGGACAATATCAACTAGTTAAACTAGCCATAATATCCATTCATTAAACCATGGCATGATCATTCAAAGTGACCACACCATTTTATTGCATAAACAATTAGTGTAAGTCAAATGTGAGCTATTAGAGTTGGAATTAACTTAATATCTATTTTGGTTGATTTTTAAGAATTATTTGAATAGGGAAAAGTCCCTGTCTTGTTATTTTTATCACATTTATTCTACAAAGAATCTGACCATGGGGCCAGTGGCATTGGCTAGATATTTTCATTAGCTTTCCAACAACATAAAGTTCACTAAATTTAGTTTAGCCAATTTGAAACTATTCAATTTCAAAGTTTGGGCAGTATTCAAATTCATTTGCAATTTATTAAACCTAGTTTGAATTAAAAAGGCCGGCGGGAAACCAACGTGGGCCGAAACGGTTTGAAAAAGGGAAAACGGCCCAACAGCGAATCCGGTGCGCGCGGGCTGACGACAGTGGGGCCCACCGTCGGTCTCTTTAAACCGCGGTATGGGGACGTGTGGTGCGTTGGATTAGAAGAGATCGGACGGTGCCGGTGCATCGTCTTCTCGGCGAGAGCGAAGTGCGCGGCGAGGGTAGGGTCGGAGAGCTTACGGCGGCTCCAGCGAGGGTTGCGGTGTGCGCGAGGTAGATGTGGACGACGGCGAAGGCTGGTAGCATGGCGGAGCTCGAGGTGGCCTGGATCAATGGCGATTTCTCCGGGCTTCCGCGGCTCCGAGCTTGCGATTGGCCTTGCTCGCGACGATCGAGGTGGCTAACGGTGCGAGGCGAATGGGAGGTGGGGAGTGAGGTGGTGTGCTCAGGTGCTTCCAGGGAACGCTCTATTTATAGGATTGAGCAAGGGTTGCGGGGCAGGGTGGTGGTCGACATGGGCGCGGCGATTCCGGCGAGCGGTCGAGCTAGGCGAGGTGGCTGTCGGGTTCTCCTCTTCCAGGCGAAGCTAGGGGTGGCGCTGGCACGGTCGGGCGGCGTCTGGTTTGGTCGCATTGCTTCCACGACGGCCGCGGCGTTCACGGGATGTGGTCGTCGTCTCCGGCGGCGGCGGTCACGGGTTGGTGCTGGGCGCGTGTCTGGGGCGTCGCGGTGGCAAGGCGCTCAACTCGTTCACGGGGTCCAGGAGGGCTCGAGGTGGTGGCGCGGCGCGTGGCCGGTGCACGTCCACGGCGTGCACTCGCGCGACATGAGCGGCATCCAGGGCGATTGGGCGCGCGTCGTCCGGGCGTTGTCGAGCTCCTCCTCGACCAGGGCGGTGCTAGGCGGCGCTAGGGTAGCACGGTGGCGAGCAACGGCAGGGTGGCCAAGTTGGGGAAGGAAGGGAGAGAGGTGGAGGTGGTCGGGCTCGGGGACATGGCCGGCATGGCCATGCCCTAGCCTCTCCTCTCCTCAGCCTCACTATGCATCACTTAGGGTTTAAGGGGACCAGGGGACACAATGTGATAGATTAGGGTAGTTTAGGTGAGGTAGATTCACTATTTCAAATAGTGTGGAATAGTGTCATATTTGGAAAATGTGAAAAATGTCCAAATTTGAATTAATTCAAAAGGTGAAAGTTTTTGAAATGTGAGTGTTGCTATTAGTTGTAAATGACCAGAGGTGATTTGAGGTGGTGGTGGAAAAATTAGAATTCAAAGATTGGCCAAAATGGCTAAGTGGAGATTGTTGCACTTGTTAAAATGTTGCAACTTTGGATGAGCATAGTTATTGATCAAGAAAGAATTTGGCATGGTGATCTTTACAAAAAGTGTTCACCTTGATGTTGTCTTGGATGAGGTGCAAAGAGTTAGCAAGGTTTAGTTTGAGAAATTTGAATTGCAGGGGCTCAAAGTAGTGATCAGACTAAATTTGGCAGATTTGACCATTATCATATGTGAGTGGGAATTGTGTTTGAATTTCATTTGATTTGTGAAACTTTGATTCCAAAAGTTGTAATAAGTGTTTAATAACATTATTCAACTAATGGTGAAGACCAAATAGGTCTAGGGTCAAAATTTATAAAAATGCCATAGGGCATATGTGAGGGTTTTTAGGGTTTTGCAATTTATGGATTTTCCTCCTTTTTGATTTATTTGGTTGGAGATCTTCATATGATCACACTAGGGTTTTAGAGCATATCAAGTACAAGTAAAATCAATCATCATGGCATATCACTCAAATGCACAAGTCCTATGCATGGTACTATATGCAAATAGAAAAGTTTTTGTTGGTTTGAAAATTTGCTTTCTGGAATTCTCTAACTTTCTTTTTATTGAAATTTGGGGTGTTACAGTGCCCGAAGATATCGTTGTCAAAGAGGTTTACGATTTCCTCGTCACCTTGGCTACTGCCTATCTTGGATCTGCGGTCCATTGATGGGTGCGCCCCCAATGTCTTGGCCAGCATTTGTCGGCGTGGTTTTGGAGTGTTGTGTAGTGAGTGTTTGTTCGGCTCGCTTTACGGTATCTTGTGTTCACTTGAGTGGGTGGAGCCTTGTAGTTTGGGTCTCTATTAGGCTTAGTTGTGAGCTGGTGTGTGTGGATGTGTTGTTTGTGTGGGCTTGACCATATGATTGTGTTGGAGATATGCCCAAGAGGCAATAATAAAATGGTTATTATAATATCTTTGAGTTTATGATAATGTTTACATACCATGCTATAATTGTATTAACCGAAACATTGATACATGTGTGTTATGTGAACAACAAGGAGTCCCTAGTAAGCCTCTTGTATAACTAGCTTGTTGATTAATAGATGATCATCGTTTCATGATCATGAACATTGGATGTTATTAATAACAAGGTTATGTCATTATGTGAATGATATAATGGACACACCCAATTAAGCGTAGCATAAGATCACGTCATTAAGTTATTTGCTATAAGCTTTCGATACATAGTTACCTAGTCCTTATGACCATGAGATCATATAAATCACTTATACCGGAAAGGTACTTTGATTACATCAAACGCCACTGCGTAAATGGGTGGTTATAAAGGTGGGATTAAGTATCGGAAAGTATGAGTTGAGGCATATGGATCAACGGTGGGATTTGTCCATCTAGATGACGGATAGATATACTGGGCCTTCTCGGTGGAATGTCGTCTAATGTCAAGCATATGAATAAGTTCATAAGAGACCACATACCACGGTACGAGTAAAGAGTACTTGTCGAGACGAGGTTGAACAAGGTATAGAGTGATACCGATGATCAAACCTCGGACAAGTAAAATATCGCGTGACAAAGGGAATTGGTATCGTATGTGAATGGTTCATTCGATCACTAAAGTCATCGTTGAATATGTGGGAGCCATTATGGATCTCCAGATCCCGCTATTGGTTATTGGTCGGAGAGAAGTCTCAACCATGTCTACATAGTTCGCGAACCGTAGGGTGACACACTTAAGGTTTGATGTCGTTTAAATAGATATGGAATATGGAATGGAGTTTGAAATTTTGTTCGGAGTCTCGGATGGGATCCAGGACATCACGAGGAGTTCCGGAATGGTCCGGAGAACAAGATTCATATATAGGAAGTCACTTTCCAAGTTTGGAAATGATCCGGTGAATTTATGGAAGGTGGTTTCTAGAATTATCCGGAAATAAATTACTATGGAAGGAGGAGTCTCGGAGGGACTCCACAAACCCTAACCAGCCAACCAAGTGGGAGAGTGGAGTCCATGGTGGACTCCACCTCCTTGGCCGGCCAAGAAAGGGGGAAGGGGAGAGTCCCTGTCCCTCTAGGTTTCGTCCATAAGGCAGTTTTTCTGTTGGGGTCTTATTCGAAGACTTTGGGCAAACCCTTGGGGTTCCACCTATATAATGAGGAGGAGAGGGAGGGGGCAGCCCATGGCTTGGCCGCACCACCCCTGCCCCCTTGAGGCCGGCGCCCATGGCACCCCTCTCCCCAAACCTAGCCCCTCCTCCACCACTCTCCCGCATATGCTTAGCGAAGCTCCGGAGATCTCCATCGACACCGCCACCACGTGCTCCCGGGATTCCAAGGAGGATCTACTACTTCCGCTGCCCACTTCCTCGCCGCGTCATCAACACGAACGTGTGGCCAAGTACGGAGGTGCTGCCGTCTTGGCACCGTGATCAAGATCTTCTACGCGCTTTTGCAAGCGGCAAGTGATCGTCTACCGCAGCAATAAGAGCCTACTCTTATAGGCTTTGGAAATCTTCAAGGGTTAGTCTCGTTCATCCCCTCGTTGCTCCCATCTTCTAGATTGCATCCTGGCTTGGATTGCATTCTCGCGGTGTTATCACCAGAATTTGACCGAGTCAGAGGTGGGCCGCGATCAAGATGGGCTTGAAGAATATACATGGAAGGAATACATGAATCGGCCTTATATGCAAAGTTTGGGCTAGTTCGCCCGTGTATCTGTAATATAGTAGGATACGTATCGATTAGATAGAGTTTGGCTCGTGCCGGTTGGGATTATTCCCACGTTAGAAAGTCTACGGACTATAAATATGTATCTAGGGTTTATGAAATAAACAAAAATCACGTTCACCACAAACCAATCTAGGCGCATCGCCAACTCCCTTGTCTCGAGGGTTTCTTGGGTAAGCATCATGCTGCCTAGATCGCATCTTGCGATCTAGGCGATATATGTTTGTCGCTGTTCATGCGTTGCTCGTACTGAAGCCTTTTGATGGCGAGCAACGTAGTTATCTTAGATGTGTTTGGGTTAGTATTGTTCATCGTATCATATGCCATCGTCGTGCAACCCTGAGACGTCTACCTGCCCTTACACCTATCTTAGGTGTAAGGGCGGCACCCCGCTTGATCATTATTTAGTAGATCCGATCCGTTATGATTGCTCCTTGTTCTCCAAGGATTAGTTTAATATCGCATAGTTAGGCCTTACAAAGCGGGTTGAAGGATCCGGTGGCGCGTAGGGTGTAGTTTGCTAGCCCTAGACAGGATGTTCCGGGGATCAACCTCGTGTTGGTTTTTAGGCCTTGTCTAGGGTCGGTTTACGACCACCGTGCGTGGCCGCCAGGCTCAATCACGAGTAGGATGTTCGTTATGTGGTGAAAACCCTAAATCGTAGTAGGTCGTTTTAGTTTTATTTTGATCAAGCAGGACCACCATATATTCGTACACCTCGTACGGATCATGGGTGGATTGGCTCTTTGAGCCGATTCACGGGACAACCTGAGAGCCGATCGAGGCTCGTATTTAATGTTTACGTGTATGCCATGCAAACTAGCGAGGCATATCCATCACCTTCCTGACCAGGTATAGATCAGGTGGCACGCCCTTGCGGCAGGGACGTGCGTGCCGAGTCTTTGCGGGCCGTCGCTCGGGAGGACCGGGGGCGCGCGATCCGGGAGCCTCCCGGCTCTGTGTGTTGCCCGTGGCGCGCCGGTGGGTTTCGGCCGCAACACATTACGCACGGGTGGAACAATCTGCGACATCAACGCATCGCCATCTACATACGAGATGGCGGAAGGCACTCCGTCACGTACGAGGATCGGCAGGAGCTCAAGAAGAAGTATGATGAGGTCAAAGCAATCCTCGAAGCCGACCTCATCGGCTCTTTTCACAGAACCCGCTCACATGGCATCGGGTGGAAAGGGTTCTCTCACTGCGCGCTCGATGGGTGGACCTGTTCGCCCCGTCGGAACGCACCGGTCCCTGCGTCGGAGATTAACTTCATGGTAGCTCATTCGCTACCGCCATTCGAGAGCCTGGTGAACACTTTGGAGCGTGTCGCTCTTCGGGTGATCCGGGAAATCATGAGGCATCGGTACTCTCCGTCGGGACCAGCTCTCGGGACTTACCAGGAGAGATGCCCTCCCGATCCCGTCCACCGCTGCCATTCGCGTTGGCGGCACCGAAGTGCGAATTCAGGCATCGTCGTCTACAAGATCGGTGGTGACCCTAGTGACTACCGGTTCTTGCATGAGGCGCCCAAGGAGATCCCTCACGGATACACGTGCACATACGTGTTGGACTGCGATAGCTGGGTACTCACAAACCAGGCGCAACAGCGGGGACCTGCTGGAACAACGGGGAGAACCGGGAGCAGGATCTTGAGAAGCGAGACGTGGCTAGCTAAGTATGCCACTCCGACAAACCTCCAGAGCTTGGCTCAGAGCTGGAAAAGCAAGCATGGCTGGCTAAGTATGCCACCCGGCGAATCTTGAGACTCTGCGGCCATCACGCGGATCAGATCAGTACCATCTCGAGAGACCGGTTCGGCATGGTGCCGAAAAGGAGACAATCGGCTATTCCAAGCCGTACCCCAACGAGTGCGAGTTGATCCCGCTACCACCCAAATATCGGCTCCCTGATTTCTCCAAGTTTAATGGATCGGATGGTTCCGGCTCCATCGAGCACGTGGCCGATATTGGCACGTGGGCACGATCTCGGCATCGGATGCTGCGTGTGAGGTTCTTCGCACGGTCCCTCACGGGATCGGCTTTCGGGTGGTACATCGCTGCCACCGAGACTCAATCCGGACTTGGACGATTGGAAGCGATTCCACATGCGGTATCACTGAGGCTTTCGAGGCTGGCATTGCCAATTTGCACAAACGTCGAAGCGCGGAGAAACAGTGTCGAATACGTCCGGCGCTTGGGACCGTTAGGAACCGATGCTATTCGGCTCGTGTTGAAAAAGCAATCGAGTTGGCGGTGGTGGGTCTCGCATCACCGATCAAGGACGTGGCCTCCAAGCGGACTACCCTTCAGGCGCACATGGTGCGAAGGCATCGATATATGAACGCACCACCCGGATGTATACGGGATAAATTCAAGTGTGCGGTGGTCCTGGTTGAGCGAGATGAAGACGAAGGCTCTGCGGGAGATCAGAGGTAGCGGTGGCTGAATGGACTGGGGGCAAGCCCCGTGTCCTGCAAGTGGGTTAAGCCACAAGGTCCTCCCAGAGGGTTTGACTTCGACGTTACCAAAGCTGAGCGGATTTTCGACCTCTTACTTAAGGAGAAGCAATAAAGGTACCAGAAGGCCACAAGATCCCCACGGCGCGGGAGCTGAAAGCATACCTGCAAGTGGCATAACACGTTCACCCATGCCACCAATGCAGGGTGGCGGCAGCAAGTCCAAATGGCGATAGAACAAGGGCGTCTATTTTCAACCAGTACGCCATGAAAGTCGACACACACCCTTTCCCCGCCGTTAACATGGTGGAGTGCACTTACCCTGGAGGGTGTCAGCCAGGATTCTCGTTCAATATCAACATGGTAGGGCCTGGACACCACTCTGGTAAGGACGGAGACGAGGGTAGCTGCTCTCGTAGCAAGGACACAGAGGAAGCCGTTTCACGTGATCGGCTCCGTCACGATGGCAAGCGCTACATCACAGAGGGAGTAGTGAGGAATGTGAGATATCAGCGACCTCTCTCGATCACCTCCTCAACAAGTATGTGAGTCAATATGACCAACGCCGACGACCCAACGACGATGGTGAAAGAGATCGTCTGGCTGGGACGCCAGGAGACATCGTCGGCATGATCGCGACGAGGAGAGATATGAGCGCCATGCCAAGGAAAAGTCAAGAGAGCAAGACGACGAGGATAGGCACTGGGACTGTCCTTTCTTCTTGCTGGGATTCAGGAATGAGCTGATTGCCTACAATTGGCAACTGCCCTAGTAGAGCGAGAAGAGGAAGGATGCAGCTAACGTGTCCGTGTTCCAACGTCTAGGGCCTCTCCCGCCTCGGAACAAGCACGCTGAGTCCTCTCGGGTGGAAGATCTCGAGGGTGGAAGACGATGAAGAAGAAGATAAGTACCACCGGCAAGGTGGTGCCCGATGGACTCGGCCGTTCCCAAAAGCGTAGGGTTCGGCGGCTACGTGGTTTGGAGGAAGCGAAAGGTTATACGCACACGTTGAGGAAGGCGCGGCCTGATCTGGCCGCTAAAATTCAGCGAACCCTGGACGAAGAAGGTCGGCCACAAAGGAAAGAGTGGCGCCCAGACAAAAGAAAGCCGATGATGAAACGTCGGCTGGCACAAACATGGTGTTCATCCTTCCGACGGTGTTTAGTGCTCCAGGATTAGACGAGCACTGTGGCACAACACTGCGGGCCACGGCCAGTTATCTTTGAGAAGCCACGAGAAGAGGAGCTAAGACATCGAAGGCCCTGTACTTGCGAGGTTATATCGATGGGCAGCCTGTAAACAAGATCTTTGGTGGACACGGAGCGGCAGTCAACATTATGCCATACTCCATGCTACGTCGGTTGGGACGCTCTAGCTCGGATCTGATCAAGACCAACGTGACATTGAGCGATTTCAACGGCCAAGCATCTAACGCACAAGGTGTTCTGAACGTGGATCTGACCGTAGGAAGGAAAACCATCCCTACGACGTTCTTTATTGTCGATAGCAAGAGCACCTATGCTGTCCTGCTAGGAATAGATTGGATCCACGCCAACTGTTGCATTCCATCCACGATGCACCAATGCGTAATACAGTGGGATGGAGATGAAGTAGAGGTCGTCCATGCGGATGACTCAGCGAGATTTCAGGCGGCATGAGCAGCAGGAGACAACGGGCCAGAGAAACCACTCTCGAGGCATCAATTTGGACGGCTAACGAGCGCATCGACGTGAACGGACGGGGTTAGGCTGGTCTTATCCACCGGCCTGACCGTATAGCAAGAACAAACCTATGGACAAACATGGCAAGGCCGATCCGTGGGATCGGCCCCAAAGATCTGTGGAGGAACATTGCAAAACCTTCATTGAGCGATTCAGTCAACGTGGAGGCCGATTCCAGCAATCGGCCAAAATTATCCTCACCACACGTGTTCATGTGTTCAACGTCGATCTAATGGGCAGCGGTTTTACGTCGGCTGATGAGCTGGAAAAAATCAACATTGGTCCCACGGAGCCGACGTTCAAATACGGTGCCTTGGCTAACTACGAGCCGATATCCGCGATTCAGATTCGGGGGGCACTTAATCGATGAACATGTGCGATACATGTGCGGTGAAATATTGGGGGCCGATAGAAAATCTCAAGATAAAACAGCCGATGCACGGACATCGACTTTAGAGCTAAGAAACAAAGCCGATGCGCAGCCATCGACTCTAGTACAATTACACAGGATCTACCCGCTGCGTGTTCAAGACGCGGATTTTCACCTAGTCGGTCTTCAGTTCAGCTTCGAGGCCTTCTGCTTCTTTGAGGGAGTGAACAATGAGAGCTTCCTCAGCTGCAATGAGCCGATTTTGGTGCCCGAACTTTCTCTTCGAGGACTTCCAACCCTTTACGCCAGTTCAGCACTGTAACGTCGGTTTGGCATGCAAGGCAGCCTTTTGCTCATTAAGCCGTTGGTGTTTCGTCTACAATATCGGCTTTCAACGAAGAGAGGCGATCGATGGGGGCAAGTTTGGCTGGCTCGGCATGGTGGTTGTCTCGAATTACCTGAGTTCAAAGCCCTTTGTCTGATCTGTGCATCTTCACCGCTATTCTCGCCTTGACTGAGGCTCGGGGGCAGCTGGCCTGGTAGATGCTCTGTTTTAGGAGCCGATTGGGGTGTCATCGGCTGGTCCTTCGTCGCAACCTTCTTCAAAAATGGGAGTTCGTGCAGAAGAGGATCACTGGAGCTGGTGGGAGGAATTTAAGGGCTCTCTTGAAGGCAAGGGTCTTCCACATTATCCACCAGATCTCAAAGTCATCAGTTGAAGAGTTGAAGGATAGATTGTGAAGAACCGATGCGTTGTTATCGGCTCATTGAGCATTGGCTAAGTGAACAATCGGCAAAGTCGGTATGAGGGGAATCGGCTAAATTAGCTTAAAGGAAATCGGCAAAATCAAGCGGAAATTCTTCATTGATAAATAGGATTTCTTACATAAAGAGCTGATTGCTCTCAAAAGGAAATACTAGGGGTACATTGCCCCATCTACTACGCTGATCCTATGCTAAGGGTCCTATCTACGGGCGTCGGCTCGTCGTCGCCGTGGCCGGCCATCGGCGCTACGCGGGCTCAAATCGGCTGCTGCGGCGCCGCCGGCGGGCCCTCGTTGTCCTCGTCCTCCTCGTCGTCGTCATCGTCGCGAAGTCGGCTGCCAGGGGCCGCGGTGCGCTTGGCCGGCGGTTCGTCGGAGGAGGTGTCGTCCTCCTCCTCCTTCTCCTCTCTCCTCCTCGGAGGTGAAGTCATCACGGGGAAGCGATCGTCGCCGCTCTCCTCCTCCGTTCCCGTCGGCGAGCGGAGGTCACTTTCCCCGTCGGTCGAGGACTTGTCGTCCTCGGACCAGACGAAATCATGGCTGGATTCCTCCCGGCTTCGATGGCGCGGCGGATGTTGGCGCATGGGCCTCCTTCGGGTTCCACTCCGGCGTCGGCTCGCGGGAGGAGGAGGATTGGGTGGAAGGACCCGATGAGGCGAGGAGGAAGAAGACATGGTGGCGCAGGAGGGCTTTTGGAGTGCTAATGCGAAGGGGATGAAGAAGCAAACTGTTTGGAGCGGTTAAATAAAAGGGGATATAGTGGAAATTCAATGCCATAGCAGTTTCCGAGGAAGTGGTGCCCAACGAAAAAAAAATTGCCAGGGCACGCAGAAGTGGAAGAGGCAAGGCATCATGATGGAGGATACTGCGGCGGTTCTGCCACGACATGACCCGACGAAGAAAAATGAGTGATTTTGGAATTATCAATTCCAAAACCGGGGGCATGTGTTATCACCAGAATTTGACCGAGTCGAGAGGTGGGCCGCGATCAAGATGGGCTTGAAGAATATACATGGAAGGAATACATGAATCGGCCTTATATGCAAAGTTTGGGCTAGTTCGCCCGTGTATCTGTAATATAGTAGGATACGTATCGATTAGATAGAGTTTGGCTCGTGCCCGGTTGGGATTATTCCCACGTTAGAAAGTCTACGGACTATAAATATGTATCTAGGGTTTATGAAATAAACAACAATCACGTTCACCACAAACCAATCTAGGCGCATCGCCAACTCCTTGTCTCGAGGTTTCTTCGGGTAAGCATCATGCTGCCTAGCGATCTAGGCGTATACGTTTATTCGCTGTTCATGCGTTGCTCGTCCGCCTTTTTGATGGCGAGCAACGTAGTTATCTTAGACGTGTTTGGGTTAGCATTGTTCATCGTATCATATGCGTCGTCGTGCAACCCTGTACGTCTAGCGCCCTTACACCTATCTTAGGTGTAAGGGCCCCGCTGATCATTATTTAGTAGATCCGATCCGTTATGATTGCTCCTTGTTCTCCAAGGATTAGTTTAATATCCGCATAGTTAGGCCTTACAAACGGGTTGAAGGATCCAGTGGCGCGTAGGGTGTAGTTTGCTAGCCCTAGACAGGATGTTCGGGGATCAACCTCGTGTTGGTTTTTAGGCCTTGTCTAGGGTCGGTTTACGACCACCGTGCGTGGCCGCCAGGGCTCAATCACGAGTAGGATGTTCCGATTATGTGGTGAAAACCCTAAATCGTAGTAGGTCGTTTTAGTTTTATTTTGATCAAGCAGGACCACCATATATTCGTACACCTCGTACGGATCATGGGTGGATCGGCTCTTTGAGCCGATTCACAGGACAACCGAGAGCCGATCGAGGCTCGTATTTAATGTTTATGTGTATGCCATGCAGGAAACTAAGCGAGGCACATCCATCACCTTCCTGACCAGGTATAGGTCGGGTGACATCTGCACCGACATCGGACGTGCGTGCGAGTCTTTGCGGGCCGTCGCTCGGAGGGACCGGGCCAGCCCGCGATCCTGGAGCCTCCCGTCTCTACTGTGTTGCCCGTCGCTGCTCGCCGGTGGGTTTCTGACCGCAACACGCGGTAGGAAAATTTTTGTTTTCTATGCAACGTATCCCTACAATGGTATCAGAGCCAGGTCTATGCATAGATGGTTGCACAGTAGAACACAATGGTTTTGTGGGCGTTGATGCTTTTGTTGTCTTTAGTTTGAATACTTTGCATCTTTGTGGCATAGTGGGATGAAGCGGCCCGGACTAACTTTACATGACGCGTTCATGAGACTTGTTCCTCGTTCGACATGCAACTTGTATTGCATAAGAGGCTTTGTGGGTGTCTGTCTCTCCTACTATAGTGAAGATTCAATTTACTCTTCTATTGACAACATTAGTATCACCGTTGTGGTTCATGTTCGTAGGTAGGTTAGATCTCTCTCGAAAACCCTAAACCACGTAAAATATGCAAACCAAATTAGAGACGTCTAACTTGTTTTGGGTTTGGTGATGTGATATGGCCATAATGTGATGATGAATATGTATGAGATGATCATTATTGTATTGTGGCAACCGGGAGCCTTATGGTTGTCTTTGGTGCTCATGTTGAGTAGTATTTCAAAGTAGTTGTAATAGTTGCTACATGAGGTGAACAACCATGAAGACGACACCATGGACCTTGACGCTACGCAACGATGATGGAGATCATGCCCGTTGATGATGGAGATCATGTGTGGAGATGAAGATCAAAGGCGCAAAGAAAAAGCCATATCATATCACATATGAATTGCATGTGATGTTAATCCTTATGCATCTTATTTTGCTTGAACGCGACGCGCATAAGATGATCCCTCACATTAATATCAAGATAATAAAGTGTTCTCCCTCGTATGCACCGTTGCCAAAGTTCGTCGTTTCAAAGCATCTCGTGATGATCGGATGTGATAGATTCAACATTCATATACAACGGGTGTAAGCCATGTTGCACACGTGGAATACTTGGGTTTGTGACGAGCCTATGTACAGACATGGCCTGGGACAAAGAGAACCGAAAGGTTGAACACGAGTCATATGGATGATATGATCAACATGTTGATGTTCACCATTAGCTACATCATCTCACGTGATGATCGGTTTTGGTGTAGTGGATTTGGATTATGTACCACTTAACAACTATGAGGATGTTGTATTAAGTGGGAGTTCATTATAATTAGATTAAAACATGAACTAATTATCATAAACGTCTGGAGTAGTATTTTGAATTAATTTTGTAGTTGGCATCGTTTTTCTATGCTTAGTCTGTTATTGAGATAGAAATCTTGTTAAAATCGACAAGAAACTTTATGGATTGGTACCGTATTGTTAAAGAATCAAGAAGTGATTAAGTCCTATAGCAAACTTTTAGTAAACCTCACATTGTTGATTCAAAGAGCTATGGTTTCAATTAGTACATAAAGTTATCTTGTCCGTGAAACTCGAAGTTCAAATCTGTTTGAAAAGTAAGGAGCTGAAAATTTAGTTTCATAATCAAGGTATGAGATATATATGATATCTAAGACCTTATTGCAAGATGATAGAATATAATTTGGTGAGACTACATAAATTCATAAGTTTTATGGGAATGTACGAAGGTTGAAGGCGCGTCCCAATCCTCCAACTATTGGGGCACTAACAATATTCGCATATCCATGAAGTTATCATCCTTAGTATGCACCGTTGACTCGTCGTATCGAAGCATCACGTGATGATCGGGTGTTATAGATTCTACGTGTGCATACAACGGGTGCAAGCCAGTTGCACATGCGAATAAAGGTTAAAGCATACGAGTCTAGCATGTATGAGACATGGTCTCGGAAAGTCATCATGATACAATGGATAAAATTATGAGTGAAATTGTTCATCATATTACAAGGTTACTAATAGTGAAATACGGAACACTTGTCATATGATGATCAACTTCAAAGTAAGAACCTCAAAAGTTATTGGTATTTGACCAACAAACCTAGAAGTTATTGATGTTGAAGTGTTTTTCTGAATAATGAGGAAAGCTAAAAGAGAAATTACAAAAGATTATTGGCAGAAAGAAAGAAAAGACTAGAAAGTCTAGCTCAGGTGTATATAAAAGATATACATGTTATGGATGTATTCCTCGTTTGGTCACACAATGAAATTCTTGGGTATTTATACCATATTGGTTGGTATGAAGTGTCATACAAAACAACGCAATACAAGAATAAAATGGCCTAAGTGACTGACAAGGAATATGATAGGAATGCACGTCTGGAACAAAAATAAAATGTTATTATGTTCATCGTTGGCATTCTATCTAGCCCTTAGAATTTATAATAAAGAACTTAATAATTGTTATTTTGCTCTTGTCAAATAAAAACAATGAGTTGTTCAAATTATGACATTACTCCATGTACGATGGATAAGTTATTATAAATTTTAATGGTGAAACACACATACATAACACTGACGCTAAAATGCCGTAAGGCAAATGATTTGAATTCCACTTATTTGTGGAACCACCATTTAGGTCATATTAGAAAGGAACGCATGAAGGAACTCCATGCAAATGGATTTTTGGAGTCATTGGATTTGTTGAATCGTTTGGCGCTTGCAAAATCTTTTCTAAAAAGTAATGACTGAAATACCGTTCATAGGCCAAGAGTTGAACGGGCAACTAACTTAGTGAAAACATACATAATGATATATGTGGTTCACTGGGTATAGTTGTGTGCGGGAGATTCTTCTACTTCATGAAAACTTTCAACAATGAATTGAGTATATATGTGGATATATTCAATAAGAAAGAAGTTTGAAACATTTGAATGGATTCAAATAAATTTCAGCATGAAGTGGAAATCATCGTAATAGAAAAGTCAAATATCTATGATTGGATCATGGTGAAAATATTTGAATTACGAGTTTTAGCAAACATTTAAAAGAGTCATGAAGTTGTTCTACTACTCACATTTCTTGGAGTATCATAATGATGATATAGTATCCGAGAGATGTATCCAAACCTTGTTGGATTAATGATGAGATAAAATATTATGACGCCATTATATTTTTGTGGATTATGCTTTAGTGACTACCGCTTTTACACTGAATAGAGCATCATCATGATCCGTAGAAATGACACCATACGAGTTATGGCATGGGTATGAACCCTAATAGTCCTTTCTTAAATTTTGGTATGCATAGCATAAGTAAATAAGTTTACAACCAAAATCGGATGAATGTCTTTGTTGGTTATCCTAGAGAATTTATTGGGAATTCTTCCCACTATGGAGACAAAGACAAAAGTGTTTGTCAATGTTTCTTATTTCCAAGAAATTGTTTTTAGCGAAATTTTTGAGTGGGAGGACAATAGAACTTGATAAAGTTTATGAACCTGAGCATAATGATCAAAGTAGCGCAGCATCGGAATTGGTTCCGGAAGCGGTCACGACGATCATGGCTCCCATGACTACAAAGTGTTTTAGCCATGGAGATCGAAGTACATATTGAACCTTGTAGGTATGGTTTACTTTGTGATCAAATAAATGATTTGTGGACAAAGGATTGATTTTGAACAATGATAAACCAACTACAAACAAAGAAGTTATGATGGGCCCTGACTCCGTTAAAATAACTATATGCCATAAAATCCAAGATAGATAAATACTTTTTGAAAGTAAATAGATCTATAAAATTGATGGACTTGGATGAAATATCCTTGAAGAAGCTCGACTTGTCGAAAAGTTGTTTACGACAAAGTTCAAAGAGTTGACTACGATAAGATTAGATCTTCCGTAGCAATGCTTATAATCTATGTGGATTATTCTAGTAATCACTACATATTTTTTTTATGAGATATGCTAGTAGGATGGCAAAATACATTACTTATCAGACGTGTGTATTAAAGGTGTAGGGATGAAGCTTGCTACCCGCATGGGTAGCTACACACCCATGCAGTATACCAATATGCAAGCCATATTAACTTGTTTTAGCTCGGTTTCCTAGTAGAACGTGGAATTCTAGTGTATAAAAGTGGTTTCCAAATTTTGATTTGAACTTTTTTTTGTCAAAGTCAACTCAATATTCAAAAAGTCAATGCAAAATACATTGGTGAGTTGACTTTGATAAAAAAATATTCATATCAAAATTCGGAAACCACTTTTGTACACTAGAATTCCACGTTCTACTAGAAAACCGAGCTAAAACAAGTTAATATGGCTTGCTGCATGGGTGTGTAGCTACCCATGCGGGTAGCGAATGCACTCTCTAAAGGTGTATACAAGATACAACCAATTGTTTTGCTAGTCCGTGGAATACTAGATAGGTATACAAACTTCAATTGGATGAAGTGAGTATCACGGAGTTGGAATCTTCACCAGATGAAATAGTCAAAGAGTTTTTGATTTCATCAAAGACGATGAAGAGGCTTGCATTTGCAAGAAATTAAGTGGGAGCGCTGAGACATATTTATAATACTTTATGTAGATGACATATAGTTGGTTATAAATGATGTAATTATATACTTGATTAAAAAGGTTTCATTGAGAAATTTCAATGAAAGGATATGGACTGAAACATATTTAGTGTCAAGATCTATGAAGATAGATTGAAACACATAATAAGTTTAAGTCAAAGTACATAGAATGGATATTGAAGTAGTTCAATATAGAAATATTAAGAAAATGTTCTTGTCATGTGAAGGTTTAACAAGACTTGAGTGTATCTGACACTCGATGAGTAAAAACACATGAGTAATTTTAGATCATGAATAATATGTACATAATCAGATATCTTGTGCTCTAAAAGGTTAGGAGCATATACCGGAATGATTCATGTGATGATCATTGAAAAACAGTAAGAATATTCTTGAGTACTTAAGAAAAACCAAGAATATATATAGTTTTTGTATGAAGAAATGACAAACAAATCGCTGTAAAGTGTTGCACCGATATTTGTTTTGTCACATATGAAAATAAAATTTCAAATTCAAATTAGACTAAGTGTTGTTTAAAAGGTAGCACAATGAGCTAGAAGTTGTCTATGCTAGATTTAAGAAGAGTTCTAAATATTGTGACGGATTCTACAAAAGAAGGCAGAGTATGTCATTGTTTTGATGACAAAGGATGTTAAGTCAAGAGGTTCTTTTAGAACTTGGTGTAGTTAGACAGAGTTAGAACTTTGAAGCTACATTGTGTGTGACAATATTAGTGACATATTTCGGACACGGAATTAAGGTTCCACCAGAAGACCAAACATATTTAATGCCGACTCATTTGGAAATGAGTGATGCGTTGAGAGACGCAAATTAATTACAAAATACATACGGTTCTGAGCATGTCAGATCCGTTGACTAAAACCTCTCCGTGAGCAAAACATGATAAAGGAAGGCCAAGGTGTTATATCTTTACAAATGTAAACTAGATTATTGACTCTAGTGCAAGTGGGAGACTGTTGGAGATATGCCCAAGAGGCAATAATAAAATGGTTATTATAATATCTTTGAGTTTATGATAATGTTTACATACCATGCTATAATTGTATTAACCGAAACATTGATACATGTGTGTTATGTGAACAACAAGGAGTCCCTAGTAAGCCTCTTGTATAACTAGCTTGTTGACTAATAGATGATCATCGTTTCATGATCATGAACATTGGATGTTATTAATAACAAGGTTATGTCATTATGTGAATGATATAATGGACGCACCCAATTAAGCGTAGCATAAGATCACGTTATTAAGTTATTTGCTATAAGCTTTCGATACATAGTTACCTAGTCCTTATGACCATGAGATCATATAAATCACTTATACCGGAAAGGTACTTTGATTACATCAAACGCCACTGCGTAAATGGGTGGTTATAAAGGTGGGATTAAGTATCTGGAAAGTATGAGTTGAGGCATATGGATCAACAGTGGGATTTGTCCATCCCGATGACGGATAGATATACTCTGGGCCCTCTCGGTGGAATGTCGTCTAATGTCAAGCATATGAATAAGTTCATAAGAGACCACATACCACGGTACGAGTAAAGAGTACTTGTCAGGAGACGAGGTTGAACAAGGTATAGAGTGATACCGATGATCAAACCCCGGACAAGTAAAATATCGCGTGACAAAGGGAATTGGTATCGTATGTGAATGGTTCATTCGATCACTAAAGTCATCGTTGAATATGTGGGAGCCATTATGGATCTCCAGATCCCGCTATTGGTTATTGGTCGGAGAGAAGTCTCAACCATGTCTACATAGTTCGCGAACCGTAGGGTGACACACTTAAGGTTTGATGTCGTTTAAGTAGATATGGAATATGGAATGGAGTTCGAAGTTTTGTTCGGAGTCTCGGATGGGATTCAGGACATCACGAGGAGTTCCGGAATGGTCCGGAGAACAAGATTCATATATAGGAAGTCACTTTCCAAGTTTGGAAATGATCCGGTGAATTTATGGAAGGTGGTTTCTAGAATTATCAGGAAATAAATTACAATGGAAGGAGGAGTCTCGGAGGGACTCCACAAACCCTAACCACCAACCAAGTGGGAGGGTGGAGTCCATGGTGGACTCCACCTCCTTGGCGGCCAAGAAAAGGGGAAGGGGAGAGTCCCTGTCCCTCTAGGTTTCGTCCATAAGGCAGTTTTTCTGTTGGGGTCTTATTCGAAGACTTTGGGCAAATCCTTGGTGTTCCACCTATATAATGAGGAGGAGAGGGAGGGGGCAGCCCATGGCTTGGCCGCACCACCCCTGCCCCTTGAGGCCGGCGCCCATGGCACCCCTCTCCCCAAACCCTAGCACCCTCCTCCACTATCTCGCATATGCGCGAAGGCGGGATCCAGGAGGATCTACTACTCCGCTGCCCGGAGCGGGGAGAAGGATGTCGTCATCAACACCGAACGTGTGACCGAGTACGGAGGTGCTGCCCGATCGTGGCACCGTGATCAAGATCTTCTACGCGCTTTTGCAAGCGGCAAGTGATCGTCTACCGCAGCAATAAGAGCCTACTCTTATAGGCTTTGGAAATCTTCAAGGGTTAGTCTCGTTCATCCCTCGTTGCTCCCATCTTCTAGATTGCATCTTGGCTTGGATTGCGTTCTCGCGGTAGGAAATTTTTTGTTTTCTATGCAACGTGTCCCTACAGATTGTAGGTTTTTGCCGGGTTTTGTCCTAAAAACTAGACACTCTTTTCTTAATTAATAAATGAGATAAAGTTTTTGCCTGTGTTTAAAAAAAAAAATTGTTTGATAGCTAGCTTCATACTACCTGCATTCCAAGGCTTAAGGTTTATATTTTTTCGAAAAGTTAAACAAAGTAAAGTTTGACCAAAATTTTAGAATAATTAATCAATAAATATGATATTTTGTAGATACCATGTGAAAATATATTTAGTTATCTATCTACTGATATTGAATTTGTATTTTGCATGTTAATGATTTTTTATAAAGACTTGATCAAACTTGACATAGTTTGACTTTCTAAAAAAAATTATCCTTAAACCTTGGGATGGAGGTAGTATACTTTTTAAAAACATATTCTTAACAATAAAAATTCAACATATGTTTTCAACATGATCAGCCTTGATTAGATATATGTTTTACCAAATATTCTTTTTCTACAACATACTCAAGAATTCATAATAATCACGTAGCTTCAGGGAACTCATTTATAAATACGATATTTGAAATCTCAATTTTTTACAAAATATCATGATTGGATATTTATATTTTGATAGATATATTTGTCTACAATGTACTCATAAATTCATAATAACTATCTAGCTTCAGGGAACTCATTTAAAAAAAGACACAATATTTGGAACCTCAAAAAATCGTAAAATATATACATGTGCATATGGTGCTAATTACCTACTTGTTCATCTCTGGCCAGCGACAATGTGTGGATAGACTCGTGGGCGCGGATCGACATAGCCATTCTTTTTTGGGTTGTAGTACATATATGGAGCGTATGGCTTTTGGGGTTCTTAGGGGGACTCAGCTCAAGCCCAAAAGATGTCTCCGGCTTCAGCAGCGCTTATTTGGATGTGAAGCCAACCGTAGTGCAATTCAAGAAACTGCCCGAGATCAGTTTTTCGAGCTTCTACTAAAAACTAGCCTACGTATGGTATCATCACATATGCAATGCATATATCAAATTTAGGGACGTTCTAGACATTTCACAACTTAACAAACCTAATAAGCCAAAATTGCATAAGCCCAAAAGGATAGGAGGAACCATTTCTTAGAACTTCTTCCCACCATATTTTTTTCCCACTGAAACCTATAAACCGGCTTATGGATAAGTAGAAGTCTAAAAGAAGTCAGCCTTAGTAATGCCGCCTTAACCAGTAGAGATTTTTTTTGCCTCCTGTGTTCCAGTATTCCCTTTATTTTTAAAACATAAAAAATCATTTATGCAGGTCTTAAAGAAATGAAAATAATTCTGCATGTACTCATTAATGTATCCTACAAACATGCAAAATCTTAATTTGAAACACTTTGTATTTTGAGCTATAGAAAAATTAAACAATATGGATCTAACATTTCTTATTTTCAAAACTGCAAATTTAGAAGATTTCATCATTATTGTGTGGCCTGGAATTTAAAGAAATTGGATTTGCAACGTTTTAGGTTCATAGAGAAAAAAAAATGAACTGTAGGCTTATAGGATAGGTAGTATACGAAAACTGCAAACGGAGGTCCAGCTACATGTAACTCTTTATTTTTAAAAATTTCGAAATCATAGTTTTAAGTTTTAAAAAAAATTGAAAAAATATCTAGATGTAGACAATGATGAAATTTACAAACGTGCAGAATCTTAATGTGAAATTCTTTGTATTGTAGACTACACAAAAATGAAAAATTCTGACAGATTTTATAGTTTTGAAATATGCACTATTCACTATTCTCGGATCCACACATTTGTCATTTTTGTGTAGCCTAAAGTACTAAGAATTTCAAATTGAGATTTTGCATGTTTGTAGATCCCATCATTGGCTACATCCAGGATTTTTCAGAATTTAAAAAAAACTTAAAAATATGATTTTCAAATTTTTAAAAATATAGAGCTACATATAGCTCGGCCTCCATTTGTCCACTGAACTGCAAACGAAGGCCGAGCTCTTTATTTTCAAAAATTTGGAAATCATAGTTTTAAAATAAAAAGAGTACTGGAGCTTGGGAGCCCATACTATTTTTCGCGGCTCAACCCAAAAGCGCCGATTAACGGTTTTGTCCCGGCACATCAACTTTAACCTACACCTGTTCTTGCTAGACTACACAGAGTCACAGGTGGAAGACATTAGGCAATAGCTGACATACTACGTCCATGTATGAGGTGGGTTCTAGATTGCATTTTGGTAATTTTGTTTAGGTCTCATGGGGAGTATTAGAACAAGGCCGCCTGATAATAATTGATTAAGAGCTACAAGTTGCTGCCAGCCGTCAGAGATTAAACAAGCTTGGATGCCCTGTAGCGGATACTTGGCATGCTGCCCGTAAATGGGAACGAAAGCGATATCATACACACGAGAGCTCAGTCGGTGTGAAAATGGCCTGTCAACATCCACGAGTCAGAAATCTCATGATAATTAGAATATCTGCAGAAATGAAAATGAAGAAAAAAAGTATTAGGGATCAAGTAAGCAGCTTTCGTAGGTCTCCTAATGACTCTTATTAGAGTTTTGTTAAAGAATGTTGTGCTATACGTGCATAGAACGCAGAACGC
Organism: Lolium multiflorum; assembly: GCA_030979885.1. Classification (NCBI taxonomy): domain Eukaryota; kingdom Viridiplantae; phylum Streptophyta; class Magnoliopsida; order Poales; family Poaceae; genus Lolium; species Lolium multiflorum. The sequence continues at coordinate 94,509,517 of CM061750.1, read as the reverse complement.
CATGGCACATGCGCCGTTTCGACAATTTTATTATGGACTAATTCTACGACAGTTTTGCATTATACCATGTGTACTGCGTACCTGACCCGAAAAGGCTGGTAATTCAAGTAAAAAATGCAAGTTCATCAAAAGAAGTATGATCGGTGTTACATCAGTAAATGATTTTGATTTTGGGCAGCACAAAAGCGGGTGATGTTGCGCTTAGACAGCGGTAGATCCAAGGTGACGTTTATACAAAGTTTGTAGCTACTAACATACCTACTTGAACCACACATTTTTGTGCTACAAAAATCTCCTAAAATTCTAAGTGATACCTATAACATGAGAAAAGAGATTCATGAGTAAACGTTCCTGCGGTGTACATCCACCGCGTCGACGTCGGCGTGAGTCACCGCGGAATGCTGCTGTGGGGTCTCGGTGATAGATGCAATGTGATGGGCTCGCGCAAGGTGGAAACGTTGTCGGGCGTCATGGTGGCATCGACGACAGATCTGGCAAGGGATATACGGAGCTTTCACCCTGAAGATGGACCAAAGGTTTATGATGGTTATAATTTATGAAGCAACGGCACAAGGCACTAGCCAAGGGTCTGCTAAACCGGTTGTATACTCCTGTTTTCGCCATAGGATGACTTAGGGATGCCCCCGGTTAATTAGCTAGTGGAGCGTTGTTTTGTGTTTTTAGGCCGGGCAAGAGCTCCTGACGGCATGTTGTTTCACCCATTTGTTGGACGTGTAGGTGTTGAGTGGTGGCTTCGAGTCTTATGATATATGCTTTTGACGGATCTTTTTTGAATAAAGTTAAATAAAAATCATATGCATTGCTTTGATGCAGAGCATGGGGCTTCGTCTCCATTTCGAAAAGAAAAAGTAAACGTTCCTAGAAACAAGCTAGGTCTGTACTAGTCCCATACGTGAGAGGGCATTGTTGAAATATAGTGACTTCGTCCCTCTCTCCATCAATCTGGCCTTTCCGGTTATCTGATTGGTGCATATATTTTACACTTACCCGCCATTTGAATTGTGTACCGCTTAATGCATGTAATCCTATATTTGAATTGGATTTGAATTGTTTGCCGTTAAAATCTGGTTTTAAAATTTTATATCACGTATATGCATCTTATATTAAGGTTGTCAAGTTTTTTAAAAATTTCTCTGTCATAATTTTAATTATTATACTTTTCTTAGGTATAGTAGAAAAGCACTCCTCATATAGTTCTTTCATTGTTTTTGTTTTCTAAAATGAAGGCAAAATCTTTACCTCGTCTCACTGGTTACGAAAGAGTTTTACAACTTCAACATTATGAAGGAGCCAATTCCTCCTATAAATGTTGAATGACTACCCGGCCAACCAGGCCATCCCCGGGGGCAAATCAATCTGAATCGCACGTTTCTACTGCTACAGTAAATTTGCTCTCCCACTTTTCACTCTAACCGTTGGATCTGTAACTTCATTTTTGACTTGTTCAGCTTCTTGTCGAGTCCATGACGCCTGGGGCCAGTCGCGTATGGGGTCGGCCCGCAGAGACAGCCCCGCACGCTTGTTCCCGTCGCTTTTCTTCGACTTCCACTCGCATCGCCTTGCTTTTCGCGTGTGCGTGGGAGCAGCCGGTGAAAGTGAAACCTAGATCGATGAAACACTTTCCCCAATCAGCCGCCTCCTCCCCAATCCAATCCTCTCCTCGTCTCCTCCCCAATCACCGTCTCTTTCCTCCTCTCCAATCCCCGCTTCCATCACCACGCAGGGCTGTGAAGAGGAGACGGGTAGAGGCGCGCAGGAGGAGCCTCTGCAGGACCGCGTCCTGGAGGAGGGCGGCGGGACTAGACGGGATGACAGCGGGAGGAGGCGTTGCAGAAGCAAGGCGGCGGCGCGTCGCCACAACCGGCTGGTGCTCGAGCCCGCCGCCTCTTCGCGCTTCTCGCTGACTCCTCGCGTCACCTGCTCGTCAGCCGCCCCCAAGTCAGATGACGATGCGAATCAGTGGAGGAGGAGACCATGGAGGAGAGGAATGATGCATGCAGATGCCGTCGTTAGCGACGGAGCGCTAGCGGCGGGCGACGACCGGGCCAGGAAAGTCCATCTCGTCCCTCTCCTCTCGGTCTCTCTCTTCTGCACTCTGGGCGACGACCCCAGTGCCTCTGCTGCACCTCTTTGCTTCTTCCCCCGATAGCCCACTGGTATTTGCCCCCTTCTCTTAGTTCTCCACCTGAATCCACTTTAATTTGCCTGCTTAGGGTTACTATATCTATATGATTCACCTGAAAGATTTTCCAGGTGAAGAGATCCCCTTTTTGGATCATGAAGAGCATGGAGCTTCTCAGGTTTTCGAGGGAAATTCTGCGGAGTCTGATTACCGTCAGGTGGTTCTACGCTTCTTATCTTCTGAGGTAATCAAGTGTGGAAACTGAGCTTTATTGGTTTCTGCCCCCTTGATATGATTCTCTCCTCTTCAAATTTATTTTTCTTATGCAGATAGGGTTTGAGTGTGCAAAAGATTTTCATAGCAATGGCAATTGCAGAATTGGTGTTGTCCATGGTTACTATGGCCTGAAGGTATACAGAACCTTCACACCTCTCTTTCCCTTCTCTCTTCTCATGTAATCTTTTTTACTCCACTTGATATGCCCGTCTTTTACTTTAACTCTAGACTGAATTAATTATGTTACAACATTATTACGGTATAATTTTGTAAATATCTGACAATTTTATGCACCGTTATCCACGGCAATTCAAATCTCGAATGGCATGTATTTATATGGATTTGAGGCGAACCAACTGATTCTACCTTGCTGTCGTATCATTGTAAGTCGCTCTAATCCTTTGCTTACACAGATGCACATGATTTGCCAATTTGTTCAGTGTGTTCGATACTTCGATTGCTGGTCTTTTTAGGAAGTGCCACATGCCTAAGGTTTCAGACTTGCAATGGTTATGACGGATTTAGTGATAGCTATATGGCCTGTGACATTCAATCGTGTGGTGGAAAAGAACTTACCTCTGTGGTTGATGCGTATTAGTGCCCTAGGTGTTCAACTACATGAGCTGATCCAAGGTAACCTTCTTTTGTAAATTATTGTTTTGTGAGTTTATTTATTGTTTCTGATTTTGTGTGTGTAAATCATTAGTTAGCTGTAATGGAAATGTGGAAGGTTAGAGTTTATAATGCTGATTTACTTTCTGATATGTGAGGTGTAGTAACATACTGCTTGGCGGCGTGCTGTGGAAAAGGTGGGGTTGCGATGTTCTGGCGGTGGTGTAAGTGCGTCAGCACGGAGGCGATTGTAGTGGGGGTCGGGGGAGCATTCGCGTAAATACTAAATGGATTTTCTACCCCTTGTTAGCCCTTTGCTTCTGAATATCAGCAAGGGAGATTGAGATTCTAGGATTCAGAGAGCCGATCTGTAGGTATTGTTTTATTGCCATGTGTATATAGTCTGTTATGGGCAACCATCTCATTTTCCACTGTATTCTCTTCTCTTCTTGGGTTTATGGGGATGCTCCAGCAGCTGCTTCAGTGGCCGTCAGATCTTGGTGGGTATCTGTTAAAACTCTGTGCGAGTCATGCACAGAGGTGTATCTTCAGGACAAATGGATTTTAACCATGCAAAGCTTCTGTATGGAGGTGGATCTTGCGGTGGTGTATGCAATCTGACTGACCTATATGCAGGTAAATCTAGCGGTAGCTAATACCGGGGAACACTCGAGGAGATACATTGCCAAAGTTCTGAAGGTAACCTCCATTCCCTGCTTTAGTTTGGGTACTTGCTTGCCGTGTTTGGTGTGTTTGTTGTTGGCTTGGATGTTAGATCTGAATGCTGTCTTCCTCTTGGATTCAATAATACGTGCATACAACATTACCCAAAAGGGGATGAACCTGCTCACTGCTTCGTCTACCAGGGATTAGTGTACTCGTTTGACGATATATCTGTGCCTGAGATTTGATTTCAAAGAGTATACAAGGGAAGGGATGTTGCACGTATAAGGAGCTCCGAACTGTTGAAAATAAGACGGTGTCCCACCAGTACAAATCCATCTAGGTAGCCTGATGTTATCTATGGTACCCATTGCCGAAGCTAGCTGTCCTGACATATTCCTATAACTCCATGCAACTTATCCACTTTCCAGCATGTCTAATTGTAGTGAAACCATACAAGTGTTTCCTGTGCAGTATTTTATCCCATTTCCGTTTTGGCACATACCGAACAAATTTTGTTGAGAGGTTTAATATAGTTGGAACCCTGGAAGTCGGGGATGAAGGAGCTGACCACCATCGAATGTGTCGGCTGCTATCCGAGCCATGTATACGACAAACCCGGGATGTCAGCACATTTCTTTTATATTGGTCACTTCTTCGGAAGTGTTTTATGCAGGGTAATTATTTTGATTGAAATATATTTCTGTGCAAGGCGGGGTACATATTGACTAACTTTACTAGCCCCAAAGTCAAGTGATTTGGACCGTTTCTGGGCCGGTAATCATCTCCCCCTTATTCATGTTTTTCACTTCCAGGCCATGAATCCAGTTTGGTATTTGATTGAGTTTGTGGTTAATCTTAATTGTTTGATCCAAATATTAATTGACTGACTCACTTATGTCCCTCATGTTCTTTTTAGAAAATTTGATCAGTTTTTATCCATATAAAAATATAGGTATGCATATATCCACCTATGTAGTACTTCAGTCTGTGGTCCTCTAGAGGATTCCAAAGAATACTTTTTGGTGTATTCTGATATCATGTTGTAATCGCTTCCAGAAGGGCTGCTGGATCGGGCGACTTTGTGCGTGGCGGCAACCTGCTACTATCGCCAAGGTTTCTTCTTATGTTTCTTCACTTCTTGGCAGCTTGTAGCCTTTGAGGCATAGTTTTTTTCTACGCCTTTAAATATATTAGTCATCGTGTGTGCATTTGGGCTTATTGGTTGTACTCAGTTTGCTTGGTCTCCTTTTCTTTTTGCTGTAGAGAGTGTATGTTTTGGAAGGGTTGAGCAGCGATAGAGGTTTCTTTAGTCCTAGGTGAGCACTTATATTCTTTATTTTTTCCTTCATAATACTGCAAGATTTTAATACTTCAAGGACATATGAATAGTATGGTTTCTCTCTCTCCCAGATTTGTTACTACCAAGAATGCTTTTGGCGCTGTCCTATTACCTCTTGTATTTAATAAAAATGGCACAAAGTCATCAGTTTAGTTGGCATCGTCATCAGTTTTGTTGAGCTCTTCCAATGAGCTTCTTCCAAACATTTTGTCATCAGTTTTGTTAGTATTTTACATGTACTCTGGATCGAATTCGATTATTTATAGACTCATGTCATACGATCTTGCGGTGAGGTAGTGGTGGTGTCCCTGATGAGGTTCGTCACCTGCATCTTCTTTTCCGTAAGCCATCTTGCCAAATTGGGTTTCAGAGTTCTGCCATGAAAGGTTTCGTTCTTTTCTATGGTCACCGCATATCATGCGGAAGTTCATGAAGCGACTGCGTGAGATGAGGTTGTGGCCCTCTTGCTCTTGTTTTGGTTTTCTCTTTCCATATAGGTATGTCATGTGAGATTGGGGCTTGTTGTCTTCGGTGTCTAACTTAAACTGCGCAAGCTTCCAATGAAACCTTTTGGACAATGCACACTATATTCCGTGAATATGTGTTTGCCTTTACTGTCGTGGTTGAATCTGTGTTGTTCACAACGGTTTTGCCGACTTGTTGAATATTTGGCTAGCTTGGATTGTTGAAAATCCTTATAGATAATCATGTGGGTCATAGCAGAATAATTTGCACCATAATTAAATATATGCTGGCACTGCCAACGACTCATTAAACCTATGTGTTGAATTGCATGATATGCTTGTAGCACAAGGTTTTCAAGTTTTCAGTTTTTTGCATTGTATCCTCGCTTTATATAAGTGAAGTTTTTCTTAGCTTATTTGTAAAATGTGTATACACTGATTCTTAAAAGTTTAAGTGAAGAAATGTCCTAACCAAATATGTAACTTCAGGTTTGAATTCCTAATTTGGTGCAAATAACTTAAATGAATGGATATTATTCCTAATGTGTCTAGCTTCCTCGATTGTCCCAAATCTTCTGCCCGGCAGCTCGCCTCATCGGGTATTTCTCAGTTCTCTTATATTGTCTCTGCACCTAACCATCTCATCTTGTTTACTTCTTGACCATGCCATGCTGCTTGTTTTACCCACTGTTGAATGATGCTAATTATACTTGTCATTTTTATTATGTTTTAGCCACGACCTGATGTGTTTTGCTAGGTGTGCGTGTGTTGTTACCGTTGTGGGCTACTGCTAGATGTGTGCCTATCTGAATTCAATTTTAATACATGGATCTGATGTATGTTTGTCATGGATATAATTCCGCATGGTCTTTTATTTGGGGTCCTTTTGGTGGTGAGGTGTGTGTTGCTTCCAAGGGTCGCTTGGCTGTGCTCCCTGCGCTGGGTATGAACCCTACTGGTAGAGTAGAATGGAGATGGAGAGAATAGGAGCACACCGCAGCTCGGTTGCGGTATTTTTATGAGATGGAGATCAAGTGGTTCTGAATCTCAGTGTATTCTAATCAGATCAATTTTATTTGTGATGTAATCTTGCTGATTTGATGTGGTTAGTGTAGCGGTAAAATTTCCAACCACCAACTGATGCTTTTGAGGTTTTAATTTTTTGTTTCTCTGTTGAGCTGATTTGACGTTTTGTCATTTTTAGGAGTTGGTTCTTGAGGCGAGCTTATGTGGATCATCTGGGAAGCTCAGGAATGAAGCAGCAACTCAAGGAGATTTAGTTTGGAGTTTGGGAAGGTAGTAATGTGCAATATGCATGTAACAAGTCACTTCTTTGACAGCATGTCTCACTCAGTTGTTTTTATACTTGTGCTTACCTTTTGTCATTTTTAGGCTTCATTTGTTCTTTGGACTGCTTTGATGTAGGAAGGATTCGGTTACCATTAATTAACACACCATGTTGGTGTTGGAGCTTTTGTGATGAGTAGCAAATGAGGTACGAGATGAATATAAAAGCATTGCATAAAGGATCCAAATAGTTATGTTTCAGTTTGGATTTTTTTATTCTTAGGATTTCTCTATGAACTTTTCCTCTATGTAAAGATTCTGATCATTCTGATAGTAGGACATTGCCCCTTCAAGCCAGCAAGATGATTGATGTACGTTGATGAATAAGAGCGCCCATCCAAGATACTAAGGTCAAATCCTGGTTTCTTTCTCTGCCAAGGTGCATGTTTTTTTGGTGGATGTTCTATTTATCCATGTAGTCATCTTACTAGAAGTAAAATTTGAGTATGCCATATTATTGATGATTTAGATTCAGTGGTGCTTACCTTTGCTGCATACTCAGAACTCTCCTTTTTTTGCTTGAATAACCATATTGATATTTTTACTTGGTGATATAGGACTCCCAAAGGCTTTCAGTTTAGTGATTTTGTCATGTATTTAAAAAGCATGCCACGTATGGCCTTCATAAATAAGATAATTGAAAGCAATTTTTTTTTCTTTTAAGAGAGAAAGGAGTATTCCATTTTATACGTTGTCGGCTGGCATATGCAACAGGTTCCATTAATTATCTACCATATTCTTACTTTGTCAGAAACCCTAAATAGGAGATTTCATAAGCTTTATTTTACATGTACCATACAAGAGAGTGTTGAAGAAATTGAATAAAAAGAGTGTGTGAGTTTCTTTTTATTGCGGAAGCGGGATTGGCAATATAAAACAATTAGTTCATGTGGTGTTTTGTTCATGGTTCTGCTCTTAATGTACATTATTGTTTTGTCAGTCCAGCTCATTGTCCTTCAAAACCGAGAGAGTGAACCGTAATTGAGCTTGATTCAGATTTGGGCGCTCTTTATCTATTGCAGACTCAACATGAACTATAGTTGAGCTTTATTCAGTAGAATAAGACAAGCACATTTTCGGAAACTGTGGAGCCGCAAGTTCTTTGCAATTTATCGCCGTGTGTTTAATTGTTTATGTAGTAGAGCAAACAATCTGTGCTGATGTAGTCTCAAGGTAGTGAGCGATTAACAACACCATATTGCATAAATGGTCCATGGCTTTCCCATTTTTTAATGTAGGAGCAGGACTCCAGATTTTCAGCTTTGTTTTTGGTAGAACTTATTGACAAGATTGATTAGAATTTCTATCCTATTCTCTACATGGAATATGACAGCAATATGTACATTTATTAATTATGCACCAGTGCAAATTTGCTTTCACTAAGAAAAAGTCTCGTTTTTTGTTTGATCTCGCGCCCTTGTTTTCTAACCAAACAAATCAGCAAACACGGTTTTGTTGTTCTTACTTTAAACAACCAAAATGTTGGTCAGTGATATTTGATTATTTCATCTCTTAGACTGCACTTTATTTGGCAAGAGCTAGCAGATTTTTGGCATGTGCTAATTTATTTCAAAAACCTTCTGGTCTTCTGGGTATGCATGGACTGATTACTATGAATACAATTTTGTTGCGAGCGGGTGATACTGTTTTGGAGAGCTGTTTATTTTGTCTGTCTTAATCCTTATTACATTAGTTTAAAGTTCCTTTATTTCGATCTTGAATCTCACCAAAAATGCACAAGGAACCTTCAAAACAGTCTGGAATGTTCCTTGCGGAGAAGCGCTTGCACTCATCTACCGAAAGCACTAGGTACGAGACTTTCCCTCGTGTCCCTATTTTTTGCGGTGGTGTATGCAATGTAACTGACCTATCTTGCAGGTAACTCAAGCGGTTTCAGATACCGGTGAGCACTCAAGGAGATATATTGCCAAAGTTCCACATGTATCCGTTCCCGGTTTTGGTTTGGATACTTGCTTGCCGCCTTTGGTATGTGTCCACATTATGGTGTGTTTATTGTTGGGTTGGATCTGAATATTGCTTCCTGCTTTTCTGTTTTCCTCTAGGATTCAGTATATAGGCATATACAATATTACCCAAAATGGGATGAACCTGCATGTTGATGGGATCGCTCTCAGGTGTAATCCATTCCTCCACCTTCATGCTCCATGTTTCCTTTTGTGCGATTGTCCACGGGTTCTGATTGATTTTTATTTTCCATTAAACATTTTGTTCGAAACACAATAACTAGATTGGATCACCAACACTTCAGGAAGATGGTGAGATACTCCAAGGAGTCTGATTCATTCTCAAGAATGCTTGTCTTTGAGTACCAACCAGATGGGACTCTCTATGAGCATTTTCACGGTTCTAGGTTGTCAAGGATCTGATTTTGTCAGCTTTCTGAAATGCAGAAGATTCACACACGAGGTTTTCTTCTTATTTATGTACATTATGGGCTTGTGTTACACATACAACTGAATTTATTGTTTTGTTTTATCTTCTATAACATAAGCTTTGTAGCATTTTATTTTTTATTTTTCTTAGCAGATAAGAAGATTAGGCAGGTGGGATACTTTGCAATTCTTGCATGTGTACTTTTGTTGTGCTTCACAACGCAAACAATTTTGCACATAGCTCTACAAGACCTTTTATGTGTCCATGGTTGCAAAGCATGCCCCAGTTTAAAGGACCTCTCATTGCCATCATGGGAACCATTTAAATTCACCATGTTCAACTCTGTGCGACCACAAAATTGTTGTGTTATTTTGCTTGTATTTGTAGTATATATATCTTCGTACCACAAATGTGTTGTTGTAAAATAATTAGGGTAATAATTATTTATTGGACACATGAGTTATCGGTAGATTATATTTCTCAAACGGAATTTCTAAGAAACTGATTAATCTTAAATGATATGGTTAACCCGTTTTATTGGACACATGAGTTATCGGTAGATTATATATCTCAAAGAATTTCTAAGAAACTGATTAATCTTAAATGATATGGTTAATCTGTTTGAAAGTGTGCGGCCCAGCCGCCAGTAGATCCGCCGCTTCCTCCACGACCGGCCCGATGCCGCCCGTCCCGATGGTGCTCGCACCAACGCGAAGGGCATCCACGGTGGTTGCCATCGAAGCACCGACGCTCATGGTGGCCTCTTCAACGACCTCCTTCTCTCCACCCAAAGCGGCGGCCTTGCGCTTCTTCCCATCTTCCACACCGCCAGCTCTTCCCCCACTTTGCATCGTCACCGATTCTCCTGGATCAAGCGAGAAGAAACCTACCCTGGAGGTGAAGTGGCCGAGAGAGAGAGAGAGGTTTTTGGTAATTTTTGGAGTAGTGGGAGATAACCGTGGGGGAATGATCATTCCCCCATTTACAATTTTTCGTCCCAAAACATGACAATGTGTAGCTTGCACACAGAAAATAAATGATGTGTGGATATCACACGTCTTATGCTGTGTTTTGTTCTACGTCTTTTTTTAGCACACGTCACATATGGTGATACTTTCGGAGAAAGTAGTGTAGATTCAAAGATACAACATAGCCATGTCCATAATTTTCTTCACATGTTTTGGAAACTCAAATGTGCAAGTAAAACGAAATAAGAAATCGCAACCACTTTTCGGTCATAGCAACTGGATTGCCCAAAGGAAAGTGGAAGCGATATCCAGAGCACTACCCAAATAAAAGTACAAGGGCCGTCGAGAGCGTTTCCTCCAACGAAACACACAACATACTATTATACCTCACCATGGGACGCCCCGTCGAATACTATTCTACTCGATCCAAAAGCTCTACTCCAACCTCGGATGATGTTGTAGCTCACCTGGATGGCCACCCAACCCGAATGTCCTCCCTTTACCACTACGGTGATGACATCGGCAAGAAGAGTACAGCTCCGCTCCAAGCCTCTGATATTAAAATAAGCCAAAACTTATGGTTCAAATTCTTATTGAATTATGCTATTTGTGCAATAACACAACGCGGTAATTCGGTACTAAAATAAGAGAAACCCTATAGTTAGCCTTCGCCATTGCGCGATAGCGCAACGGGTCATCTAGTTCTCAAGTAAGAGCTGAAGTAAAATCTCACCCAAAAAAGCCGACTCTCATGGCATTCTTGACCCTAAATGCTTAGCTTCGTGCGATGCTCCAAAAGGATGCTTCACTTTTAGTCTTAGTCACGGTCACTGTCCGTTCGTAGGCATGGTAGAAATATTGTGAAAAACTCGAGCATTCCTCTCGTCCCATATCTCTCAGGAAGTGAGTATAACGAGGGACTAAAGATTTTCTTTTAGCACCATTTGTGTAGATGACCAATCCCCACCATTCCTTTACCGATTTGTACTTTCTCCATGTTGAAATATTAGGCCCACTTTTAATGGCCCATACTAGATTTCAGATTTTTCTATAAATCTCAAAGCCCACATAGTGGCAGCCTTGTGAGTTTGAGCACAAGTTGGTGGCAGCTCACTAGGGAGTGGCAAGAGGTGGGAAGTTTAGTCTCACATGGAAAGTTGGGAGGAAGTTAGACCACCTTATAAGGTGGGTTGTTCCACCACTAGTAAGTGAGTAAAAATAGGAGTGGTTCACGCGCGCTCCTCCTCCTCCTCGCTCGTCTCGACACGTCACGACGCGCGCCGCGCTCGTGGTGAGTGGATTGAGCCTCGAGCCGAGACTTTTCTTACTAGTCGAAACGTGTGTGCGACGTGGGTGTGCCCCGCGTTGCCTAGGGTTTCCTGGGCCTATATAATCTCCTGCCCGGCTACCGCGGAAAAATATCTAATACACAAGTTAGGGTTTCCACCTCTCTCTGCTTGCGCCGCCATCGTAGCCTACTCGATCCCGCGCGCCGATGTGCATCGGCGAACGGGAGATCAGATCTCCGGAACCGGTCGTCCTTGTGATCCTGTACGGGAGAGGGCGAATCAGATTTTTGGGAAGCGCTCTGCGCGACTGCTCAAGTTCTTCATCATGGGTCGCCTTCCGTCCAAGTCGGGCGGTGCTGCCTACCGTCGTCTCGATCTGTTCAGGATGGATGTTGTACTGTTTGCTCAAGTTCTTCATCTAGTATGTTCGATTTTCACATGTTAGTACTTACTGTCGTCATGCTTAATATTCTGGAATTAATCATGGAAATTATGCCTAATTATCCAACAATCCAAAAATCTAATTGTAGGCAATTTCCTGAGTTAACAATGGCTGGTTTTGCTGATGCACTGAGGCCGGATAAGTTTACCGGTCTGCACTTTAAGAGGTGGCAGGTTAAGGCCATGCTCTGGCTTACTCATCTGAAAGTGTTCGAAGTTAGTGATGGTTTACCTGAAGGAACTATATCTGACCAAGATCAGAACAAGTTCAAGGAAAACAATACTCTCTTCGTCGGATGCGTTTTGAGTATTCTTGCTGATCGTCTGTGTGATGTTTACATGCACATAATAGATGGTAAAGAGCTCTAGCATGCACGGAATGCTAAATTCGGTGCAGCCGATGCAGGCAGTGAACTGTACATCATGGAGAGCTTCCATGACATCAGGATGGTAAACAACCGTTCTGTAGTCGAACAAGCTCATGAGATACGGTGCATTGCGAAAGAGCTTGAACTCCTTAAGTGTGCCTTACCCGACAAGTTTGTGGCTGGATGCATCATCGCTAAGTTGCCCCCTTCATGGAGGAACTTTGCCACAACTCTCAAACACAAGAGACAGGAGATATCAGTTGAAAATCTGATAGCGTCTCTTGATGTTGAGGAGAAAGCTCGGGCTAAGGATACTACTGAGAAAGGAGAGGGTCAGTCTAGCGCCAACATGGTGCAGAAGAAACCCTACAGCAAGAACAAAGGGAATAACAAGCCCTCCTTCAATAATCCTATGAAGACTACAACCTTCAAGAAGAAGAAGAAGAAGATGATGATGATAAGCAAAGCAGAGCTGCTTTACCTGTGGAGAGGCTGGCCACTTTTCTAAGGACTGTCCAGAGAGGGCAGACCACAAGAAAAAGGCGAGGCAAGTCAACAAGGTGACCGCTAGCAACGCTGATGGGTACGGTAATCTCTTTACTGTTCTTTCGATATTTCAATCTCCATGTTGGTGCATTGATACAGGTGCTAATGTTCATGTGTGTGCTGACATCTCCATGTTCACTTCTTACCAGGTCGCCCGGGATTCTTCCGTCTTGATAGGGAATGGGTGCTGGCGTGTAGTTGACGTGGGAGTTAGAAATCTTTGTGGTGTAACTTTTCTTCAAGTCCCCGGCAACGGCGCCAGAAATTTAGCTTGACACGCGTACAGCACGCGACCGTTGGGAACCCAAGTGGAAGGTGTGAAGCGTACAGCAGTAAGTTTCCCTCAGTTAGAAACCAAGGTTTACGAACCAGTAGGAGTCAAGAAGCACGTTGAAGGTTGATGGCGGCGAGATGTAGTGCGGCGCAACACCGGGATTCCGGCGCCAACGTGGAACCTGCACAACACAACCAAAGTACTTTGCCCCAACGAAGCAGTGAGGTTGTCAATCTCACCGCTTGCTGTAACAAAGGATTAGATGTATAGTGTGGATGATGATTGTTTGCAGAGAACAGTAGAACAAGTATTGCAGTAGATTGTATTTCAGATGTAAAAGAATGGACCGGGGTCCACAGTTCACTAGTGGTGTCTCTCCTATAAGATAAATAGCATGTTGGGTGAACAAATTACAGTTGGGCAATTGACAAATAGAGAGGGCATGACCATGCACATACATGATATGATGAGTATAGTGAGATTTAATTGGGCATTACGACAAAGTACATAGACCGCTATCCAGCATGCATCTATGCCTAAAAAGTCCACCTTCAGGTTATCATCCGAACCCCTTCCAGTATTAAGTTGCAAACAACAGACAATTGCATTAAGTATGGTGCGTAATGTAATCAATAACTACATCCTCGGACATAGCATCAATGTTTTATCCCTAGTGGCAACAACACATCCATAACCTTAGGGTTTCTGTCACTCCCAGATTCAATGGAGACATGAACCCACTATCGAGCATAAATACTCCCTCTTGGAGTTAAGAGTAAAAACTTGGCCAGAGCCTCTACTAATAACGGAGAGCATGCAAGATCATAAACAACACATAGATAATAGATTGATAATCAACATAACATAGTATTCTCTATCCATCGGATCCCAACAAACACAACATATAGCATTACAGATAGATGATCTTGATCATGTTAGGCAGCTCACAAGATCCGACAATGAAGCTGTTGCGGTCAAAACCCACCGGCGAGCAGCGACGGGCAACACAGTAGAGCCGGGAACAACTTAGGGCTGCGGCTGGCCCTGGTCCCTCCGGCGGCCCGCAAAGCCTCCGGTACACACGTCCGATGCTAGTGCAAGGGCGTGCCACCGACCTATACCTGGTCAGGAAGGTGATGGAGATGCCTCGCTTAGTTTCCTGCATGGCATACACGTAAACATTAAATACGAGCCTCGATCGGCTCTCGGGTTATCTGTGAATCGGCTCAAGGAGCCGATCCACCCATGATTCGTACGAGGTGCACGAATATATGGTGGTGCTTGGTCAAGATAAAGCTAAACGATCTACGACGATTTAGGGTTTCACCGCATAATCGGATCATCCTACTCACGATTGGGCCTCGCGGCCACGCACGGTGATCGTAAGCCGATCCTAGACAAGGCCTAAAAACCAACACGAGGTTGATCCCCGGAACATCTTGTCTAGGACTAGCAAACGACACCCTACGTGCCGCTGGATCCTCCAACCCTTTGTAAGGCCTAACTATTGCAGATATTAAACTAATCCTTGAAGAACAAGGAGCAACCGTAACGGATCAGATCTACTAAATAATGATCAAGCGGGTGCCGCCCCTACACCTAAGATAGGTGTAAGGGCGGCTAGATATGCAAGGGTTGCACTACGATAGCATATAATACGAAGAACAATGCTAACCCTAACATATCTAAGATAACTACGTTGCTCGCCATCAAAAGGCTTACGAGCAACGCATGAACAACGTAAAAAAGCTTATGCTGCCTAGATCGCAAGATGCGATCTAGGCAGCATGATGCTTACCGGTAGAAACCCTCGAGACGAAGGAGTTGGCGATGCGCCGAGATTGATTTGTGGTTGAACGTTGGTTGTTGTTTATTCCATAAACCCTAGATACATATTTATGGTCCAGGGGACTTTCTAACGTGGGAATAATCCCCACCGTGCACGAGACAAACTCTACCTAAACGACACGTATCCTACTATATTACAGATACACGGGCCAACTAGCCCAAACTTTGCATAACAGGCCGATTCACGTACTTCCTCCATGTATATTCTTCAAATCCATCTTGATCGCGGCCCACCTCTGACTCGGTCAAATTCTGGTGATAACACATGCCCCCCTGGTTTTGGAATTGATAATTCCAAAATCACTCTGCTTTTTCTTCGTTGGGTCATGTCGTGGCAGAACCGTCGCAGTATCCTTCATCATGATGCCTTGCCTTCTCAACTTCTCCGCGTGATCCGGCAGTTTTTTTTTTCTTTTAGGCACCACTTCCTCGGAAACTGCTCGAGCAATAAATTTCTATCCCACTGTATTATGCATTGGTGCATCGTGGAGGGAATGCAACAGTTGGCGTGGATCCAATCTCTTCCTAGCAGAACAGCATAGGTGCTCTTGCTATCGACGACGAAGAACGTCGTAGGGATAGTTTTCCTTCCTACGGTCAGATCCACGTTCAGAACACCTTGTGCGTCAGACGCTTGGCCGTTGAAATCGCTCAAAGTCACATTGGTCTTGATTAGATCCGAGCTAGAGCGTCCCAAACGACGTAGCATAGAGTATGGCATAATGTTGACTGCCGCTCCGGTGTCCACCAGCATCTTATTGACAGGCCTCCCATCGATATAACCTCGCAAGTACGGGGCCTTCAGATGTCTGTAGCTTCTTTCTCGTGGCTTCTCAAAGATAACCGGCCGTGGGCCGCAGTCAAGTTGTGCCACAGGTGCCTCATCTAATCCTGGAGCATTGAACTCTGAAGGAAGGATGAACACCATGTTTGTGCCAGCCGATGTCTCATCATCGGCTTTCCTTTGCTTGGGGCGCCACTCCATTTTCTGTGGTCGACCCTCCTCATCCAGGGTTCGCTGAATTTTCGCGGCCAGATCAGGCCGCGCCTTTCATAGCGTGTGCAGGTATAACCTTTCGGCTTCCTCCAAGCCACGCAATCGCTGAACCCTACGCTTTTGGGAACGGCTGAGTCCATCAGGGCACCACCTTGGCCGGTGGTACTGTCTTCTTCTTCTTCTCCCTCGTCTTCCAAATCCTCAAGATCTTCCATCCGAGGGGACTCAGCGTTTGCTTCGAGGCGGGAGAGGCCCTAAGCGTTGGAACACGGACACGTTGGTTGCCTCCTTCTTCTCTGGTTGCATTCTGGGCAATTGCCGATTGTGGGCAATCGGCTCATTCCTGAATAGCAGTGTCTGAAGAAGGGGCAGTCCCGATGCCTATCTTCGTCGCCTTGCTCCTTGATTTTTCTTTGGCACGGCGCTCGTACTCCTCCTCATCGCGATCATGTCGACGATGTCTTCGCTTCTCTAGCCAGACGATCTCTTTCATCATCATGTTGGTCGTCGGCGTTGGTCATACCGACTCACATACTTATTGAGGAGGTGATCGGAGAGGGGTCGCTGATATCTTATGTTCTTCACTTCTCCCTCTATGACGTAGCGCTTGCCATCATGACGGAGCCGATCGCGAGCGGCCTCCTCTGTGTCCTTGCTACGAGAGCAGGCGCCCTCGTCTCCATCCTTGCCAGAGTGGTGCCCAGGTCCTACCATGTTGATATGAACGAGGATCCTGGCTGGCAACCTTCAGGGTAAGTGCACTCCACCATGTTAACGGCGGGAAGGGGTGAGTGTCGACCTTCATGGCGTACTGGTTGAAAATCAGTCGTCCTTGTTCTATCGCCATTTGGATCTGCTGACGCCACACCCTGCAGTCGTTGGTGCCATGGGAGAGCGAATTATGCCATTTGCAGTATGGCTTCCCGTTCAACTCCTGTACCGTGGGGAATTTGAGACCTTCGGGTATCTTCAACTGCTTCTCCTTGAGTAGGAGGTCGAAGATTTGCTCAGTTTTGGTCACGTCAAAATCAAACCCTCTGGCGGACCTGGTGGCTTAACCCATTTGCAGGACACGGGGTTGCCCCCGAGTCCATTCAGCCTTGCTACCTCTTGATCTCCCGAAACTTCGTCTTCCTCTGCCCGACCAGGACTACGCACGCTTGAATTTGTCCGGTACAAGTCCGTGGCGCTGTTCATATGCGGCAGTTTCTGAACCATGTGCCCGACGAAGGATAGTGCGCAGGAGGCCATGTCCTTGATTTGTGAGGCAAGGCCCACCACTGCCAACTTCTTTTTCGTCACACGAGCCGAATAACATCGGTTCCTTAGATTTCGAAGCGGATGTATTCTGCACGTTTCGCACGCTTCGACGTATCTGTGCTAGATCGGCAAGGCGGACTCGGAGCCGAGTGAAAGCGCATGTGGTTTGTTCTTCAATCGCTTCCAAGTCCGGATCGAGTCCGGTGGCAACGAAGTGTACCACCCGAATCCCGTGAGGGACTGCGCGAAGAACCTCACGCGTAGTGGATCCGGACAGCCGTTCCTAGCTGTGCCAAATATCGGCTCACATGCTCGATGGGGCTGGAACCATCGATCCACTGAACTTGGAGAAGTGGGAGCCGATACTTGGGTGGTAGCGGGACCAACTCGTATTCATCGGGGTACGGCTTGGAATAGCCGATTGTCCTCCTTTCGGCACCATGCCGGGCGGTCCCTCGGATCGTCGATCGATCCGCGGTGCGCTGCGAGAGTCGAACTACGAAGATTCGCCGGGGTGGCGTGCTTAGCCAGCTATGCTTGCTTTTCCAGCTCGAGCCAAGCAGAGCTGTGCTCGGAGGTTCGTCGGGGTGGCATATTTAGCTAGCCACGTGCTTCTCGAGATCGTCGGCGACGTTCCTCCTGCTTTCCCAGAAGTCCCTTTGTGCGGCCTGATTTGTGAGCGCCCGATTACCGATCGGCACGTATGTGCATATGTACCCGTGAGGGATCTCCTTAGGCGCCTCATGAACTGGCAGTCACTAGGGTCACCACCGATCTTGTAGACGACGAATGCCGGTGAACTCGGCACCTCTGGTGCTGCCAACGCAAATGGCAGCGGTGGACGGGACTGGAGTGGCATCTCTCCTTGGTGTGTCCCGAGAGCTGGTCCTGACGGAGAGTACTGGTGCCTCATGATCTCCTGGATCACCCGGAGAGCAACACGCTCCAAAGTGTTCACCAGGTTCTCGAGTGGCGGTGTAGCGAGTGAGCCACCATGTAGTTGATCTCGACGTAGGGACCTGGTGCGTTCTTCGACGGGCGAGAGGTCTATCCCATCGAGTGCACCATCGGCGAGAACCCCTTCCACGATGCCATGTGAACGGGTTATGAGCCGATGAGGTCGGCTTCGAGGATTGCTTTGACCTCGTCATACTTCTTCTTGAGCTCGTCGGTCGGATCCTCGTACGTGACTGGTGCCGTCCGCCATCTCAGATGTAGATGGCGATGTGGTTGATGACGAAGCTTGTCCCACCGGGCGTGCGAGAATGTGTTGCGGTCAAAACCCACCGGCGAGCAGCGACGGGCAACACGTAGAGCGGGAACAACTTAGGGCTGCGGCTGGCCCTGGTCCCTCCGAGCGACGGCCCGCAAAGCCTCGTACACACGTCCGATGCTAGTGCAGGGCGTGCCCTGACCTATACCTGGTCGGAAGGTGATGGAGATGCCTCGCTTAGTTTCCTGCATGGCATACACGTAAACATTAAATACGAGCCTCGATCGGCTCTCGGGTTATCCTGTGAATCGGCTCAAGGAGCCGATCCACCCATGATTCGTACGAGGTGCACGAATATATGGTGGTCCTGCTTGATCAAGCTAAAACGATCTCTGACGATTTAGGGTTTTCACCGCATAATCGGATCATCCTACTCACGATTGGGCCTCGCGGCCACGCACGGTGATCGTAAGCCGATCCTAGACAAGGCCTAAAAACCAACACGAGGTTGATCCCAGGAACATCCTGTCTACTAGCAAACGACACCCTACGTGCCGCTGGATCCTCCAACCCTTTGTAAGGCCTAACTATTGCAGATATTAAACTAATCCTTGAAGAACAAGGAGCAACCGTAACGGATCGGATCTACTAAATAATAATCAAGCGGGGTGCCGCCCCTACACCTAAGATAGGTGTAAGGGCGGCTAGATATGCAAGGGTTGCACTACGATAGCATATAATACGAAGAACAATGCTAACCCTAACATATCTAAGATAACTACGTTGCTCGCCATCAAAAAGGCTTCAGTACGAGCAACGCATGAACAACGTAAAAAAGCTTATGCTGCCTAGATCGCAAGGCAGCATGATGCTTACCGGTAGAAACCCTCGAGACGAAGGAGTTGGCGATGCGCCGAGATTGATTTGTGGTTGAACGTTGGTTGTTGTTTATTCCATAAACCCTAGATACATATTTATAGTCAGGGGACTTTCTAACGTGGGAATAATCCCCACCGTGCACGAGACAAACTCTACCTAAATGACACGTATCCTACTATATTACAGATACACGGGCCAACTAGCCCAAACTTTGTATAACAGGCCGATTCACGTACTTCCTCCATGTATATTCTTCAAATCCATCTTGATCGCGGCCCACCTCTGACTCGGTCAAATTCTGGTAATAACAGAAGCATAATGAGGAGAAGACAACCATCTAGCTACTGTTATGGACCCATAGTCCAGGGGTGAACTACTCACTCATCACTTCGGAGGCGACCATGGCGGTGAAGAGTCCTCCGGGAGATGATTCCCCTCTCCGGCAGGGTGCCGGAGGCGATCTCCTGAATCCCCGAGATGGGATTGGCGGCGCGGCGTCTCGGAAGGTTTTCCGTATCGTGGCTCTCGGTCTGGGGGTTTCGCGACGAAGGCTATTTGTAGGCGGAAGGGCAGGTCGGGGGCGTCACGAGGGGCCCACACGAGGCCGGCACGGCAGGGCTTGGGCCGCGCCGCTGTTGTGTGGCCACCTCGTGGCCCCATCGTCTCCTCTTCGGTCTTCTGGAAGCTTCGTGTGAAAATAGGCCCCGGGCGTTGATTTCGTCCAATTCGAGAATATTTCCTTACTAGGATTTCTGAAACCAAAAACAGCAGTAAAACAGCAACGGCTCTTCGGCATCTCGTTAATAGGTTAGTGCCGGAAAATGCATAAATATGACATTAAGTATGCATAAAACATGTAGATATCATCAATAATGTGGCATGGAACATAAGAAATTATCGATACGTCGGAGACGTATCAATGGGTCACATGCTTCTGTTCGTGGTGTTGGCACGGTAGATCTGAAGTTTACTTCGGGGAAGATCGTGCAGCTGAGGAACGTGCAGCATGTCCCTACTACGAACAAGGATCTCGTTAGCGGCTCCCTTCTATGCAGAGATGGGTTTAAGGTTGTTTTAGAGTCGAATAAAGTAGTTGTTTCCAAGTTTGGACAATTTATTGGTAAAGGCTATGAGTGTGGAGGCTTGTTCCGCTTTTCGCTTTCTGATTTCAGTAATAAGTTTGTGAACCATATTTGTGGCAATGTTAGTGATGATACCAGTGTTTGGCATTCTCGTTTGTGTCACATTAATTTTGGTTTAATGTCTCGGCTATCCAGTTTAAGTTTAATTCCGAATTTCACCATTGCCAAAGGTTCTAAGTGCCATAGTTGTGTGCAATCAAAGCAACCTCGGAAGCCTCACAAGGCGGCCGAGGAGAGAAACTTGGCACCTCTAGAACTCATACATTCTGATCTATGCGAGATGAATGGTGTGTTGACAAAAGGTGGAAAGAGATATTTCATGACATTGATTGATGATACGACTAGATTTTGCTATGTTTATTTGTTGCGAACTAAAGATGAAGCTTTAGACTACTTTAAAATTTATAAGGCCGAAGTTGAAAATCAACTAGAGAGAAAGATCAAGCGTCTTAGGTCGGATCGTGGTGGTGAATATTTTCCTAAAATCTTTGATGAATTCTGTGAGGAACATGGCATTATTCATGAGAGGACGCCTCCCTATTCGCCCCAATCAAACGGGGTTACCGAGAGGAAAAACCGCACACTGACTAACTTGGTGAATTCCATGTTAGCCACTGCTAGTTTATCAAAGGCATGGTGGGGGAGGCTTTTGTTGACTTCATGTCATGTCCTGAATAGAGTTCCTAACAAGAATAAAGATAAAACCCCTTACGATGAGTGGGCTGGGAGAAAACCATCACTTTCGTATTTGCGCACGTGGGGATGTTTGGCGAAAGTCAATATTCCAATTACTAAGAAGCGCCAACTCGGACCAAAGACAGTGGATTGTATCTTTCTAGGTTATGCTCCGCGGAGTGTAGGCTATAGATTTTTAGTAGTTCAATCCGAGGTACCTGATATGCATGTTGATACTATTATAGAATCTCGTGATGCAACATTTTTTGAGAATATGTTTCCTATGAAAGATATGCATAGCATTGCTAGAATTTCTACTGAAATAATTCATGAGTCTAGTCCATCTAATGAGTATTTTGAACAATTACATGAGAATGTTACTGAGAAGGATGACAATGAAGCTCCTAGATGGAGCAAGAGACGGAGGATTGAAAAATCCTTTGGTGATGATTTCAATGTGTACCTTGTGGATGATACTCCTACGTCCATTGCAGAGGCATATGCATCTCCAGATGCAGATGACTGGAAAGAAGCTGTCCATAATGAGATGGACTCGATTCTTTCTAATGGAACTTGGGAGCTATCAGAACGACCCCATGGATGCAAGCCTGTGGGCTGCAAATGGGTGTTCAAGAAGAAGCTAAGACCCGATGGTACTACTGAGAAGTACAAGACGCGGCTTGTAGCTAAAGGCTACACACAGAGAGAAGGCGAAGATTACTTCGACACCTATTCACCTGTCGCTAGACTTACCACCATTCGAGTACTACTATCCATGGCTGCCTCTTATGGTCTTATCGTTCATCAAATGGACGTAAAGACAGCTTTTCTTAATGGAGAGTTGGAAGAGGAAATCTATATGGATCAGCCTGATGGGTTTGTAGTAAAAGGTGAAGAAAGAAAGGTGTGCAAGTTGCTGAAATTTTTATATGGCCTGAAACAAGCACCTAAGCAATGGCATGAGAAGTTTGACAGAACTTTAACTTCTGTAGGCTTTGTTGTCAATGAGGCTGACAAGTGCGTTTACTATCGCCATGGTGGGGGCGAAGGTGTTATATTGTGTTTGTATGTGGATGATATTCTGATATTTGGTACAAACATGAAAGTAATACACGAGGTCAAGTCTTTCTTGTCAAAGTGCTTTGATATGAAAGACCTGGGAGAAGCTGATGTGATTCTGAACATCAAGCTTATTAAGAACGAGAGTGGGATTACTCTAACGCAATCCCGTTATGTTGAGAAGATCTTGAGCCGGTTCGGCTATATTGACAGCAAGTCTTCTCCAACACCTTATGATCCCAGTGTGACATTGCGCAAGAACAGGAGGATTGTCGTAAAACAATTGAGATATTCTCAGATCGTTGGCTCACTCATGTACTTAGCGAGCGCGACTAGACCTGACATCTCTTTTGCTGTTAGCAAGTTGAGTAGGTTCATGTCAAACCCGGGTACTGATCATTGGCATGCACTTGATAGGGTCATGCGCTACCTATGTGGTACAATGAGTTATGGGATTCACTATTCAGGGCACCCAGCTGTGCTTGAATGATATAGTGATTCAAATTGGATCTCTGATGTAGCTGATCTCTACGCCACTAGCGGGTATGTATTTACCTTTGGAGGTGGCGCAGTGTCATGGAGATCTTGCAAGCAAACCATATTGACGAGGTCAACTATGGAAGCAAAAATTACTGCTTTGGACACAACCACTGTTGAATCAGAATGGTTGAGTGAACTCTTGATGGACTTGCCTGTGGTTGAAAAACCTGTACCGGCAATCCTTTTGAATTGTGACAATCAAACTGTAATTGTCAAAGTGAACAATTCTAAGGATAACGCGTCATCAAGACACGTCAAGAGACGTTTGAAGTATGTCAGGAAATTGCGAAACTCCGGAGTAATAACTATTACATATATTCAAACAGACAAAAACCTGGCAGATCCCTTTACAAAGGGACTATCATGTAATGTGATAGAAAGTGCATCGAGGGAGATGGGTTTGAGACCCATTGATGTTACACCATAGTGGTAACCCAACCTTTGTGATCGGAGATCTCGTGAATTAGGACCTGGGAAGAACAAACTAGTGGTTTAATTGAGAAAAGTATTATGTAACCCTCTCTATGTGAAGATGCATAACTCTCAATTGATGTAAGGCAGGTTGGCAACAAGCCTTAATGTGTTTATGTTGGCTATTTTAGCAAAGATGCTGTCCTACAGAGCATTCTTGAAATAACACACCTATATGAGTCCGATTGTTAAACGTCGCAATCTATGAGATTTGGGTGATCTCTAGTAAACTCATGAAGAGACCACGAAGTATGACGCATATGCTTCACCCGCGGGGTAGGCTACTGGCAGCCATGTACTGGTTATGACTTTGAGTGAAATCCTATTCACGCAAAACTTGCAATTCAAGGCTTAGTCCATTGTTCAAGTGTGAATGGATGTAGCTTAAGGTTCTAGGCGGAAGTTCAACTTAACAGTCTCCGCTGAAACACTGGTATATAAACAAGCAACGAGTATTGGTAAATCTCTAAATGGGGATTTGAGATCTGGTGGGGGATTGTTGAAATATTGGGCCCACTTTTACTAGCCCATACTAGATTTCAGATTTTCCTATAAATCTCAAAGCCCACATAGTGGCAGCCTTGTGAGTTTGAGCCCAAGTTGGTGGCAACTCACTAGGGAGTAGCAAGAGGTGGGAAGTTTAGTCCCACATGGAAAGTTGGGCGGAAGTTAGACCACCTTATAAGGTGGGTTGTTCCACCACTAGTAAGTGAGTAAGAATAGGAGTGATTCACGCGCGCTCCTCTTCCTCCTCACTCGACGCGATGCGACGCGACGCGCGCCGCGCTCGTGGTGAGTGGATTGAGCCTCGAGCCGAGACTTTCCTTACTTTTTGCAGCTCAGGAAAACGAACAGAGTCCTAGACGGACGCGTCACAATTAGTCGGTTCGGGTCGCTCCCGGACCGTGGGCTATCTGTAACCGACTCGAAATGTGTGTGCGACGTGGGCGTGCCCCACGTTGCCTAGGGTTTCCTGAGCCTTGATACGTGTACAGCACGCGTCCGTTGGGAACCCCAAGAGGAAGGTGTGATGCGTACAGCAGCAAGTTTTCCCTCAGTAAGAAACCAAGGTTTATCGAACCAGTAGGAGCCAAGAAGCACGTTGAAGGTTGATGGTGGCGGAGTGTAGTGCGGCGCAACACCAGGGATTCCGGCGCCAACGTGGAACCTGCACAACACAACCAAATTACTTTGCCCCAACGTGACAGTGAGGTTGTCAATCTCACCGGCTTGCTGTAACAAAGGATTAGATGTATAGTGTGGATGATGATGTTTGCAGAAGAACAGTAGAAACGAGTATTGCAGTAGATTGTATTCGATGTAAAAGAATGGACCGGGGTCCACAGTTCACTAGTGGTGTCTCTCCCATAAGATAAATAGCATGTTGGGTGAACAAATTACAGTTGGGCAATTGACAAATAAAGAGGGCATGACCATGCACATACATGTTATGATGAGTAGTGTGAAATTCAATTGGGCATTACGACAAAGTACATAGACCGCTATCCGGCATGCATCTATGCCTAAAAAGTCCACCTTCGGGTTATCATCCGAACCCCTCCGTATTAAGTTGCAAACAACAGACAATTGCATTAAGTATGGTGCGTAATGTAATCAACAAATACATCCTTAGACATAGCATTGATGTTTTATCCCTAGTGGCAACAACACATCCACAACCTTTGGGGTTGCTCACTCCCCCAGATTTAATGGAGACATGAACCCACTATCGAGCATAAATACTCCCTCTTGGAGTTACAAGTATCAACTTGGCCAGAGCCTCTACTAGCAACGGAGAGCATGCAAGATCACAAATAACACATAGATAGATTGATAATCAACATAGCATAGTATTCCATATTCATCGGATCCCAACAAACGCAACATGTAGCATTACAAATAGATGATCTTGATCATGTTAGGCAGCTCACAAGATCCAACAATGATAGCACAATTAGGAGAAGACGACCATCTAGCTACTGCTATGGACCCATAGTCCAGGGTGAACTACTCACACATCACTCCGGAGGTGACCATGGCGGTGAAGAGTCCTCCGGAGATGATTCCCCTCTCCGGCAGGGTGCCGGAGGCGATCTCCTAAATCCCCCGAGATGGGATTGGCGGCGGCGGCATCTCTGGAAGGTTTTCCGAATCGTGGCTCTCGGTACTGGAGTTATTATCGACGAAGGCTTCTTATAGGCGACGCGAGGTTAGGGCCGCGTGGCCAGGTCCTGGGCCGCGCCGCCCTAGCGTGGCGTCGCCTCATCGCCCCACACTTCGTTTCCCTTTCGGACTTCTGGAACCTTCGTGGAAAATAAGATCCTGGGCGTTGATTTCGTCCAATTCCGAGAATATTTCCTTACTAGGATTTCTGAAACCAAAAACAGCAGAAAACAGCAACTGGCTCTTCGGCTTCTTGTTAATAGGTTAGTGCCGGAAAATGCATAAATATGACATAAAGTATGTATAAAACATGTGAGTATCATCATAAAACAGGCATGGAACATAAGAAATTATCGATACGTTGGAGACGTATCAGCATCCCCAAGCTTAGTTCCTACTCGTCCCGAGTAGGTAAATTATAACAAAGATAATTTCTGAAGTGACATGCCATAATAATCTTGATCAATACTATTGTAAGCACATGTAATGAATGCAGCGATTCGAAGCAATGTAAATGCAATGAGTAAACAATTGAATCATATAGCAAAGACTTTTCATGAATAGTACTTTTAAGACAAGCAGCAATAAGTCTTGCATAAGAGTTAACTCATAAAGCAATAAATTCAAAGTAAAGGTATTGAAGCAACACAAAGGAAGATTAAGTTTCAGCGGTTGCTTTCAACTTGTAACATGTATATCTCATGGATATTGTCAACATAAAGTAATATAATAAGTGCAATATGCAAGTATGTAAGAATCAATGCACAGTTAACACAAGTGTTTGCTTCTTGAGATAGAAGGAAATGGGTAAACTGACTCAACATAAAAGTAGAAGAAAGGCCCTTCGCAGAGGGAAGCATTGATTGCTATATTTGTGCTAGAGCTTTGATTTTGAAAACAAGAAACAATTTTGTCAACGGTAGTAATAAAGCATATGTACCATGTAAATTATATCCTACAAGTTGCAAGCCTCATGCATAGTATACCAATAGTGCCCGCACCTTGTCCTAATTAGCTCGGATTACCTGGATTATCATCGCAATACATATTTTTAACCAAGTATCACAAAGGGGTACCTCTATGCCGCCTATACAAAGGTCTAAGGAGAAAGCTCGCATTGGATTTCTCGCTTTTGATTATTCTCAACTTAGACATCCATACCGGGACAACATAGACAACAGATAATGGACTCCTCTTTAATGCATAAGCATTCAACAACAAATAATATTCTCATAAGAGATTGAGGATAGTTGTCCAAAACTGAAACTTCCACCATGGATCATGGCTTTAGTTAGCGGCCCAATGCTCTTGTCTAACAATATGCATACTCAAACCATTCAACTCATGGTAAATCATCCTTACTTCAGACAAGACGAACATGCATAGCAACTCACATGATATTCAACAAAGGGTAGTTGATGGCGTCCCCAGGAACATGGTTATCGCTCAACAAGCAACTTATAAGAGATAAGATGCATAAGTACATATTCAATACCACAATAGTTTTTAGGCTATTTGTCCCATGAGCTATATATTGCAAAGATAAAGAATGGAAATTTTAAAGGTAGCACTCAAGCAATTTACTTTGAAATGGCGGAGAAATACCATGTAGTAGGTAGGTATGGTGGACACAAGTGGCATAGTGTTTGGCTCAAGGATTTTGGATGCATGAGAAGTATTCCCTCTCGATACAAGGTTTAGGCTAGCAAGGTTGTTTAAAGCAAACACAAGTATGAATCGGTACAGCAAAACTCACATAAAAGACATATTGTAAGCATTATAAGACTCTACACCGTCTTCCTTGTTGTTCAACCCTTACTAGAAAATATCTAGACCTTAGAGAGACCAATAATGCAAACCAAATTTTAACAAGCTCTATGTATTTCTTCACTAATAGGTGCAAAGTATATGATGCAAGAGCTTAAACATGAGCACAACAATTGCCAAATATCACATTATTCAAGTTATTATACCAATTACCACATGTAGCATTTCCCGTTTCCAACCATATAACAATTTAACGAAGCAGTTTAACCTTCGCCATGAACATTATGAGTAAAACCTAAGGACATATTTGTCCATATGCAACAGCGGAGCGTGTCTCTCTCCCACACAATGAATGCTAGGATCCAACTTTATTCACACAAAATAAAAATAAAAACATACGCTCCAAGTAAAGCACATAAGATGTGATGGAATAAAAATATAGTTTCATTAGAGGAACCTGATAATGTTGTCGATGAAGAAGGGGATGGCATCCCCAAGCTTAGACGCTTGAGTCTTCTTGAAATATGCAGGGATGAACCACCGGGGCATCCCCAAGCTTAGACATTATCCAAGACATTTTAGCAATTACTACATGTATCATTTTCCAATTCCAACCATATAACAATTTAACGAAGAAGAAACTTCGCCATGAATATTATGAGTAAAGCTTAAGGACATATTTGTCCATATGCAACAGCGGAGCGTATCTCTCTCCCACACAAAGAATGCTAGGATCCATTTTATTCAAACAAAACAAAAAAAAACAAAAACAAACCGACGCTCCAAGCAAAGCACATAAGATGTGATGGAATAAAAATATAGTTTCAGGGAGGAACCTGATAATGTTGTCGATGAAGAAGGGGATGCCTTGGGCATCCCCAAGCTTATACGCTTGAGTCTTCTTGAAATATGCAGGGGTGAACCACCGGGGCATCCCCAAGCTTAGAGCTTTCACTCTCCTTGATCATATTGTATCATCCTCCTCTCTTGATCCTTGAAAACTTCCTCCACACCAAACTCAAAACAACTCATTAGAGGGTTAGTGCATAATCAAAATTCACATGTTCAGAGGTGACAAAATCATTCTTAACACTTCTGGACATTGCACAAAGCTACTGAAAGTTAATGGAATAGAAAAATCCATCAAGCATAGCAAAACAGACAATGCGAAATAAAAGGCAGAATCTGTCAAAACAGAACAGTCCGTAAAAACGAATTTTATAGGTGCACCAGACTTGCTCAGATAAAAATGCTCAAATTGAATGAAAGTTGCGTACATATCTGTGGATCACTCACGTAAATTGGTAGAATTTTCTGAGTTACCTACAGAAACTATTGCTCAAATTCGTGACAGCAAGAAATCTGTTTCTGCGCAGCAATCCAAATCTAGTATGAACCTTATTATCAAAGACTTTACTTGGCACAACAATGCAACAAAATTAAGATAAGGAGAGGTTGCTACAGTAGTAACAACTTCCAAGACTCAAATATAAAACAAAGTATTGTAGTAAAATCATGGGTTGTCTCCCATAAGCGCTTTTCTTTAACGCCTTTCAGCTAGGCGCAGAAAGTGTGTATCAAGTGTTATCAAGAGATGAAGCATTAGCATTCTTACCAGGGGCGCTGCACTTACCCTTCTTACTCTTATTTCTACTCTTTGGTTTAGGGAATACATGACCGCATCCGGGTGTAGAGGTAAAATTTAGAGTGCCTTTCCCCATATCTATGATTGCTCCCATGAGTTTCAGCAGGGACCTTCCAAGTGTAATTTGTCCTGTCCCTACACATTCAACAACGAGATAATCAGTGGATACCGTTCTTCCAAGAAAGGTTGTGAACACCCCTTCAGCTATACCCTTAGGAATTATAACAGAGTTATCAGTAAGAGTTATTCCTTCTCCTCCTTCAGTAAGTTCCCAAAGTGTCAAAGATTCATAAATACTTTTAGGCATAAGGCAAAACTCAGACATAATATTACAACGAGCATGAAAAGTTTCACCATAAATAGCAACTTTAACGGTAGGCACCCACATTGAAGGTTCAAAGCTTAATGGAACATAATCATAATATTCGCGAATCTGGTTGTACCCTTCTTTTAAACAGGATATATTTGTTTCGAGAGTGTTTAATCTATTATGAATGCTGGCAAGAGATGAATCAAAATTATTATCGGGGCAAGATGATGTAATCAATTTTTTATGGCATTAAAAGCTTGATCTCCATCACAATGAAGGAAATCTCCTCCCACTACAGCATCTAAGGCATATCTATAACGAAGAATAAGCCCAAAATAAAAATTACTAAGAAGCAAACTTAGCGTTATTTTAGGTTCAGTTTTACTATAAGAATAAAAAATTCTCGACCAGGCTTCTTTAAAACTCTACTCACCCCCTTGTTTAAAAGTAAAGATCGATTCCTCAGGTGATAGAGTAACAACTACGGGACTAGTCATAATAACAAAAATAAGGTAAATGCAAATAACTAATTTTTTGTGTTTTTAATATGGCAAACAAGACAGTAAATAAAGTAAAACTAGCAACTAATTTTTTTGTGTTTTGTTTTAGTGCAGCAAACAAAGTAGTAAATAAAAGTAAAGCAAGACAAAAACAAAGTAAAGAGATTGGAAGTGGAGACTCCCCTTGCAGCGTGTCTTGATCTCCCCGGCAACGACGCCAGAAAAAGTGCTTGATACGCGTACATCACGCGTCCGTTGGGAACCCCAAGAGGAAGGTGTGATGCGTACAGCGGCAAGTTTTCCCTCAGTAAGAAACCAAGGTTTATCGAACCAGTAGGAGCCAAGAAGCACGTTGAAGGTTGATGGCGGCGGAGTGTAGTGCGGCGCAACACCAGGGATTTCGGCGCCAACGTGGAACCTGCACAACACAACCAAATTACTTTGCCCCAACGTGACAGTGAGGTTGTCAATCTCACCGGCTTGCTGTAACAAAAGATTAGATGTATAGTGTGGATGATGATGTTTGCAGAGAACAGTAGAACGAGTATTGCAGTAGATTGTATTCAATGTAAAAGAATGGACCGGGGTCCACAGTTCACTAGTGGTCTCTCTCATAAGATAAATAGCATGTTGGGTGAACAAATTACAGTTGGGCAATTGACAAATAAAGAGGGCATGACCATGCACATACATGTTATGATGAGTAGTGTGAAATTCAATTGGGCATTACGACAAAGTACATAGACCGCTATCCGCATGCATCTATGCCTAAAAAGTCCACCTTCAGGTTATCATCCGAACCCCTCCAGTATTAAGTTGCAAACAACAGACAATTGCATTAAGTATGGTGCGTAATGTAATCAACAAATACATCCTTAGACATAGCATTGATGTTTTATCCCTAGTGGCAACAGCACATCCACAACCTTTGGGGTTCTGTCACTCCCAGTTTAATGGAGACATGAACCCACTATCGAGCATAAATACCCTCTTGGAGTTACAAGTATCAACTTGGCCAGAGCCTCTACTAGCAACGGAGAGCATGCAAGATCATAAACAACACATAGATAGATTGATAATCAACATAGCATAGTATTCCATATTCATCGGATCCCAACAAACGCAACATGTAGCATTACAAATAGATGATCTTGATCATGTTAGGCAGCTCACAAGATCCAACAATGATAGCACAATTAGGAGAAGACGACCATCTAGCTACTGCTATGGACCCATAGTCCGGGGGTGAACTACTCACACATCACTCCGGAGGCAACCATGGCGGTGAAGAGTCCTCCGGGAGATGATTCTCTCCGGCAGGGTGCCGGAGGCGATCTCCTAAATCCCCCGAGATGGGATTGGCGGCGCGGCATCTGAAGTTTTCCGTATCGTGGCTCTCGGTACTGGAGTTATTATCGACGAAGGCTTCTTATAGGCGAAGAGGTAGGTTTAGGGGCGACGCGAGGGACCCACACAGTAGGGCCGCGCCCTAGCGTGGCGTCGCCTCGTCGCCCCACTTCGTTTCCCTTTCGGATTTCTGGAAGCTTCGTGGAAAATAAGATCCTGGGCGTTGATTTCGTCCAATTCCGAGAATATTTCCTTACTAGGATTTCTGAAACCAAAAACAGCAGAAAACAGCAACTGGCTCTTCGGCATCTTGTTAATAGGTTAGTGCCGGAAAATGCATAAATATGACATAAAGTATGTATAAAACATGTGAGTATCATCTAAAACAGGCATGGAACGTAAGAAATTATCGATACGTTGGAGACGTATCAAGCCTATGTAATCTCCTGCCCGGCTACCGCAGAAAAATATCTAATACACGAGTTAGGGTTTCCACCTCTCTCTGCTTGCGCCGCGATCGTAGCCTACTCCATCCCGCGCGCCGACGTGCATCGGCGAACGGGAGAACAGGTCTCCGGAACCGATCGTCCTTGCGATCCTGTACGGGAGAGGGCGAATTACGTTTTTGGGAAGCGCTCTGAGCGACTGCTCAAGTTCTTCATCACGGGTCGCCTTCCGTCAAAGTCGGGCGGTGCTGCCTACCATCGTCTTCAACGCCGTCTACTTCGACCCGTCGTCCCTGTCGTCAACAACGTTGTCATCAACAACGTTACTGCTGCGACATCGTCTGCTACACCTTCACCGCCACCTCCACCAGATCGGTACGTGCGACATATCTCGATCTGTTTAGCGATGGATGTTGTACTATTTGCTCTGCTAATGTTCATGTTGATCACTGCATCTAGTATGTTCGAGTTTCACATGTTAGTAGTTACTGTCGTCATGCTTGATATTCTGGAATTAATCATGGAAATTGTGCCTAATTATCCAACACCCCATAGGGATGTGTCCAGCAAAGTGATCCTAAGCCAATGTATGATCATGTGAATGCGGAGATTTTAACGGCAACGGTAGGTACCGGTGTCATATCCATCGTCCAATCACTGCTTTAGGATTGGTGAGGTTTTTAACATTTGTTTAATATAAAACTAATAATTGAAATACAAGTGAAACTTTTATGAAACTAAACTGATACATGGGTGACATTGTGAAACTGTTTGGCAAAAAGTGAAACCGGTGACGTCATTGCAGTATGTTTCACACACACAAAAATCGTGTTTCAGTTCAATTTTAATTATATTTCATAATTTCGTGAAAGGATTGGTCAAACACATGGGTGATGCCACCGCTGACCTCACTCTGGTAGGTACCTTAGCTGGTAAAAGGAGATTCTCCATAATCATGTTCCAGACTAGGACCGTCAAGCGGCATTTGAAATATAGATGAACCCCGGTTCGTCCTCTTGATTTCAAAGCTTACAATGTCCACAATTAGGCTACCCACGCCAATTGAGACAGTCGGCCGTAAGATTAGCTACCCTAATAGTTTGCATTTTAGGAGCCCAATTCTATTTTTGAAGGTAACCTGACAACGTGGGCTTAGCCCAGTGGTTTGGGTCGCAGTGGCGCACCCTAATGACCGGAGTTCAATTCCTGTCAGGAACGAATTTCGGAATTGTCACGCCAAGTCCCGCTTCTACTATATCAAAAAGTGTCTAGTTCCTCCTAGACACGGTTTCATTTTTTTTAAATTTTTGAAGGTAACCTAAGAAAGAACAAGCACTGTAAATCTGTGACGTAACACGGATCAAACTTCTTCCTATAACTTTAGCAGCCTTTTCACGTCAGCTACGCACACAGCATGATGCAGCAGCGTCGTAGAATTAGAACTTAATAAAATGATCAAAACGGCGCAGGTGCCATGGCGTGCTGCGTTCTAAGGAGGGACACGCCGGATGATGCACGTAGCACAGCATGTTTTACAAATAAACTCTACTTAATAATAATAATACAAAAGCCATTAGTAGACCTAAGGGAGCTGCTTACTTGACTCGTGATATTTTTGACTCCCAGGTGTTGACAATGGCCATTTTCACACGGACATGTATGATGATCTCGCTTTGGCCGTGCGCCATCGTATTCCAGGTCATGTTCTTCTACTCCCACTTGATTAAGTACGCTTTGTTAATCTCTGACGGCCGACGAGCAACGTTATATTAATCAACCACCAGGCGGCTTTATTTCTAATCTTCCCAGTGAGAGCTAAGCCGAAAAAACACAATCTAGAATCCACCTCATTCATGGACGTGGCCTATCGTCTTCCACCTGTGACCCTCGGTAGTCCATCAAGAACAGGTGCAGGTAGAACTTGGTTTAAATGGACACTGAAAGCGAAAAGAAATTCTATTTTCCAACGTACACATCGCAGTCTTTAGTTGAGTGTGATTTGGCGAAAGCAACACAGACAGAGATATACACACTTATACAGTGTGCCAGATACTCGGATCATGTACACGTATAAATAGGCGATCGATCAGCCGATCCGACCCAAATCAGTAGCTCAGACCACTCGGCTTAAGTGCACAGCTTGATTAGGCAGGCAGCTCAATTGGCTTGGCCTACGATCATCCATGGCTCTCATCAGGGAGAAGAGACTTCCGCAACTGCAGCTCTCGCTGCCAGTCCCGCCCCGCGCCGCTGGCCAGCGTCCCAACCCAATGTTCGCGCCGGTGCCGGCGCCGACGCCGAAGAAGGCATCGACACCAACAGCTCTATCCAGCCAATTCCGCCTCTCCGATTTTGATAAGCTCGCCGTGCTGGGCCGAGGGAGCGGTGGCACCGTGTACAAGGTTCGGCATCGCGAGACCTGCGCGCTCTACGCGCTCAAGGTCCAGCACTACGGAGACCCGGCCGCGGCCGCCGAGGCGGAGATCCTCAGCCGCACTGCCTCGCCGTTCGTCGTCCGGTGCCACTCTGTTCTCCCGGCTGCCGGCTCTGGCGACGTGGCGATGCTCCTCGAGCTAGTGGACGGCGGATCGCTCGACTCCATCAAGAGCCGCCAGGGCGCCTTCCCGGAGGCCGCGCTCGCGGAGGTAGCAGCTCAGGCTCTGTCGGGCTTGGCATATCTCCACGCTCGCCGCATCGTGCACCTCGACATCAAGCCGGCGAACGTCCTCGCGAGCACCGCAGGAGAAGTTAAGATCGCCGACTTCGGCATCGCCAAGGTGCTCTCTCGCGCCGGTGACCAGTGCACGTCGTATGTGGGCACCACCGCGTACATGAGCCCCGAGCGCTTCGACCCCGAGGCGCACGGCGGGCACTACGACCCGTACGCCGCCGACGTCTGGAGCCTGGGGGTCACCATCCTTGAGCTCTTCATGGGCCGATACCCGCTCCTCGCTGCTGGGCAGAAGCCGAGCTGGGCGGCACTCATGTGCGCTGTCTGCTTCGGTGAGGCGCCCGCGCTGTCCGACGGCGTAGCGTCGCCGGAGCTCGAGGGTTTTGTCGCCGCGTGCCTGCACAAAGACTACCGCAAGAGGGCGTCCGTGGCGGATCTGCTTGCCCACCCGTTTGTTGCCCGGAGGGATGTCTCAGTGTCGAAATGTGCGCTCCAGAAGCTGGTCGCCGACGTATCGTCGGAGTGCCGGAGTACGTGATCCCCCGTGGGCGACCGAACCATGCACATACATAGTAGTAGAATCAATTTTGTTAGCCATGTACAGTGCCCTACCATGGCATCTAACATATCAGTTAGCTTAGCTCTGACATAAATGTACACTGCTTAGTACTTCTTTTAAATGGAGGAAGGAACTTTGACCCACATTATTGACTTACAAGAATGATATCTACTTAATGTTGAATATATGAGAAATTTGTCATACGATTTAATTTAAATAAACAATAGATAAATCATGACTAGAGAAATAGAGGTTAAAACTAGTCATGTGAACTAGTGCATCGGATGAACAAATCAAACTTAAAGCACTTTCTAGATCTAGAAATTCTAGCATGCTCTCGAACAGAGATGATAGTACAATGCAACTACATTCCCGTCGTCGAAGAGGTTGTTGGCGTTGGGGAAGTAGTCGTTCGGGAAAGGAATCATCCGACGTGGTGTTGCAGAGAGCACTCCCAAAAGACCTAGCCCCTCACCCATACAATTCTACAAGAGGCGAGATTATACAATCCTAGTGTACCATCCTTCGCAGGAAAATTTGATGGAAAATACGTGGGCGGGAGCGTAATGTAGTGGAATGAGGAAGTCTCATGTCTTATGTCTTACGTACGTGTCTAGGGTGAGGGCCAACCTCTTTGTAGACAGCGGCAGCGAAACGAATGATCAAAGAGAATCCGAGGAGAGAAACAAATCAGATTCAGCTTCCACTTGTGTTCAATACGAAAAAAATTCAACTTCGGATTAAAAAAACCTTCAGGTTATACAAACATGTGTTGACATAAAAGAAACAAACCTTCAGCTTCAGGTTATTAAAAATCGTACACATGACATGGTCCTAATTGGTTCGGCTCGGCTCATTCCCGGAACCCAACGCATGTGCCCATGGTGACCAGTGGTAAAAGTGGTTAAAGAATCTCCGTTATAAGAAGGTCTAACTCCCACTAAACCAACAATGGGCGAGTAAACTTTAGTCTCACCTCTTTCCTTGCAGAAATGGGCCAAGCAGATATTTGAGATTTTCAAATCCTTTCACTGACAAGAATGATATCTACTTAATGTTGAATATATGAGAAAATTATTAGAAGATTTAATTCGAATAAATAGTACAACCACCGGTTCAAAATAATTGCCCAAAAAAATTGTACCTAGACATGTGTAGGTATATCTATTTTTGGGCTGTTATTATTGGAGTAGATAAATCATGACCGCAGAAACGGAGACTAACTAGCCATGTGAACTAGTACATTATACCAACAAATCAAATCGAAAGCATTATATAGAATTAGAAATTCTAGCACTATCTTGAACTGAGAGGACAATACAATGCAGCTACATCCGTGTTCATGTTCGTGTTGTTGCCGTCAGCCATGTCGAGGAAGAGCTTGTTTTCGTTGGAGAAGTAATCGTCTGGGGAAGGAATCATCCAATGTGGTGGTGCAACAGATGCGCGAGAGTGCTCCAAAAATACATGATTTTCCCTCACCCATACAATTCTATGAGAGGCGGGATTCTGGAAATCCTAGTGTCCAATCCTTCAATGTACCCCGGAAGATAGGATGGGAAATACATGGACAACAATGCAAACTAGTGAAATAAGGAAGTCTCACGTGTAGCGTACACGTCTAGATGAGGATCGACCTCTTTGTAGAACGAGGTGGTGAAACGAATGATCAAAGAGAATCCGAGGAGAGGAACAAATCAGATTCAGCTTCCATCTATCTTGAATACGAAAATATGCCCATGGTGACGAGGCATGGGAAGGCATGTGGCGGAGGAGGAGCGTGTGTAGGTCTCTTTTTCTTATGCGTATACAAGTGGTAGAAGCTTATAAAGAGATCCAATTCCCACTAAACCAACAATATAGGAGTAAGCTTTAGTTCCACCTCTTTCCATGCATGAATGGGCCAAGAGTGTCTTTGAGATTTCTTATTGTTAATAAATACGAGGAGTGGTCCAATAATTACAACAACCCCCCACCTGATTCCAGAGGCACACAAAATTTTCCTATGGTTTGCAATATATTGTTATATACGTGCTTAGTGGAGAATTTTAAGTTAAACATCAAGTTTATGCTACACTAGTTTGCAATTTCAACTTCCACCTATAATTTTCGGATACACTAATTCGCAACTTGAATACTGGTGTGTACCTTGAACTACGTGTTTTTTGCACCCTAGTTTCACAAAACTCCTAGAATGATACACTACAACCCCCCCCCTTCCCGGTGGATATTTTGGATGGCACAAGCCGTAGTCGTCTGCAAAAGTTTCGTGTCCGGCATATACTGCTTCTCAGCAAGTAGATAAGAAGGAGGATTATTATGCATCGTGACTAAGTCCATACCGGCACATATTAGTGGCGTGGTTGATACCAGATTAGATTGCCGCTTATTAATGTTAGGCTCAGAGAAGGCATAAATATTTGAGCCATGAATTCTAAGCATCGTTGAAAGTTGGTCCCACAATGAAGACAAGTTAACCATGTCGCGCTTCCTTTCAAACATGGTTCGCTAACTGGTGTGTCCCAACACCGACGCGCTCTTTGATTATCGAGTATTTATAGAGAGTGGACTAGTACACATCATATCCAACAGCCTCGATCTCGCCAGCCAGAATTCCAATCGTCGGCTACCTGCGGAGTAAGCGGTCGAGCCATTCCTAAAAGGGAGCACAGTGGCGGAATCATATGATTTCTTTTTTAATCATTATTTTTTCCCAAAAATGTTTTCTTTGATCTTGATCCAGTTTTGGTTTTCTGCTTCACATAAAAATAGTGGTTGCTTACTTCTGAGGAGTGCAAGGTGCCTAGGTGGATTGAGACCAACTAGTGAAATGGCCTCAATGAGAAGTGGTGGAAAAAGTGAAGTTGTGGCATATTCATGTTGGCTCATACGAGGGCATAGACACTGGCCCCAAGTTCATGGGGTGCCACTACAAATCCCCTATGTGCACCTTGTGGCATGGGTCGATAAATCAAACTCGCCACCTGTTTTTAGTACATTGGTGTTGATGTGGAGATTGGCCGAGAAGAAAGAAAGGTGTCTGACGAAGAGATTCAGAAGGCCCTTGAGGAAGCAAGGTAGGAAAACCAGAAAAGGTCAACGCAATTAAGTCGGCCTACGAGGCTGTGGCCGAGGCGCTACATCCAATTCGGGAACAACTTGATGCCCTTAATCTATCTAATGATGGAGATTAAGGGATTATAAAGTTAATTTTTTTTGTGTTTCCTTCCTTTTTTATTTGAACTACTTTATCTAGTAAACCATATTATTCTATCAAAGGATTCGATCTTGTGTTATCCATCAAGGTTTCTTTGTAGTTTTCCGTGAAACAAGTTACCGCGCGTAATATGAGCCGGTTATTGGACCTTTGAGCAATTTCGGTCTATATAGCTGGGTCACACTTGCTCAAAGGGCCCATAAAAAAATCGTAACCAATGTTGATTCAATATATAGACAAGGGATCGTAGTGCCCAAACATCACTTCCGAGTCCACACTCCTCATGCTAACGCACTGCAAGTCCCTACTAGTCACTCCTACTCCACCTTAGATCCAAACCCAAAACATAGTAATCCCCACTCCCTTGCGTGTTTAGTCTCAAAACACATTAGTCCCCAGTTCTTAGCAGGCGTGCTTAGTCAGTAGGTTTCTTCTTCCTCATTTCTACATATCTCGTTTCATCTTGATTTCTTGGATCTGCATATTTGTTCTTCTTTCTTGTTATTCAGTCCTCGGTTTATGGCGCGCCGACAATGATGCTCAGATCTGCAGTGATGTCGGTAGCGTATGGAGATAAAGGATCGTCCCAAGATCTACGTGTGGACCATGGTCTCGAAGATCCTCCACCTTTGTCTAGATGGACAAGTTAATACATAATAGAGAGTGTCTGAATACGTTTAGTCATAATGAGTCTTGTCCTACTTAGGATTTAAAAAAAGATTTCTTAGATCTAGGGATGTTGAATAGAGAGGAGGTCAATATGTTTCCTCTCTTAAAATTGAAATCAACACCCCTAAATTTATAGGAAGGGCTTAATGAGATCCAAATGGATCTCGTAAGAAGTGGTTTCAGTGTAATATAAGGATTTTATGAAATGTATTATCATATCTTAGTTGATATGGACATTACAATCTAAATGGAATGGATAAAATAATTTATTAGTGTTGATTGTGATTAACTATTTTTGTTGTCGAAAGGAGTATGAAACATGGAAAAATAATGTGACGTACCTTACCTGTACAGGGCACTAAATTTTTCTCCATCTACTAGTGTACCTAGGTGAACTGGTGTGGTGCCGCAATAGGAGAGCACGCGGAGAATTTGAAGTTCCGTGTGAAAAAAGCATCGGGTTTTCACTTTCCCCGTTACAGTTTTCCCTAGCCATTTTTTTATCTGACTAGCACGGGCCTGTTGATTAAGGTTGTGCCTCCGCATTTAAATGGCAGGGCCCGCATGTCGTATTGTAGCGATACCAAGATGTCGCAGGGCTTCCCCGTCGTTGGATCTTATACCTCATACTCCAAGGTCTTTCATGACTTTATTAGAGAGTGGATGACTCTCACATATTGTAGGGAAACATGCATGTAAAAAAATCGTCCTAGACAATCACCCAAGAACTATACTTTGTAGATGTGATAACGCTATCAGTCTGTTTGAATCGTCGAGCAGTGCAGAAGAACTTGGTGTCCGTGATGATACGGGTGATCCCTGCAGCTAGGAAAATTCCTCCAAACTGCGAGAATATCTCCTCCTTCGTTTTGAGAATTGAACGGATGATTCATCTGCCTGTATCCATGCGTACGAAGGTAAAATCCGCGAGGGCTTAGCCGGTCAAGGCTCGGCTCTAGTACCAATAGTGGTTAGCTTTAAGGCGTATGTGGACAAGAGAGAGAAAGACAACCAACCAACAAGGGCTCTGACAGGAACTCCTGGAATTCTGGATGGATATGGTAGAGGGGGGTTCTCTTTATAAAGGGGTGAGGAGAGGCACCATCTTAGGAAAGGGGCAGCCAAGGATGCTCCCCACCTTTCCGTGGCATGCCGCCCCAACGAGGGAAACCCTGGGGCGCACTCACATGGGTTTGTTTGGGGAAGCCCTCCGGGGGGCTTTGGGGCATGGAGCCAACCTACATGGTCCCCTAAGAGGCCCATGTGGCCATCCTTGGTGGTGATGGCATTTCTGGCATCCCTCTATCCCTCTCGCATTTTATACTAAAGCCTTGAACAATAATTCTTTTTATATGAATTCACTGGAACTTTTTTTATAAATTCCAAAACATATTTAGTTCACTCAGAAACATTTCCAAAAGATAGCAGAACACTTCCGATAAAGTTTCCCACTCTTATTTAGTGTCGGGTATATTTAAGTGCACCTCTGGAACTATTCTGACATGACTGAAATGATTGTCATGCGAACTCTACAGAATTGGTCTTCATATGTCAATGAAACTAATTTGGATACTCTCTCAACTACATACCATAAATAGAGCTCTCACAACAGGTCATACAAGCTTAAATGTGTGACCCAACAGGTTCAGTAATGCATAGTTATGACTCCGACTAGCAGGTTTGGTACTACGCAAGCATGAGTACGAATACCTTCAGATCAATAACCACCATTCAGATCTGGACATCCATGATGACTCCTTTGCATACTCGAATAAATGACGAAATGGACCTCCGTGTTAATGCATATGTTAATCCCTTTGTGAGGTGAGACTTTTTAGATATTCCCGTGAATCAACTCTTTGATCACAATACTAGTTAACCTCGACCTGGTATCAACATTTTTTCGTGTTTCATATATAGATGATGTCATGTGATCATTATCACATTTTTTCTTGTAGAAGATTAGTGTGGTGACCCTGCATACCACTGCATGTTGTAGTATGCCAGTCGTTGA
This sequence comes from Lolium multiflorum, assembly GCA_030979885.1. NCBI lineage: Eukaryota > Viridiplantae > Streptophyta > Magnoliopsida > Poales > Poaceae > Lolium > Lolium multiflorum. The sequence continues at coordinate 94,468,998 of CM061750.1, read as the reverse complement.
TATAACATTCGCGAAGTACCATTCCGCAAATATCACATCCCTCAGAGTAGTACAACAGAACATAGCAAGGTCCATAACTCATTCACCTATTATTACAATACACATACACAAGTCGTCTCGGAGCTCCTCTTGGGTCCTAAGAGGATATCTCCTGGGTTCGAGGTGAACCCAACTTAACTTACAATACCATTGTCTCATTAAACAAAACATTTATTTAATCGAGCAGCTATATGGTAAGAGTTTGTGCTGCTCGGCTACTACTACTCCTCAGATATCTCTAGGCTTGTTCTTCTCCGGAAGCCTCCCCGGATCCGTAGACGATGATGTAGTCTACGCCTTCAACTCCTCCTGAGAGGTCAGGTGCATCATAGCCGATAACCTCGGCTCCTTCATTGTTGTCGCAGTCCTCCTCCAGACGGTTCAGACAATCTAAGCAGGGGATTTAAGAGTGGTATGAGTACGAGCGTACTCAACAAGTTCATTATAGATAAGAGGTGTTTAATGCACTAGCTACGATATTAGACCAGAAAGTCTAATACCAATGCAAGTTTTGATAATCATTTCTTCAAGAGATTGCTTTTATTTCAAAGAGCTATGTCCGTCGCCTTCACCGGTTTACTAGAACTTCATGGAGCTCCTTTCCGGCCGCGTTCGCAGTTCCTCAATCCGGAACGGGAGTGACAGGTCACGTTTTTTTCTGCAGAGGTGTGTTGCTTTACCCATAAGAGATCTTAACCTTGGTGCCAACCGGGCAGCTTTCCCGTCCACACTTCCTTTGGTGTGAGGCCCGGTATAAGGTCTAGCCAAACATGTTCCTCCGCTACCTCGAACACCCACCCTTTTGTAAGATTGTCCTCCCCTATATCCATGATGAGACCGTTCCGGGCATTCATATGCCTTCCCCTATCAACATGGATAGACCGTTCCGGACACCTTACAATCCCTCATAGACCGCAATACCGTGGGGACTTAAGGCCTACCGCTTGCACTTCGCACGACAAGTGTCTACGGACTGTGCGTGGGGACTTAAGGCTTCCCCAGCCTACCGCTTGCCGCGGCGATACAAGTGTCTACGGTAAAGCGCATCCGTTGATGAACGAGAGGTGGAAACACTTTTGACTACTCCGTCCCACTCCGGATCTTATGGTTAACACGGGTATTACGGCACAAGAATCAGCGACATTTGTTGTTTAATCCTAGATGGATATAAGCCCGTGCAATGGAACCTCCACCATATCAACACAATCCATGGTTCCATTGCCCACCACATAGTCATATTCATAGTTATGAAAGTAGTGGTTTTGATTTTTGTGCAATAGTGATAACCATAATACTTTGCAAGTAATTTGATAAAAATACTCAAATGACATGAGCAAGTGATGAACTTGCTGAACACTGCAAAGTTCTGCAGTTGGAAGGTATGGACTGACCCTTGTCCTCTTGTTCTGAAAAATAGCATCATTGTCCGATAAGGGCAATGGTTAAAGAAGCAATTATGCATGATTCCATTTTTAGGGTTTGTTCCCCCCTTCCGATGTCTTTATTATTTCCTGTAAGAGGTTAATACTAGGAATAATTTGGGGATACTTGATTTAAAGTAAAATACATCCTTGAAATGTTGTCAAGGTATTTTTGAAGTCCCTATTCATTAATGGACTTATTTTTATTATTGAAAATCTTATGTGTGATTTAAATGATTATTTAAATCCTCAAATGAAGACTTATTTTTGAATGTCTTCAAACACTCTCGTTTGTATTTTATTATGATAGAGAATTTTATGCTGATCTATTTTCATATTTTTACTTATTTTTTTAGAGCTTTGAATCATTTTCTATTCATTTTCAAAGTTTCTTGTTTATTTGAAATGTGAAAAGACACATTTACCCCTGGGCCCCACCTGTCAGGTGGCCCAACGGGTTGAGTCTAACCCGAGCCGCCCCAACCGGCTCGGTCGGACCCAGACGCGCTCTTCCTCTCCCCTCTCGCGAAACCCTAACCTCTCCCGCGACGCGGTGGTCGCCTGCGCCGTCGCCGCTTTGTTCCGGCCACCTCCGGCCATCGCCGGCGGTGAGATGGGGCGCATCTGCACCGCCTTGTGACGGCGCACCAGATCTACGGCGTCGATCTGGTCCCCGCCGCCTCCGCTTCTCGTCCCCAACACGTCTGCTCGCAAGGCCGTGGAGTTCCGCGGCGATTCGTCGCCGCCAACGCTCCTGGCGGTGTGGCTTGGCCGTAGGCCTCGCCGTGCCTGCGCTGGAGCCTCCGCGCTTCGGCGACCGCCTGGCCTGGCCAAGGCTTGGCGTGGCCGTGCCTAGGCCGTGCCGCCGTACCGCCATGGCGACGCCGAGGTGCTGCTCCAGGTTGGTGCCCCTGCTCTCCTCCTTTCTCTCCTCCTCCTCTTCGTCTAGCTCTGTCTACTGGCCTGTTTCCCCCATGGAAATGCTGTGCCATGCCCTATTGGCCATGGCCATCGCTTGTGCTGCTGCTCTACCTCTATGTGCTCTGCTACTTGTGCTTGCTGTGATGCTGCTGCTGTGCCATGCGTGTGCTGATGCTGTTCTTCTCTGCAACTTGTTGTTCTACATGCTACTGACCCTATTAGCCCTGGCCATTGTTGCCCTGACCATGCCAGTGCTTGCCATTCTTGCTAGATCCTTGCTCTGTGCTTTTGTTCATGATCCTATGCTGGTCAGACACTCAAATGTATTCATTTCTGTTGCCATGGCTTAATTACAATGTATAATTCTTGCAGTTTTGCAAGTGCCAGTGCTTCTGTGGCTAGTTCTTGTGCTCAAATTCATGAGCATGCTCATCTGAGCATTGCTGTTGGCTTAGCAGTGTGATCCAGTGATGAATTGATATGTGCCTTTTCTTGTGTATTATGATCCTTTGGTTCATCAAGCCTTTGATGTGCTTCTGGATACAATTATAAAGCCTGATGCCCTTATCAGTGATGCAATTGTTCAGTTATTTAATTATCTGTTCATGTGTTAATTGCTTAGAATGAGTTATAGCATACAGTAGCATGCTCCAACAAGCTTCTGGTGTTCATATGATCACCAGTTGTTTGTAACAGCTGCCCTTTGGTGTCTGTGCCTCACTGTTGCTCACTTGTGTATCACACAGGCCTGGCCTGATGTGTGCTGTTGCTTGCTTAAGCATCAATTGATGCCTGTCATGATCCATTTGATTAATGGCAAGACCCTGGTGCATCAATTGCTTGTCTGTTTCATTTATCTGTTTATCCTTGCTGGATTAGATGGATAAATAATGTGAACTGAGATTCAGTGATGATCATTTCAATGAATTTGTTAGGGTTAGATGGATGCCAACACCTGGTTGTGTACCCTAGCCCTCCTTTTGAACCCTACTGGGTGATGATATCTGTGCATGGTTTCTTTGTTGGAATTGGTTAAGGGTTGAGGTGATCCTGGCAGTATACATGTGCTGCCCTGGGATGGCTCCCCTATCTGTTGGCTTGCTGTTGCTTACCAAATGTTGTCTGGTGATCCATTTATTGGATTGCCAGAACTCTTGGTGTTGAAAACAAACAGACAGTATTCTGTCTAAGTCTGATGGTTTTAGCTAGGTCAATAGGTGCTTTGTGATCCTGATTGGCTGCAAGGAATAAATCCATGCTGGATTTCTCTGGTTTTGACACTGTGTTGTCATAACCAGTGTTCCCTGGTTTATTTTCCTGTTAGCCTTAGTTGTACTTGCTGGCACCAATTGGTTTAGTAACCAAATGATGATACACCTAGGGTTTTCTACCCTTCTATGCTCCTGTGATGCAATCATGCTTAAGTATGAGCAAGATATGATCTTGCTCAGGCTCTTGTGTGGTATACCTCACCCCAGCTCCTAGAATTAAGTGTTGTTGTAGAGGATTGCTTCTGTGATGCTTGGTTTGCTTGCCCTTCTCCTCCTTACAAGCTTGTGGTGCTTTACTCCATCTGGTACTTGCTCACAGCTGACAGTTCTTGGTGAAACTGTCCCTGGATGGTTTCTGATGGCTTGTGGTTTTTCCTGTTCTAAGTGTTCTTGGTGTTCTTGATGAACTTACCACTGCTGCTGTCGATGGATGAACAAATGACTAGGGTTTGGCTCTGAAAAGGTTATATATGGTGCTCTCTTGCATCCCTGGTCGACAGCTCCTGCTTGTCACCTTAGTGACACACTGTGTGTGTGTGCAGCATGCACACCGCCCTGTGAGCAGGCTGTGTGTGTGTGCTGTCAAGTGCTGTGCACCTGAACCTGGAACTTGGCCTTGGCCTGGATCAGCTCGGCCACATTGAGCTTATCTGCTCATTTCACCTTTCCATTTGATTTCTAACTTGCCAAGTGGCTTTGCCACTTGGCATAACTTCTCTTTGTTGTGTTTTTGTGCAGGGATCATCCATGGCTCAAAATGGACTTGGAATTCATCAAGTTCAAGATCAAATGAATATGATCTTGTAGAATTTAGTCTAGGATCATTAAATTGTAATTTTTTCTTTATTTTTCATTCTTCTATTCTGCCCATTTATGTAATGTGTTGTAATTCATTTATTTCCATTATGAATAATGTAAAGACAATGTATCTTGTGTGTTCTTCAATAAAGCTCAAGGTTTTCCCTAATGAGCTCCACTTTATTATAATTGTTCATCTTGTTTATTATTGATTATTTACTTAATGAATTTCCTCAATTGAATTATTTTAGGTAATTATTTAATGTTTGAATTTGAAATTCAAATTCAACCTTGGTTTGAATTCAACCATGTCATATCATTTAGAATTCAATCAAGTAAACTCTCCCCTCTTTTCTCAAAACCCTAAACTAGTGAAGTGAGATGCAAGTTTGTCGCACTCTCGAAACCCTAACCCTGTAAGGTGTCGAGAGAGAAACTTGTCCCCCTTCGATGCAGTTTTTGTTTAATAGCGCGAAATTTCCCAGAATTTACTATGCAATGCACATCCCTTTCTAAAATCTACCCCTCGATCGTCTCTAAACCTGGGACATTACAGCCTTTCCCTCTTAAAGAAAACTTCGTCCCGAAGTTGTGGTTGTAATACCTGAACAGCTCGGGGTATGTTTTCCTTAGGTCTTCCTCTTTTTCCCAGGTGGCTTCCCTCTCGGGATGATGCTTCCATTGTATCTTGCAATACTTGATCGCCTTGTTTCTGAGTTGTTTCCAGCTTTCTTCGAGAATCTTAGCTGGCTTCTCGATATAAGTTAGGTCTGGTTGTAACTCGAGCTCGTCATGTGATATTGGTTCATCTGGGGTCTTCAAACATTTCCGAAGTTGTGAAACATGGAATACATTGTGAACTTGAGCTAGCCTTCCCGGTAGATCCAATTCAAAGGCTAAACCTCGATTCTGACTCAGTATCTTGAAAGGTCCTATATATCTAGGACTGAGTTTCCCTTTTACTCCAAACCTCTGGAGTCCTTTTATCGGGCTTACCTTAAGATAAACCATGTCTCCAACTTGTGGTTCCCATGTCCTTCTCTTCTGATCGGCATAACTCTTTTGCCGGCTCTGGGCTATCTTGAGCCTGTCTCTGATAATGTCAATGATTTGTTGTTTTTCCTTGACATAATCAGGGTTGAACTCTTTGCTTGCTCCGGCTTCATACCAACATATTGGTGATCTACACTTCCTCCCATACAGAGCTTCAAATGGTGCCATCTTGATGCTGCTTTGATAACTATTGTTGTATGAAAACTCTGCTAAAGGTAGATGCTCCTCCCATGATCCTCCGAAGTCTAGGGCACAAGCCCTAAGCATATCTTCTAAGATCTGATTGGTTCTCTCAGTTTGTCCGCCTGTTTGTGGGTGATACGCGGTACTATAATCCAACTTGGATCCTAAAGCTTCGTGAAGTTGCTTCCAGAATGCTGATGTGAACACGGATCCTCGATCCGACACGATCTTCTTAGGCACTCCATGCTTACTCACGATCTCTTTGATGTAAAGATCAATAAGTTTCTCTCCTTTATCCTGTTGGTTTACCGCTAAGAAGTGTGCACTTTTCGTCAACCGGTCCACGATTACCCATATCATGTCCTTCTTTTTATTAGTCATGGGTAGTCCGGTGATGAAATCCATCCCTATCTCCTCCCATTTCCACTCTGGAATAGGTAGAGGTTGTAACTTCCCTGCCGGACTCTGATGTTCAGCCTTCACTCGCTGGCAGGTATGGCATTATGCAACATATTGTGCTATCTCCCTCTTCATGTTATTCCACCAGAATAGTTCCTTTAGATCCATGTACATCTTTGTACTTCCCGGATGTATGGAATATGGTGTTTGATGAGCTTCCGGAGTATTACTTCCTTGATTTCAGCAATATCCGGAACGCAAATCCTCTTCTGGAACCACAAAGATCCAGATTCTCCTCGGTGAAACTCTGATGGTCTTCCCTCATCTATTCTCCTCATCTCTTCTACAATGAATGGATCGTCCAGCTGACCCATCATTATCTCATTCTTCAAGTTAACATTCAGTTCATCGGCTACCTGCAACGCCGATAATCCTTCATGGGCTTCCTTCTCCCAAAGTTGTATTTGGGCTTGACTTATTTCTTTCCTCAACTCCGGTGATATTTCTTGTTCCATTCCGGTACTTTCTACTCAGGGCATCTGCTACAATATTAGCCTTCCCTGGTGTGTAATTGATTGTCAGATCATAATCCTTGCTCAATTCTAGCCATCTTTTCTGCCTCATGTTGAGTTCCTTCTGAGTGAAGAAATATTTGAGGCTTTTATGGTCTGTATAGAGCTCACACTTAGCTCCATAGAGAAAATGTCTCCATGTTTTAAGTGCAAAAACGACAGCTGCTAATTCCAAATCATGTGTTGGATAATTCACTTCATGAGGTCTGAGTTGCCTCGATCCATAAGATATCACTTTCTGATCTTGCATGAGTACGCAACCCAATCCATGCTTGGATGCGTCACAGTACACGGTGTAATCCTTGCCAACTTCCTAACACCGGTGCCGTGGTGAGTTTCTCCTTCAGAGTTTGAAAACTCTTCTCACACTCCTCTGACCACACGAATGGTGTGTTCTTCCTTAGCAACTTTGTCATTGGTCCTGCTATCTTAGAGAATCCTTCAATGAATCTCCGATAGTATCCTGCCATTCCTAGGAATCCTCGAATTTCCTTGACAGTCTTGAGTGCTTCCCATTCTAGAACTGCTGCTACCTTGCTCGGGTTGACAGCGATTCCATCTTTACTAATGACATGACCAAGAAATTCCATTTGATCTAGCCAAAATTCACACTTACTGAGTTTGGCATAAAGTTGGTGTTCCCTTAGTGTTTGCAACACTAACCTCAAATGATCGGCATGTTCTGCCTTGTTCTTGGAATATATCAAGATATCATCGATGAATACGATGACAAACTTGTCTAGATATGGCATGAAAATCTTATTCATGAGATTCATGAATATTGCTGGGGCATTGGTCAATCCAAAAGGTACTACAAGGTATTCATGGTGTCCATACCTTGAGACAAAGGCAGTTTTCGGAACGTCCTCCTTCTTGATCTTTATCTGGTGATAACCGGATCTTAGATCAATCTTGGAAAAGACTCCCGCTCCTCTAACCTGATCAAATAGATCTTGTATCCTTGGAAGTGGATACTTGTTCTTGATTGTGACGTTGTTCAGATTCCTGTAGTCTCCGCACATCCTTCTTCCTCCATCTCTTTTATCCACGAAGATCACAGGTGATCCCCATGGTGAAACACTCTCCTGAATGAATCCCTTTTGTTCCAAGTCATCCAGTTGTTCCTTGAGTTCTTTCAGTTCCTTAGGCCCCATCTTATATGGTGCTTTGGCAATCGGAGCTGTTCCTGGAATTAGGTCGATAGTGAATTCTATCTCCCTATCTGGTGGCATACCAGGTAATTCCGCAGGAAACACATCCTGGAATTCATTTACTACAGGTATATCTTCTAACTTCACCTCCTTCATGCTATTCAGCTGTAGCTCAACTTCAATCTGTGTATGTTTGTCGCCTTGGTAGATCATTCTACTTCCATCGGAACTTTTCAAAGACACCGTCTTGTTTACACAGTCGATCAATGCTCCATTAGCTTCTAACCAGTTCATACCAAGAATGACATCAATGTCCTTCATCGGTAAAATGAACAGGTCCGCGTCAAACGCGCACTTATTGATCATAATGACTTGTTTTTGTTTGACATGGTTTACTACTATCGTTCCCCCCGCAGAAAGTATGGTTATGGGTGTATCTAACTTAGTGCAACTAATCCCATGTTTGATGATGAATTGTTGAGAAATGAATGATGTAGTTGCACCAGTATCAAAAAGTACTTTGCCAGGATGAGTGAGGATCTGGAGCGTACCTATCACTGGTCAGAGTTGACCACCTCCTCCAGACTGGTGCAGTTCAGCTTGCCGAAGGGCTTCTTATTCTTCCAGTTCCCTCCGGTGTTTCCTCGATTTCCTCCTCCTCCAGATTGACCTCCTCCACTATTCTTCTTGGGGCAGTCCTTCAGCATGTGCCCCTCCTGGCGACAACCAAAGCATATAATCCTTGGTTTCTTGCAATCCCTGGCAAAATGCCCTGGAAGTCCACAACTCCTGCAAACACTTTGATTTGCAGTCTGGAATGCCTGATTCTTCCTACTACCGTAGTAGTTGCTGTTGTTGTTGTTGTTGTTGTTGTTGTTGTTGTATCTAGGCTTGAAACTCAAGCTGGTGTTAGGCTTGTTACTAACAAACCTCTTAGGCTCATACTTGGCCTTTTTCCTCTTCTCTTCTTGCAGTTGTTTGAAGTCATCTTCAAGAGTGATGGCTGCATCCACCAACTCTTGGAATTCCGTTGCTCTCATCATCCGCAGCTGTACTTTGAACTGGGGACTTAACCCCCTCAGAAATCTCTTCTTCTTCTTGTCCTCGGTGTTGACTTCCTCAACAGCGTACCGGGACAGCTTTGAAAACTCCCTGACATAGGTCGGGATTGCCTTGTCCTTCTGCTCGAGACTCTCGAACTCTCGACGCTTCGGTTCCACAATACTTTGGGGACATTAGATTCCTGAACTTCCTTGCAAACTCCTCCAGGTAAATACCTTTCTGCCGGATACACGGCTACAATGTTGTCCCACCATGATGCGGCAGGTCCACATAGCAGATGGGTAGCATATCGAACCTTCTCTTGATCATTACATCCAACGGTGTTGAGCTTGCGCAGTATCCATCAGCCAATCTTCCGCGTCCATAGGCTCTGGCGCGTATGCGAAAGATATCGGCTTGGTGTTTTGGAAGTCTGCTAATGTGACTCCCTGGTTCTCAGGTCTCTCCACCCTATTCTGCTGCATCAGATCTTGAAGGAATTTGTTCTGCAGCTCCAGTGTTACACGCTGCCTCTCTTCCGCCAGTTGCATGTACTGGATAAAGTTTTGCTGCGTCATGGGTGGTGGTGGTGGTGGAAACTGATCTCTGGCTGCACCCTCAGCCTCTTCCTTCTCTTTTGCTTCGCGCTCCATGCGCTGTGCTTCAGTCTCGTTTCCTAACGTTCCCGACATAATCCCCCTAGTTGTGCAACACAAGATGATACTCATAGTTACTCCATGCGCAAGTTTTCTGAGCTCAACTTGGTGCACAGAACTAGTCACGCAATGGAAATCAAGGAGCAAATCCAAATCATACAAAACATATACCCTGTATATACATACATAAGTGGTCTTATTACAATACTCAAGTCGATGTGAGTATGCAAACTCACTTATTAAAGTATATGTACAAATTTATACAAATATTACAAACTATAATACACGTGGTACTTGTGTATTATAGCCTCGCCTCCCTTGGTGGACTCTAGTCGATCTTCACTCCCGATACATTCCAGGCTTCCATCCGGTCGAACGTGTCGTCCTCCTGATAGACCCTGGAACATAAGGTCTCCCCGTTGGCTTGTAATCCGAATCCGATGATGACCCTAAGGAGAAATCAGTGTTCACAAACTGATCGTTGAGTGCATCATAATCCACCCATCGGGTGTACTCTCCTGTAGGCCCACCATAAGGGTTACCAAAACCCATACCCGACTCAACCTGTGTCGGATATCCTCCATCCACTCCTTCATTACTAGGATAGCTTTGGTTCTGGGTTGTTGCATCATCGTTCATCTCTCCATCATAATACTCAGTAGTACTATGGGTTCCAGTATCATTACCCCAACGCCAACCCCTAGAATTCTCGATCGGAGTCTCGGAACGCTGGTTGTTTCCGGATTCCGCTCCGCCTTCGTATCCCCCATAGGAACTACCCAGGTAGTTCCCAGGTGTAGCAGGTGTAGGTTCACGCGCAAGTGGATCAAAACTGATGTAGTCACCAGCTGAATAAACTGGTGTGTGCACTACATTCTCCATAGGTTCTTTCCCCCTACTCTCCTCCTTGGGTTCGTAAATTCCTCTAGCATCGTATCAATAGCTCCTATCAGATGATGGTTCAGCTGAAAGAGTAATGATATGAAGTTTCGGCTGTTATCCATATATTTTGCCGCAGCTATGGGTTTGCGTTTGGCGTATTTGTAGTGGTTGAGCATGGGATCTTCTTCCTCCTGATTATGAGGAATATGGAAGAACTCGGAATTCATAAGCTCTTTTGTCTTATGTTCCCGTATGTCGGTTATGGCTCTCATAACAGCTATATGGTAGGCTGTGTTGGTTGTCCTAGCTTCTCCAGCTGGCATGACTATGCTCATTCCCAAAGATTCGGGAAGTCGCAGTCCTACTCTGCACTTGGCCAATACCGGTCCATCAAAGAACATGTACTTCTTTACTGGAATCTGGGGATCGCACCCAAATTCCAATAACATGGCTCGTAGGATATCAGCAAGTCCTCCTTGGTATTCGTTCAGTGTGGAATCCATAACTTTCACGTTTCTTCCCGGTCGTGCACTTGCCATGTTGGCTGTAGAAATAGAAAGATTATAAGATTAGTAATAATGCATCATAATAGAGATAATAAAGAATTATCGCACTAAAAAATATGATTGTTGTATTCTCAATTGAATATACACCATATTTTTAGAGAATTCTTTACTAATCCTATTTGACTCCTAACGTTTAGTCCCATTTACTAGGTTCCATCCTAAGGTCAAAGCTTTTGCTCTGATACCAACTGTGGTGACCCTGCATACCACTGCATGTTGTAGTATGCCAGTCGTTGATATAACATTCGCGAAGTACCATTCCGCAAATATCACATCCCTCAGAGTAGTACAACAGAACATAGCAAGGTCCATAACTCATTCACCTATTATTACAATACACATACACAAGTCGTCTCGGAGCTCCTCTTGGGTCCTAAGAGGATATCTCCTGGGTTCGAGGTGAACCCAACTTAACTTACAATACCATTGTCTCATTAAACAAAACATTTATTTAATCGAGCAGCTATATGGTAAGAGTTTGTGCTGCTCGGCTACTACTACTCCTCAGATATCTCTAGGCTTGTTCTTCTCCGGAAGCCTCCCCGGATCCGTAGACGATGATGTAGTCTACGCCTTCAACTCCTCCTGAGAGGTCAGGTGCATCATAGCCGATAACCTCGGCTCCTTCATTGTTGTCGCAGTCCTCCTCCAGACGGTTCAGACAATCTAAGCGGGGATTTAAGAGTGGTATGAGTACGAGCGTACTCAACAAGTTCATTATAGATAAGAGGTGTTTAATGCACTAGCTACGATATTAGACCAGAAAGTCTAATACCAATGCAAGTTTTGATAATCATTTCTTCAAGAGATTGCTTTTATTTCAAAGAGCTATGTCGTCAGCCTTCACCGGTTTACTAGAACTTCATGGAGCTCCTTTCCGGCCGCGTTCGCAGTTCCTCAATCCGAACAGGGAGTGACAGTCACGATTTTTTTACACTCTGAGAGGTGTGTTGCTTTACCCATAAGAGATCTTAACCTTGGTGCCAACCGGGCAGCTTTCCCGTCCACACTTCCTTTGGTGTGAGGCCGGTATAAGGTCTAGCCAAACATGTTCCTCCGCTACCTCGAACACCCACCCTTTTGTAAGATTGTCCTCCCCTATATCCATGATGAGACCGTTCCGGGCATTCATATGCCTTCCCCTATCAACATGGATAGACCGTTCCGGACACCTTACAATCCCTCATAGACCGCAATACCGTGGGGACTTAAGGCTTCCCCAGCCTACCGCTTGCACTTCGCACGACAAGTGTCTACGGACTGTGCCGTGGGGACTTAAGGCTTCCCAGCCTACCGCTTGCCGCCGACAGATACAAGTGTCTACGGTAAAGCGCATCCGTTGATGAACGAGAGGTGGAAACACTTTTGACTACTCCGTCCCACTCCGGATCTTATGGTTAACACGGGTATTACGGCACAAGAATCATTGGCGACATTTGTTGTTTAATCCTAGATGGATATAAGCCCGTGCAATGGAACCTCCACCATATCAACACAATCCATGGTTCCATTGCCCACCACATAGTCATATTCATAGTTATGAAAGTAGTGGTTTTGATTTTTGTGCAATAGTGATAACCATAATACTTTGCAAGTAATTTGATAAAAATACTCAAATGACATGAGCAAGTGATGAACTTGCCTGAACACTGCAAAGTTCTGCAGTTGGAAGGTATGGACTGACCCTTGTCCTCTGTTCTGAAAAATAGCATCATTGTCCGATAAGGGCAATGGTTAAAGAAGCAATTATGCATGATTCCATTTTTAGGGTTTGTTCCCCCCTTCCGATGTCTTTATTATTTCCTGTAAGAGGTTAATACTAGGAATAATTTGGGGATACTTGATTTAAAGTAAAATACATCCTTGAAATGTTGTCAAGGTATTTTTGAAGTCCCTATTCATTAATGGACTTATTTTTATTATTGAAAATCTTATGTGTGATTTAAATGATTATTTAAATCCTCAAATGAAGACTTATTTTTGAATGTCTTCAAACACTCTCGTTTGTATTTTATTATGATAGAGAATTTTATGCTGATCTATTTTCATATTTTTACTTATTTTTTTAGAGCTTTGAATCATTTTCTATTCATTTTCAAAGTTTCTTGTTTATTTGAAATGTGAAAAGACACATTTACCCCTGGGCCCCACCTGTCAGGTGGCCCAACGGGTTGAGTCTAACCCGAGCCGCCCCAACCGGCTCGGTCGGACCCAGACGCGCTCTTCCTCTCCCCTCTCGCGAAACCCTAACCTCTCCCGCGACGCGGTGGTCGCCTGCGCCATCGCCGCTTTGTTCCGGCCACCTCCGGCCATCGCCGGCGGTGAGATGGGGCGCATCTGCACCGCCTTGTGACGGCGCACCAGATCTACGGCGTCGATCTGGTCCCCGCCGCCTCCGCTTCTCGTCCCCAACACGTCTGCTCGCAAGGCCGTGGAGTTCCGCGGCGATTCGTCGCCGCCGACGCTCCTGGCGGTGTGGCTTGGCCGTAGGCCTCGCCGTGCCTGCGCTGGAGCCTCCGCGCTTCGGCGACCGCCTGGCCTGGCCAAGGCTTGGCGTGGCCGTGCCTAGGCCGTGCCGCCGTACCGCCATGGCGACGCCGAGGTGCTGCTCCAGGTTGGTGCCCCTGTTCTCCTCCTTTCTCTCCTCCTCCTCTTCGTCTAGCTCTGTCTACTGGCCTGTTTCCCCCATGGAAATGCTGTGCCATGCCCTATTGGCCATGGCCATCGCTTGTGCTGCTGCTCTACCTCTATGTGCTCTGCTACTTGTGCTTGCTGTGATGCTGCTGCTGTGCCATGCGTGTGCTGATGCTGTTCTTCTCTGCAACTTGTTGTTCTACATGCTACTGACCCTATTAGCCCTGGCCATTGTTGCCCTGACCATGCCAGTGCTTGCCATTCTTGCTAGATCCTTGCTCTGTGCTTTTGTTCATGATCCTATGCTGGTCAGACACTCAAATGTATTCATTTCTGTTGCCATGGCTTAATTACAATGTATAATTCTTGCAGTTTTGCAAGTGCCAGTGCTTCTGTGGCTAGTTCTTGTGCTCAAATTCATGAGCATGCTCATCTGAGCATTGCTGTTGGCTTAGCAGTGTGATCCAGTGATGAATTGATATGTGCCTTTTCTTGTGTATTATGATCCTTTGGTTCATCAAGCCTTTGATGTGCTTCTGGATACAATTATAAAGCCTGATGCCCTTATCAGTGATGCAATTGTTCAGTTATTTAATTATCTGTTCATGTGTTAATTGCTTAGAATGAGTTATAGCATACAGTAGCATGCTCCAACAAGCTTCTGGTGTTCATATGATCACCAGTTGTTTGTAACAGCTGCCCTTTGGTGTCTGTGCCTCACTGTTGCTCACTTGTGTATCACACAGGCCTGGCCTGATGTGTGCTGTTGCTTGCTTAAGCATCAATTGATGCCTGTCATGATCCATTTGATTAATGGCAAGACCCTGGTGCATCAATTGCTTGTCTGTTTCATTTATCTGTTTATCCTTGCTGGATTAGATGGATAAATAATGTGAACTGAGATTCAGTGATGATCATTTCAATGAATTTGTTAGGGTTAGATGGATGCCAACACCTGGTTGTGTACCCTAGCCCTCCTTTTGAACCCTACTGGGTGATGATATCTGTGCATGGTTTCTTTGTTGGAATTGGTTAAGGGTTGAGGTGATCCTGGCAGTATACATGTGCTGCCCTGGGATGGCTCCCCTATCTGTTGGCTTGCTGTTGCTTACCAAATGTTGTCTGGTGATCCATTTATTGGATTGCCAGAACTCTTGATGTTGAAAACAAACAGACAGTATTCTGTCTAAGTCTGATGGTTTTAGCTAGGTCAATAGGTGCTTTGTGATCCTGATTGGCTGCAAGGAATAAATCCATGCTGGATTTCTCTGGTTTTGACACTGTGTTGTCATAACCAGTGTTCCCTGGTTTATTTTCCTGTTAGCCTTAGTTGTACTTGCTGGCACCAATTGGTTTAGTAACCAAATGATGATACACCTAGGGTTTTCTACCCTTCTATGCTCCTGTGATGCAATCATGCTTAAGTATGAGCAAGATATGATCTTGCTCAGGCTCTTGTGTGGTATACCTCACTCCAGCTCCTAGAATTAAGTGTTGTTGTAGAGGATTGCTTCTGTGATGCTTGGTTTGCTTGCCCTTCTCCTCCTTACAAGCTTGTGGTGCTTTACTCCATCTGGTACTTGCTCACAGCTGACAGTTCTTGGTGAAACTGTCCCTGGATGGTTTCTGATGGCTTGTGGTTTTTCCTGTTCTAAGTGTTCTTGGTGTTCTTGATGAACTTACCACTGCTGCTGTCGATGGATGAACAAATGACTAGGGTTTGGCTCTGAAAAGGTTATATATGGTGCTCTCTTGCATCCCTGGTCGACAGCTCCTGCTTGTCACCTTAGTGACACACTGTGTGTGTGTGCAGCATGCACACCGCCCTGTGAGCTGTGTGTGTGTGCTGTCAAGTGCTGTGCACCTGAACCTGGAACTTGGCCTTGGCCTGGATCAGCTCGGCCACATTGAGCTTATCTGCTCATTTCACCTTTCCATTTGATTTCTAACTTGCCAAGTGGCTTTGCCACTTGGCATAACTTCTCTTTGTTGTGTTTTTGTGCAGGGATCATCCATGGCTCAAAATGGACTTGGAATTCATCAAGTTCAAGATCAAATGAATATGATCTTGTAGAATTTAGTCTAGGATCATTAAATTGTAATTTTTTCTTTATTTTTCATTCTTCTATTCTGCCCATTTATGTAATGTGTTGTAATTCATTTATTTCCATTATGAATAATGTAAAGACAATGTATCTTGTGTGTTCTTCAATAAAGCTCAAGGTTTTCCCTAATGAGCTCCACTTTATTATAATTGTTCATCTTGTTTATTATTGATTATTTACTTAATGAATTTCCTCAATTGAATTATTTTAGGTAATTATTTAATGTTTGAATTTGAAATTCAAATTCAACCTTGGTTTGAATTCAACCATGTCATATCATTTAGAATTCAATCAAGTAAACTCTCCCCTCTTTTCTCAAAACCCTAAACTAGTGAAGTGAGATGCAAGTTTGTCGCACTCTCGAAACCCTAACCTGTAAGGTGTCGAGAGAGAAACTTGTCCCCCTTCGATGCAGTTTTTGTTTAATAGCGCGAAATTTCCCCAGAATTTACTATGCAATGCACATCCCTTTCTAAAATCTACCCCTCGATCGTCTCTAAACCTGGGACATTACAATTAGTTTACATCACAATACCGAGAGGGTCCATAGCATATATCCCCTTCATTACGAGGTGAAGATATCATTCGTAAACTATAAAGCTCTCGTTCATACTTTTGTATGTCTTAACCTTAAATTTTACATCACCCGGTTAAGGAAGTGGTTATTTATAAGATCAAAGCATATCATCTAATACGAGGTTAATATATATTCTCATGGTCTAAGGAGTTTCACATAAGACAACACCTAAAGATAAGGCTACACTAATGATGATGAATATATCTCATAGCATATCAACGACTTAGGTATGTTTAGTACCATTATTTACTGAAACAATGTACTCCCTGTATTGCTAGCATCCTTGTGACAATGACAATGCATGATCAAAAATGCTTGACCACAATACATGAGCAAGTCATATTTAGAGGCAAGACTAGGAACATCTTTCTTGCTTATCTCTCTACACGTGATTGTGAGCTTTTCTTCAAATCTCATATTTGGGAAACACAACAGCTATAGCATAAAGGATAAACTTAGTAATAAACATGGGGTTATATATAATAAATAAAACTTATTATTATTGTATATGCGGCATAACTCCTTCAGTCCTCCTATTTATACTAGAGTCCATAATCTACTTAAGCATGTTTATCAACACAATTTTAAATCTCAGTGCCCATGATTCCAATGTGGTTTAGTCTTCTTCATCAAACCTGACACTCAGATCCTTATGACACTTGTCATATCTCGCATGCCCTCGTTCAAGATGAACTTGTAGCATTTGAAATCCGTTGTTTTAACTTGTTTGAATTCCAGTGATCAATAAAGTTCTACCACAATATGAGCATAATATTAAAGAACAACCTTGTTTGTCTCAACAAACAAAAACATTTCTACCTTTATGGTTTATTCACACAACATTTCTTTTTATGGATATCATGCAATACTTCATGTGAAATCCAAATCTTGTATGTAGTATTTCAACCTTTAATAAAGGCAGTTGAAGATTGGCTAATTATCTCCTCGGCACGACCCCCTCCACACACACAGACATTATGTTATTTATTCCATTAGTAAGTAACTTAAAACTAGCAATAAAAAAGATGAATAGGTATAAACTGTTAAATGATAACAACACCAACTTTCTTTGGGGTCAAATTGATAATCTCATAATTGAGACACCTGATCTGAAGTTTCTAATGAGAGCATCATCAAACAAAGCTTTAACAATTTTCTTAGTTATATCCCAAAAGTGTTCATAAAATTCAATAGGTAGACTATTGTCCAAGAGATTTGTGGTGATCAACGGATAAAATAGCTTTTTAGTCTCCTCCATAGTGTATTCAGCTGTAAAATTTTCATTTAAATTATTATCAATGACACTTCCAAAATAAAAAGTTGTAATTGACAGAGCTACAATCTTCCTATGGAGACAATATTATATACTCTTTCCGCTCCATAATATTTGTAGTTTGAGTTCAGATTTGAATTACAATACTGGTACGAATTATGGAATGAACAGAGTAGTAATGATGTGTCATAGGCCTCAGAGTGCGGCCCGATCTCACAAATTGACCAAGGGGAAGAGAGGGAGAGGGATGAACACTAAGAACAAACAAGAACAAGATGAATACACGTAGAAATAGCCCGATACAATCCGGTTTTCTCTCCACGGCCCGAACTACCGCCCCGGTAGAATCACTCAAGAAAAGACACGAGGTAGAATCCTCGAATGAAAGATCGATATGCAAATGGTAGAATCAAAAACATGAAAGATTAGTAGCAAAGTAGAATTCCCAATGGGAAATGAGACTTGTTCTGCTAGAATCATGCAAGTTAAAGACCGATCACATAAAGAGGGTCTTGGGTACAACTCATAGATTTGTGTCTAAGAGGGGACGGGGTTCCTAATCCACATAAGGATGGTAGAGGCTCAAGACTAGTTCTTCATATCATCAACTCTACGGTTTCTAGGTGGGGAGAGGGACATATATATATATAGGGAGCCATGACCTAGGGGTAGTTTAGGCATACAAATAAGTTACATGCGTTGAGGCCCAATTGATATGGCTCATCTCGATCCACTTAGGCCGGACACTCTGGTGTAAGTAAACCGAAGACTCCGGTCTTGTCGTCTCGGTCCGGAGACTCTAGAGCAAGACTCTGGTAGGCCCGGAAACTCTCCGAACCGTTGGGATCGCTAGGCTCGATCTGCTTGGGCCAGAGACTTTGGTGTGGTGTAGGTCGGAGACTTTGGTGTTGAGTGGATGAGGCCGCAGACTGGTGTAGCTTTCTCTGGAGTTTCTTTCTTCTTCCCTTTCATGCTTCCATGATGTCGGCCTTTAGTCCTCGGGCATCTGTGACATCATCTCTTTTCTCCGTACTTGTCGATGTATCTCTATCATAGACATATGACGAAGAATGAAGTAGTAAATCATTCAATAGGCAATTGTAGTCGAGAAGATTCACCTTTCAGAGCTATGTTGGCGTTGACGCACATGATACGGTGAAGACCGAAGGTCGAGCCACAACAAGTAACTAGTAATATGTTGCATAAGATATTTTTTTTGTCCACCAATAACATCATCTCCTTGTTTCAAATATGAGTGCGTCTCAGTCAAGCACTAGCTAGCTTTACTCATAAAGAACTTGGTGCTGCAATCTCCCAATATCAATCCTATCAAACTACTTTTACTGAACTTATACTTTTTAGCCGCCTTTTCTCGTCAGCAGACACCATTGCACAAAGGAGCAACAGTGTCGCAGAAATAAGCCTTAATAAAATGATCAACACGGGCGCAGGTGCCATGGCGTGCTGCGTTCTAAAGAGGGACACACCTGATAGCACACGTCGCACAACATCTTTTAAATTATAAACTCTAATAATCATAGCCATTGGTATATTTTAGTACAGAGCTTACTTGACTAGTGGTATTTATTGCCCTTTTTCTTCTCTTTTTCTTGAGATATTTAGGAACTAATGTTTTCGAGATTTTGACTCTGGAGTGTTGACATTGGCCATTTTTATACACGGACTGAGCTCTCATGTATCCCTTTCGTCCCAATTAACGGGCAGCATGTGTTACAAGCACGCGATTGCATTCGAGTTCATCTTCTTCCTCTTGATTAAGAATTCTTTGTTAATCTCTGACGGCCGGTGAGCGACATTAATCAATCGATCAAGCATCAGGCGGCTTTATTCTACTGTTCCCCATGAGAGTTTGCCCAAAACACCATCTAGAATCCACCTCATACATGGACATGGCCTGTTATCTTCCACCTGTGATTCTGTTTATTCTTATGTAAAACTGGGTGTAAATTAATTGGAGACTGAAAGCGAAAAGAAAATATACCCTAAAAGTACATATCGCAGTCTTATTTGAGTGTGATTTGGTGAAAGCAACACAGGCACATGTATACTTTGCAAGAACTGCAACTCAGATGATACAAGTATAAATGAGCAATCTCCCAGCTGATCCAACCCAAAGCAATTGCTCAGATCACTCAGCTTAAGTGCACAGCTCAAGCAGGCAACTATCAATCATGGCTCTCATAAGGGAGAAGAGACTTCCGCAACTCCAGCTCTCCCTGCCCATCCCGGCCCGCGCCGCTGCCCAGCGTCCCAAACCAATGTTCGCGCCGGCACCGGCGCTGACGCCGAAGAAGGCATCGACACCAACGGCACTGTCCAGCCAGTTCCGCCTCTCCGATTTCGACAAGCTCGCCGTGCTGGGCCGAGGGAGCGGCGGCACCGTGTACAAGGTTCGGCATCGCGAGACGTGCGCGCTCTACGCGCTCAAGGTCCAGCACTATGGCGACCCGGCGGCGGCGGCCGAGGCGGACATCCTCAGCCGCACGGCCTCGCCGTTCGTCGTCCGGTGCCATTCCATTCTCCCGGTTGCCGCCTCCGGTGACATCGCGATGCTCCTTGAGCTAGTAGACGGCGGATCGCTCGACTCCATCAAGAGCCGGCAGGGCGCGTTCCCGGAGGCCGCGCTCGCGGAGGTAGCAGCTCAGGCTCTGTCGGGCTTGGCATATCTCCACGCTCGCCGCATCGTGCACCTCGACATCAAGCCGGCGAACCTCCTCGCCAGCACGGCCGGAGAAATCAAGGTCGCCGACTTCGGCATCGCAAAGGTGCTCCCTCGCGCCGGCGACCAGTGCACGTCGTATGTGTTGGTGCAGCTCGAGGCTGCACCCTCTCTCTGTCCTCCACACTCACTCTCGCGCGAACAAGAACTGGAGATGAACACTGGACACAGAAATTTTCTCGGGCCGGCGCACGAACGCCGCCACGGGCGCACGCACGCCCTAATCTTCTTCTTCTTGTATTCAATGTCTACATGGTGCTCGCTAGCTCGGTACAACGAGAGTACAGGAGGGGAGAGGGCTTATAAAGCCGTGGCTCGCACACACGATCACCACAGCGCGCCCACAACGCGCACACACGCACACACGCACCCACTCGTCCATGCCCAGCTCGCCGCAGCTCGCGCAGACGACGCGCTCCAACGCAATCACCGGGGCCGCCCTGCGACTGGACTTGGTCCTCCTGCTATCTCGCTAACTAACTAACAGACGCACACAACGCACGCACCTACACGCCACGGTGCGCACCATGCCGTGCACGGACTCGACCCCGGCGCGCGGACGCCAGTCCACCGTGCACGCCATGGACGCCATGGCTTATTGCTAACAGTATGTGAGCACCACAGCGTACATGAGCCCCGAGCGCTTCGACCCTGAGGCGCACGGCGGGCACTACGACCCGTACGCCGCTGACGTCTGGAGCCTGGGGGTCACCATCCTTGAGCTCTTCATGGGCCGATACCCGCTCCTCCCTGCTGGGCAGAAGCCGAGCTGGGCGGCACTCATGTGCGCTGTCTGCTTCGGTGAGGCGCCCGCGCTGTCCGACGGCGTAGCGTCGCCGGAGCTCCAGGGTTTTGTCGCCGCGTGCCTCCACAAAGACTACCGCAAGAGGGCGTCCGTGGCGGAGCTGCTTGCCCACCCGTTTGTTGCCCGGAGGGATGTGGCAGTGTCCAAGTGCGCGCTCCGGAAGCTGGTCGCCGACGTCTCGTTGGAGAGCCGGCGAACGTGATCCCGATGGGCAGTCGAACCATGAACATAAGTAGGATCAGTTTTGTTACCCATGTACAGTACCCTACCATGGCATCTGACATATCAGTTAGGTTAGCGCTGACATAGTACTAGCAATGTACACTGCTTAGACTTTAATAGTGTTTCTGGTTTTAGCTAGTACTTCTTTTCTAATGGAAGCAGGAACTTCGACCTTGAATATATGAGAAAATTATTATGTGACTTAATTCGAATAAATAGTAGATAAATAATGACTATAGAAACAGAGATTAAGCTAGCCTTGCCAGCTAGTACATTACATGAACAAATCAAATCTAAAGCATTTCCTAGAACTATAAATTCTACCGTGATCTTTAACAAAGAGGACATAAATATGTCCACTGCAATTCCATTCGCGTTCGAGTTGTTGTCGTCAACCATGTCATCGAATAGGTTGTTGATGTTGGGGAAGTAGTCGTCCTAGGAAGGAATCATCGGATGTGGTGTTGCCAATAGTCGTGCGAGAGCGCTGCAAAATACATGATCACCCCACATACATACAAGTCTATGACGGGCAGGGTTCTCGTAGCCTAGTATCTCATCCTTTGGTGTACGCCGGAAGATGGGATGGAAAATATGTGTGCGGCTGCGCAATGTAGTAGAATGCGGAAATCTCATGCGTTGCATACACGTCTAGGGGGAGGAGCGACCTCTTTGTAGACAACGACGGCGAAATGAATGGTCAAAGAGAATCTGAGGAGAGGAACAAATAAGATTCACCTTCCACTTGTATTGAATACAAACATATTTTAGTTTCGGGTAGAAAACCATTCAAATTCAACAAACAAGCGGTTGACAAAAATAAACAAAAATCGTACACATGGCACATGTCCTAACTCGTCCCGGCTCATTCCCGGAACCCAACGCATGTGCCCGCGGTGACGAGGCATGGAAATGCATGTGTTGGAGAAGAAACATGCGTGTAGATCTCTTTTTCTTGTGCTCATAAAAGTGGTAGAATCACCTCCCTTATAAGAAGGCTAACATCCCATCTGAACTAGTTTGTGCTAGTCCCACCTTTTTCCATTCGTGAATGGGCTAAGCGGGTCTTTGAGATTTTCAATTAGAAAATATTTGTAATGAATATTTGGGATGGCCCAGTAATTCCGACAATCTCACACCACGTCTTAGAGGCACATAAAGTTTATCAATGGTTCCAAAGTACTCTTTATATAACCGTACTTAGTGGGTAATGTTAGATTAAACATCAACCTAGAACTTTATTAGTACACTAGTTTATAATTTAAACTTCCTCCTAGAATTTTGTGATACAGTAGTTTGTAATTTGAATAGTCAATTGTTCCTTCAGGTACACGGTTTTGTGCGCTAGTTTCACACAAATCCTAGACTATTATTAGGCTGCCGCAAGACTTCCTCTCGGCGAAGCTTATACCACACTAGATTTAGATGTGCGCCTTGGCGCACGATCCCGTGGAATTCATAATGATTTGCAGTTTGTATTACGACGATGAAAATCAGGTGAAAAAATGATAATACATTTTTTTAGGTTTTACAAAGAAAATTCGATAGGATGAAACGAAAGAAATCACGAACAAAGTAGCAAACCCTTATATACATCTTCCGCAATGGTAAATAATTGGGAAAATGCTATATTATGCTTCTATAAGGATCGATGATAAATCGCCATCCAACAAGTAGGCCATAAGATGCAGGAAAATATATTACACATGGCAGTATCAATATAATTTTAAAGATAAACACATTGCTTCTCCATATGCAAGGTTCTGCGGCTCTGAATACATGAGAAGTTCAGAATCACAGTAGACTTTACGCAATGAAAAAGTACATAAAAGTAGACTTTAAGCAATGAAGCATCCCTTATGCCTCGCCTTCCTCCTTTCTCATAACTGTCGTAGTGGTACTACTACTATACAGAGCGCAAACCTTGGCGACTGGTTGTAAACACTGCAATTTAAACAGAACATACGCTGAGAAGATCAAGAATTCATGCATATGTGGAAACAACAGGAACACTCAGTTGGCATTCTTTATGCAAAATAACATGGTACAATTCCATATATTTTAGACCTCCGAATTGCAAATATGTGGTAGGTGTATTATTCCAAAAAATGCAAACAAAAAGAGAAAGCAAGAAGCAAACTACAAATGGAAGAATAGATCAACAGCACAAAATGAACTATAACAAAATCTGAAAAGGTTTTTTTCTTTTCTTTCAGACATCATGAGTAGAGGACATCGATTTAGCAACACTGGAGATAGCAATGGTTGAAAAACATAATTGGCATTTGAGATGTAACTAACATACAGGCAGCTAGCATATATTTGTCCTTTGGATTACATAAATCGGCCACATGATTGTTTAAATAAAAACAAGTAGTACCCTCTAGTATTTGAGGGCCAGTGAGTGTAGGATCTCCCACATCATATACAGTAGCCTATACAATCGATAAAAAGAAAATTCAGGACAACTATTATGCAGAGGTAGGAGAATCAAGGATTTGTTCATTTGAGGCCACAATCTATGCAAAGGTTGTTTTGTGTAAATGGAAATGTATTTTGGTGTTAATGAAGTACCACAGTTCAAAGCATGCAAATAAAGACAGAATTGACCATAATCATAAAGGGTATCCTGGTACAAATTTTGTACAAATCAAGGTAGGGGAAAACCAATCTTTTCACACATCATGCTGCATGGGAGTAAATGGTCATTTTCTCACATATATAAGAGGGCTACCGTCCCTTTGTCAAACAATTTTG
This sequence comes from Lolium multiflorum, assembly GCA_030979885.1. Classification (NCBI taxonomy): domain Eukaryota; kingdom Viridiplantae; phylum Streptophyta; class Magnoliopsida; order Poales; family Poaceae; genus Lolium; species Lolium multiflorum. The sequence continues at coordinate 94,444,932 of CM061750.1, read as the reverse complement.
CACCCATATTATATCAACAAAAGCTCAGCTTAATTAGTGTTCTGCAAATAACCTACAGTGAGTATCAGACAAAGCATCAAATTGAATGTCTACAGGCTGCAAATTTCAAATATGACGATGCATAGATAATCTCCTGTTATTAACAAGTGCCTGGATCAAAATAAGCCAAGTGAAATAAGCTTACCTTATATTCTTTTATATCCATAGAAAGTGGCGTTTTTCTTACTCCTAATACAACATCAAAATTTCCAGTTACATTACACTACACTTCTGCAGAAAAATGCCCCTAAAATTAAGGAGTATATAAGAAGTACAACACAGCCAACTTTACTTTCAGATATTTAGGCGTACAATATGATCGAACCTGTTCTTATAAATCTTGAAGGACTAATGTAGTGAAGCTCTTAAATCAACAGTTATCTCCAGCAGTATAGAACCACTGGAAAAGGGCGCATAGGAAGCTGAACAAAGAGAACTTCTGCAATGTATTTACTTGCTTCCTGAAATATCATACTCGAATCTTGTCAGTAGGAAAGAACACCAACGGGTGTTCAATTCAAACATAGATGCAGGCAGACAGTAAAATGCAGACAAAAGGTATGTGTCAATGTTTTGAAGTGCAGCATGGTAAATATGCAATTTTCAGTACTCTGTCAAACTACTCAGAACAAACAACATGAGCAATTTGGGAGTAGGTCACAGTAGATTAATGCAGTTGAATCATGCAGTGACGGTGAATCTACCTGTGTACTAAGCATGCCCCGAGAAAGAACCAGCAATAATATAAATTACTCCAGAGGAGATACTACCGTATTCTAAATAGACAAACAAAAAAATGTTGTAGACAGGATGCATGCAATAGGCACTGAAACTCATGTATCGATTTGGGCCACGTGTACCACTCCTAACATGGACACGCATGAGCATACTGCATCAGCATTCGTTGTGTGCATATAGTAGATAATCTTGCAAGTTAATATCTGGTACATGGATAAGCACTTACAATGGTTAAGACTGCCTTGCATATAGATATGTGCTCGATATACCCTAAATAAATAAGATGAGAAACATCAAACCTTGGTAAAAAAGAAGAAGCAATAATCCTAGGAGAATAACATGAAGATCATAGAAACTTACTGTGGTTTTGTCTCTGCACTTGCATGTAGTAGACATGATCTTTCAACAGTTGTAAACCACCAAATGTGACATTCGACATCCCTAGACTAGGCAAATATTTTTTAGCACCTGAAAATCCAAAACAGAGCCACAACATAGAAAAGAATAGAAGGTGGATTCACAAAAATACATTTCAACACACAAATAAGTAAATCTAATCTGCGATATCTTTATAATGTCCTATTAGTTTTTGAAGAACGATGGTGGGTCAGAAACTTAGATTTAGTGAAGAACTGAAGATGGATAGTAAAAATAAAATATTCTAGATGCAGAGGACATAAGGAAAGGAAGTGCAGAGAGTGTATACCCCAGCTTTCACCGCGTCTCACAATGAGGCAAGCCCTGGGGAACACCATGGAACCGCAACACCAAAGCTCAACTGAGTTTAGCAACCTCAAATATGCTTCTCTATTATCTCTGGTTAACCAAAAGATCAAAACGTATGAAAGCAATACAAGAACAGAGAAATAATCTGCTATATATTAAAAAAAGCTAATCCAATATGAAAACAAAAATGTAGCAACCCACTATCCAGATGGCTCACTTTGGCTACAGCAAAGCTCAAGTGAGATGAGCAAACTCAAATATGATTCTTTATTATCTCTGCTTAACCAAAAGATCAAAAAGTATAAAATAACCTGGTTGTTCACAACAGATGTTTCTGCAGTAGTGGGGGTGGACATAGACTCTTCATCGTAGTAGTCTTGATCCATGGAAGCCAACGTGAGAAGAGGTAGGAGTTCGCACAAGGGGAGGTGGGTGCTATTATCTCTGAATGAGATTATAAGCAAACAATCTTGTCTAAGCAGAGGATGAGAGTTGACATATGATGGCAGGAACACTTATAATAGGCTCGTTGCCAGGCTCCTCGATAATGGACTCAATATGTATATAGCACCGAGCTCATCTACGGTGTCACTGTCATCTGTTTTATCGCGGGTAGTTCAACCAGTTCTGCATGTAGAGTCATTGCCCAGAACTGCTCTTCATGTAGTTTCTCGTGACATCTTTTAGGTGGTACCTGATCGTGAAATAAAGCCAAATCAATCTCCTGACATCTTTTAGGCGGAACCCGAAAAACTGGTGTGCTAACTTTCTATATCACATCAAACGTAAATAGATAAACTAACACTGGAAATGCAACAAAACAGAACCATATATGCATCATAAAGGAAACAGAACTATGACCTACTGGGATATTTACTTTATCAGATAAGAAGTGTTCCTTCAAAAAGCAAAGAAATAGGTACAATATCACTGACAACAACGCCATATACACAACAAAACCTACGAAGGTAAGAAATAAAAAGCTCAATCTATTCACAGGCCAAGTTTAAATAATTAACAAATTAAAATTCTATTTTCTGAAGTCATTAAAGAGAAAATAGATGAAAAGGGTCATTGCTGGGAATGCTGTGAATTTATAGAACGAAGAGCAATGGTTTGATAAACCATCCAAAGCAGCAAAACAGAATCTTGAGCTACAGTCTATTAGCTCAGTAAATCAATGTGGGTCATCTAAAATACTAAAGATAAAAATGGACAAGTAATGCATTGTAATTCTAAAATAAAAAAATTCACATTGATATAGTCACCTAAATTTAAATAAACTACTGAGTGAAATGGTCTCAGTGAACAATAACAGCAAAGAGGCTTGAGGTAGCAAACATTCATAGATCTCTAGAGCTGCAAAAGAACAACCGGTTGCACAATATTGACATGGGCAGGAGAAAAAGGAAGTGCCTGAGAAAAGAACCTTCGTTCTACACCAGAGTCATTTGATGAAGCAATTAACCCGTGGTGTGCCAACTTACTCATAGGACATACTGTTAGCTCAACTGGTACAGTATGCAAAACTTTGCAAGGATACAAATTATTGTAAAGTCAGAGAAGCTAAAACACATCTAAGAAAATTAGATATGGCGCATATTGGTTGCACTCACCTAAAATGAGTAACTTCACTATGATGCTTTTCTGAGGTACACAATCATCAAGCTCCATTTTTCTTGGATGTAATAGAAAAATCCAAGTGAGATATCACCATCTATTTATTATTCCAAGAGGAAAAAACAATAATTTCAGCACCACCCATGAAGTCCTCTTGCAGATCCTTTTAACGAATTTCAAGGTGCAGCTCTCCAGCTCCATCAATAATATGCTTAGCACTCCTCCATGGAGCATATGACTATAGGATCAGAATTCGCCAGAGGCCTCAAACCTTGCACATGCTTGGGAAATGGACAAAGCCTCACCTTGGGTTAAGTAAAGCATAGGGTCAGAATGCAAGGCAACCTTGCACTGAAAGGTAACCTATAATTTGAGAAACCATTGAAGCATCAATAAATTAAGTAAAGCACATAATGATATGAACACGAAAAAACTACAGCGAATCGACAACGGCTCACCTGAGGCTAGCGAATTACTACACCGGCCGTCGTGCTCGACGGAAGCAGAGGATCCTGGACCTGCATCTCTCCATAACCTCCACCGTGTTTAGGTTACACCAGCGGTTGTTGCTCCAGTCTGTTCGCGGCATTATGTAATCAAGAAAAGAGTATCTCAGATTAACCAAACTCAAATCACTACCATGAACAAATTTCATCAATCTTGGTACATGACATAGGCATCCCCAATGGGCCTGCCGAAGATGGTACCCGGGGTTTATTGAAGACCCACGACCCGAAGGATAAGAAGAGTTCGGAAGCCCAACTTGTTAGTTAAGGAAAGCTAGAGTTGTATTAGGAAAGAACACTTGTAATATTATGGGAGGAATTGGAAACCTTCCCGAACTCTGTAACTTGTACATCAAGAATCCCTCGGCTCCGCCTCCTATATAAGGGGGAGTCGAGGTACAAAGAGATCATCGAATCATTGTCTCACAAACCCTAGTTTTCATATCGTCGAGTACTTTTCGGAAAAACGAGATCTACTTGCCCTCTACTTCTAACTAAAACCCTAGTCTACAACCCGTAGATATTGACAAGTTAATACCTTGTCAATTGGCGCCTCTGGGAATTAGAGGCGTCAAGGATCCGATCTCGATGGCACGTTCAAGATCGTCGACTTCATCAACAGCAAGCAACGCGATGGATCAAGGTAAACAGATCGCAACTGGTCCTATCGATTTTGTTCCTCACCCGCCCTCCCGTTTGGATGCATATGCGTATCTGGAGGAGCCTATGGAGGTGACGTTCGGAAGATTCCACTTTCGCGTCGAAAAGGAGGGAGCGTATCGTCTCGAAATTCCGATCTCGTCGGGATTATCAGCGGTCGATTCCGATTTTTCGAACTCAACATCGTCAATCGAGCCAGGCGAAGGAGACTTCATCGCCACGCTTCATCAGCACCAGGGCGAAAAGCTCGCCAAGATCTTCAGCGACATGTCCTTCGAGTCATCCGCGGACTCCTATATAAGCGATGACTCGGCAGTGTCGACAGCTTCAACTTCATCGACAAATCCACTGTGGGCAAGGTCTTCACCAATCTTTATGATGGTGTCACCAAACCCAACAAAGACCTGAATTCAAAATATCATCAGATTTATGCCATCGGAGAGCCAAGCCGCGATCAGGAGAAAACGTCTGAGGCTTTCGACGATTTGGGAAATCCATACGTTGATCCCTCTGATTTACGACGAGGTCTAGGCAGCAAATATGTCGGACCTACACCACGTGTTAGGGTTCAACTCCCACAAGCAGCATGGGATAGAGCCGCAAGAGCTATGGATGGCTCAGAACCAATGGCCACAACAGCCACAGAAGAATTGCAAGCATATCAATATAGACTCGCGCGCTGCAAGGGAATTGGAAAAGCAGACTGCTCGAATGAAGAAGGAGGCAGCCTCCGTATCAAGCGACGAAGGGCAGAGTTAAGTCGACAATCAGGAACCTCGGGAGATAGCCATAGGGAAGCTCGGAACAGAGCAAGATCAAGGCTGCAAAACATACCAGAAGGGGAAAGAGAGCACTTGGTTCAAAACCTCGACATGTCTTTTATGTCGATAGATACGAGAGGGAACATTATCCCCAAGACACCAGAAGTTGGGTATATGGCGACACAGGCCTTTATCCTTGCGTCCAGGCCACCTCCAGGAGATCCAAGGGAGGCATTGTACAACATGGCAATGGCAGGAGTCGGAGCCATGGGAACGGCGTTTGTATCAACACCTCCCGAAGAGCAAGCAAGGCAAAATAGCCCACGACCTGCGGCAGCAGCAACAGTTCCGAAGGAACAAGTGGAGCAAGAGACACACAGCAAGCAAGGGTGGATAGAGCACGGAAAAATAGAAGAGAACATCGGCATTCCCAGAACTAAACGACGAGGATATGTGTGGTTTACCATGCTTCACAAGGAGGGTCCGCTCGAGTCCTTCGGGTTTAAACTGCTGATAACTTCAAGAAATTCGACGGTTTGCAAGATCCAGAGGATTGGCTAGTTGATTATCTCGAGACGGTGAAGCTCACAGGAGGAACTAGAGCAACAGCTATGCAAAGCATCCAGGTGCATTTAAGTGGAGCAGCGAGATCTTGGATAAAAAAGCTTCCTCCGGGATCCATCGACCTGGGATAGCTTTGAGGACGTGTTCGTCAAGAATTTCCGGTCCACTTGCAAAAAACCTGCATCGCTAGAGGAACCGAGAGCGTGTCGACAAAGCCGACGAATCAATGAGGAAATACATCCAAAGGTGGAATATCATTAAAAACTCGGCAGAGTCTGACGAGAGAGCGATAGATGCGTTTGTCGCAGGAATCAGGCGGGGAGATTTCGTCGAGGACCTGGGGAGAACGAACCCAAAGACAGTATCCGCATTAATGGAGATAGCAAACAGATGGGCAGATGGAGAAGATGTTGTTCACAACAAACGGCATAGGTCAGAGGAGGACCGCGGTGAAATTATCAAAATAGGCGACGATTTCCTCGGCGTACTCGGGTTATGATGCTCCTGGCAAATTTTGGCTGGCTTTCGAGCAAGCGCCGGAGGAAACAACAGAGATGATTATCAGAGAAGCAACAAGCAGCGAGGCGACAATAGAGATGATTCCCGAAACAGCAGACCAAACAATGGGCCTAGGTTCCAGAGACCTTTCGTGTCCCCTGAGGAGATGATGAACGGGCCGTGCCAGATGCACTTTTATCTTGACAACAATGGAAAAAGACAGTCAGGACACCTCCAGAAGGATTGCCGAAATTTTCAGGCAATGCTAAGATGGCAGGGCATGCCAATGCCAGGCGACAAATAGGAACCCGCAAGGGCCCAGGAGTGAGATTCACTTGCCACCTCCTTCCGCAATTACGGACGATAATCGACATCAGCTCAGAATAGCGGCAGCAACAGCGCCACCTCCTTATGTTGATCCCAATTCCAATGGAGCGGTCTCGATGATTCAGAAAGGCAGGCCATCCAATAGAGCTCAGAAAGTAATCTCACGACAGGTGTTCATGGCAGAAAAGATGCCTCCACCAACGGTTGAGTACCTTAACCGGTCAGGGCAAGATATTGGCTTCACAATAGCGGATCATCCACAGCAAGTTCTCGACCAGGGCGTCAGCACTTATCTTACCAAAGCGTGCAGGATTCAATGTATCTCGAGTGTTCATAGATGGCGGCAGCAGTTTAAACCTTATGTATGCAGATACACTAAGGAAGATGAACATATCCCTAGCAAACCTGAAACCAACCGACACGCGATTCCATGGCATCACACCGGAGAAGCCAAGTTATCCGTTGGGGAAGATTAATCTCGACGTTCAGTTTGGAACTCAAGAAAACTACAGAATAGAGAGGCTGGAATTTGAAGTTGTGGATTTCCCATCACAATACCACGCTTTGTTGGGACGACCAGCATATGCCAGGTTTATGGCGGTACCACATTACACGTACCTGTTGTGGAGGATGCCTGAACCTAAGGGACCAATCACGGTCAAAGGAAGCTTTGCGCTAGCCGATAAGTGTGATAAGGATTTTCATCGACTATCAAACTTTCGGGATGCAAGCGAGTACATGGCGTCAAGGCTCACAACTGATTATGATGCTTGCCGGATGTAGGAAGGCCCAACAAAGAATCAACTTTCAACACGAGAAAAATTCTAAGGAGGTGCAGATTCACCCGACAGACCGAAAAAGACGACATCCATTGCGATAGACATGGACCTCGCATAGGAAAGCGCTCGTCGAGTTCCTCCGTGAGCACTGGAAAATCTTCGCATGGTGTCCAGCTGACATGCAGGAGTACCCAGGGAACTTGCCGAGCACCACCTAAACTTGGATCCACTAGCGAGACCAATCAAACAACCTCTGCGGCGTTTTTCGGAGCCAAACCGCAAAGCTATGCTGTCAGAAATTGATCGACTAAGAGAAGCTGGTTCATCAAGGAGCTACATACAGAGGCCACATGGGTCGCAAACCCAGTGTTGGTCCCGAAGAAAAACACTAAAGTCCTTCGCATGTGTGTCGACTTTACGTGTCTCAACAAACACTGTCCAAAGGATCACTTTCCCCAGGATCGATCAAATTATCGACTCCACGGGGATGTGAACGTCTTTCCTTCTGGATGCATATTCTGGTTATAACCAGATCAGATTGAAAGAAGAAGACGAGGTCAAAACAGCGTTCATCACACCCTATGACGTGTTTTGCTATAGAACAATGCCTTTTGGTCTGAAAAACGCAGGAGCAACGTACCAGAGGATGATGCAGAAGTGTCTAGCAACACAAATCGGGAAAAACGTACAAGTCTACATTGACGATGTCGTGATAACTTCAAAAAGGGAACAACGCTAATCGAGGACCTGAAGGAAACTTTCGACAACCTCGACAAGTTTTGCCTCAAGTTGAACCCAACAAAGTGTTCTTTTGGCGTCCCTGCAGGAGAACTTCTTGGGTTCCTAGTTTCAGCGAGAGGGATTGAAGCTAATCCCGAAAAAATTCAAGCTATCGTAACAATGAGGAAGCCAACAAATTTGAAAGAAATACATCAGTTAACTGGGCGAGTCGCAGCTTTGAGCAGATTCGTCGCCAGGCTGGGAGAAAAGGCGTTGCCGTTCTACGCCTTAATTAAGCAAGGAGAGAAATTCGAGTGGAACGAAGAGGCGACAGAGCCTTCGAGGATCTTAAGCACAATTTCAACACCACCAATCTTGGTGGCGCCGAAAGAGAAGGAACCTCTCTCTGTTATACATTGCAGCCACACCTCGTGGTGGTGACGGTGCTAGTTGTCGAAGAAGAAAGAAAACTCCATGGAGTACAAATGCCTATTTCATTGAATTATCGCCTTCCAAAAGCCGCATACCGAGAAGTTAGCATATGGAGTGTCCACAACAGCAAGAAAATTGCGCCACTATTTTTTGGCACACCCGATAATAGTGGTCAATGAAGCACCTCTATCAAATATATTGAACAATCCAGAAGCTATAGGACGTGTCTCCCTTTGGGGAATAGAACTTTCCCCTCGGGACATCACATATGAAAAAAGAAAGCCAATCAAGTCGCAAATTCTGCCAGATTTCATCGCAGAGTGGATGGAGCTGCAAAACACATGACCTCCAGATTTATCGAGAACTTGGACCATGAATTTCGACGGGTCCAAAAGGGTAGAAGGAGCTGGTGCAGGCGTGATACTTATATCACCTGAAGGCGACAAACTGAAGTATGTCCTACGGATGACGTTCCCAAATGCATCTAACAATGAAGCAGAATACGAAGCTCTCATACACGGGATGAAGATGGCGAAAGCTTGTGGTGCAACCCGATTAAAAATCTTTGGCGACTCGCAGTTGGTGGCACAGCAAGTCATGAACCAATGTGATGCAGTCAATGACAGTATGGTGGCATACAAGGAAGTGTACAATGAGCTCGAGAAGTTATTTGATGGATGCGAAGTAAATCACATCAGTAGGCTGAGCAACGATGAAGCCGATGTTCTCGCAAACATCGAGTCGCAGTGCCTCGTGATTCCGCCAGGTGTGTTTTGGGAAGAGATAGCCGAGAGATCCACAAAGCCAAAGAATGCGCAGAAGAAGGAGAAGGAGGAGAAAACTTCGGCGCCTCCCAAGGAAGCACTAGAAGAAGAAGAGGACCATGAGCTGGTGATGATGGTGGAAGTCCCATGGATGCAAGCGTACATATCATATATCTTAAGGAAAGAAATACCCGACGATCCAGTTGAAGCAAGGCGAGTTATTCGACGATCCAAAGCCTTTACAATGGTCAAAGGGGAGTTATACAAGCGCAGTATTTCGGGCGTGCTACAAAGGTGCGTTACACCCGAAGAAGGAAGGATAATCTTAAAAGATGTACACGAGGGAATATGTGGTCACCACGCGAGCAGTCGAGCTATTGCGGCCAAGGTTTTTCGATTTTACTGGTTGACACAATCGAGGACGCAAAAGAGATAGTAAGAACTTGCGACGCGTGCAGAGATTTGCAGCAAAACCACATTCTCCGGCAGCTGACTGATGCCAATACCATTGTCGTGGCCCTTTGCTCAATGGGGTCTTGATATGGTGGGGAAATTGCACAAGGCGGAGGATACGAGTATATGCTTGTCGCTGTCGACAAGTTCACCAAGTGGATAGAAGCAAAGCCGATAAATTCACCAGACGCAGCGTCAGCAATAAAATTCGTGAAGAGCATTGTTTTTCGATTTGGGGTACCTCGTAGCATCGTCAGGACAACGGCGTAACTTTACGTCCAAGGAATTCAATACTGCGCAGAGGTAGGCATCAAATTACACTTCGCGTCAGTTGGGCACCCGCAAACCAATGGCCAGGTCGAGAAAGCCAACGGTATCATCTGCAACGGCATCAAGAAGCGCTTACTAGGACCGCTGAAAAAAGCTAGACATACTTGGCCAGAAGAGCTGCCAAGTGTTTTGTGGAGTATTCGAACAACTCCAAATACAGCGACACAGGAACTCCGTTCTTCTTGGTCCATGGAGCTGAGGCGTATTACCAATCGAAATAGAGCATGATTCCCCAAGAGTCACAGAATATGAGGAAACTTCAAGAAGAGCATTGGAGGACGATGTCGATGCACTCGATGAAGCTCGAGATGAAGTACTATCACGGGTCAACAAGTACCAGCAAGACTTGAAAAACTACCACAGTCGACGATTGCGGCCAAGATCTTTTCAGGTCGGAGATTTAGTCCTACGACTCAATCAACAAAAAAAACACGAGTCACCATGGCTTGGCCCTTACATCAGAAGTAATCGAAGGAGGAGCATACAGGATCAAGGACAAGAAGACGGGGTTCGAAAAACCTGGAACGTGGCGCAGCTCGGGCGGTTCTACGCTTAGAGTCGAAATATAGTCCTCCTTTGTAAAAATACAATATCTGAAACGCAGTTTTCGGACGCACTCTTTTCCTTTTCGGGACCGAGTGGGGCTGGAAAGGTTTTTAATGAGGCGCGCTCGCGGTGCTGCAATATAGTAAAAGATATTGATGATATACATCTTTTTTCGTCGATAGGCTCGGGGGCTCATAATCCACGACAGCAAAATATATATATTCTCGCAAAATAGCAAAACTCATCGAGACAAAATAGTATAAGCTCCGGCCAAAAGCTCGGGGGCTTTGCAATATAGATTACACTTCACAATATAGACAACTTCTTCAAAAGAATTCGACAAAAAATATAAACATGATTTCTTGCAATATAGTACAATTCAGTCAAATGCCTAATATACTATCTATGGATAGACCTTTGTTATTTGCAGCAGTCGTCTTATGATCAGCATAGCTCCCCTTGACAAAGAATTCAGAATCCATCCGAAGAAGTTCATCCATCATCGCTTCGGCTACAGGAGTCACCATGTCATTGATTTCGTCGACGTTATTCGTTTTGATTTCTTGGCCAGGCACTCAGAGACAATCTTCGTCAGATCTAATTTTGGATGGCAGATATGTATCATGATCATGGCGAATCTTGCTCCAGCAGTCAATTGAGCTCGTACAAAGTTGTGAATACGAGGAGCATCCCGAAATTTTTTCATCAAACCAAGAAGAGTCTCGGGCACCTCGTCTCGAGGAAACATTGTCTTGTAGACAAGGGACAATGTTCTAGTGGAGCGATCAAGGAAATCGCGAACCTGACAGGCGCGGTCTTGAAACCTGACAATCTGTCGGGTCCGTTCTGGAGTGGCCCAGAACAAACAACCATGGTCAAGAGAAAGGTTAACGAGAAGATTGGTCCTCGCGTTTACCCTTTCGTCTTCAGCAGCAGCGTCGAGAAAGGAACCTATTTGGTGACAGCACGATAAATTCAAAAAGGATACAGCAGAAAGATAGAAGAAGTTTTGGTTTGAAAAAGCATACCGGACATATTAGCACTGGCTTCATTCATCAATTCAAGCATGGAATTTTCTCGAGTGGTTGCCCTTTCAGCTTCAGAAACGGCGGCTTCCTTGGCAGCTATAGCTTCTCGAGCTTTTTGAAGAGCAAGTTTCTCTCTTTCGGATGCTTTGCGGGATTGCTCCATCATCGCAAGAGTTTGCTTTTTCATGGATTGAAGTTGTTGGCGAAGTTCTTGCAAATCTTGCGAGGAATGTTTACTCGAAGAACCTTCGATAAGGGTATCATCAACTTCGAGAAGGAGGAAGCAGGAAAAGCATCGACAGGATGAGGATTTGCGGAGTAGTTATCAAATATCAACTGGAAAAGAAAATTTCAGTATCAATGATCACGCAAAACAGAATTCCATTGATCTTCGGAAAATTTACACAGCTATTACAGAAGGAGTCTTCAAAAGAACTACTACGACAGTTGTCGCCAGAGCTATTGAGACGACAACATCAAAAGAAACAGTAAAAAAAAAGATAGGGCATTCTACTAGACCTCCGGCTTCGACGAGCTAGGAGCAGGATTCGGCTTGCATCCAAGATAGGCGACGATCTTCTTTGAGTTAGGCTTTGCAGCCCTAATCAGCACTTGGCAAGAGCAAGAAACGTAGCGGGTTCCTTTTTCTTCGGGAAGAAGTAAGGGTAGAGCCGCGACAATCCTTCCCTAGCCGCAGTAAGGCCTTCACGTGCTTCATCTCCGTGAAACTCAAGGAAAGAAAATGCGTCAAGAAGGGGATCATTGTCGGGATCTTCAAGTTCATACTCTTGAGATGTTTTCCCTACGGAAGCAAAAATTTATTGATCACCACAAGATTAAAGAAAAGCAAGTATAAGGAATGCAAAATAGCTCGGGCACTTACTGACAAAGTGACGGCTTTGCGATTCCAAGCGCTTAGTAATCGCTTCTTCACGAGCAGATTGTGCGGTTATATGCTCGCTCAAAGAAGTTTCCGCCTCATGAAGCCTTTTTCGGAGGTCTTCGACAGAGGCAGCATCTGCTTCAGCCTTCTTACAAGCTGATTCGCTTTGCTCTAATTTAATTGCAAGAGCGTCAGCACGTTTGTTGGCTTCGGCAAGATTTTCTGGAGAAAACAGACAACGGTAAAAACGTCATGACAAACATACTAAAGGAGTATGCAGCAAAGAGGGCAAGGGAAAACAGTACCTTCTAGTTTATTCGCATGATCACGGTACCCGATGAATTGGGTACCGAGGCGAATAAATGACTGCATCACGGGCTGGAGAGCAAACCAAAGGAAAAAAGAAATCAATATAGAAGGTGAAAATTCGACAACAATTTAAAAGAAAAACAGAGGGAAGAGGCAAGTATTGACAAACGTCGAGACGAAAAGGAAGAAGAGAAATACTTACGTCATCCAATGAAGGAGTCGCGGACGTATTGGCCACCAGGACAGGGACCGTGGATGGTTCTGTCCTAGCCCTCTTCGGTGAAGAGGCTCGGGGGCTTGCGACTGGTGTTGGATGCTTTGCATCTTGAGGAGGAGGCGAAGATTCATCCCCATCAGGATGAGCTTCAGAAATAACTAAAGTACGAGATGTACTCGTTCGAGCAGTCGCGTCAATAGGTTGAATTTCATCCTCGTCATCACTACAAAAAAGGCGGCAGGACAATAATCAATATAGTCAAAGTAATCAATGGTGGGCAATAAAACAGTGATAGGAACTTACGAGCTGATGAGAGCATCGGCGTAAGGGTCGAAAGTTGTCCTCTTTTCAGTAGGAACAACTTCTTCGGCAGCAGAAGTGCTAGTCTTGGAGGGACCAGAGTCGACAACCTCATCCCTTTTCCTCTTGTTCGTTGGGGAAACAGCGGGAGGAGGAGAGTGTGCTGATGCGGTAGCCTCGGAGTCAGCCTCCTTTTCAGAGGATACCGCAGATTTTCGGGAACCTGCAGGTTCACTCTCAGGGCAAGGAGCACCCTGGCTGTCATCAGTGACAACGGCTCGTTCTTCGACTTCTCCACCTTCAGGAAGGGAGGAAGAGAAACAAGATCTGGATGGTTCTATATAAAACAACGGGGGATGTCAGTAAAAGAGTTATGCAAAGGATGTCAAACAAAAATGAGCAAGTCGACAAAGGTTACCTTGGGGAGCGCATTGGTGGCGCTATATGGTTTTACGCGACAAGAAGAGGGGACAACATCTTTCTTGCTAAGGGAAGAGATTTTCTAGACAAGTTTTTCTAAGTCCTTGACCGACAAATCCACCGACAGCCGATCCACATCATTGTCGCCAGCATACTTCCAGAGAGGATTTTTGCGAGCCTGCAGAGGCTGCACTCTGATTCTAAGGAAATATGCCGTGATTTGGATACCCGACAGTTCTTTACCCCGGGTACTTTGAAGCTCGTGGATGTGAGTCATCAGTGCCTCCGTCGCCGTTTTTTCCTCGTCGGTAGCCTCTGCATCCCAGGACCGACGGCGATAGATTTTCTCGGCACCATCAAAAGGAGGAATGTTGTCTTCAACAAACCCATGATTCTCCTCGTGGATGTACAGCCACTTTTTGCGCCACCCTTGAACTGAGTCAGGGAATTTGACATCGAAGTATTCGACATCAGGGCGAACGCAGATACAAACACCGCCTATGTTATAGGCAACATTGGCGAGCCATTACGGCGACACAAAAAGATGCGTTTCCATAACGCCCAGTTAGGCTAGGCGCAGGAAGGATTCGCAAAGAGTGATGAAGATGGAAATATGGAGGATAGAGTTGGGAGTGAGATGATGAAGTTGCAATCCGTAAGAAAAGCAACCCCCGAAGAAAATTGTGAATGGGGGCAGAGAGGCCACGGATGAGATGATCAACGAAACTAACCCGATACTCCATTGGAGGGGTTGGGTAGCTCTCTTCTGGGGAAGCATAGCGCCTTTGGTTTCTTGCTGATCCCCAGTTTCTTCAGCAGGTTAATGTCTTGGGCAGAGATTTTGGATCTCTCCCACTCAGCGCTCCCCAGATCTGCGGAAGCCATCTTCGATTCAGGAGTGCTGTGCCTGGTCAATCTGCGCGGTGGCATCAACAATGGCGCAGGAGTATCGCGTGAGAGCGGTTGAGCTCAAGGAGCTATGGGGCGCAGGAGGAGATTTTTGCAGAGGAGAGCAGAGGAGCGGCGCAAGCGAAAGTGCGGAAGGAAGAAGATGAAGACATTAAATAGAGGGTGCGGCGAATCGGCGCACCGTTGGATGAAAAAAATGTGAGGCAGATGGTGTACATGTGGAGCAAGGGTAAAAAAGTAATTTCGCCATGCAAGCGTTACAGTGCGTGCGCCAGGAAAAGCGGAGAACGTGTGTCCCCCACTTGCACGACGTGTCAAACTGATGAAGTTTCTGGGCCCGTAAGATAGAGAGAGAGAGAAAATTGGTCATGGCTATCGTCAGCAATGATGTCATCTGGATAAAGGAAAATTTTAACTATGCAACTTCGTGAAAAGGACGACAGTTGAAGAATATTGATTCTTTCGAGAGCCTTTGATCAAGTACAAGTTTTTGATCAAATGCTCGGGGGGCTACTTTGGAAAAATGAAAAAATTCGAGAAAAGACAAAATAGAAACGGCGTGAGCCTATGATCAAATACAAATATTTGCTCATAGCCTCGGGGGCTACTCCCATCGGGGCGCTGTTCGCGCACCGAGAGATTTGAAAAATTATGCGACAGGTGAAAAATAAAGCGACATAAGGCGTGGAGCCTACACCCAAGCACAAGTCCTTGGTTGTAGCCTCGGGGGCTACTCCCATCGGGAACGCTGTTCGCGTGCCCGATGAAATTATAAAAAGAGAGAGAAAGAAGAAGAAAAGATGAGCATATTTCGAGTTATATACATAACTCTACATATACTCCCATCGGGAGAGAAATATAAGTCATTCGTTGACTCAATAAAATATGCTATTCCAACAGCCGAAAAAGCACTCGACAATATATTCTCAAAGTTGCGTTAATTTCTGAATGCCGCAAAACTTTTGAAGGTAAGACCCCAGGATCCGTTGTGTGGCGTGGCGCCGTCTCTGACGTTTGCTACTTTTATCCATATCAACAGATACGAAGAAAAATCCTAACGGACGCGTTAGGTACCCGATAAATATGACTGGACTCGACAGAATGGTACGACCTTAAGCGGCACCTGTCGAAGTTTACCAGTATCCCGAGATCATGTCCAGGGACATGATCTTAAAGTAGGTTTTTGCGGATTGCCACTAGAGCAGTTAACTAGTACCTGATCCGTCAGATGAACTAGCCCCAACTACCATTATCCTTGTACAATATAGAAATTTGTATGCAAAAATATATGATAAAGTTTAGAGTTATCGAATAAAAATAAAGGTGGAGATTTTCCCTGACTCTACGATTCAAGCAAAATCTCGGGGGCTACTGACATAGGCATCCCCAATGGGCCTGCCGAAGATGGTACCCGGGGTTTATTGAAGACCCACGACCCGAAGGATAAGAAGAGTTCGGAAGCCCAACTTGTTAGTTAAGGAAAGCTAGAGTTGTATTAGGAAAGAACACTTGTAATATTATGGAAGGAATTGGAAACCTTCCCGAACTCTGTAACTTGTACATCAAGAATCCCTCGGCTCCGCCTCCTATATAAGGGGGAGTCGAAGGACAAAGAGATCATCGAATCATTATCTCACAAACCCTAGTTTTCATATCGTCGAGTACTTTTCGGCTAAAACCTTCGAGATCTACTTGCCCTCTACTTCTAACTAAAACCCTAGTCTACAACCCGTAGGCATTGACAAGTTAATACCTTGTCAGTACACAGGTTGCAGTTGGACAAGAAAAGTTTTTTTCTGGCAAACATTGGAAGGGAAAATAACCCGCCATACAAAGTTCGCATCCTGGCTCTCGTACCTGCAGGTGTAGATATAGGATTTGTAAACACACCAACAAATGATAAATCTAAAAGTTGTAGGATTCCCAATCAAATAAATGGTAAATCTATGTACAAAGCACGTGCACACAAATCTCTTTCACAATAACCTGTTGTGTAAAAGCATGAAGATTGTAGGTACACCAATAGAAGGCTACATTCAACCGTATCTATACCACACCCCAAAAAAGTGAAATGGGGTATTCATAGAACAAATCAATTAACAGATAATAATATATGTATGATAGCCACATATGTAAAACAAGGATTCATCATTTAGAGGATTAACGGGCCATGTAAGCATGTCCCTTCTGAACTCGAACTTTTTCCTCCTCTTGTAGAAACGGATCTGCAAAAACTAAAACGTAATGTTCAGAGGGCTAAATCAAGCAAAAAGAGTCTACTTCCACTTTTAGTTCAGCCTATAGGAGAGGATGAATCCATGTAGAAATGGATCTACACAAACCAAAAACAATGTCCATGGGACTAAATCAAACAAGAGAAGTTTGCTTCCACGTTTAGTTCAGCACTTCAGCCTATAGGAGAGAGAGATATGACGAACCTGAAAAATAAGGGGTAAAGGAGGATCTAACGGCCCAACCAATCCAGTGCCGGAGCTCCCTCTGATGGAGCTTGCCTGAGCTCACCCGAGCTCGCCGGAGCTCGTCCTGGCGGAGTTCGACCGCGCCGCCCCTTCTGGCCATCCTTCGACACTCCTCCGCAACCGCGCCGTCCTCATCGGAGTAACGGAGGTCGCGGCGACGCCCTGTCGGCACTCTCTCGCTCGGCCCCTCACGAAGGTTTCCAGCGAGCGAGGCAAAAGGGAGGCGGCCGAAACGATGGAGCGCCCGAGGGAGGCAGAGGAGAAGGCGTCGGGCTTCTCAACGAGCTCGACGAGGAGAAGCTCGACTGGGAGACGAGCAGCGGCAGCTCGGCCAGGAGATTGATGTGGGAGAGGAGAAGGGGAGTGGGCAGGAAGGGGATTAGAGGCGGGAGAGACGACGTGGGGATTGGAGGAGAGAAGAGACGCGGGGATTGGGGGAGACACGAGCTGGCGGCTAGGGTTTCTTTAGGCTGGGGCACATTATATACCACACAGTAAAAGAATGAATGGCCAAGATCGATTTTGAGGAGAGATCCAGTGGTCAGTAACTCAAAGCGTTGTGAGACCCCCTATGGGGGGCATCATTTATACCTTTAGATACTCCATGAACTTTTCATGAGTTTATTAGAGAACACATGACTCTCACAGACTTGGTGTTTAACATTTATACTCATATAGTATGCTCTTCAAAAGAATGTTTCGTAGGAGAACATATTTGCTTAAATAAGCCACTTAGAACATCTTAAATAAATATTAACCTACCATGAAGATTAAGAGAGTAATGCATCTTCACGAAATGATATTGTTAGTGTTAGGATATATACTCTCCTCTTAATTCATGAGATCAACCACCACATAGAGTGAGTTACCACCATGGATCACTCATATTGTCTGTCTTGGATCCATTTCTTTCAATGAATTATCTATCACAATACTTGTAAACAGTTTGTGAAGGGATGTGCAAAGTTTTTAGATGTTTAGATACAATCCAATGTAATAACTCCAAAATTTCTCAGTTTTCTAACAAATTGTGATCTCCTCTTCAAATGCTTTGATGACTTTGTATTATCGTTAGAGCAGTTCACGTTGATTATCACAGTTTTTTAGGATAGCGGGTTTTTTTTTTCAATCATAGGTAAGTCCATCAATAGTTGACATAGTCACTCTGCTTCAACAAAGGATGTCTCTAATGATGTGATTTTTCATCCATTGTTAACCTTGTTAAGATGGTTTGCTTGCAAAACTTCAGAAATAACACCACCTCCAAGTCTTAACACATAACCATATGTGAGCTTATTCTCATCAGCATCGAATATACTATTTTAGTCACTATAACCCTCAAGTACCATTGGATGTAGAGTATAGGAAATAGCATAACTCATAATGTCTTTCAAATAAAATATAATTCTCAGAAGAGCATGCACATGATCATCTCCTGTATTTGAAACAAATTGACTAAGCTTACTCGCAACAAAAAAGATACCAGGCCTCGTAGTGCTTTCTAAATACAAAAGCAAGCCAATAATTTGAGAATATCCCAACCGATTTCTAGTAATCCTTTGATTCTTTCGAAGTAGTATGTCATGATCATATTCGTGCGCGAGGTCGGCTCGCCCCACGTGTCGGTCTCCGACGAGTACACGCATGCATAAGTCACACAATCCTCTTTTGGAGTGAAGTAATCGAATATGGCGGTGAAGAGGAAAACTACGCATTTAGGACTCCCAAGGCAGTCGTGGTGGTCACATCTGTCTGCTGCACAGAATACGTCGACCGTTGAGTACTCGCTCTCGAACGTCGTGAGCACCAGTACGCGCCACTGGGCGCCTGTGGTTGGCTCCCACATGAGAAATTCCAAATCACCCAGGTCTTCGGTAGAGGCGGAGCTATGTGTAGTTCGGGGCCCCCCATGGAAAATTTAGCGAATTCTCTTTAAAAAATTGACCTTCGAAGGTAAGTAACTCTCTCCGCTTTTGACAAGTGGCGCACTGTGGTGCCAGAAAATTTCTGGAAATTGGTCTGCCTACACGACGTGTGTCGCAAGGGGAAGCAAGGTGGGGACGAAGGAGGAGAGAATGACGGGTCCGAGAATGACAGGCGAGGGTTGGTTGTCTCAGCTTTTCTCTTTATTTTTTAGATTTTTTTTTCTCAAAATGAAATATCTTGAGAACCATAAGTCGAAATTACGAACCGTTTTCACTTTCGAAAGACACTCTCGTCGAGATCTTCAAAATAAGATCCCATGTTGATAGGTTTCGAGATACTTTTATTCTATACTTCCAGTACTAGTATGGTTGTATTTGTGGTGTGTCCTAACTGTATTCGTACTTGAACTGATAAGTACTTTTTTTAATATATTTGGTGCAGTTTTTCCATTTACTCGGTACAAATGTACTTGTAGTACCACACTGCACAAGCCGCAACACCCACGCGGCCTCTCCAACCCCACACATCCTTCCCTCACTGCATTCGGGTCCCGCTGCTCTTCCGACCCCACCTGTCACCGCAGCGGCCTCCACTCCCGAGAACGAGAGCCACCGTCTCGCCCCCATCTCCACCCACACCAGCCAAGCCAAGGGCACGAGGTCGGTCTCCCCCCACCGCGCGATCCAAATCGCCCCGCCGCCGCCGCCGCCATGGCCTTCCTCGCGCGGGCGCTGCGCCACTCCAAGCCCTACCTCTCGCCCCGCAACCCGTCCGTGGCCGCCTCCTGCCGCTGGATCTCCCCGACCGCGTCCGCGGGGTCGCCGGAGGCCGGCGCGGCCGTGGCGCCCGCCGACCCGGAGCTGCCGCCGCCGCGGGAGCCCGTGGGCGGCGCGCGCGTCGAGCTGCCCGCCAACCCGGAGGACGTGCTCGAGGTCTTCGTCGACGGCCACGCCGTCAAGATCCCCAAGGGCTTCTCCGTGCTCCAGGCCTGCGAGGTCGCCGGCGTCGACATCCCAAGGTTCTGCTACCACAGCAGGCTCTCCATCGCAGGGAACTGCCGCATGTGCCTCGTCGAGGTCGAGAAGTCGCCCAAGCCCGTCGCATCGTGCGCCATGCCGGCGCTACCAGGTCAGACGACGTTGTTGTTCCTGCCCATTTCGTCTCGCGGCAGCATGTACACACTGTGTGCGCTGTTTCAGCGCGCAAATGCTCCATCCTGCGGCCTGTTCTCCGTGTCCTGTCCTGTGCGCATCAGTCTCTCAGATCCATTCAGCTCCTACGCGTCTGGGCAATCAGCATTTTAGTGTGCTTGCGTCGGTAGATTTGCATCTAATCATTAGTGGTTGTACAAACTAGAAACATCAACCTAGCCAGTGATTTGCGTCTAATCATTACTGCTTGTAGAAACTAGAAACATCAACCTAGCCAGTGATTATCGATGTACCGAATAATCATTCCAGTTTGTGTGCAATTTCTACTAAGAAATATGCGGGAATTCCTAACCTTGGGAGCTCCTTGTTGGATTAGGGATGAAGATCAAGACGAACACGCCAATCGCAAAGAAGGCAAGGGAGGGCGTCATGGAGTTCCTGTTGATGAACCATCCGCTGGATTGCCCTATCTGCGATCAGGGCGGGGAGTGCGACCTACAGGATCAGTCTATGGCCTTTGGGTCTGACCGCGGTCGTTTCACCGATATGAAGCGGTCGGTCGTCGATAAGAATCTCGGCCCCTTGGTCAAGACCGTGATGACCCGTTGCATCCAGTGTACAAGGTGATGCTTTTAGTGCTTATTGATAAACTTGTATGAGTATACACTTCAAATAAGTTCATGGCTATCTTCTCTGTCAATGTTTTCACCACTGCATATTCTTTGTTGAAAATGGGTTTAGCTACCTTTGCTTGGTATTAATTTTCGGAATCGTCGTATCTTACAGGTGTGTCAGGTTTGCATCCGAGGTTGCTGGTGTTCAAGACCTGGGTATGTTAGGCCGTGGCAGTGGTGAAGAAATTGGAACATATGTGGAGAAGCTCATGACAAGCGAACTATCTGGAAATGTTATTGATATCTGCCCCGTTGGAGCTCTTACATCCAAGCCATTTGCATTTAAAGCTAGGAACTGGGAGCTCAAGGGCACTGAGACTATCGATGTCACCGATGCAGTAGGTTCAAACATAAGAGTTGACAGCAGAGGTCCTGAAGTTATGCGCATTGTTCCACGCATCAATGAGGTTTGCTTGCCTGATCCTGTTGCAATTTTTTACTTTGTTTTCTGTGATTATTTTGGGTGACATGGCCATGCTGTCTGATACTTCATCATGCCTTAACAGTGTTATGATCCCCCATAATATCTGTCAAACCTGTTGTAAAAGGTTGCCTAGCATGTGTAGACTGCATGTAGGCACTGAGCACCACCCTGCTACCTTCCCTGCTATTGGCTAGCCTTATTAGTAGGCAACTAGATGCTATGCGCTATTGTACTGCTCTTCTAGTGCCTGTTCTTTTGAGTGTCATGGTAGTTGCATGAACCTTCGGTGCATAACATAAATTATCTCCAGCAGCTTGTTGGGTGAACCTTCACTACATAACCTGCTTTTTAATGAGCCATGGAAATGAATACTTGATTTAGCTTCCTCCTTTTTTTTAATACTTGCAGGATATCAATGAGGAGTGGATATCTGACAAAACTCGGTTTTGTTATGATGGTCTGAAGAGGCAAAGACTAAATGATCCTATGATCCGTGGTTCTGATGGCAGGTTTAAGGCAGTGACATGGCGCGATGCTATTGCGGTTGTTGCTGAGGTTTTGAACCAAGTTAAACCAGGAGAAATTACTGGAGTCGCTGGCAAACTTTCTGATGCAGAATCCATGATGGCATTGAAAGATTTTGTAAACAAAATGGGTTCAGATAAGGTGCTCTGTGAGGGAAATGGTCCTAACCCACCAGCAGATCTTCGATCAAACTACCTAATGAATACTAGCATTGCTGGGCTTGAGAAAGCTGATGTCTTCCTTTTGGTTGGTACACAGGTAGGATTTTTTTCTTGCTCATAACTATTATCCTGTTCATTTTCTTGATTGTTTTTATTATCTAACAGTATGCTCTGCTTTGTAATCACTTGGCCTTAGTTTGACATTCTAGTGGTGTATAACTGCAGTTTTATTTTGTTTCTCGTAAATATGCTAACTGGTTGAAAGCATCTTTTCTAGAGCCATAGCATAAAACTCTTGTTAGAATTTGTAGAAGAACCCTGTAGCTGAAACATCTTACTCTGCTTTGTAATCACTTGGCCTTAGTTTGACATTCTCGTGGTGTATAACTGCAGTTTTATTTTGTTTCTCGTAAATATGCTAACTGGTTGAAAGCATCTTTTCTAGAGCCATAGCATAAAACTCTTGCTAGAATTTGTAGAAGACCCTGTAGCTGAAACATCTTACACCACAGAATGATAGAATACATGAAGTGCAAAGTACTCCCTCCGATCCTGAAGAGAAGG
The DNA here is from genome assembly GCA_030979885.1 of Lolium multiflorum. Lineage (NCBI taxonomy): Eukaryota > Viridiplantae > Streptophyta > Magnoliopsida > Poales > Poaceae > Lolium > Lolium multiflorum. The sequence goes on along the minus strand of CM061750.1, from coordinate 94,422,498 downwards.
CGCATAAATTTTCTAGAATTTTTCCTCAAAGAAGGCCAAGATCTGGTTTGGCTCTGATTTTTCCGAAACTACCCTCATTTGCATGTACAGTAGTCGCCCCTGCGACCCAGTCCATCTTCTTTATCCTGAGAAACAAGGTACTCTGGATGTTCTGATAGGGGTAATATGGGAAAATAGTATCTGGTGTCAGCTCACCTTGGTCGACGCGCTGGGACATATGCGCGATCAGAGGGAAGTAGTCTTTAATTATATGTTCTTGCCTGTTGGCATTTTTTTTCATTTGCAATTGCTATGCATTACACCTACCCCATTTGAAAATATAAGGCGTAGTTTCTTTCATTCAGGTAAGTATTTGACCAAGAGTTGCCTTGTTAGTATTTGGTTTATGTGCCATGAAATTGGTGCTGGTTAATCTAGCTCTCTCTTTCTCTGAATAAGATGCAGTAGCATCAGTAGCATCAGGATAGTATTTCTGTCAGTAGTTTCTGTTAGAGTTTCAGCTATTTTCCAGCTACAGATAGGATAGTTTGCTTTGACCTGATCCTTGCGCATGACTCGATCGCCTGGACGTGGGATGGCACGTCTGTTGTGGGCATCGTGTGATCGGCACGATCAGTCCGTTGGTTGAATAAAGAGCGAGATCGAAAGGCAACAATTGGTGGTCACTAAATTAATTTTTAGAAGTACTTATCAATGTTATTTTGTATCACATAGACCACATATTAACTAAGCAATTCTTGGCCAAACTGTTGTCCTAATGAAACAAAGCATGCTTTATATATTTTGAAATGGAAGGGCTATATATGATACAGTATCAATTTTAATAGCTGATGTTTCTAAAGAAAGTAAGAAACCCAGTTACTTCCTTTGACTTCAAGCGTATTGAGACAGTGAATTGCCAATAAATATACTACCACCTCTGTCCAAAAATAGGCGTCTTAGTTTTGTGTATCTAGACACACTTTAGTTATAGATACATTCGCATCTTGAAAAAGTTGAGACACCTATTTTTAGACCAAAAATAGGAGTAATATATTTGCCAGCAAGCTCCATATACATCTTGTTAGACCAAAGGAATTAAAATGTGCTATTTCTGGCTACCCTTTCTTTTCATTCACATTCTGCAGATAATTTATTTCATTGTGGATAGCAGTAACGCCCTTTTTGTGTGCCATAAAACAGCCTAGAGTTGAAGCTGCTATAGTCAATGCAAGGATTCAGAAGACTGTTAGAGCAACACAAGCAAAGGTGGGCTACATTGGTGCTCCAGCAGACTTCAACTATGACCATCAACATCTTGGTACTGGGCCTGAGACCCTTGTTGAGATCGCTGAGGGCCGGCATCCTTTCTGTTCAGTACTGAAGTCTGCAAAGAATCCTGTTATCATCGCTGGAGCTGGATTATTTGAACGGGAAGACCATGGTGCTGTGTTCTCAACAATTGAAACTGTGGCGAAGAAGTTCAATGTGACGAGACCAGACTGGAACGGCCTTAATGTTCTATTGCTCCACGCTGCACAGGCAGCAGCTCTTGATCTGGGCCTCGTTGCTAATCCTACTGAGAGCGTCAAGTCTGCAAAGTTTCTTTACCTGATGGGAGCTGATGATGTGAACTTGGACAACCTTCCAGAGGATGCCTTTGTCGTCTACCAGGGACACCATGGCGACAAGGCTGTCTACAGGGCCAATGTTATCTTGCCGTCTTCAGCATTTAGCGAGAAAGAAGGCACGTACGAGAACACCGAGGGATGCACACAGTGGACCATCCCGGCTGTTCCTACAGTTGGCGATGCTAGGGATGACTGGAAGATCATCCGTGCTCTGTCCGAGGTTGCCGGGGCTCCACTGCCTTACGACAGCGTAGCAGGTGTGAGGAACCGCATCAGTATGGTGGCACCAAACCTTGTACATGTGGACGAGAGGGAGCCATCCACCATCTCTGCCGAGGTGAAGCCTCCGGTAAAGCAGCAAGTGAGCTCGACTCCTTTTAAAACCGTCGTGGAGAACTTCTATATGACCGATGCGATCACACGAGCCTCAAAGATCATGGGTCAGTGCAGCGCAGCCTTGTTGAAGAAGTGAGATGTACTCTACGTCTAAACATTGGCAGACGAGATTTTAGTTGTTTTTCTGTTTTTGCTCCGAACTTCACCCGGTTGTTGTTTGGCCCGGTCCGGAGGTTGGAGTGTAATTTGGACTGCCTCTGGATCTGAAGAGCAGCAGAACTTAAAAGCAGTGCATTTCTGTAACGTATTGTGAGAAGCAGAGCATACTTAATAAGCTTGTTGTCCTCTTGAATTAGCCACAAGCAATAATTTTGTTGTATTTCTTGGGTTTGTCCCGCCCGTTTTCCGGTTCCTGGAAAGCAGGCAAATGTAGCTGTATGTGCAAATTAAGGTATACTCGGTTTCATCATTCACTTGTGTGTTGAATACTTGAATGGAACATAGTTCTGAACCTCTCAAGTTTTTTTTTTTTTTGGTCTTCATGTTGTAGTATGTTATGTTGATTGGTTTTTGTAATTTGATGTGGCTGATAAACACCGTGTTAGCTCATGTCAGTGACAGTAATGTAAGATGATAAACACCATATAAACTATGTATCGTGCCAAAGGATCAAGTGAACAAAGAATACATCTGTATTAATATTAATATAGATATGAATCATACATGAGGCCAAAGGATGGCCAAAGGAGTAAGTAACGGTGTCCATGTCTCCATCAGCAACAAAACACTCTGCAAGAAAGCCCGTGTACAAAAGCATCCGATGTAGGCGCATATGCATGACGAATGAAGCATTTCTACTAAAACAGATCAATCTGTTCCCGCCACGACTTCCCAACAGATCATTTCCACGCAACCGAGTCAATCTCGTTCCTCGCAGATTTGTACAGCTCAAGCTTCTTGACAAGAGAATCCCTCTTCTCCATCAAACCAGGATCTTCGTCCAACATCGCGCTCAGCTGCTTCTTCTGCGTTATGGAAGCAAAAAAAGAAAAAGAGAGATGCTTTAGTGCGCTATCCAGGTTGTTGTACTTGTGAAGATGGATGAAATTTTTCATTTAGTCACTGATCTAGTGGGCAGGTAAATTAAAGTGGAAGGCCAAGTACAAATGATGAATGATGCTATGTACAGTAAATTTGGCTATTGATCAAACCTTTTGTGGTAGGTATGTGCTAAATAGTAAATTCGGTAAGTGATTTGCAAACATACCTCTTTGCTTCCCACATGAGCATAGAAACGGTTCAGCAAGTTTCTTTTTGCCTCCTTCACTTGACAATGTACAACGGCTTTTGGAATCGTGTTTCTCAATGTATCGCAAACCATGCCAATGTAAGATGATACATTTGACCCTGGAAAAAGAAGAGTGATGGCAACATTATTATTGATATTGTAAATTGTTATCAACTAAATTAACATGGGTGGTTTTCCATCAAAAATTCACAGGTTGTCACTATCCTAATACGTAACTAGCTATTAATAGTGTCAGCAAAAACTTACTGATAATGACAACTACACTGCACAAGAGATACCCTAAGCCCTACTCCCTCCGTCCACAAATAAGTGTACATGCGGGTTTTCCAAGATAAATTATGAAGTGGAGTGAAAAATACATTGGGAACATGCATATCTCCTCTTTAATTATTTCACCTCCAATGAGCTAAGTGCATGTAGAAAACAAGAACATGTGCTCAATATTATTGGGTTTGATTTCCGTGCGATGAGAGAGAAGCAATTAAATTGCATTGAGAAGATAGGAGTACACTCTTTTGTGGACAAAGTTTAGAGCTAGATGTCCACTTATTTGAGGACGGAGGGAGTAAGGTTCTAGAGCAAGAATTACATGATCATACAGCAAAAAGGTTGATCAGTAGTTCGCCTGTTTCGCTATTACGTTTCAAAACAATTGTCTATCGAGAGAACCAAGAGTAAATAATGTAATATTCTCTACACTCAATCCTACAATGTTTTGGAACCAAGAGAAGTATATGTGGATGCAGCATGACCTTTAGGAGTATAAATATAGCGAAACATAGCTGGAGCTTACAAAATTCGTTGGCAAATACAAAATGTTGGTATAAAGAGCAGTTTGGAAGGCGGAAATTATTGTCTGTTTATTCAAGGACTTTATTGCCCTGTCAGTAGGTCCTAAAATAGTTGCCCTAATCAATAGTCCGTTAAATGGAACAAATGGTTAACTTACCAATTCTTCTGAGATGGTTGTCCTGATATCTGTCGTTGGCTGGAGTGTTATTGTTAGCCCCTTTATCTGGTTCAGTGGGAAGTTTCCGGAAGAATTCAACTGTTAGGTAACTGGCCTCCATGTCAACTAGACGAATAACCGTCTTTCTGCCATCCTCACGGAATCTTTCCAGGCTTTCATTGGCTGCAGCAGCTATATCTGATTGAAGCGTTGGGAAACGTTTCAATTCCTGGCAAAAATCAAAGGTAGCCATGATATATAAGAAACGAGAAACAGGAGTTATGTCTGGTGATCAGTAATCCGTAACCTTAACCAAAATTGAAAAGTAGCACTCACCTCTGTTGCTGCAATCGATCTCCGGACAAGCTCCTTCAATACCAAATGGACCTGTAAATTATGAGACCATGAGAGCTTGCAGGTAGCGAAGAAAATCATATCTGTATGGTATGAAAAATGCTCCCAGACAAGCATTGCTATCAGATATCTTTGTGAAGAATGAGCTCCATTCACTTGGGATATTGCTACATTTTATGGTATGAACAAGAGTACTTTGTGAAGAATGAGCTCCATTCACTTGGGATATTGCTACATTTTAAGGTAAAAGAGCCTTAAGAGGGGCAATGGATGAATAGTTATACCGCGTCAACTGAAGCTTCAGCTGGACCCCTAAAGTAGCTGAGTGAACTATCAATAAGTCTTCTGTAACCTTGCTCAGGGGCAATCAAATGGGGCTGGTAACCATCAGCTTCAGAAATGACTTTTCGAACATTTTGCAATGAAAGATGTTTATCGAATGGAAGCTTTTTCAGTGCTGCAGGCAATTGATGGTCAAAGACACCATAAATGCGATCTCCACCTGGTCGGCTGGTAACAGTGAACAATGAAAGGTAAACTATCAAGTGTTATACCAAATGAAAAGAAAAAAGCATGCTTGCATCATCTACACCACCTATGTAGGAATGCCCATTTGCCAGCATATATCGCATAATTATGGAAGGAAAAAATCACATCAACAGAAGGGACAGTTAAACATCTTACCCGCCATCTAAGTGCTCTTTGAAAACACGGTCAAATGCACGGCACATGTCCAATATCGTATATAGTTGCGCCTGTCGATTATGTTAAATGTACGAGAAAATGTTATACAAAAGTTGTTTGGGAATATAGAATAATTTATGGTGCCATTACCAATACTGCAAATGATTCTAAACTATGGCACAAAATATACTGTTTAGTTTGTTATGGGAGTATGTATTACTTACCCCAGCGTCACCTCCAATTGGCCTACCAAGTCGATCCAATTCGGCTTCAATTTCATCGACTGTCTTGTTAATCATTGATATAATACTTGGAATTTTTGCTTTGATTACAGCCTCTAAATGCTGGATAAATAAATGGAAGCACATTGGCATTCAGTTTATGAAAATTTTAGGCAAAGTAAACTACCACAGCAGAATGCCCTAACCTCTGACAGAAGCTTAGCAAGATACTCAGCACCCATTTTATGCGCCAAGTGACCATAATCAGGACTGGTTTGAAAGTACTCTTGTTCTTTGCGACGTGCTGCAAGCATGTCAACACTTTTGTTGATATCAGCCTGTGAACGGTTGACAACGCCCACCCAGGGGTGCTGCAGGCGATACGACCTCCCTTCAAGTACCTATGATGCATGAAGATAGGAAGTTTTTAAGTGTTATGCCCAGAGGGTAAGTCCATCACAATTGCAAAACCACATACATCAACAGCGTTGGTGCCCTTGTCCATCAAATCAAGTTTGGTCACGACTCCAAAGGTCCTGTCACCTTAAAAATGAAAAAGAGTGTCAAAAGAAAGAAAAGAAACTTGCAAGATTACTGCGATATGATAACAAAAATGGTGTATTTATAATTCGTGTTTTACACAAGGGATTGAAATATTGCAGTGAACAAATATCAAACTGCACCTGAAGGATCAACTTCCTTAGCAAGCTTGATGGCATCTGATGTTGCTATATCTTGGTTTGCTGGAGAGATGGCCAATATGATAGAGTTTGGCTGAAGTTTCCAAACAACGAAAAGTAAATCATCTTCGCCCATATAAATCAAATAGGTCTCGAAATATAAATAGTATATAGCAAGAAAACAAGAATGATGAACAAAATTAAGACTGATTCTAAATTTATTATACCAACCCCTGAAGGGACGAAAATGGCTACACAATACCATTAGGCTAAAATGGAGTAATGCTGGGAACTGGCATAGCATGACAGGGAATATTCATGAAGTAAATGTAGCTTAAATAAACATGGCGATATGATCAGTAATATCAAACCACAGATATGATTCTTTTACCTTGTCAACATAAGATCGGACCATGTTTTCAATATCTTGGACAATAGACTCTGGCTGCCCCTCTGTAGTTGCAGTTACGATAGTTGGGTAATAATACAATAAAGAAGAGTATGCTAACCAAACCAGAAATGCTAGGTCAATAGAGACATTACCTACTGCAACCTTTGTCAGTCCAGGAAGATCGATAAGTGTCAAGTTAACAACTGCACATAGAAGTTTGCCAAATTAAACTAGCTCAAAAGTTAAAGTATAATGGGGAGCATATATCTAGTCAGCATTTAGAAATCTTTAGGAATATGGGCAACATACTGCAGCATCAACACATTTTGCCAAAAAAAAGCTTCAGTTATAAATTGAAAAGTAAACACTAAGATACACCTCAGAAAATCTAAACAAATACCAGGACTTACCATGTGGAGAATATATACTCAACTGGATAGGCTTATTTGATATTGCTTTTGATTTTCCAGTAATGCGATCAGTATGATCGGAAATCTCTTGCCTAACAGCAGCTGCATTAAAGTTTTAACAAAAGTTTAACTTGACATCACCACAATACAAACGAACAAAAGAGCAGATCAGTAATCATATCTCCTTTGATGCCTTACACTCTAACAATAAATAAATAAATAAATAGAAAGCATCGAGATTATCATGCTAATTAACAGTGACCAGCACAGAAGTTCATGGTTCTAAAAGAAGAGCTGAACTCATTCAGTTGTGTGCCACAAATAACTAAGTTTGCTGCTCGAGGAGAACTAAAATTACGAGATGCTACTATAGGGGGGTACCTATTGCCATATTGCATGGACCTTCAAAGTATTTATAATTTGTGCATAATTCTTACATGTGTTCTGGTGTTGTATAGTACTATAGACTCTACTTTGGTTGCTGAATACTCTAGTACGGCTTCAAAATACAACGCTTAACAAACACATGATTGCCATTGGCAAGTATCACACAAGTGAGAACATGAATTTCACACTGTATGAAGATATTTAATCATGTGGCAAATTAATTGAAAGCTTGTTTCAATTGAGCGAGAAAGTGAACAAGAAGGCAGCATAAGGGAGTCCCTACGATGTTTTGCTCGTATATAGATACAAAAGTTGGATGCCACATGATATAATAACTGTGAACATATATTTGATACTAGGGCAGTGTTAACTCTAATTGTACATACTTCTTTATAGATTGATAGATCACGTAGTGTAAGTACTTGGGTGCACCGAATATAATTAGGGGATGCAGGACGTTTTCTACAGTAATATGTATCACTCTTGGGTCAGTTTTGGCTGCGATAGAAAGCATCTTTCCACACAACACTAGCTCTAATAATTGGGACTGAAGAAACCAAAGCAGGCTGCTGGGCTGCAAAAGCGCAAAAGTAGTTACCAAAGTCAGTGAACCGCTTCCGCGGGAGGTGGAGGAACTCGGCGTACTCCGTGCCGCCCTCCGTCTTGTGGAGCTGCAGCACCAGCGGCATCCTCGTCACGATTCCTGATCACACCCACGAGGACGCGAATTAGTGACTGACTTCCGAGAGTCGATCCACAATATTCAAAAGCTGGCGATCCATCGACGGCCACGGGGTTACCAGATCCACGAGGCAGGAAGTCCCTCCCGACAATGCTCTCGAGCACGGACGACTTCCCGGAACTCTGGAGGCAGCAGAAAACGGAATCAGCGGGCGAGCGGCTGGGCGGCCAGATCTGGGCGCGGATCTGGGAGGCAAGTGGCGGCGCGTACCTGGCCTCCGACGACGGCGACGGAGGGGAGCGAGTCCCAGAGGGAGCCCCCGCCGCCGCCGCCGCCCCCGTAGTCGCCGAGCACGGTGCAGGCCTGCTGGATCCGGTTCACCAGCCCGATCAGGCTCCCCATCGTCGCCATCTCGGGCGAGCACGCGCGCCCGCGGCGGCGTGTGAGGTTCGCGCGGTCGTCGCCGGCGGCGGGCGGGAGTAGGAGGACGCGGTGGCGGTGGAGGTTGGGATCTGCCGGAGTGAGAAACGATGAGAAATCGGAGAAAATGGCAGCTTAAGGATTTTAAAAGCGAATGTCTATGTAGCTCTGGTCGGGAGCACGAGCTGGGTGAACCGGGCGTTGGAGCGCCGGCGTGGGCCCCGGGAAGGCGAGCTGGGTTGCTGCAAGTGGGGCCAGACCGCCAGAGAGTACGTGGCATTTGATGCGTGTCCACGGATTTGTGTGGACCGGGACCATGGAACCGGAGCCGTTGGATCCCATCAGCTTTGTATCGCTTCCAGGTCCGTGCGACATGGCTGGGAGTGGGACCATTTCTGGTGCGTGACGCGTGACCAGCACTTATTACCTCCGAGCTTCCATTGCCGCACCTCGCGTTTGAAATGGACGGTGGGGATGGAGAGACATTTTAAAAAAACCATTTGTTAAATATGAAGTGGACGCTTTTGCTTATCTAGCTATTGCTTCATCAAACGCGATGGAGCGATATAAGCTTAACCAAGATGAACCATTTACTAATGAAGAAAGAGAAAATCTTTTGAACAAGAACTATCTTAACAACCTCCTATGTTGCAATTAAATATTCCACATGATGATGTAGGAGAGATGCATCCACCTACAGAGGATCCTAGCTTTGAAATTAAGGATTTGCATGATTATTTGAAATATATATAACCTTCATGAAAAGAATATATATCGTGTTATTAGTACTGCTAACCTTTCAACCAAAGAAGAACATAGTTACTTGGTGTACTACGCGCTCATAGACCAGCAATTGGTTATTGATGATTTTGAAAGGTATAAACTCAGCTTTATGTATTCATAAAATTAATTTGAAGCGAGATGCAATGCCTATTGTTGATTATCAATATTGTCTTCATTCAAAAATGAAAGAAACGGTAGGGAAACAAGTAATTAAACTCATATAAGTGGGTACTATCTATCACATACTTGATAGTATATGGGTTAGTCATGTTCATTGTGTACCTAAGAAAGGTGAGATTACTGTTGTTCTGAATGATGAAAATAAAATGTGTAGCTCAACCTATTGTTACTAGTTATAGAATATACATTGATTTCAGAAAACTAAACAAAGACCTGCAACAACAACAATTAGAGCTTGGGGGAGTTTCACCTAGTATTTTATGCCTTTCAGTTTTATCATATTGCGTCTAGTTATTGTTTTAGTATGCGAGTGCTTTTATCTTTTATCTTAGTTTATGCAAAGCTGATCATTATCTTGTATCCTTGGCCGAGTGGTTTATAATATAAAAAAAATAAGTATGTTGCCATCCATGGTTCCATTATTTGGAAATTTATGGGTAACACTCATGTACATGATCACTCCATGTTTGGAAGTTTCAATTACACTTTGCCTTGAAATAAATTATGTTAGACAAACATATATTTAATAAAAATAAAATAAAGGTAGAATAAATGAATGGATCAATAAAGTCATGCATGATAAATGTTACAGCTGGATTTTAAAGGAGAGATGTGGTATTCTATGATAAAAAAAACTAGGAAGATGGATGCTAACAAGGGGACATGAGATACTCTTGTTATGTTTAGTAACCAAAGGGTAAATTGACATTATTGATCTTTCAATACATATGATCTGTTGGAAAGTGATTGAATGGAAGGCACGCGAGAATTCGACTAGCCATGGAATGAGAAAGTAAAATGGTGGGAGGGTATATGACTTGATTGAAACATTCATAAATAAATTTTATGATGGGGATATTAATAAATGGGATTGTTCTCTGATACCATGTTCTATGGTGAAAGTGTTCAATTGTTCAAGAAAAATACTTGGGCATATGGTTGAACTCCATGTCTATCTTGTTTTCGCTATTCTCTTCTTCTAGTTGGTTGTCCTATGAGAGTTTATATGTTTTGCAAAGTCATTAACAGTACTCCGAATACTGCAATGGCTACTACTAAAAGTTAAGGTGAAAGTAGAGATGATTCAATTTCCAACATGCGATGGTTTCTCTATTTCAAAAGTGAAATATAGTTGCTAGAGCTTCTATATATGTTGTCATCATTGGGATGGCTCTTAGTTTGTAAATCTTTTAGGTGATTTGAACATGCATAAATTGATGACTCTTGTATTTCTTTTATCGACCATAAGCTCATGGATGCATGCTATGATTTATTCGCTTAATTACTCGATGACGAGTAAAGGTTTAAACCAGGGGGAGTTAATACATGCATTTTGTATCATCATAACATCTACATATAGGATTAGTTTATATTGTTATTTGCATTGATATATTATTATTTGTACCAATGTTCAAAAATTCGGCCGACATACCAATTTATCATGAATCGGTTGGTAAATGATAAGATTTTCGGCATATCGGTTGATTTACTGGCGGAACCGATATTTCGGAATTTTTTTTTATCTGATAGCCGATATTTTGCCTGTTTTTTTGTCTGATGGCCGATATTTCGGCTACCCAGGCCCGTCTGGCCATCGAGTGTCTCCTGACCCCTCCTTTTTATGAACGCCTACACCTCAACAGAAAACACATGCCATATTTTTCGCATGATTTACAAAGGTGATGGCTGAGGCGAAAGTCCTCTTCTACTCCGTGAGAGGGTAGATCCAGCTGCTTCATGGCCACCGGAGAGAAATCGAAGCCATCGCCATCACCAACCCCCGGGGGATTCTCTCCGTCACCATCTCCACCAACATCACCATCTCCATCTCGAAATCAACTTCATCCCCCTCATAGTATGTGGTGGATTGAACTCTGAAATATTGTTTAAGTGTTGTGTGCATGCTTGCGCGTGGCAACTTGTCATTTTTTGTGTGGTTAAGTGATAATTTCATATTATGTTGTAATCGATATGCCACTGATCCGTGCCATGTTTCACCATTGTGAGTAGTTTCCCATCTTCCTAAGGGTATATGATGAATTGGATATGGTTTCTATATAGTATGCAATGAGTATTTGGTCAAGTTTTAATATTTTATGTGGTTCTATGATGGTAATATGCGAACGTCGGTTGCATGTTATTTCACCTTTATGAGCTTATAGGGCTGCAACTTAGTATAATAAAGAGAGTAGAGAGGAACGGAATGGCAGAAATTGTGTCCTAACACTTTGAGTTGCATTAGGGGGTTCTTGATCAGGGACCTTACAACTTTAATCAGTGATTGGAATTTTATGTCTTGATGAATTATTTGATTGCACATGAAAATGGTCAACATTAGGGGTGCACTTGCACCTGTACATGGTTGCACCTATTTTAGGCCCCGTCCAACGAGAATAAAACTTCACAAGATGCTTATCATGTTGTTTTATAAATCTTTATGCTAAGTAAATCCATGCCGCTCTCATGAACGTTTTCCATGTATAAGTACACACAATAGCGTGTCCTCTTGAAATAAAAGCGGTACGTATCATTTTGATACAGGCTGGGGGCATCCCCTGTTTCGAAAAAATAGCTTGTCCTCTTGTTGCCTGCATAAATGATTGGGCTTTCTTTGAAAAGATTATTTACTTTCTTGAAATTTAATTTACAAAAAATTACTTTTCTGCAAACCATAAAACTAAAAATACAAAAACTCTTTCATCTTTTATTGTTTACTTGCTAACCAACTTCAGCTCCTCGTGGGTTCGACAATCTTTTCTATATTGAAGAGTACTACAAAAGATCTCCTGCACTTGGGAAACATCACACTCACATACAAAACATAGCATAGCATTATCGAGCTATAATCGCCAACACCAACTGAAACTTAGCATGATCAAACCAGTTCCCCCAAACCAACCCAAAAAAACCTAGTGTTTTCTTTAAGTTATATGTATTTCTATATATGAAGGTAGTTTCTCTACCTTATCAGAGTTACATGGGGGTTGGAGATGGATTTACAAACCAGGATCAACCTGGAGGGAGAAACAAAGAAAACAGAAAAGAAAAAAGAAGAACGGAAAAATTACTGAGATACTAATTTTTGTGCCCAAGACAACATGTGAGGTTTCAGCTTTGGTGATCTGTGAGCCCATAATCGAAGAGTAGCCGCGATTTGTTCCAAAAGAGCCCTCCTTCCAATAGATTTGGAGTTGAAGATTCTATCATTTCTAGCGTTCCACAGGGCATTTAGACAAACAGCGATGCAGACTGTCCAGGTTTTTGGTGTAGCTGCTACGTTGGTGATGCGGACGAATTGCTCCAGCTGTAGCTGCTGTATTGCTCACTCCTAGTTTCTCCCAAACCCATGTTGCTTGCCTGCAGTGTAGTGCAATGTGATGTATTGATTCAAGCGTCGGGCATTGGTCACATCCAGCATTCAGTGCACCAGCATTTTCTGGTCATATTGTCTTTAGTGTTTAGCCTTCCTTTGTAAGCCAGCCATAGGAAGAATTTATGCCGTAACGGAATGACAGACTGCCATGTTCATTTGTGCTTTTCCCAGATCATTCCTCTGTCACTAAAAAGTCACTAAAAAGTCTGTAGAAGTCCTTTGTAGTCGGTTTCTTTCCTGCTGTGTTCAGAATTCTGCCTTTCCCTTGATCAGTCAGAGATCTGTGTGAGTTGTTAAGCTCAGTCATAACACTCTGTAGCTGACTCTGTGCTGTAGAAGACAGTGGCAACAACAGGTCCAGGTCCCAGTGTCCATTTCTAAATTGTTAATCCTTTTCGGCTGCAAAAGAGTATAAGATTGGCATAGAAAGGTATAGCCTGCCCAATGATGTCCAGTTGTCTTTCTAGAAGGAAGTTCTTGTTAGGGCGTTTTGATCACAAGAGGTAGCCGCTTGAACCGTGGGTATTAGCCTAAGGATTGATCTCCAGAAATGCGAGTCATTTCGCATGGGGCTGCATGGTATTGTATCAGAGATGTACCATGTGGCCATCCATGAGAAACAAGGCCCAGCAGCAGTTGATAAGAGCTTGGAAGTGAAAATTGCCATAACAGCCTTGTTGTGTAGTTTTAGGTCTCGTATCCCCAGCCCCCCTTGCATCTTTGGCATTGTGACGAATTCCCATGCAACAAGGCAGTGGCCGCCAAGGATCTTGTCTTGGTTTTTCAATAGAAAAGCTCTTCTGAATTTATCAACTGCTTCAATACTTGCTTGATCCCATTCAATACAAGCCATAAAGAAATTTGGAATAGCAGAGAGGATTGAGTTGATCATTTGGACCCTTCCACCAGACGACATTAGCCTAGGCATCCATCCTGGCAACCTTCTCTGAATTTTGTCCACTACAGGCTGCAATGGTTGCTTTGAGATCCTGCTGGCAGACAGTGGTAGCCCCAAATAGGGTAGCTGTTGGGCATCCTAGAATGTTTGCCGCACAAACCTAGTGTTAAGTTCCATGAACCAACCAATAGAACCAAAAGTTCGAACCAAGAGAGATGGACATTCAATATACCCCCAACACTCTCCCTCACATCATGTCTGGACATGAATCATGTACACATGGAAGACCTTAAAACGTGCGCAGCGGGAACGGGGCAAGCCACAATATATTTGTTGAATTACTTAGGTTGTCTAAAGTAAACATTGTTGACAGATCTTATTGGTGATCAAGCCATATGTTCCAGATCGAGTACCAGCAATCACACACAGGACACCCTCAAGCACCGTCGGCCACATCGAGGATACATCTTATTATATCGTTTTGAGGCCACCAAATTTTTTTATTGAAAAGAAATAAGATATTGAAGCTTTTCAAGACAACAATGATTTTTAATGATTTTTGTAGATTCGCTGCATATCATACACTACACCCATGGTTTCTTTTCCATAAAATCTGAAAACTCTCAAGAGAAGAATAACATAATGTAGGACCGGGCAGCTGGTGAATCTGCTCCATGCAAATGTTTACTTTACTCTCGAGGGCTGCTAATGTAAGAGAGGTGTAAAATAAGCCGTCAAACAATGATGATTAAGATCAATGCAACTCAGCAACACTTGGATTGCATCATCAATCACTATTATTATTATTATTATTCAGGAATTCTTGGTGCCTTACAAGCTTACTTTCGAGACATTTAGCCCCAGAAGCGCAGAGCAGATACACCACACATTACTACACCAGAAAACATGTCGACAAATGAAAACTACACAAATAGATATTACAACGGCTTTATTCCAACACAAGAGAGCAAGCCACGCTAACAATCCTACCTAGAGGAGGTCTTCCTTGGTAAGCCTAACCAACTAGTGGAAGCTAGGGAAATCTCAACCATTTGTTGGCTTACAGGAGAGCCAGCCGCATCAGACCTTGGGGTTGCGCAAAAGGAGATGATAGATCTCGTTGTTCATCTCAGACATGTATTCATACCCAAGATTGTCAGCACGACTCCTGAATTCGTCAAGGTCCTCTGGTGGCACTTGTATGCCAACTAATACATTTGCTCCGGTTTCGCCCTGCCAAAGAGAATTAGCTCAGTAAATGTGTACATTTGCAGCTCTTCTCGATGGTCTGAAAAATATAATTTTGAACTGTTTGGCTACACTACTTTACATTTGCTGATTTGCATATTCATTTTCAGTGGGAAATTTCCATTAATTTCCACATTTCAAGGTAGGTGGCAATAATATGATGTTGTCAGATGTATGAGATTACACACAAAGACATTTTCATAAGGCTACTGACAAAACTCAAATAACATACCTGTGCACGGTAATGGAAAAGGCTGATATTCCAACGAGGGCTCAACGCATCCAAAAATTGCATAAGAGTACCTGGCCTTTCTGGGAAAATGAACCGGTAGACAAGTTCATCTTTTACTTCTGACCTGCCTCCAATCTGAAATTTGATGTTCATGGAGTGATCAGACAATGGCATATCTTAAATACTTAATACAAATTGACCAAAAGGATATTAAAGTTGACAGAAAAGGTTAATTCTACTCTTCAGGTGTACGCAATCAACATGATCATATCTGTGCCCTCTAAATCTTTGCACGCTAATATTTATATTTGCACACTAGTATCAAAACTGCAACTCCATCCTCAGCAATTTTTTGTTTTCTGAAAACTCAGCGGGATTAGAAGAACAGGAAAACGTAGGGATTTGGATGGCTGTTCTGTTGAATGCTTCAAGTACTGCACGAGTGCACTAGAGCTACAGTATTCTATGCAAATGGTGCAACAAATGCCTGTTCTGCTATTATCTTTACCAAAATATTTTGATATAACTACAGAAACATTTTCAAATGAACTGTCTCAACAAACACGTATGAAGCACACATACATATTCCTAGGACCATGACCTCCTATACTTGTTCCTATTACTTGTGATACACGGACTACTGAGCCTAGCTCAGTTGGTGGGAAGTGTGGGTGTACAACCTCACCAACCAATTATGAGTCAACTTTGATGCAAAGATTGCTTGCCATCTTAATGGGAAAATATGCAGAAACGGCGGCTTCCCCTGTGCCCTACAAAACATGCAAGCTTCCCGGGGCATTGCATCCAGCAGATGGAACTGAAGATGGTGGAAGCCCCGGTGCTAACAAGCAACTGAAGAAATGGAGGATGGCATCGATGATTGGCCTCCGTACTCTGCTCCAGCTTAACCTAGTGGTCGGCTCCAGCTTAAACCTGGTGGTTTGCTCCAGCTTTCATTGGCTTTTAGAGTCGGAGGGTCTTCATGTGAGAGTAATCCTTGCTTAGGAGTTTAGCACCTTCTAGTAGGACTTGTAGGTTCTAGTAATACTGCAGGTGCTACTGCTAAGTAGGTTTGGGAGTTAGCCTGGTGCTTAGACTGAGTTGAAAATTTGGGGGCTGTAAATGCTGAATGATCATTTCGCTCTCAACGAAAATGGAATGGGGCTGAGGCCTTTTGATCTAAAAAGGACCTGGCAGATCAGGTAGGTTAGAGCTGACCGACGAAGTGGGTTCAAGTCATCATGGCACCATTCTAGGGTTTCCTTTCACTGTACAATTTCCTAATCTTCTGCATTTTTTGTTTTGTCATGCCCCGTACTGGGTGCTGTACAGTTTGTTTCCCTTGGTAACACATTGAAGTACAGTTTCCCCTGCATTATCGCTACAAATTAATTGGAAAAACATAGTTTGTCCACACTGGACCAGGTTTTCCAGAATTGGCAAAGAGGCCAGCACAACAATGAGAAGATGTTTCACAAGTATTAAATGAACTTAATGAAGCTTCAAACATTATGATCAATGATGCTTAGATCGGAAACAATAGAGTTGATTATGTTCAATCAACTCAAATTTTAACTCAAAAATTAATTTGATTTATAACATTCCGTGAATCATTCTAGCATGCTGCACATGGTTTATTCATCAAATTAACCTTGACATTACCTTACCAATACAATAGTAATTACTGGTTGAGTTACCAAAGTAATGTGTTAATGGGCTATGAAACTTACGAAGTATCTTAGGTGATCTTTTGCGAGATCATTGTTAGTAAGGTTTACAGTCTTAAGGTCTGACGATTCCATTCGTTCCACCATTGCTGTAAGCTCATGATCGGTATAGATCCCAACGCTGCAAGACAAAAAGATTCATATATAGATTAGCCAGGACCCATGGGAATGTTAAAACAAAAAAGTCATATTTCTATAACAATCAATAAAGAAATACCAGTGCAGAAAAACAAGAACATTATTGAAATTGTGGTTTGCTTACCTGTAAAGAACAAGGGCTTCTTTTCCATTAGAGTCATATCTGTATTTGAATTCAGTGATATTCATCCGACCAACCTGCAGAACAAGAAGTCATAAGAAAATGAATAGAATATAAACTTATGTGTTGACAGAAAAATCATGATGCATACCAGTTCTGCAAACTTTTTGAAGCTTCCCTGCTCCTCTGGCAAAAATGTAGCAAGCACCGCTTCTCTTTTCCGACCAACATCAGCAAGCTCAGTTACTAATCTAAGTCTATCAAAGTTCATATTTGCCCCACTACTTATTGCAACCACAGTTTCTCCTTTCAAACCGTAGTATTTGCAGTATGCTTCAGCCCCTGCCAAGGCAAGGGCCCCAGCTGGTTCAAGGATATTCCTGTTCTCCTCAAACATATCCTGCACCCACAAAAGAACAAACATTTTCAGTACAAGTAGCACTATTAGTGCAGAACATCCATTTTCAGTACCCATAAACAGTCCATACTGACGGAAGAGATTGGAATAGAACGAACTGCTGTGCAAGAATTTCAAGCATCCTACTTTTGAGCAGCGTTAACAGGACACCTATGCGTAATAAATTCAAAAATTACATTGAACACTAATATCCAACACAAGAGTTGAGAGCTAGAAAACCAGGTCACTTCATTACATAATCCAAATCATCATAACACTTCTCCATTAGAGAGGGATTTAAACACATAACTTTCGAAAGTTCTCCAGCTGGTTGATTACATAACTTTCCAAAGTTCTCCAGCTGGTAGATCATATGGAGGGAGCACTCGGTCATGTAATACTAATGCAAGAAAATGTGAATTCATTTCCGGTTTTTTCTCGTGCATTGTATGATGAGTTTAAATTGAAGTGACTCGAGTACTTGTGATGAAAAAAACAGGCCACTCTTCAGTAACACACCCATTTAACATATTAAGGCAGAGCAGACATATAATAAATTGATCACACTCACCTTTATCGAAGCACAAATAGCATCTCGGCTGACCAGGACAATGCCATCTACAAGTTCTCGACACAAGCGAAATGTCTCCTCCCCTACAACTTTGACAGCTACACCATCAGCAAACCCTCCAACATGTTCTAACATGACCCTTTGATCATGCCACAAGGACAATGCCATGGCATTTGCATCTGAGGGTTCCACTCCAATTATCTTTACCTGTACCAAAACTATTGTAAGCATACAAAACACTACACCCTGAATATGAATATTGTACTCCAATGTAACCAATGATGTACTGTATTGTTTTCAATCTATGAAAATGATTACAGTTAGGTCATCGGATGAGAAACAATTGAACTTCTATAATGCACTCAAACAAGTATATTTACTTGATTGCTTTTATACAATTTAGGTGTCTTGAAAGCTAACCTCAGGGCGGACCCGTTTCACATAGGCAGCAATTCCAGCAATTAATCCACCACCTCCCACAGGTACAAATATTGCATGCAATGGGCCTTGCAACTGGCGAACAATTTCCATGCCAACAGTTCCTTGTCCAGCTATGATGTCTGGATGGTCAAACGGAGGTATGAATGTGCGGCCTTCCTGCTCACATCGTAGTTTTGCATATGACTGGGCTTCGTCGTACGAGTCTCCCTTGAGAACGACTGTCGCACCCAATCTCTCCACTGATCGCCACTGGATATAAGCTATATGTTACTAGCTGATTATAATAATAGTGAATATATCATATAAAACATTCTATTTAAAGTAATGGCATGGAAATATCAATAACCTTGATTTCTGGTGTTGTCACAGGCATGACAATAACGGCGTCGCAGCCCAGTTTCCGGGCAGAAAGAGCAACTCCTTGAGCATGGTTTCCGGCAGAAGAGCAGATGACACCGTTGTCCAACTGCTGTTGGGAGAGCTTTGCCATCATATTATATGCACCTCTCAACTTGAATGAGAAAACCTACACACGAAGGAAACGAAATTTATCTAGGCATGTAAACAGCGAATGACACAGCCAGTAAGAGTACACATGCATTAAGAAAAAATTGCAAATAGTTGTACTTTTCGTTCATCCGAGAGCTAGGCATTGGCAAACTATAAAAGCTAATGGCAAGATGACAGTTGGACACAATTTAATAATAACTATACAATATATCAAACATGTGTATGACAGTATGAGAGATACAGTTGGTCAGTTTGCACCCAGCAAGGATACCCCCATCTCTCTTTCTCTCCCCCATCTGATGCAAAACAATCTGAGATTCGAAAAAAAGGGAATATACTACTCCCTCAGTCCCTCAGATCCATAATACTTGTAGTGATTTTAGTTCAAATTTGAACTAAACGCACAACAAGTATTATGGATCCGAGGAGTATTTCAAATAAACCCTCGCTCTAGCGTTGATGAACAAAAGATTCTGGTATCTCGTAGTATCACCGAAACAGAAACCCCCTATCAACTTGTCTCACAATGGCCCTTGCTTGCATCGCACACACAGGAACTGTGTTCACTTGAACGCGTCAAATCCGAGGTGCGCGAGGACTCTAAAACATGGTATAATCAAGGCGAAACCTGCGCGAAAACGCTACAGAAAAAATTCCGAAAATCTCTTCGAGTCGTCAGCAAACTGACTGAACTGAACGCGAGAAGCCGCGCACTGATAAGGAAGAGCGGTGGCAGCGATTGATTACCGGCTGCAGGTCCTCGCGCTTGATGCGGAGGTCGATCCCGAGGCGCTCGGAGAGCTTGGTGGCGAGCTCGAGCGGCGTCTCGTCGGCTACGTCGTAGACCCTGGAGGTGAGGACGGCCGTGAGGTACTCCATGGCGCCGGGCCCGACGGCCGCGCCCTCCTCCCCCCCTTTCCGGGCCCGCGCGGCGCCCAGGAGGGACCCGGTGGCGCCCTGCAGCGACTCGGGCAGCACCCGCATGAGCGGCAGCGGCGCCGCGGGCGCCAGGTCGGCCTTGAGGGGCGCCGCCGCCTCCGGGGACGTGGCCGTGGTGGCGGCCACCCTGGAGGGCGACGGCCTGGCGCCGGAGCCGGCGCGGTGCGCGCCGTCCCAGCGGTTGGCGAGCCGCGGCGCGGAGGTGGCGGCGGCCGCCATGGTTGTTTTGGGTGGAGCGGGGGAAGGAAGGAAAGGTGGTTTCTTTGCTGGGAGGAAGAACGAGTCACGGGGGTCGCGTCAGGCAGGATATGGTGATGTGGCCTGGTCAGGCGGACGTGCGTGGGTGGGTGGGCCCACCCGCGAGATCGTGCCGTCAGCTTCTTGGCGCTTCCGTCGTCGCTCTCCTGCCTCTTGGGCCATGTTTAACACAAGCAAATGTCCTTGAAAATTATATTATTCTACTCCATCAACATCAACATCAACAGTATAAAATTAACGTTGTTTGAACCATCATAAATTATATCTTAAATATTATATGAATTTGGTATTGTGAATGTTGATATTTTCGATTGTTGGCCAACAAAGTTTAACTTCGACCGAAGCTAACGGTTTGGAAGGAAGGCGGTACTCTACGTGGTATAGAAAAGTTCCACGTCTACGGCGCGAGAAGAAAACATACGCTCATTTACTTGTGCCGTTATCCCGAGGCCTCTCTGAGGCACGCATGAGCAGTGCTACAAAGACGCCAGCAAGTACCTTTGGCCACCCTCCATGGTGGAGGCTGCAAGAGGGGGGCGGATCAGGCATGGGCTTACCTAGTAAGCTCGGGGGAGCTCCTATTCGTGGTTATCCGGTGATTCTTGTTCCCCTTCTTGTTGTCTTTGCGACGGGAAAGGGCCTAAGGGATGAAGAGTGATTCGATTTAGATTCGTGTGGATCGGGTGTTCCATGGGGACTATCTCAAGCCTCATGGCCTGCTATCCAAAGAGGGGCTCTTCTTCTTCGACACGACGTACCCATATATACTATCTCAATTCCCAAAGTGGCCAAGTCCACGGGCGATGGGGGCCATGATATGAAGATCCAACAGAAGATAGCCAGAGAAGAACACATTGTGATCTAAATTTACAAATTGGGTTTTTTGTAGTTAAAACATGAGGACTTGGATGCACTTTTCTTGTTCTTCAAAGGTCCTTGTAGTTTGTAACTCAACACTAGGGTTTAATTGCAATTTCCGGGCACTTCGAAACCCTTCGCTTGGTCAAAGAAAAGAAAAAAGTGGGCGAGTTACGCAGAAATCTCAACTGAGGAGGGCTATCGTGCCCTGTGCATACTGATTCGTTTGGGCAAAATTTCAATATCTGCATATTAAGCAGAGCCTTTTTATTGCGTCTAGCACCAAGCTGCTTGATTTTCACTTTAAAAGGAACACTTGGAATCAAACACACGCTTTGATACTTCCCTTGATCCGGCGATAGATTCTTCAGCTGCGACCTAAACGGACAACTACTTGCAGGTTTTTTTATTTCTGATTTTGACAGGGGCAACTACTAACAGTTTTTGACTCCGAATCATGTGCATGTGACTACGCACGTTGGACGATTGACACCCACTGCTATTAGTATAGGAAGTGTGAAGGTGTCTTTTATGGCAGAATTTGGATTATTGCTAGATGCCCCTACCTTACCAACAGAAAATTGTAATGCAGTGAAGGCAGAAAAGTATAGCTACAACGAGCCAAGTGAGTGGTGGCCGTTCTATAATCCAAATCTGACGCGATGCCTGCCCCAATGCGCGTATTTCCTGCAGTGATTTTTGTCTATCATCGCCAGTTTACTCCTGCTAGGTGAGACAGAAAAATAACTAGAACCATTGTAGCTGTGTCCTCTTTGATGTATCTTTTACCATCGGCATGACTGTTCATTTTTTCGGCAACCGGGCAACACTGCTATAGGCTAGACACCTTCATAACGTAAGACAAATACATACCACATCTGTGTACTGTACATGCCAGTATTTCGACCGAAATGTTCATATCACTTCATTCAGTCGTATCTACTACTCCCTTTGTAATAATGCATGTGACGCTCTTGTTTTTCATGTTTTAACTTTGATCAATAACATTGTGTCATTTATTATAAAAATCATGACATTGAGAACTTAATTCAGATACAAATTCAACGATATGACTTCAGTGGCACTACCCTTCCTGAACCATTTCAATTATAACGAAAGAATTTTGATACAACGCAAAGGGGACAAAAAAATAGCACATGCCCACTTATACATGGAAAGAACCAAGGAAAATGGAGAAAGAAATCAGAAAAAGGGGATGTGACAGCCCAACATAAAGTGTTGTGGACTCATATACGCAGAAAAATTAAACATCGCACACTACCCAATGACCACTCTCGATGGTATAGGAGTGTCGCATACACCGTCCAAAGGCATCACGACGACAAGCATGAGCATGTGTCGGCCTTTGCCCATCTTCAACTTTTGGAAAAAATAGGCATCCCTAATCCCGAGCCCAGTGCTCAACCGTATTGGCTATGCATCGTCTGATCTCTTCTTCCCTTCGACTCGTAGAGACATCCAAAGAGAACATCTAACTCTGAGGCAAAACATAATCTCTAATTTCAGCTGCTAACGTGGCTCCTCGCCTTGTCCACGAGTCCCCCAAAATTTGGGCTGATTTGAAGTCCGAGTCGGCGAGACAAACTTGTCAGGTTGCAGGCTGGGGCTCTCAGCGGGAGATGCAGCCACGCGGGTTGAACACAGAAACGGGTAAATCATCTTGGTGAGCACTCTATTATGCTTGTTGAAACAAATAAATGTGCTTTATGATTTAGTTTAACTACCTTTCAATTTGGTATTGATCTTATCGGTGGCAATGGCAAGCGTTAAGGAGTATGCAATGAGTCTAGTAAAATATAAGTTGTGAAATAGTATGGATGATAATCTTATGAACCATTCCTAACCCATATATGCTTACGTAGATGTGTTCTTCTTAAAAGTAAGTGGAGAAGACATAGTTAAATCGTTCATGGCAATGTTGAAGCATATAGATATTTATAGTAGTAATTTTCTACTCATGTTATCATGTTACCTTTTATTCATGAAAGTTGGGGTGAAAATAAGATATGAAACCGGAGCTTGTCAATTATGCGAACAAATACTGGGCAAATACGGTTCAGTCGCAAATAGATATTTTATCGGATGTTGCTTCGAAAATAGGACCCGTGGTTGCTCGTGGGGAACCAGTCACATAATTGCAACATTACATGCTCAGCGGGAGAATGCTTGAAATTGACTATATATATTGTGATATCCTAAGATAGAGAACTTATATATCATTCATATTGTGATATGGCTCTATATTGTGATATGCCTCTACAAGGTTCTGCCTGAGCCATGTACACACAAGTTGCATCTTTCCCAACGCTCGGTCACATCATCACCATTTGGTTCTGTTTGTGTCCTCGTGAAGACGGTGAAGCGTTCCCATATGCGAGACACGATGAGATTCACTAGCTCTGGCCAGACCACAATTTATAGGTTGGTGCTGGTTTGAGGGGTTAGTTATCTTTTGATACAGACGATACTAGTTAAACCACTTTCTTTTCCGTACGCGAATAATCCGATCCGTGATTGTATCAGCCAATTATCCGACCGAATCCGTATTTGCCTTCCGTGAGCCTCCGGTCCGATCATTGGTCGGGAACTATCCATACCATTTTCATCCCTACATGGAAGACTGGTCCATCTTCTTAATTATTTACATTGTAATTTTGCAAATTCGAACATATTTTGACTATAATGTTGTGAGACTCGTTTGGCCTATTTACATCTTGTTAACTATTTGTAGTGTTTTCCGCAAAAAAAAAAACTATTTGTAGTGTTATTACAATTGGTTGGCGTGATTTTTTTGGGTCTGTCACTGCAGAAAAGGTTACATCTCAACACGGAGAGCCGGCGACACAACCAAAAGGGCAACAATAGGCCAAACCATAGTTAATTATCAAAACTTCTATCAATTCTGAAATCTCTCTAAATAAAAGCCTGAACCACGTATAAGAAGACGAAACTTCTCAGTCAGCCAAGAACTAGCTTAGCACTCGGTCGATGTGTTTTTGCCGTTCCATTCATTCTATTGTATGGTCAAGAATTGTATGGCGTCAGTCTCATGGATCTCATGGATCGGTTCAGGCTTTTTTTAGCATGTCGTTTTAGTTTTGTTGATGGTGGGCCCTTAGTAAGTTCTTTTTTCTTTCTTATGGAAAAAAGTCTTTTTCAAGGATTCTATAGAGATTTCATATATGAAGCCGGGATAGTTACCTTTCAGAAAATTAGAACGAAGTCTCTAGATCTATGTATGCTTCATCTTTCTGAAGGTGGGGAAAAAGAGTTCTGCTGTTGGTTTTTTTTTTTGTCCTTTTGGTTTTTATTTGGGCATTTTTATTATTTTATCGGCCAAGGCTTTTATTTTTGTACGTGTTCTTATTTTATCTATTCATGCAATTATGTATAGTCAGGCAATCGATATATGTCCGATAAAAAATCCACGCGAACTTTTTTTACTAAATTAGATATAGAAGTGCAATTGCATAACCTCTGCCATTTTTTACATGGAATTGCATATAGATGTGCAATTACATATACGCGTGCAATTAAAAACCCATACCACTTTTTACTTGCAATTGCATATACGCGTGTGCAATTTAAATATATCTTTATATTTATACTCTCTCTGATTTATATTACTTGCCACTGGTATAAAATATACCTAGAACTAAAATATGTTTAGATACATCTATATTAGTGGCAACTAATATGGGTCAGAGGGAGTGTAAAAGTTGCATTTGTTCACCAGAAAAATGTATGCATATCTTTGCTCGTAGACCCACAATTCCACATGGATGTATAATTGCACATATATGTGCAAAGAAAATTGTCATTAATTTTTTTAGTTGCATTTGTTCACTGGGAAAAAAAACTCTATACATATTTTTGCTCATAGACACACAATTGCCATGCATGTGTAAATCTATATATATGTGCTATTTTTGATCTATGTGCAATTGCATCTTTTTACCACCGCTTGTAAAAAAAAGGCTGGTTAAAAAGGTCCACGAAGAATAAAGGAAGGGGCCAAGTGGATACCACGATTTTAAAGAAAAACATATACAGCTGAGAAGCCAGGAGTTTGATGATTACCGGCTGCTTGTCCTCGCGCTTGAAATAGATGTTGACCCCGAGGCGTGTGGAGAGCTTCTTGGCGAGCTCCAGCGCCGTCTCGTCGGCGACGTCGTACACCTTGGACGTGAGAACGGCCGTCAGGTACTCCATTGCGCCGGGCCCGTCAGCCGTGCCCTCCTCCTGGCGGTGCCGCGCGCCCACGAGGGACCCGTTCGCGCGCTGCAGCGACTCGGGCACCACCACCCTCATGAACGGCACCGGCGCCGGCGCCGCAGGGGCCAGGTCGGCCTTCCGGGGCGGCGCCGCCTCCGGGGACGAGACCGTCGTCGCGGCGTTCGCGGCCACACGGGAGCGCGGCCAGCAGCCAGCGCGGTGCGCGCCGTCTCGTCGGTTGCGGAACGCGGCGGTGCTGGAGAGCTTCAGCGCGGCGGTGGCGGCGGCGGCTGCCGCCATCGTTTCTTCTGGGTGGAGGGGGCAAAGGGGGTCTCGCAGGAACGTATCACGGCATTCTTATAGGCGCTTCTGACCTCCTTGTGTGCACCTTGCGCCTGATCATGCTGCCCGTTTAACACGAGGTCTACCCAGGTGCTTCAAATAGCTGCACACCCTAAATGCTGTCCAGCAGTAGATTAGTATAGAGACAATCTTGACTCTTGAGGACCACTGCTGGGCAAAAGTGTAGGAAAACGCCGGACAGTACAGTAGCCTGTCCCTAGCAGTAGTCCGAATGATGTCCCACAGATGTTTTTTTTAGACTGGTCATAGTGCTAAGTATCATATAGTAGTATCATATATATGATACTTATGTATGATACTATCTCTATAGTGAGTAGTATCATGGAGTAGTATTATAATTATGTTATATTTATTGCTATTTAGAATTTCCATGCAAATTGATGTAGAAGATTTATTTGGTATTAACTTTTTTCGTGATATGCGCTATGATACAGTATCCACCTATGATACTCTCCTCCTTAATTAGCTGCCACATCAACATTTTTATAGGACCAATGTGCATGATACTAGCTAAGATACTACCAATATGGCTAGCCTTAGCATTGAAGGTAGAGACAGCTAATGGTATTTAATACTCCCTCTATCTATAAATAAATGTCTAAGATTTGCCTAAATTTGAATGTATCTATCCTATTTAGTGTCAAGATATATCTAGATTTAGGTAAATCTCGGACACCTATTTATAGACGGAGGAATTAGGAGAGAGAGAAAATCTATGCACGTGTGGTCCCAAGAAGGCTAGGTCGCGCCCGATGAAAACCTATGTCCGACGCTCTCAAGAGAGGCCGTCGCAACGGGGATGGACTTGGACGCCAATCAACGTGTAGGGTTCACCCGGAAACAATTTTCATATGAGGGACAGATGAGCATCCTAGCCGCGCCCATCAAACGACGTTCGACACACGTGCCAAACAGATCGAAAGGGACACACCGTAGAAGTAGCGCACATGCCGTTAGGTGTGACGCACGCACTAGTAGGAAAACCCTTATAGGCAGAGCTTAGTTCTGTGGCGCACCACAGAAAATGCGCCACAGAATATTATTTTGTGGCGCACGACACATGTACGCCACAGAATACTTTTGCGCGAGAACCATGGTTAGACACCCCCAATCATTGGTTTTACTATTTCTATGACGCATGTACAAGGGTGCGCCACAAAATAAAAGTGGCGCACACCCACAAATAAGCTATTATCGTTACTGGCTCGTGCGAGAAATAGATTCATGGCGCATATGTTGGTCCTTAAGCGAACTAGATATACAAAAGTGAGCCAACCTCCCACCTACCACACTACACAAGCCATTCTTCTTCCTCCATCTAGCTCGTCCCCCCTTCTCTCTCATACCATTTTGACTCTACTTTTCACTTGCTTTGGTATTTATTGCACTTAGTTTGGTTGATACTTAATTGGAGTTGAGGAGAAGGCTCTCCATACTCTCTCCTCCTCTCGAACTCATCGATCGCGGTCTCGTCTCGGTATCGAATCTAGAAGGTGAGTAGTTCGAGGAGACATACATATGCTTGGAGGAGACATGCATATGCTTGTAGATCTTGTGTGGCCGTCGTGTGTATGGATGGTTGTTGCAGGTGAAGCGCTTGTGTGTGTGCCGGTGTGGTGCATGGATGTTTGCCGAAATGTTGATTCATTTCCGTTTCGGCAGTTTTGCACTACCCATATGTCCTACTTTGAGGAGAGGTCATGTCGAATTTTTCCGCTCCATGTAATACCTTGAGGAGAGGTACGGCCCATGCATGTGTGTGCATTTGGTGCGGTTCTAATTTCCTGTTCTATGTATACCATTTTGCAAGCATGGTCCTCTCGATGAGTTCCGCTCGAATCTCTAGATACAAGATAGACGCGAAGGAGGACATGATTCGGAACAATAGGCGCCGAGATAAGATGTCCGTGTCGATCATGCAAACTCGAGCGCTGGATCAACCCGATTGGACAACCGGAGGAGCACAGCGCGGTTTCATGCAAGACAACCGCGCGGCCCCATCAAATGGTGCGCATGAAGACCATGTAGAGCGAGATGACTATCATCATGAAGAAGACTATCATCATGCCGACGGGGACTATCATCATGAAGAAGAAGTCGGCGGAGAAGATCATCATGAAGAAGAAGATGCCGGCGGAGAACATCATCATGATGAAGAAGAAGATTCGGCGCGACCCGCTAATTTCGGCCTTGCGGGACTCTCATGTTCAAGATCTTCTCTCAGAGACGAGCAACGATAGAGTTGCGCTAGAGAGAGAGCAAGCTGTCGCAAATGGAGAAAGACGGGATGACTCGATCTTTCCTGGGTGTCGTCCGCAGGATACACGCTTGCATGTAACGCTTGATTACCTGCGGATGAAGACGCAGAACAAGTGGACCGATTCCACTTCAGCAAGAACTTAAAATTACACGATCGTCTCCCAGGGGAACACATTGCCAAGTAGTGAGAGGCCAAGAAAGTCGTGTGTCCCCTTGACCTACCGCACGAAAAATACCACGCATTAATGATTGTGTGATTTATAGGTGCGAGTACAAGGACAACCACATGTGTGTGTGGCCACGGACGGCACAAGGTTGGGAACAAGAAGGTACCTCGAAAGGTGGTATGGTACTTTCCTATCACTCCCCGTCTGCAGCGGTATTTCGTGGACCCTAAGGAAGCAAAGCTCATGCAATGGCACGCGGAAAAGCAGAAGAGATCCGGAGATGGGCTATATCATGGCCTTTCGTGACCTGAAAGCA
The DNA here is from genome assembly GCA_030979885.1 of Lolium multiflorum. NCBI lineage: Eukaryota > Viridiplantae > Streptophyta > Magnoliopsida > Poales > Poaceae > Lolium > Lolium multiflorum. Next base: position 94,394,050 of record CM061750.1, on the reverse strand, counting down.
TTGGACATCGCCTTCCCTAGGTTCAAGGCGACGCAAACATCGGCTGGGTATGAGCACCGATGGACTCAATCCGTTCGGCAACCAGAGTAGCACCTGGCCCGTGTTTGTATGGCCTTACAACCTACCCCCGTGGCCGTGCACCAAGCAAAGGTACATACACCGAGTATTCTCATTCAGGGGCCGACACAACAGTGTCGACATGCATTTGTATCTCGGGCTGCTGAAAGAGGAGTTAGACACGTTGTGGAAGACGCCACCCCGTACGTGGGACGCCTACACTAGAACTTATTTCGATATGAGAGCGCGTTGATCCGACGGTCACGGACTATCCTGGTTACGCATATGTATCGCGGGTGGGCCAGATTCAACGGCTGTGTGAAGTGCATGGACGATACCCCGCATCTACAACTACCGATCCCGGGTCCTCGAAACCGTCTACCCAGGTGCTCGAAGGTGGCGCTTGGATCACCCGTGGAGAAAACGCGGTGATCTATTCAATGGTAAAGATGAGCCCGATGGACCCCCACGCCCGAGGAGCGGCGCAAATCGATGATCTTCTGAAAAATTGGAAGGAGTGCTGGCCGGGAAAGAAGCGACAATGAGCTCTCGGTGTATGGAAAGCGAGGTCTGTTTTCCACGAGTTTGGAAGGTCCTCCACACGCCCACCTCGATGTCATGCACATTACGAAGAACGTTACCGAGAGTCTGCGGCACTCTTTAACTCGAAAAGTCCAAGGATGGACAAAGCAAGATATGATCTTAAACATTTTGGCATCAGAAAAGATCTTCAAGCCCCGATGCGACGACGATGATGATGAACAGACGGAAGGGACTCAACGTCTCCGTAAGGGCCAAGAAGAACGCGGTGCAGCTTTCACTACGAGTCGGAGGAGCTCGGCGTTTTTCGTGCCTCCTAGGAGTGAAAGTTCCTCACGATTACTCGGGGAATATAAGCATATCTGGACGTAGCGAAGAAGAGGTTCACCGGGATGAAGTCTCACGATTGCCACGTGCTAATGACGAGATACTTCCCGTTATCCGCATAATGGACGAGCACGTCCGTGATACGCTGTTGGCCTATGCAACTTTTTTGACGTTATCACCAGGAAGTCGATCGGCGTGAGGCAGCTCAAGATGCTACAGGATGAGATCGTGGTGATACTATGTGAGCTCGAGATTTACTTCCGCGCATGTGATATATGCGTCCATTTCCTTCTCCATGTCGTTGAAGACATCAGCAGCTCGCCCAACGTTCCTCCACAACATGATGCCTTTCGAAAGGCGAACGGTGTCATGAAAGGATACGTTCGCAATAGGGCCCGTCCAGACAAGCATGGCCAAGGGGTTTCAACCTACGAGTGCATCTCTCCTTAATTATCTAAGCACCGAGGACGACGAGGATCATGTTGGTCTACCCCCAGGATGCACCTGGAGGCTCGCTGAGTCGGTCACCGCGGGCTACCCCTGTCGGCATTGAAAATCGACGCGACGACTTTGGGGCTCACGGTCGCGCTACAACACTTAAAACTGACCGAACCTTTCGTGCAAGAGCACAAAGCATGGTAGCAGAATTACATGATATGGGCGCCGAGGAAGATGGGAGACGTAACCAAAAAGCACAACTCAGCTTCACGCGTTGGTTCAAGCAAACTCAACCGGTTGAAGCACAGAAATACGCCTTCTACCGAAGATGAAAACTCATATACACCTATCACGGGACCCGGCAGAACGTAGGGACCTATCAGTCGACATCAACGATTCGATTCTACACCGAGGAAAAGGACAGAAATAGTGAAAATCAAAACTCAGGAACTATGCTTTCATACGCCGATGACGAGACTAATGTCAAGGAAAGATTTTTTGGAAGGATCGAGGAGATATGGGAGCTCAATTACTGTGGAGAGACGGTGCCAATGTTTCGTGTGAGATGGGCCAAGAAGGTCGAAAAAGAAGGCCGATATTTCACAACCATGGTTATACCCGATGCAAAATCGAAGAACGCATCCGCGAAAAATGAGCCATGGGTACTCGGTAGCCAAGTTGACCAATGCTTCTTCATCACCGATCCGTCGAGGCCTAGCCGTGTTGTCGTGAGGAGGGGCAAGAGGAGCATCATAGGAATGCAAGGAGACGCCAACGAGGAAGACTTGGACAAGAACGCAGGCACTTCGACATGCCTACTACTAGTAAAGTAAGAAGGAAGACCTCCCTACCCTCTAAAGGTTGTCCGTTCACGCGAAGAAATCTCAAGGTGGCCGGCATAAAGTATTCAACCGCCAACAACCGAAAGGGAAAGAAGATTTAGAGCGCTAGAGCTCGGGACGAAGAAGATCTTTTTTTGGTCTATCACATGTGTGTGAGTGTGTGTGTTAGACAAGTACATGCATGTGTGTGTGAGAGAAACAAGAACATGTTTGTATGAGACAACTAATTTATAATTCTCTCTACTAATTACTAAATAATGTTGTGTTATTTATTGAAATGTAACTAAAATATGAAAAAAAGGAAGAAAAATTGTGTGCGGTTCGAACCTGGCTACTAATGGCCTAACATTGGCCTTAACCACTAGACTAGTACTATGTATCTGTCAGACACAGAAGTAACCCGTTTGTTTGGCTAGTGTCTAAATTCTGTGGCGCATGCCCCTTTAGGTGCGCCACAGAATTAAGGAATTCTGTGGCGCATGAGAGAGCTGGTGCGCCACAGAGCAGTCTGTGGCACTTAGGTGGTGCGCCACAATTTAGACACTTGGTGAAATAACTTGAAGCTTTCTTCCCCACTCCCCACACGCACTAGCGTTTCTTCCCCGACAAGAGCCAACCCTAGCGCCACCACAAGCGCCGCCACCGCCAAGCGCCGCCGATGGCCGGCGCCGAGGAGGAGGAGGAAGGGGACCGCCACGCCGCCACCGAGCAGGGACCCCAAGCCCGAGCCGCCGCGCGCAGATAAGGAGGAGGAGGACCGCGCCGCCGCACGAGGAGGAGGACCGCCACGCCGCCAGAGGAGGAGGAGGAGGACAACGCCGCCACCACCACAACCCTGAACCGCCGCCGTTCGGTGAGAGCCCCTCTCCCTGTCCCCACTCCCTTGTCCCCTCCCCACTGCCCCGTGCCCATCCCCAATCCCTGTCCTTCTTTCTGGTTCTTTGGATGCAATGTAGTGAAGATTATTTCATCTTATAGCATCCCTAGAGTAGCATTTGTCCATGTAATCGTCTGATTGAATCCTAATGCAATGTAGTGAAGATTATTTCATCTAAGAAGGCTGAATAAACAAGAAGAAATACTAATGCAATGTGAATTATTTGTTTATATGTTTGGTATGTTGGTTTTGCAGTAAACAATTAATTGGTATCTTGTGTTTTGCAGTAAACAATAAAGATTTTGAAATAAAGATTATGCAACATGATTGATCCATCTATCAAATGCCTAATGCAAATGCAAATGAAAATGCCTAATGCTACTTGCAAATTAAACCAGTGCATGCTTGCCATAAACTGCTACTGCTTATTGTGTGTGCTGTGGGCATGCTGATGCTCATAACAATAATGAAATGAAAAATGCTTGCTCATGCTCATGCTTGCCATAAATTGCTACTGGTTCAAATTGCTTGTGATAGCAGCTTTTGTTTTCTTTATTCATTTCTTGCTGTTTGATTTTTGGGTGAGCTGGATGCTGTTTGATTTAGGTTCTCTTGTTCATGGCAAATGATGCTACCGGTTTAAAGGTAAATGCAAATGATGCAGTCAAATGCTATTTAATTTATTGCTTGCTATTTTTTTTAATTCATTGGTTGCTGTTTTTTAATTCATTGCTTGCACTAGAGCTAATAAAGTTCTTGCTATTTTGTTGGCAGTAGAAAATTTAGGTTTAGAAAAAGAAAATGCTTGGGTTAATAAAATGAAATGCTACTGCCTAGGATTTGTTAATAAAATGAAATGCTACTAGGTTTAGAAAATGAAATTGCTTGGGTTAATTCACCTCTGGCCACCTCTGCCCTAGCAAGAATATTCCTCAACCAAAAATGCCTCGCCTAGCAAGAATGGACAGGCTCTCTTACCCATTTTGGGGAATATTCCCAATGGCTTGTCTCTGACCCATTTTGGAGAATATTCTCCTCTTGTGGATTGACATCACAATTCAAAAAAAGAAACCGATGGCATTGTCCTATGTAACACAACTGCTCAGCTTGTGTTCTCATACCCTCTGTGCATGCCCTCCATCCTATATAAATGCCTAGTGTAGTGAACCTGAAAACCACACCAAACATGGATAACCTGTCCTGGAGTGCAAAGGAGGAGGAGCTGGCTCCCTTGGTGCTCTGGCTCTAGGGATGCCACTCTTTCCAAGACTTTTTCTATGGGTAGGCAGACAAGGAGTTGCTAGTGTATCGTAGGAGAAGTGTGCAAGAGAGGGAAGTCTTGTGAGGTTCAAGAAGAAGCAGCAGATGGCTTGAACCAGCTAGGTGTGTTCACATACACTACAGAAGTTCTCCTTCCAAAATCCAGACCTAAGGGCAAGATCAAACTGAAAAAGTATAAGCATGGGAAGGAGGACCCACAGAGGTGTTGCCCTACTATTTAGAACCAAATCTTGAAGAAAAGGTTAAAGCTGGAGTTATCTTGTGCTGGCTGAGGAAGGGCATTAAAAATCAAAGATTTGGTATCCTAGTTTGTTGTAGTTAGTTGTAGTTTCAGCCATCTAGTTTTAGTGTGTCCTAGGTTGTCTGAATAATTATGTAATGTAAGGGTTGATGTAATGCTTCCATGCAATGATGAATAAAAGGGTTTATGTAATGCTTCTGCAGATGGTAGGAAATAATGTATGTAATGTAAGGTTAAATGATGCTCATGCTCAAATGTTGGCAGTAGCTACTGGTTGGCTTGCTCTATACTGCCTTTTTTAAATTTAAGTAATTATCTACTAAAATTTGATTAGCTATTGGTATAATTCTCTTTGAATTTATAAAAATTTAAGTCACTAGCTACTGCCTTTTGTAATGTATATTTATGAGTAATAGCATTTTCATTTGAAGTCACTAGCATTTCCATATGATGCTCAAGCTTCTGCTATTTAATTATATCTGGAATAATAGCATTTTCATTTGAAGTCACATGTTGGCAGTAGCTACTTGTTGGCTTGCTCTATAATCTTGTATGCTTGTTTATGCTCTATAATGCTACTAGTACATGAAATGCTACTATTTGAATTCATTTATGAAATGATCATGCTCATGCTCATGCTCATGCTCATTATCTTGTATATGCTTTTGTGCAGTGTTCTCTATATGCTGTACCAATGTACTGCCCATATATAATGAATTAATGTTAGCTAAAAACTTGAAGTGCAGTTCTCTGGTTTGAAGTGCTAGCTTTAATCTACTCTGGTTTTTGTGGTGCTCCAGGTTGTGTAGTGCTCCAGTTGTGTAGTGCTCCAGTGGTAGTGCTCCGGTGGTAGATGCTGGGTTAAGAAAGTCATTGTTGTTGTACTGCTTCAGGTTAAAAAATATGCTGAAATAGATGCTCCATTTATGTTGGCTTTTGTTTGATGTATTGTAGATGGGCAAGTTTGTATGGTCGATATATGGTGGATATTTTTGCAGGGATTTCATTGAGTTGCCCATTTCTCTTTGATTAACTTCCGTTTCGGTTGAGAAATGGGCACTCCTACGTAGAGAAAATTAGCAAAAGTCATGCCGAATTTTCTGGTTGACTTTTGTACTAACTTGTTGCCTCTTTTAATGAAGTGCAAATAAACATGCCTGGCAACACTTCTAAGCCCAGCAGCCAGAACGAAGAAGCGAGAGAGGCCAACAAGGACCTCTGGGAGGGCTACGAGCAGCCCCGGAAGGCCGCCGCCGAGTCGCCCCGATGATGAGGAAGAGGGCCGGGACGCCGCCTCCGAGGGAGAGGTCCGGGACGCCGCCGACACCGGCGACGATGACGATACCCGGGACGACGCCGCCCAGACCGGTGAAGAGACGACCGGTGAAGAGAACGCGGCCAACCGCACGGGGGTGATAGCGGCGGCAACCCTCGGGAGGGTAAGAAGAAGAGGACGAGGAGGCCAAGGAGGAGGACCTGAGGCCCAGTGCCGCCAACGTCACCGTGCGTCACGGTAGTCTCAGTGGCCCTACCGATGGAGCCTTCGTGGGTTGCCAAAAAGTGCAGCATGCAACAGGGTGCATCGTCCGTGTCGATCCTAACTCAGGACCTCGAAGCCAGGAGAACGAGGCTATCGCCAATCCCTCCTCAGCTAAGCTTCACCAACGATACACGTCCCGGAGCCGTTCAATAAGAGGTGGACTCTTTAGCTCTCACGAAGATGAGCACCGCCTTGGCAGCTGGAAGAACCGACTGAAGAGAAAGATCGAGGCCGGTGAAAGCCGGGAGAGGATAAAGGAAAGACCGGGTTCCTTAGAAGACTTTAATGCATTCAAGTCTTACTTAGAGAGTGACGCTGTTAAAAAATGGACCGCCAAGAAAATGCGGGATTTGAACTTAGGGACCCACCATTGCGGAAGCGGCGGTTACCGAGGAAAACAGCCCACTTGGGACAAGGAGGATGCCGAGATGGTACGTCTGGGAAAGAAAACCCCTGGCACAAAATCCAGGATGAACAGGCTAGAACTTTGTCCCATTCCTACTACTTAGAGAGGGGAAGAGTGGGGCAATTTATTGAGCACGAAGACGTGAGGGATTTCGAGAAGTACCTTGTAAGGATAGTTCTATATTATTTCGCTCATCTTATTAGGCAATGAAGCCAAATGAGCTAACCTTAAGTTCCTTTGTCTGAAGGATGAAGAGTTGACGAAGGCTGGCCCGTCGTCCCAGGGGTCGACGGTCCGTGGGACACGCCTTTCAACAGGGCGATGAACAAATACAAGGAGAGGGAGCTAGACAAGCCACCGACGTAGCCGTGTGTCCGGCTTTGGCACAAGTATGAAGCTATCCGAGTAATACAGATCGGATGCCAAGACGAGAAAGCTGGAGAGGAGGTCATCGGCTAAGGATAAATCCGAGGTTCAGGAGCTGAAGAAGGTGGAGACACTAGAGAAGCTGGTGGCCGAAAAGCCTGGAGAACACGGAGATGATGAAGAAGTTATTGGACGAGAAGATCCGGCAGATCATCCCCCGGGTTGATGGAGGGGTTAGCTGCTTGGAATGCGGGAGGTCAAGTGGGGCCGATACATGTGCCCGAGATCAGCCTGCAACTCAAGCTTCCACGTGTCGCCACGGTGCCGCTTCCACCCGACGCCGCGTCGGGGCTCCACCGTACGCCGCCGAGCTTCAACCGCCGCGCCTCCAGCGGTCGCATCGACGCCCCAACCGCCGCCCTTGTATCGACAAAGAGCGAGATCGACGCCATCAAGGAGGTAAACTCATTAGTTACTCCTTCGCGTCATCTTCTTTAACTATATATGCCTTTCGTGACGCCATCTCACGATGCCCAACATGGCGCCCCGACTCAGGATGAACCATGCATACTTCGCAACGGTGGAGCCCGCGGCAAGTTGGTGGAGTTGCTAGCGGCCTTGTCATGGCCTGCCTATGCACGGGGCTAGATTGGCCAAGACGTGGCGAAGGTCAAGTTGATAGTGGTAGTGCCGGAGTACCGCACGCCATCCCCCTTTCAACCTCCGGGCAAGGCGAGGTTTTGCCCCTTGGGGATTGCACCTCATGGCTTATGACATGGCCGAAGAACCAGATTCGTCTGGGGGGGTCTTCCAGTGGTAAGAAAAGCACGGCGCCCTCCCCTATCATCCGGCCCAAGATCGCGCCGATGACACTTATGGAAACGGCGGTCGCCCCACTACCCTGAGGGCGGACGGCGGTCGCCGCCGCCACCAGGAAGGAACCGACGATCGCCGTCACCACCGTACGCCACAAACAGCTGTTGGGAGCGCTACAGGCGACCGTCTCTGACTAGACGCACGGTGCAAGCGACGGCACCGCCACCACCTAAGGTCCCGAGGACATGGCGCCACTTGATGGCAACGATGTAGAGGATGATGATGACATCGATGCCTACATCAACACTGTGCACCCAAGATATGTACATGCCTCCTATGGATGAACAAGCCTTCCGCACACACAGTCGATCAACTTACCTACGGTCACGAAGCAGCGCCTGGTCTTCACGGGTCTTTCTCAAGACACTCCTCAGGCTGGCAATCCAGCTCAAGTCAAGCCTGCTACCGTTTTCAAGCCCTAACAGCTGCGTAAGACGATCATCGGAACCACCCAAATCAACCCAGCAACCTCGTAAGCACCACCAGCACCCGAGCACACCATCGCACCACAAGCACCCCCGAGGTCAGGTGAAGAAGGAAAAGGAGAGGAGCCAAGAAGGGCGCATCTTGAGCCAGCTGCTCCTAAGAGGATCCGGGCCGACGACATGGTACCACCTACACCGGATGGCTTGCCGGTGTCATGAAGGCCAGTAAACCTATACCGCTCCGGACATGGAACACCTCGCAAGTGGACCAATGCCCCACAGCTCTCATTCAATATCAAGAGAGCGTCCTTCTTAGAAAAGATCCAAATTACCCGGTGTTCTCGGTCAAGGTGTCCGACCAGCACTTCGTCAATGAGACCCGCGGATATCTTCTTCATAGCGTTCGAGGACGTCTTCAATCTATTTCACTCGAAACGCCGACTATAAGGTCCGCCTATACGCGATCAATCTTCAGATGAAGATCAACAGAGAGAGAATCGCGGTAGCGGATCCCTACTACATGCGCGATAGCCAGCTCAGACGCCTCAAACACGGACCAAGGCGGCGGTACCTCGAGAGCTTCATGCTCATGAACAAGAGAAGAACACCATTCTTGCCTGTCTTTCCCGAGTAAGTACACATCCGCTCACGCCGTCGTAACTTATGCTTTCTTATATATTTCTTCCATTGGCGATCCTTTTCCAACATTCCATTTCAATTGCATGTGTTGAGCAGGGACAAATACTGCACACTCATCCTTTGCCCGAAGTGGTCACTAGCCCAGTATTTCGACTCGTCGATACGACGACGAAGAAAGACTACAGGAGAATAAAGGGTGTTCTCGATGAGCTATCCTTGGCTACTCCAAAAATGGAGGCACCTTCGACAAGAAAGGGAATTTGTCGGGCCGACATAAAAAGCTGTGTTCAAGCACGTGATCGACTTCCCTTGCATCAAGCAATTACAAAGATTAAGGAGGCCTTATGTCCTCCATCACCTTAAAGGTTTTGTCGGGATGCAGAGATGATGTCTGCCATACTCAGCGAGACCCCATTAAATGTGGGAGATCAACGATGATGATCTTAGAGAAGACTTCCATCGCCTCCAAGTAAAGCTCGTGAAATTATAGTACACGATGTATCCAACGCATCGGGGCTCTTATACCAACTCAGGGGTTGTGTAAGAGGGATATCGAAGAACGCCTACATAGGCAGGGTGATGGAAGGACATGGACGACGAAGGCCTTGTACAAGCCGTTCCCGGAGCCGCTCAAGAAGAAGTCGTTGACCGAGACGGTGTGCTTAGCATTACTTTGAATCGATGGACAATTTGTACGTGTGTAAACTAAACTTGCTTAATTTGCTCGAAACGTGGTCGTTGTTGTTGGACTTCAATTACTATTGTAGTCGTTGTCGTTGAACTTGATTACTTATGTGATACCGATGCTATATGTCTTTTAGGTTTATTATTATTTCCTTGCTTTAATTCTTGTGAATATTTATGCATGTGAACTCTCTAACTCTTTCCATTGCGTTATATACTAATATGCCTTGTGTCCATGCATAGAGATGATGTACTACGTCGTGTTCGAGGGGCGGGTTCCAGGAGTGTACGAGGAGTGGGAGGAGCAAGAAACAGGTGCACAAGTTCGGCGGCAACTGCTACAAAGGGTACCCGACTAGGCACGAGGCGGCTGCAAGTGGAGGCGCACCAAGCAAAGAAGAGCAAGATGAAGACCTTCCTTGTGCTCTCGCTGCGCACCATCGTCGCGGCGGTACTCTATTTCATCCTAGTGTAGGCGGCGGTGTCACTTCGTTTGTATCTAGAGATGATGAGAACTTTCTTAATTTGCATGCATTATGAGTGTATGGAGCTATATGTATATCGATCGGGCTCTAAGTAATGTGATGATGATGTGATGATTATATATGTCCATATTATATCCGTCTATATTATATCAGTATATAACCTGCATGTAGTGTATAAAATCAGTATAAAACCTGTATAGTACACCAGGGAGCACAAATCGAGTATACCCGTAGATAGTTCTAGCGCACCAAAAAATAATTCTGTGGCGCACCTATTTACGTAGGCGACTACATCACATGCGCCACTGGGAACTTTATTTCAGTGGCGCACACCCAGTGCGCCACGAAACCTTATTTCGTGGCGCACGCCTGGTGCGCCACAGAAAGCTTATTTTTGTGGCGAGAATTCTGTGGCGCACCTCCCATGCGCCACAGAATCGTTTTTTCGTGCGCCACTGATGAGGCTTTTCCTACTAGTGACGCCTGACTAATGCGACCAGACGGCCCACCGCCGGGTACGTCCCTAGTCAGCCGAGCGAGGCATGACCCTTTGCTAGGTCACATCCCAACCCTCCGGCCGGCAGAACCATCCCTGAGGTCTCGGAAGTCCACGATGACCTCATCTACGGTAGAGTGTCTCCCGATGGCCCGGCCATAAGAAGACGGAGTAGCGTCCAAGGAGCTCAGAGTAGCGGCTAAGAAGCTCGGTACCGCCATGTACCATTGATTAAGGCGGTAACCTCTCTACCACGCCCCAATGTCCATTGCCAAGGGTATAAAAGAATCACTCCATGAAAAGAAGAGAGGGGCAAACTCATGAACACACACTCAGAAGTTCATACATCCACATCCATAGAAGCAAGAATACTCCAGCGAGAACCTCACACCGAGTAGTATATTAGAGCATCTTGATCAAATGGTGTATATTATACACCATCTTAAGTGTCCATGAGGTGCATAGAAGGAAAATGGAAGGCTTTGTGTTTAAAATTGATTATGAAAAGGCATATGATAGAGTTAATTTAGATTTTCTTTATGAGGTATTACATCTTAGGGGTTTTAGCCCTTTCTGGATTAGGCTTATAAAACAGTTGACCACTGGTGGTTCAGTGGGTGTGAAAATAAATGAAGTAGAAAGTGATTTATTTATTACATGCAAAGGTTTAAGACAGGGGGATCCCTTGTCACCTGGGCTTTTCAATTTTGTAGTTGATGTTTTTTCTAAGATGTTGCTTAAAGGTTGTGAAGTGGGGCTGATTAGGGGCCTCTGCCCAGTTTTTGTCCCAGGAGGTGTTATTTGCCTCCAGTATGCCGATGATACACTGCTTTTCCTTGAGAAAAGTAATGAAATAGCTACTCATATGAAATGGATTTTAACCTGCTTTGAACAGATCTCTGGCATGAGAATTAATTACCACAAAAGTGAGTTAATTCCTATCAATGTAGAATTAGGGGAGTGTACCACTTTCCTGGACATTTTTGGCTGTGTGCTAGGTTCCTTCCTAATTAAATATTTAGGAATTCCTCTCCACTATGATAAGTTGAAAAGGGAGGATTTACAACCTTTGATTGATTCCCTTTTGAGTAGGTTAGCTGGCTGGATAGGGAAGTTGCTATCTTCTGCAGCCAAAAGGGAGTTAGTAAGATCAGTCTTAGCTAGTATCCCAGTGTATTTGCTATCTTTCTTTAAGTTCCCCAAATGGGCTTTGAATCTTATTAATGCACAGTTAGCTAATTGCCTTTGGAACGATGAAGAAGGGAATAATAAAATACATTTAGCTAATTGGTCTTCTGTATGTATGAGAAAGGAGTTTAGTGGTATGGGGATCCCTAACCTGCAAGACTTAAATCTATGTCTCTTAGGATCTTGGGTTAAGAGATATATACAGGGGGAAGGAACTTTGTGGAGAAAAGTTATAGATTGTAAGTATAATACTAAGGACCCTAATATCCTGTGTTGCCATGATGCACACCCATCCACCTTTTGGAAAGGTGTGATGAGTGCTGCAGAAGCTGTGAGGTTTGGGTATAGATGGAAAATAGGAAATGGTAGGAGTGTCAGATTTTAGGAGGATGTTTGGTTTGGCAACTCTAATTTGGCAACTCAGTTCTGGGACATATATTTTGTTTCAAATCAATAGACTAGAACTGTTAGGGATATTTGGGATGGGACAACCTTGAGATGTGATTTTAGGAGAAATTTTTCTGATGATATGATGATACAATGGCAGGAATTAGTAGCTATTGCTGAAACTATAGTTTACAACTCTGATGAGGATCAACTTATCTGGACTTATGAAACAAATGGGGTGTACTCTTCAAAGTCTATGTATGCTCTAGTAAATTTTAGAGGAGTAACACCAATTTATTTACCTGCTGTCTGGGACTTAAAAATCCCTCCTAGAATTCAGATTTTCCTGTGGTTGTTGTCTCAAAACAAAATTATGACTAGAGATAACTTGAGGAGAAGGGGCATACCAAAGCCTATGGAATGCTCTTTCTGTAGAGAATTTGAAAGTGTACAACACCTGTTTTTTGACTGTATTGTTGCAAAACAGATGTGGGGCCTAGTCATGGAAATCTGTAAGCATAAAGTAGAGAAATATATAGATGTAGCTGGTAGATGGTTGTGTAATAAAAGATTTTTACAGTTTAATTTCATATCCTCAGCTATTTTGTGGGGGATTTTGAATTCTAGAAATAGTTTAGTTTTTAATAGACGTACTTGGTTGGATTTGAAACAGGTGTGGAGGGTCATACTTTCTTATCTGAGAAATTGGAAAGTCCCTTTCAAGGACCAAACTTGGGAGGAAGTGGACCTGTTCGTGAAGCATATGTCAAACAGGATCAAAGCACCTTTGGAGCTGGAACCACCATGAAGTGTTCTTCCTTTGATTGGATATCTTCCTGGGCTCCTGCCGCCAAAACCTCTCATGGTGGACGAGCGTCGCTGGAGTTTCTGAAGGAGAACCCAGAGGAAGACGCTTCAGTTCATGTCGTTCTGTGAAAAAGGTTCAGCTTGTGAGGTGTAATAGCGCTAGTTTGCTTCTTAGCTGTTGCTGTGATAGTTTGTTGGTGAAGTGGGTTAGTTACTGAACTTAGCTTCTCTCTGGGGGCTTTTGAGATGTTTGTGGCTGTGGTTTTGGGGCGGCAGGCTTAGCCCTGTTTCCCGGGTTTTGGTGTTAAAACGCTGTGAGCGGGGTGTGTGTTGACATTGTGGTTTCATTTTATATATGAAATGGAACCGGGGGTGTCTCCCTGTGAATCTAAAAACCATCTTAAGTGTTTTACACCACCACTATTGGCACTTCTTTTTTGGTTTTTACACCACCAAATTTTTTCCTCAAAACTCTGGGCACATTTTAACTAAAATTTGAACTTAGTTCAACATATATAGTTCATACAACCATAGCTAGATAGTTCGACAGCGACACTGACTCGACATTGACACTCCGACAGCATCGATACTCAACACTGACCATAGCTGGAATACTAATCCCAGAAGCCATCGTCGTCCGATTGCTCCTCGGCGGCGTCAAGGGCGTCGAACTCACAGACGGGGTTGTCCCACCAATCAGAGTCCATGTCCATGCTCGAGTCGTCGACGATGATGGACGGACCGGCAACCAAAGAGGACGCAGACGACGCCGGAGAAGCAACGACGCGGGCGGCACCACCGGCGGCGGAGGAAGCAGCGGCGCGGGCGAGAAGGCACCAACGGCGAGCGAGGAGGAGGCGGCGGCGCGGGTGGAAGCGGCACCACCGGTGGCTGCGTGCTAGGCGGCGACCTGGGTGTAGTACTCGAGCTCCACCGCCAGTTCTAGGTGAGTGGCGCGGAACGCCGCCATGTCCGCCTTGTCTTCCTACTGGATCTAGAGGCGCATGTACTCGCGCCGCACCTTCCGCTCCTCCGACAGAGCATAACCTGGAACAGATGAGCGAGGAAGTCGGTCTCCGCGCGGTTCTCGACGGCTGGCAAGTTGAGCGCATCGCGGGGGCCATCGAGGCACCACACCATCGCGTCGTACGTGCACGCAGAGAGCTCGGGCGTCTCAAAGGTCCCCAGCCAGAGACGGTCGCCATACGCGTGATTTTAGTGGCCTAGCGGCCGGAGGGGCGCAATCGGATGCCGAAGTAGCCGACGGAGGAGCGGACGTGGCACAGCAGCATCTCGGCGACGGATTGGCCAATTCTTCGTGGGAAAACAACGACGGGGGTGCGGGCGGGCCTGATCTATGTGCGGTGCTGCGGGAGAGCGGCAGAGACAACCTCTACCGGTGGCAATCGGCGACGAAGTAGGCAAGAGTGGCGTGGGAGTGGAGCCGAGCAGCCGCGCTACCAGACAAAGTGGCGGTTGGGCAATCTTTGGTGGGTTTTTGCACCACCTCCCAAAGTAGCGTATATTTGCACCACATGGTGTAAATTATACACCTGGTGTATAATTAGGATCACTTATAGGACACCTAAAGCATCTGATCTAGCTTTTTTTTTTCTCACAAGTGGTATATAACAGGTTTTTTACACCTACACTATCTGATCAAGATGCTCTTATTAGATAGTTCATCTTTAGACTCTTAGAGCATACCCACCAAATTTGTTCCACCAGAAGCTGTATCCTAGCCAGAACAAACTCAACATGCCGGCTAGACTCCTAGTCGCCGTCCACCAGAATACCATTATTTGTAACAGCTGAACACCTCACACACTCCATATAATAAAACCGAATGCTGAAAGGATCGGTACAAGTATATACTACCTCTGTCTATAAATAGACGTCTGAGATTTGTCTAAATCTGAATGTATCTAGACGCTATCTGGAGTACTTATTATATATTTTTATAGTTCGTTGATAGAACTAAAGTACTGTATTAGTTTCAAAAGCTAGCCGGAACTAGAAAGAGGAAACAGAGGGACACATATCGCCGCCGGACCCAAGCCTAGCCTCGCAACAAGGTTCCGCTCACCGGCGTCCGGCAAGCACCCAACTCGCGGCTCCATCGATGAAAAGTTGAAAACCCGTCTGTCGCGCCCACGCCACAGCTCCCAGGATACGGGGCAACGAGGGAGGACTCCCCCGATGCCAGGATGTTAAATGTCCAGGGCAGTGCGTCGTCATACGTGCGTGGTTGCGCAACATCCTGACATTTTACGAAACATCCATTCAAGTTACGGGGATTAATCTGCACACCGGGCAGGCATCACCACTAGATTTGGATTATACAATGGACACTACAGAACAACTCCCTAATTTAAAAGTCACACGCCAGGTTTGTATACTGGATAGACCCAGATTTCGAGCAAAATATTTGTTCCATTCATATTGTGTTCAGCATGTACTATGTACTACGTATGATGCTAGCAGTCACTCAGTTCGGCATCGCAGAGAAGTGCTTAGCTAGTATTAACTCCGTTTCAAGGAATAAGACGCGCATGTATTTTGACCATAAAAAATAAGCAACAAAATATTAGTATATTATATGAAATTAGTATCGTTGAATTCGTATTGAAGAGAACTGTTTAATGATACTAATTTCATACAAACAATTTTTATCTATTTGAAGTAATTCTTGGTCAAACAAAAAGCTCGTAAAACGAGGGCGCCTTATTCCTTAAAATGGAGGTAGTACATTGCAACCAACCTTGGATCCGCACAGCGTTCAAGGTTTTGATGATGGCGCGATCTGTGTTTTCAGTGACAGTTGATAGTTTCCAACTGTTAGGAAAGCTCATGCTGAAAGGATAGGTAGAAGTATATCACAGTAGCATGTTTTACACATTAGCAATGACTAGGAAAACGGTAAACTAGGGTACTATTTATTCCATACAGGAAACAGAGATGCAATTCACTATCATGGATTTATGCGCGACAGCAACATCAATTGAGATGAAAACATCCGGCAAAGAAAATATCCAACGGGAAAACAAATAGTGAACACCAGATGATGACAAGCTTTATGCTTCCAGATGCGCCAATCAAATTACTATTTCACGTATCAGATTACAAAATAGCTTCCAAATGCGTCATCACCATATGCATAAAGTATGCAAAAGTGCCGTGCTTGTATTTATCAATCAAGCATGAAAGCTCTAACATGTAATAAGTTAACTCATGCTGACAAGGCAAAATATAAATACTCCTGTTGTTATCGTAGCCCTTTTATATTTCCACTAACTAGAACAATAATGTCTAGAAGGATGCACCTTTTTTTCCATAAGTTCTGTATTGTCTTCTGGTATGCTAATTGCATATGTAACACCATGTTAGTCTAGAACAAGCCTTTTAGTTACTCTCGAACCCTTTCACAAAGCATAACCCTAGTTACAATTGGAGGACTGAATAGCAGTCTTGTTAGCAAAAAAGAAGAGGAAGATATTTAACCTAGATGAACAAGCTGAGCTGAAAACAAGTACACCTTACTACCTTAGTGCAACCCACTGCTGAAGGGATCGAGACATGAACCCCTGTCCTAAATTACTGTTTTGGTATTATAGCCTTACAGGGTTCAGAGAATATACTGAGTGATGAACCACTAAAGAAAAAATTCTGAGTGCAGAACAGGATTCATTAATGACTTCAAATGTAATCCTTCCGCCAGCTGACTGCAAAAATTCCTGTTAAGAGCATCAATGCATATTAAAAAACCAGCAAAATAATAAGAATACAAGCCTGAATACTGATAAAACTACATGGAACTGAAACTAGATACAGAATCCACAATTAGTTTCAGTATGGACCTTATTGCTTGGATTGATCACTACTTCAGAGAATGCACAAGTACACTCCAGGAGTGACATTAGCAGGACTGGGGTCTACCTAATATTAGAGTGTTTAAGTAGTTCACGTATGGACCTTATTGTTTGGATTGATAGCTACTTTAGAAAAATGTACGAATTCTTAATGTTATGGGAAGGAAACTATTGGTAGGACTGCGAGCTCCATACTGAATATCGAATCACCCTTAAAGATTAAGAACTGGTGGTGTGACATACACTAGAAAGATGATCAATGCAATCCAGCTGTAGAAAAGGAAGGGCTGATGTTAAGTTCAGTGGGATCCCGTAGTAACTAAGTAAGTATAGATCAAAATTAATGTACAATTACATTAAGTTCAGTGGGGCAACCAACAGGAGAATGAAATGCCAATGGAGGCATAAGTAACGACGAAACAGTCTGTATACTTCCCTAGATGAATTCTTTTACCTCAATCTCCTCTTTCGGATAGCCCTTTTGGAATAAGTGTTACGGGTAAGGGCTTGACCTACTAGTTTAATGGAATCTACCATTCTTTACGCTCTCGCTAGCTTTGAACTTGTTTGTACCAGTAATCAAACCTAGAATCTCATTTCCCACTGCGCTGAAATTTTATAAAAAGAAAGGCCGGGAATCATAAACTGCAAGGTTTGCACAGTACGTACAGGAGAGCCAGACCTCCCCTTGATCCTGCCAAAGACTTGGGATGTTCACTAAACTGTATTTTTTTTTTCCTCTTTTACCTCTTCGGGGGCGTGTAACACCAATCTCTCTCTTTTGAATGAAACGAAGCCCAAAGGCTTTTTGCATTTTCTCATAAAAAATAAGAGGCCACTATGGGGTGTAATCAGAAATGCACTAGAGCTGGACATATCTGCTATTTCAACTGGAAATTTATGGCAAACTGGTATACAGGGAATCTGAAAAAGTACGGCAATCTACGTGCTTAGACTTTAGATTACATGCAGTTTCTTCGACTCAAGAAAAAAATTGACATTTAACAATGAGATTCAAAACTAGCTGAAGTTATTTTCCATTCACCTCTTTGCATCATAGGGAGAAGCTGCTCAAGTATTCTGAGGCCACAATCAAGTGATCTCTGTTCTTTAATAAACCATGCGGACAACAGTTTCCCCCATTTTCCATCTCTCATGCAGAAGAAGATACAGTATCTTCTTTTCAGTTTCCGTTGCTCAAAAGTCTGGAAGATGCATTCTTCATTCGTGTCCTGTAATCTCGAACATCTTGTTTCACTGGAATTCAATAAAATAAGCCATGAGCATAAGCGTGGTAACATGGAAGTAAACAAGTTCGAGCAATTAACAAGAACAATGATCTAGAAAAAGGAATCTTCGTATATTAACATAATGAAGCAATCAAAGTGATGTCTGCAATATTCAAACGGTATTCAGATGTTTCCTAGAATATCACTTCTATAATCAAATTAGCATACATGTGTGCAGTTATACTTGTATCTTTGTAGATGTTGAAGTATGTATGGATTCACCACCTTCTGTCCATCGGTTCGTACTTTTGGTTCTACTGGTTGGTGCATTAGAAAATTAATATGGTATCAGCACAAGAGATCTTTGATTCAAGTCTCAGCTTTAGCAATTTACTTGGAAAAAAAACTGCTTGCCCTCTTTCTATCATGTTTAGGCCTATCAAGTGACACGTGAGAGGGGGTGTTGAAATATATGCGAAAGCCAAGACTTGAACCCAAGATCTCTTTTCTGATACCATATTAAGTTTCATGCTCCAACTAGTACAACCAAAACTCTGAACTGATGGACATACTCCCATCATTCAACACTCTAAGGCATTCTTCAATGAATTTACAAATAGATAATCACAATCAAATCAAGTAACTATAATTAGACTTATGCATCACTACATTTTATTCATCTGATATTGTCATGATAGGCTATCTAAAGGTTGGGAAATAAAATGGTAGCGAACTATTCTGAAATTTCGATGAAATACAGCATTTACCTCATGGCATTTTATCACAATGGAGCTCCCTCTCAGTACAGTCTGTCACAAAAAATGTTTCTTTGGCCAATATGGTGCCTTGAAAAATATTTCACTGTATTGGTTAGTAGTTCATTTAGCTTGCTGTCTTTTCTTTTCAATCTCCTTATCAAGGAAGATCATTATTGTTTCCGTCACGTGGTTCGGAGCAATGCCATCTGCAATCATCCTTCTCAAATACTTGTCAGCTTCCTTCAACCTACCAGCTTTTGCGTTAATATCGATCAATGTATTAAAAGTGATAATATCTGGTTTCATTCCCCTGGCGATAATTTGGTCAAGCAAACAGTTTGCTTCTTCAACCTTTCCAGCCTTTCCCAACTGATTGATCAAAGTGTTATACATGACAATATCCATGTAAACACCTTTCTTTGACAATTGATCCATGATTGAGCTAGCAACCTCCGTTTTGCCCATCTGGCCAAGACCTTGAATTATCAGGTTGTATGTTGCTATATCATTTGGGCAGAGTTGTCCGCCCCTCTCATGCAGAACTGCCCACACCTGTTTCAAATAGCCCTTCTTGACAAATGAGGTCATCAAGGAATTGTATGTATAACTTGTCCCTCTCCTTCCTAGATTTGTGAAGATCTCAAATAACTTGCAAGCTACACTCAATTTTCCTTTGGCCAAGAAGATTGACATGTATGTATTAACCATGTCAGCATCGAAAGTTTTATCCCCCATACCTTGCACCCTCTGTCCTCTGTGTGTTGTAAATATAGCAGAATTGTTCACTTTGTCGGCATGTTTAGCGAGATGATCCAGGTGTGGGGATAGAGACCAATCATCCTTGGGTTCATTACGTGCTGTTTCTTCATTTGTATCAGGGCATACTACAGGTGTGAGCAAACTCATCACATCGTCCATATTACCATCAAAGGAAAAGACTGATGATCCATCTTTCCCCCTATCCTGTGGTCCTCTCAAGGCATCCATCATGTTGGACTTCCATCGAATGGCATCTGGCAACACAGAGCCATCTCTAATCATCTTCACTATCTGCTCTTCCAGATCCCAGCGTCTACTCTTGTTGAAACCTATAAGTAACGATGTTATGGTGACCAAATCAATAGCAAAGCCCCGCTCCTCCATCTCCTTCACCAAAGAAACAGCCTCTGCAACTTGGTCCCCAGTCCCCTCCTTGCAGAACTCTCTTACCATAATGCTATATGCAATCCCATCCAGCAGCTGACCTTTCTTCCTTAGCTCGTAGAAGAGCCGGCATGCTGCTTCCGCCCTCCCGTTCTTGAACAGCCCATCGATGACGGTGTTGTGTGTGCTCGCGGAGCACTGGATCCCATCCGCCACCATCGTCTCGAAGAAACCGCATGCCTCATCAAGCTTCTTCGCCTTGAAGAGCCCATCCAGAAGCGAATTGTACACCACGACATCCCCCTTCACCCCGGTGCTCCCCCGCATCTCCTGAAACATGCGCAGCGCATCGTCCATCCTGAAGCTCTTGCAGCACCCATCGATGATCGCGCGGTAGGTGAACACGTCTGGGCGGATCCCGGCCAGCTTCATTTCGTCGAAGACCACCAGAGCGTCGGCCACCCTCGCGCCGATCACGAGGACCCGTATGACGGAATTGTAGGTGCATATGTCGGGTGCAAGGGGAGGCGAGGCGGCTTTCATCGCCGCGAAGAGCTTGAGCGACTTGTCCAGGCGCTTCCACTTGCCGAAGGCGTGGATGCAGATGTTGTAGAACCTTAGGTTGGAAGGGAGGCCCCTCCGTGACATTTCGTCGAACACGTGGCGGAAGTCGTCGTAGAGGTGGGATTTGGATAAGGCGAGGAGGAGGCGGTTGGTGGCTCGGACGTGGGGCGGGTGGGAGGCGATGGGGAGTAGACGGCGGATGGCGGGGACGGCGGAGATGGGGTCCGGGGACGCGATGAGGGATGGGATGGCGGCGGCGGCGAGGCGGGGCAGGAGGTCCGGAGGCGCGTGTTGGAGGAGTGTGAGCGCCGCGTCGAGGCGGGAGGCGGAGAGGAGCGCGGAGAGCAGGGCCGGCAGGAGGGAGGGGGACGGGGAGGAGAGCGCGAAGGGGAGGAGCGCGTCGAGGAGCGGAGGGGAGTGCGTGGCGAGCGCGCGGAGCAGGATGGGGAAGGTGGCGGCGAGGAGCGGGGATGGTGCTGGCGGCGTGGCGGCGAGGAAGAAGGAGAGCTTGGAGGTGGGCGGGAGGAGGGGTGGCGGAGGATGTGGAGGCGGACGGGGAGCGGCAGCGGCGCGGCGGGGAGGAGCGCGGGCGGGATGTGCGGCGTGGTGAGCAGGTGGTTGGCCAGGCGGGTTGCGAGGAGCGCGTCCGTGAGGTCCGACAGCGGCGCGGCGGTGGACAGGCGCCGGACCGGCGACGACGGCGGCAGCATGGCGCTCGCTGCCTGCTGCGCGAACGCTCCAGGGGTGCGGTTTTAACCTTCCCACAGTCCCACTGCCAGTGGCCACTGCCGCTGTGCTGCCGGCCTGCCGCGGCCGCGCTTGAAGTCTTGAACTCTGCTCCACGGCAATACACACGCCACGGACCGGCCGCGCACTGGAGCAACATAAACAGACCGACACGTCCGCTCGATCCATTGACGCATCAAGTTTAGAGAATCGATGCGTTGGCCCGTGTCCCCGTATCCGCCCAAGTGAATCTATAGCCCGTATGGAAGCGACCCAGCTTTCTTCCTCGGGCTATCAATGGAAGACTGACTCTAGCGTTTTTATTCTAGCTACGTCGCCTGCCGTTTATCAATGCTGGTGTTTCGTTCAACGCGGCGGCATCCAATGTTCCCCTTTTAAGAATTGACGCCATTTTCTTCCACAATTTCACTTCTTTCATTTCCCACTACCACCACTGCCACAACCATCTCCGCAGAAATGGTTAGCGGCATGGACTCGAGGGGAGGACATCTAGGATGGTCTCCGAGCCGCGGCCATTGGCGTGGTCGAGGCCGATGAGGTAGGAGTAGTAGGAGAGGCTAGAGTCAGCCACCAGCGTCCACGTCACCATCGCCACCATCGTCGCCCAACCCTATCGCTATCGATCTCTCCGGCTTCAAGTTTGACGTGATCGTCCACTGGGGTATGAGCTAGGATTTGGCCGTTGACACCTTGATTCATTCCTGTAATGCAACTCGAGTGAGAGGCGCCACTAGCCAAGAAACCCAAAACACACACACGTATAGAAGCTACTATGCAAACAAGCACACAGGTGGATGGATCCCTGCTGCTAGCTTTGCGCATGCAACACACGGAAAGATCGAGCGCTTCTGACGATTTTTTACCTCACTGCAACACACAGAAATAGCAGGATTTGGGGTTGGCGGACGCCGTTTAACCTGAAACACTAGTAGAAAATAGGGCAACCATCTAAGCCTTTAGTACTGGTTCCCTTACGAACCGGTACTAAAGGGGTCATTTGTATCAGTTTGGGGGCTCGGGCGGACGAGGAGCTTTGGTACCGGTTTGGGAGGGGCTTTCGTAACGGTTCGTGTTAGGAACCAGTACGAAAGGTCTTCGGCCAAAATTCAGACGCGCGGGTAGGGCCAGGGCTGGACCTTTGGTACCGGTTCGTCTAAAGAACCGGTACTAAAGGGTGCCTCTATATGATCACCCGCGGCCCAACCCGATCCTTCTCATTTTTTCCTCTCTCTCACATTTCTAAATTTTTTGCACCTCTCACACTCCAACAAATTTTTATTTTTTCTCCACCATTTTAACAAGACTAACGACCTCCAAGGGTTAGCAATATCATCCTTTCTTCCGGCGTTCCTAATTTAGCTCATTTATTTGGTAGTTTTAACTCGTACTATTTTTCTAGTGCTAGCAAGGTGTTTGATGAAATGCCTAAGTTAGGGATTCTATTTTTTTATATGCAATTTGAGCTTAAATTATAGTATGTTTTGTAGGTTTTAGTATCATCCCCGTCCTCACCGCCGTCGATCGCCAGCGTCGTCCCCTAGCCGGCACGGTACCACCTCGGTGAGCCTCTTCTTTTTTATAATTTTTTTAGTTTTATGTGATGAACTTGAATATTAATTAAGTTGGTCACTCATATATCCATGATGTTGTGTAATTAATGATTTTTGATATACATATATAATGCAGAACAAGCTCTCAATCGAACCGCTTCATAACAAGATAAGTCCCATGAATGGCCACCGAAGCTGCAATGGCGTGCGAAAGTAAGTAGTACTACCTAGGTCCACACACCTTTATCATACTTGACCATTGTTTGATTGAATTATATTCTTGTAAAGAAATGCCCGCAACAACCAGAAGGGACTGATCTCTGTGGGTACTACGTTTGCGAGTGCATCCATAGAATTGTCAGCGAGAGAACAAATAATGAAAGAAATAAAGAGGTACGAAAAGAATATTCACAAATTTATTTTGTTAGCATAAGTTGTGCTGAGTTTCAGTAATAATTGTTTGATTGTGATTTGATATATATATACACACACACATAGCTCATGTATTCATTTGTATCTTATTCTTTTATAGTTGGCAAGAAAGCGGAACAAGCTCTCAATCGAGGACCGCTTGATACGTCCAAAACGTATCTACTTTCCCGAACACTTTTGCTATTGTTTTGCCTCTAATTTGTGTATTTTGGATACAACTAACACGGACTAACTGTTTTAGCAGAATTGCTATGATGTCTCGTTTGTGCAGAAACTCAACTTTCAGGAAAATCCCCGGGATTAATTCCAATGGGCCTATTTTCACGATGAATAACGGAGCCAGAAGACCAGAAGGAGGGGGCCACGAGGCAGCCACCCCACCAGGCGGCGCGGCAGGCCCCTGGGCCGCGCCGGCCTATGGTGGCGGCGCCTCGGGCAGCCCCAGGTGCTTAAGGGTTTCGACTAAAACGCACGGGGTTAGACGAAATCACCGAAGACATCAGAACACCGCCGCCATCGCGAAACTCCGTCTCGGGACCAGAAACTCAGTTCGGCACTCACGGGACGGAATTGGAGGAGATCGTCGCCATCATCAACACCGACGCCTCTCCATCGACCAGCCATGTTTCCCCCATCCATGTGTGAGTAATTCCCCCGCTGTAGGCTGAAGGGGATGGTAGGGATTGGATGAGATTGATCATGTAATAATCATAAGATTGTTAGGGCATAGTGTCTAGTATCCGTTGTTGGTACTTTTATGATATTGTTGCAACTTGTTATGCTTAATGCTTGTCACTAGGGCCCGAGTGCCATGATCTCAGATCTGAACATGTTATTGTTTCATGATGATATTCATTGTTTTATGATCTTACCTGCAAGTTGTATACACATATTGTTGTCCGGAACCCGAGGCCCCAAAGTGACAGAAATTGGGACAACCGGAGGGGAAGGCGGTGATATGAGGATCACATGTGTTCACGGAGTGTTAATGTTTTGCTCCGGTGCTCTATTAAAATGAGTACCTTAATTTCCAGATTCCCTAGAGGCCCGGCTGCCACCGGCTGGTAGGACAAAAGATGTTGTGCAAGTTTCTCATTGCGAGCACGTACGACTAAATATGGAACACATGCCTATTGATTGATTAGTACTTGGATACCGTTTTATTATTATCTGCAAATGCCCTATCTTCATTGTTACATGAGCTTCTCTCATCCATGCAACGTCCGTTCATCCATCCCTGTGCCTACAATATTTTAATAAACATTTACTATAATCACTACTTGTCTTTGTTACACGCCGCTTATATTTCACTCTTTTATAAAACTATTGCTGCGATAAACTCTTGCGAGCAAGTCTATTTCCAGTACAGCTGAATTGACAACTCCGCTGTTAAGGCTTACAAATATTCTTTGGCTCCCCTTGTGTGAATCAATAAATTGGGTTTTACTTCCCTCGAAGACTGTTGCGATCCCCTATACTTGTGGTCATCAAGACTATTTTCTGCGCCGTTGCCGGGAGCATAGCTTTATTTGCAAGTTCACTTGGATTGATATTGTTCGCTGCAAATTCTCCATCATGGGTAAACCTCGCGATACTAAAGTCGCCATATTACCATCCACTACAAGAAAAGGTATAACTCTGAGTACCTCTGCTGCTCTTGATTCACCATCGTGATAAGTAAACTTGTTTCACCACCACAAGCTTCAAATGTTGGTACTTCTGAATCTGAAAATTGCTCTTATAATTTTGATGATGCTTCTACGTGCTTGATAATGATGGTTCATTAGGATCTTTTCTAGATGCTACGATTGCTAGGTCTAGACAAATTGAAAATATTGAAACTCCTAATGAAAATGCTGCTACACCTGTTAATTCACCTGAGTCTGTTGAATACTCTAGTGATGATCTTGATGAAGATTATGTAGAACTTGATGATGATTTCATTGATAAATGCAATGCTACTACTGGTACAAGTAATATCAAAAGGCTTCTTGCACAACATGCTGTTAGATATAAACTGTCTCCTGATCCTAAATTTGCCACATCTCCTATAAACATTAAGGATAAGGATTATGATTTTCTCTTGATTTATCTCATATATCTATTGTTGAGAAAACACCTTTTTGTGGTACTGAAAAAGAAAGTGTTGTAGAACACATGAATGAGCTTTCAACCTTGAGTAGCTTGTTTTCTGATGATATCAAGAAGCGTACTTATTTCGTTGCTAAATTTTTTCCTTTCTCATTAAAGGATGATGCTAAAACTTGGTATAATAGTTTGCCTCCTGATTCTATTGATAGTCCAAGTGGTTTGCTTGATGTTTTCTTTCGAAATACTTTCCTGCTAGTGCTCAACATATTGCTTTGCAGAGAATTTATAATTTTGACCAGAAAGATGGAGAGAAATTGCCTGAAGCTTGGGCGAGATTTTGCTCTCTTATCAGAGCTCGGACATGATTTGGAAAAGCATGATTTACTTGATATATTTTATAGTGGACTAACCATTGAGTCTAGGGCATACATGGATAGTTGTGCTGGTTGTGTTTTCAGGAAAAGAACTCCGGACGAAGCTGAAGAATTATTGGCTAGAATAGGCCGGAATCATGATGATTGGACTACACCTGAACCAACCCCGACACCAATATTGAAGAAGAGGGGTATGATTAAATTAAATGATGAAGATATGAGGGAAGCCAAGAAGTCTCTTAAGGAGAAAGGTATTAAATCTGAAGATGTGAAGAATTTACCTCCCATAGAAGATTTATGTAAGATAACTCCCCTTCATCCATGATTGAGGTACATTCTCTTCAACGCTTTAGTAGGGAAGATATTCCGTATTCAAAACCTCCTGATCAATGTTTAGATGAGTTTGATAATTATATTGTTAAGCAAGATAACTTTAATATGAGAGTAGAGAATCATTTAATGAGAAATTCTCAAGCTATTAGTGAATTGCATGATATTGTGGAGAGAACCTCCAATGATGTTAAGATGCTTGTTAAACATTTTCATATGGTTCAAACTCAAATTGATCAACTCACTAAAGTGCAAAATGACTTGTTGAAAAATAGTTCTAAAGAAAAACATGCTTATGAAGTAACAACTAGAGGTGGTGTTTCTACTCAGGATCCTCTATATCCTGAGGGGCATCCCAAAAGAGTTGAACAGGATTCTCAACGAACTAAAGAAACTAGTGCTCCTTCTAAGAAAAAGAAGAAGAAACATAAAACTGTTGTAGAATCCTCTGAACCTGTTAATGATCCTAATAGTATTTCTATTTCTGATGCTGAAACTGAAAGTGGTAATGAACATTATAAAGATAATGATAAGAATGATGTTTCTGATAAAGATGAGATTGAAGATGAACCTGACAAGCATGCTAAAAATAAAAAGTATACTAAAGAAGATTTTGTTGCTAAGAAACATGGTAATGAAAGAGAACCTTGGGTTCAAAAGCAAATGCCTTTTCCTGCTAAGAAACTAAAATCAAAGGAAGAAGAACACTATAACAAATTTTGTGATTTGATGAAACCTTTGTTCTTGCAAATCCCTTTGACTGATGCTATTAAATTGCCTCCTTATTCAAAGTATATGAAAGATATTGTCTCTAACAAAAGGAAAATTCCTAATGAGGAGATTTCCACTATGCTTGCTAATTACTCTTTCAATGGCAAAGTTCCAAAGAAGCTGGGCGACCCAGGTATACCGACTATTCCTTGTTCCATCAAGAATAATTATGTTAGAACTGCTCTATGTGATTTGGGAGCAGGTGTTAGTGTTATGCCTTTTTCTCTTTATAAGAGACTTTATTTAGATAAGTTGATACCAATGATATATCTTTGCAAATGGCTGATAAATCTACTGCTATTCCTGTTGGTATATGTGAGGATGTTCTGTTCAAGTTACTCAAAACTTAATATTAACGATTTTGTTGTGTTGGAAATGCCGAAGATGATAATATGTCTATTATTCTTGGGAGACCTTTTCTTAACACCGCAGGGGCTGTTATTGATTGTAATAAAGGAAAAGTTACTTTCAATGTCGATGACAAGGAACATACTATTTATTTTCCCAAGAGGATTGATAAAGTATATGGAGTTAATACAATTTCTAATTTGAGATCTATCAAAGTGGGAGATATTGATTGTCCAATATATGAGCCTAAAGAAGAATATCAAACTCTTGTGATTGGATCTATATCAATACAATATAAGGTAACATGATTGATTTGAGGTTTATTTCTTCTTATGACGTGTAAGATTTATTTGGTAGCAAGACTTGATCAACCTTGTTAACAAGTACATTTTATATGCATAGAAGAGCTAAACAACATTTCTTTCCTCCTCCACTTGTTTTACTCGCTGTAGCACTACTTGTTTTGCAAGATGCTTAGTTGCTTAGAGGTTTGAAAATCTTTTTCTGCCCTGTAATAATAATTTTGACACCCAGAAATGTGCATTTTCAAAGTTTTCAAAAATTTACAAAAATTATATTGTTGGTCTTATTTTTCGAAGAGCTACCTGGGGGCACCAGGGGCTGACCAGTGGGGTACCCTGGGGCTGAACCCCATGGGCCGGCGCGGCCAGCAAGGGGGGCGCGCCACCCTGTGGTGTGGGCCCCTCCTTGCCCCACTAACTCATCTCTTCCTCCCATCTCACTCTCTCTCCCGAAAAAACTCGTACTCACTTTCTCTCACTCACGTTTCTGCTCAAGAGCTCAAGATTTTTCGATCTCTTTGCTCAGCCTAGATTTCTGAAATTTGGCACATTTGCTCTCGGTATGTGACTCCTCCGATTATCCAAATAGAATTTTGTATGGTTGAGTATATTTTGAATATTTTGCTGCTGTAGGTAACATGTTTAGTGAGCTTGCATGCTTGTTCTAAGTTGTAAAAATTAGTTTTGATGCATGTTTAGTACTCTACCAAGTTCCTATAGTAGTTTCCCTCATTTATATGTCTCCAAATCAACTTTATAATGTTTGTTGAAAAATTTCAGAAAAGGAAGATGAATAACCATACCTTTGGAGAGGTGTTCGAAAGAGAGACGACAAGCACGGGGAGGCCCTCAAGGGCAGCCACTCGAATTAGACGATCCTATAATGAGGATGTCATCGCACCGAGCTTCGAAGTTGAAGAGGATAATGGAGTTCCTAATGCTTCATCTTTTCCATGTTATGACTTTTTGCGTAATGCAGGGCTGCTTGATGATTTCTTGTTCCTCATCAATAATGTGGGCTTATCTACCTATATGGAAGATGAGAGGAGTCAATACTACATGCTAACTAAAATCTTTGTTGAAAGCTTTCAGTTCAACAACTCACACTTCTCACCAACAGTTACATTTAGGATTTATGACATGCCTATTACTATGAAGTTGAAAGATTTTTGTGCTGCATTGGATATTGCTCCTGTAGGTACAGCGAAGAAGATCGAGAAAAGCCCCAAAGCTTTGACGGAGCTCTATCGAGAAGTTACCAATGATGATAGCCGCACCATTCAGCGCGGCAAGATAAGAAACATTCAACTCCCTGCCATTAGATATTTCGCTTACTATCTTGCTACTAGCATTCTTGGTAGGGAGAACACTAGCAACATTTCTAGTTATCATCTTGCTTTTCTAGTTGCTGCACTTACTGGGAAAACATCTTATCATCTTGGTGCTCTTGTTGCTCGTCGTTTATCCAATAAGGGGCCTATTTTTGGAGGAATTGTTGCCTCACGTATTATAGCATATCTAGATCTTCCTCTTGATCCTACTGATGAGAAATTAACTCCTATAAGGCTTGATATTGCTGCTATGAAGAGTCACCAATTTGTCACAACTGACTCTAGTTTAGAAAATATTGTCTATAAAATGTTGTTTATTGACGGGGATGAGAAGGAAATCCTTTTGCCGACTTGTTCAGTGTTCACAGGAGACCGTGGTCGCGCTCTAAGGAGGAGGTGGATGAGCAGCTGAAGATACAAGGTTTCCACCAGCAGCATGACTCCGAGGACGCCGAGCCCTCCTACGGGTACACCGTCACGTATCCTGGTGCGTCTTCCAGCACATACCCGGAACATGATCCATCTTCGTCGTACTACGGAGGTGCCACTTCATGGGCACCATGGGATTGATCTCCACTTAGGCCAAAAGCCTAAGCTTGGGGGGAGGTATACCGGCATCACTCATTCATTGCATATTATAATTGCTGGATACTTGTACATACTTGTTTAGCTTCTTAAAGTGGTTTTCTAATAAGAGGAAGATGATATTTGGGGAAGTGCTGATTGAAAACAGATTCTGGACTGATACCAAAAAAATTCTCAAAAACAGCCAGAACATTATTTTGCTAAGCCAATTTTTGTGCATGTTCCCCAGGTTGTTATCTAACTTTCATTAGTTGAACACTTTTCGATCTGGGTAGCAGAAGATTTTGTAAAAATCGATTACTGTACTGCTGTCAAGTTTGACAAATTTCTGCTGCTTTGTGTTTATGCGACTCTTTTAGTTTTCATTTTCTTGTTTTTGCTTTGTTTCTCTCCTAAAACACAAAAAGACCAAAAATATTTCTGTTGTTTCTCTTTACCATTTGCTTATTTTGGTTTCTTATTCCTATTTTGCTTTATTTGCTTGTTTCCTTTTGTTCTTATTTCCAATTCGAAAACACCAAAAATATTTGTTGTTCTTCTTTGGTTTTGTAAAATTCATTATGGAGTTCAGCGGTCTTCGGTGGTTGAAGCTTGGTTTTCATTCCATATTATTCAAGCTACACAAGTGAAAGGCAATAATGACGATCTACGACAATCCGACTATGGTGAGAGGCTGGTATGAACTCTATTTGTTTTCATTTTTGT
The DNA here is from genome assembly GCA_030979885.1 of Lolium multiflorum. Classification (NCBI taxonomy): domain Eukaryota; kingdom Viridiplantae; phylum Streptophyta; class Magnoliopsida; order Poales; family Poaceae; genus Lolium; species Lolium multiflorum. Next base: position 94,364,019 of record CM061750.1, on the reverse strand, counting down.
ACATATACTCATCCATGTGAGCATGCTTAGTTGGTTCATGTGAGGTATATGCCATTTAAGAAAGTCTAGTAGTTCATGATCTCTCATGTTTAGCTCCAATTTATTAATATGAGTAGCATGTCATAAATATTTGCTTGCATTGCTTTATTCATAGATAGATATGACATTGTGGTATCCTCCTCTGAATAATTCACTTGAATCAACTTGGCACATGCTCACGCATGCATATGACTGAACAAAGTCAATTAAGCCTCGATGATTTACTTTGCCTCAGAGTTCTTGTATCACTTTTATGCCTCCGTTAATTTATTTTGTCGCAAGCATGATTATGACAGTTATTGCTCTCTTGATTGTCGCTTCCAGTCTATTGCTAGCCTTCACTTGTACTGAGCGGGAACGCTGCTCGTGCTTCCAAACCCCTGAAAACCAAGTATTCCAAAGTGTCCACCATAAATACCTATGCATGGCATTTCAAACCATTCCAAGTAAATTCTCATGTGCTACCTTTAAACCTTCAAAGTACTTCTCAATTTGTGTTAATGTTTTATAGCTCATGAGGAAGTATGTGGTGTTTTATCTTTCAACCTTGTCATTTACTCCGGACGGACTTTCACCAATGGACTAGTGGCACATCCGCTTATCCAATAATTTTGCAAAAAGAGCTGGCAACGGGGTTCCCAGCCCCAATTAATTAACTTTCATCAATAATTCTCTTCACATGCTTTGCCCTGATTTATCAGTAAGCAACTTAATTTGCAAATAGACACTCCTCCATGGTATGAGAATGTTGGAAGGCACCCGAGGATTCGGTTAGCCATGGCTTGTGTAAGCAAAGGTTGGGGGAGTGTCATCCATAATGAAACTAAAATACATGTGTAAACAAAAGAGAAGAGGGATGATCTACCTTGGTGGTAGAGATAACGTCCTTCATGGGAGCCGCTCTTGGAAGTCTGGTTGATGAGGTAGTTAGAGTACCCACTATCATTCGTTGACAACAACAAACACCTCTCAAAATAATTTTACTCCTGTTTTACAAATAAAAGCTCTAGCACATGTCAATCCCTGCTTCCCTCTGCTAAGAGCCAATCTTTTACTTTTATGTTGGGTCACCATCCTTTCTTTGAGCACTTTCTTGAGAGCACAACTGTCATTCTTAGTATAATATGCTTGTCCCAAAATGTGATTAATTGTGGTATAACTTTGATGCTTTTATCTTTGACAATCTCTACTTCCAGTCTTTCCATGAACTTCAAAGGTGCCCGAGCATTTATGTTTTGTTGTACAAATATGGGCAAGCGAGATACCACTTTATCATATCCTTTTATGAACATTGCAATCCTGCTGATAGACATGATTCATGATACTTATTATTAATTTGTTGGTACCTTTTCCATGATTGACATAGCTATTAGATGACTTTATTTGCATGTATCTTATTATGAATTGCCTAAGTACTTGTCCATATCATGAGAATATTTACATCATATGAACAAATGTGTTCGTGAAAGTTCTTTTATCGCACTCGGTTGTTAACTGAATTGCTTGAGGACAAGCAATAAGCTAAGCTTGGGGGGAGTTGATACGTCCAAAATGTATCTACTTTCCGAACACTTTTGCTATTGTTTTGCCTCTAATTTGTGTATTTGGATACAACTAACACGGACTAACGCTGTTTTCAGCAGAATTGCTCTGATGTCTCGTTTTTGTGCAGAAACTCAACTTTCAGGAAAATCCCCGGGATTAATTCCAATGGGCCTATTTTCACAGAAGAATAACGGAGCCAGAAGACCAGAAGGAGGGGGCCACGAGGCAGCCACCCCACCAGGCGGCGCGGCAGGCCCCTGGGCCGCGCCGGCCTATGGTGGCGGCGCCTCGGGCAGCCCCAGGTGCCCCCTCTGGACTAGGGTTTACCTAAAAACGCAGGGGTTAGACGAAATCACGAAGACATCAGAACACCGCCGCCATCGCGAAACTCCGTCTCGGGACCCGAAACTCCGTTACGGCACTCCGGACGGGGAATTGGAGGAGATCGTCGCCATCACCACCACCGCCTCTCCATCGACCAGCCATGTTTCCCCCATCCATGTGTGAGTAATTCCCCCGCTGTAGGCTGAAGGGGATGGTAGGGATTGGATGAGATTGATCATGTAATAATCATAAGATTGTTAGGGCATAGTGTCTAGTATCCGTTGTTGGTACTTTTATGATATTGTTGCAACTTGTTATGCTTAATGCTTGTCACTAGGGCCCGAGTGCCATGATCTCAGATCTGAACATGTTATTGTTTCATGATGATATTCATTGTTTTATGATCTTACCTGCAAGTTGTATACACATGTTGCTGTCCGGAACCCGAGGCCCCAAAGTGACAAAAATTGGGACAACCGGAGGAGAAGGCGGTGATATGAGGATCACATGTGTTCACGGAGTGTTAATGTTTTGCTCCGGTGCTCTATTAAAAGGAGTACCTTAATTTCCAGTAGATTCCCTAGAGGCCCTGCCACCGGGTGGTAGGACAAAAGATGTTGTGCAAGTTTCTCATTGCGAGCACGTACGACTAAATATGGAACACATGCCTATTGATTGATTAGTACTTGGATACCGTTTTATTATTATCTGCAAATGCCCTATCTTGATTGTTACATGAGCTTCTCTCATCCATGCAACGCCCGTTCATCCATCCCTGTGCCTACAGTATTTTAATCCTGCTATTTACTATAATCACTCTGTTGTCTTTGTTACTGCTCGCTTATGTTCACTACCTCTTTGCTATAAAGCTGTTACTCGATAAACTCTTGCGAGCAAGTCTGTTTCCAGTGCAGCTGAATTGACAACTCCGCTGTTAAGGCTTACAAATATTCTTTGGCTCCCCTTGTGTCAAATCAATAAATTGGGTTTTACTTCCCTCGAAGACTGTTGCGATCCCCTATACTTGTGGGTCATCACCGCTTCATAGCAATAGGCAAGGAATTGGCAGGATTTTTCCTTCGGGACGTCATACCACCATTCGCAGAGTACCACTATGAATGAAGATGTACATGTTACATATATAGTTGACTCGAAGAGTACCACTATGCTACATGTAATAGACATATATAGAGTACGCCTCGGAGAGTACCACTATATATGCATGAAGATCGATCTTCATGCATGTACTACTTAATTTGCGATCTTATGCAATTACATGTGTTATATTATATGCACCAAGTTGATATGCATCACCTTGATCTTCATGTACTACCTAAACCCAAACGCGTTTATGGAGCATCGACGCGATATGAAACGGTCTGATACCCCTAAACCCCTCCTAAAACCCTAAACCCTGAATTCTCTGCCGCGGCAGATTTAGCATTTTCCTGCCGCGGTGCCAACCTTTGGTACCGGTTCGTGTTACAAACCGGTACCAAAGCTCCCTGGCCCTGAGCTCTCCTGGTGGCCCATGTGGAGGCCCCTTTAATACCGGTTCGTAATGTTCCCATACGAACGGGGGGGGAGAGGGGGGGCTTTTGTACCGGATCTTTTATACCGGCTGCTTAACCGGTGCAAAAGCCCCTCTGAAACCGGTACGGTTGCCCCTTTTTCTACTAGTGAAAAAACTCATAGTGGACGTCGTGTGTATAACACATAATATGGGCTCATATGATCAGTGTGGCTACTTACAGCCCGAGTAGCGTCTTAAATAAAATCAAAAAGTAACCTGGACTGCAATGGCTACCAAGTAGTATAGGTAAGTAAGCTTGATCGTTAGTTTGAATCCTGCCATATAATTTTTCAGCTTTAATTATTTTTTAAGCTACTGACAGGTGGGATCCGCATATAAGGCAGCAGCCAAGTCACATGTCCTAAAGGAAAATATTGCAGGAATTTTTTTTTTGAAAAATTACAACGCCACATGTCCAATTTCCTCCTCATCCACCTCCGCAGGAGTTCAACGTGGACCCGGAAGCTACGAAGAATGAAGCGTGGGAGGAGACGGCGCTGGCGGACATCATAGCGGTGTTCGACACCGCCACAACGGAAGAGGCCCGGCGCCGCCGGGCGGAGGGGATGGGCGAGCGGTGGCGTGCAGAGTAGGAGCGCCTGCGCATGGAGCGGGAGCTCCATCACCGTAATGCGGCAGGAGGCGCTGGAGCATGTAACATCCCAAATTTTAAAACAAAGAGAAAATGAATTTCCTTTTTCCAAAAATGAGAACCAACAAAAACTTTTCTTACATAGGGTGCTATGCATAGTACTCCTCCATAACCCTTGTGTTTTTGCCATGATTGTTTGTTTATTACTTTGAACACATTTCCAAAACCCTAAACCCTAACCTCCTCAAATCCAAGTGGATCTATTTTGAGAAACCAAAATAAAAGAAAAAGACATATGTGGGCATATAGCCCTAATATGTAAATCTTGAACCCTACTTTTCTTATTTTGCTAAATGGTGGTGAACCATGGTGAACCCCACTAAACCCTAAACCTCATCCCTCTTGTCACCAACCTTTGAAAAACAAAATAAAAAGAAATGATCTTAATTAAGAAAAAGGCATATGCAAGCCTATGGCTACTTTTTGCAAATGCTAAACTTTGATTGTCTACCTTGGTAGATGGTTTGGAAATACCTCAACAAACCTGAATTAAGGCTTACCACTCAAATCTTGGTAAAACCAAAAAGAAAACAAAAATCAAATAAAGCATATGCATAGAGGCATATGTGGCACTTAGCCAAAATATCAAATCTTGACCTAGGCACCCACATTGCCCTAAAATGGTTTGAACCCTTTACCCAACTCAATCTAACACCAAATAAACCTCACTCTTGTCAAAGAGAAGCAAAGAAAAAGAAAAGAATAAAAAGTAGAAAATCACAAAACCCTCACATATGGTTTATGCCATTTTTCCAAATCTTTGACCTAGACCAATTTGGCCTTCACCATTAGTTGTATTATGTTACTAAACACTTATTACAACTTTTGGAATCAAAGAAACACAAATCAAATCTTTTTCAAACTCAAATTGGGATCACATATGATAATGGTCAAATCTGCCATTTATATTCTGGTCACCACTTTGAGCCCCTCTATCTCAAGTTTTTAAAACTAAACTTTCCCAATTCTTTGCACCTCATCCAAGAGCACATGAAGGAGAACAACTTTGGTAAAGACCACCATGTCAAATTCCTCTTGGATCAAAAACTATGCTCATCCAAAGTTGGAACTTTTTATCAAATGCAACAATCTCACACATTGCAATTTTGCAATTCTTTTATTTTTTAAAATTCCACCACCACTTGTATTTGTCTCTGGTCATTTGCAACTTATCCAAATGCACCATTTTCAAATTTTGGAACCCCTTGAACCAAACCCAATTTAGCAAAATTTGCAAATTTCCAAATAGGCATAAATTCAAACACTATTCTAAATAGTGTTTTGGCCCAACCTAGTGCACCACCTTGCTCCTACATGTTCCCTTGTCCCCTCTCTCCCTATTCCAAGCACAGCAACCCTAGAGGGAGGCCAACACATGCATAGACCAAACCATGCCGGCCATGTCAACCCTAGACATGCCCACCCAAGATCCTCCTCTATCTAGCCCACTTGCCCCTTTGCTCCCCCAGCACACTGCATGCTAGCAACCGCCATGACCGGAGCCATGCACCACGACGCGGCACGCGTCGCGCCCGGGCTGCCCAGGGCATGCGAGGGGACGTCATGCGCGCGCCACCGAGCGCAGAGCTCTGTCGCCTCGCTCGCGCCTCCGCTGGGACCCCTCATTTGCACGTTGAGCTTCGCCGCCGCGGCACAAAGCCGCCGACGCCCCCGTGCTCTCGCAAGCACCATCATCGTCGACCACCTCGCCGATCTCCCGCAACTGGCCGCCGGACATCGGCCGCCCTCGCTCACCAGGCTGTCCCCACCTAGCTAGCAAGCGCTAGCCTCGCATTGCCATCGCCTCGCCACCGCTCTCGCCTACCCCTCTCCATCGCCGGAATCGCCGCGCCGCTGTCGCCCTCGCCGCAGACCCACGGTCTTCTCACGCCCCTATAAAAGGAGAACCCCCGCGCCTCCAATCCTCACTCCCCTCGCCTCCTCTCATCTCCTTAAGCCTGCTCGAGCTCAGCCACCTCCCATTTCAACGTAGAGCGCAATTGATCGCCGAGTCCGCCGGACGGGAGCAAGAAGTCATCGAATCGTCTACCCCGACGCTGCCGCGACCACCATTGGCTTCCTCATCCTCGACAACGTCGACCTGCCTCACCAACCCCTCGCCGGGTCCCGCTCGCCGCACCCCTACCTCGCGCGGCGGCAACCCTCTCTCGTTGACGACGGCGACTCACGCTCGATCAGCTTCTAATCGCATGGCTCGAGTAAAGGTACCGTTTCGGTGAATTCAAGTCACCGACACGCGGGTCCCACTCCGGCTCCGCCGCTAGCTGGACCGCCCAATCCTTCTCTTTACAGACCCATCTCTTTTCCCGCCTAAGCCCATATTTCAAATTCTGTTAAATCAATTCGGTGTGAATTCAAATACTGGTCCTGACTTTGAAATTCAATAGAATCTGTTTGGATTGGCCAAATTTAACAAAGTTTATATTGTTAGAAAGCTATTGAAAATTTCTAAACAATGCCACTGGTCTCATTGTGAGATCTGTTGTAGAAATAATGTGACAAAAAGAACAAGTCAGGGACTTTTGCACATTCAAATAAATCTTAAAAATCAACCAAAAATGATATTGAGTTGATTTAAACTCTCTTATCTCACATTTCACTTACACTAATTGTTTCTGCAAAAATATGGTGTGGTCACTTTGGATGATCATGCCCTAGTTGAAATAAAGGACTATAAGGCTAGTTTAATTAAGTGATATTGTCCAAAACTATTATGCAAATCATATGAAGTGTTTCACTTCATTTAAATCTTGTCCCAAGTACTTTCATATGAAGTTTGAACCCCTGGTCAAATACTCTCACATGAAATACTTGGTGATTTTAAATCATAATAAGCATTGTTAAATAGTATGAGGTATTCTACCTCATTTAAATCATTTTCTCAAATGATGATGATGAATGGTTGACTTAGGTCAACATGATTTCATGTATGATTGTTTGAGAAGTTAAATCTTAAGAAGATTCAATGAGAGGAAATTATTCCTCAAGAACTAAATGGGAACTATCATTTACATATGTAATGAGAGGAAATTATTTCTCTAACCCTAAGTAAGAAAACCCTAGATTAATTCTTGGTAGCTGATGCGTGCAGTTAACACACGTCCGTTGGGAACCCCAAGAGGAAGGTGTGATGCGTACAGTAGCAAGTTTTCCCTCAGAAGAAACCAAGGTTATCGAACCAGTAGGAGTCAAGGAACACGTGAAGGTTGTTGGTGACGGAGTGTAGTGCGCGCAACTCCAGGGATTCGGCGCCAACGTGGAACCCGCACAACACAATCAAAGTACTTTGCCCCAACGTAATAGTGAGGTTGTCAATCTCACCGGCTTGCTGTAAACAAAGGATTAACCGTATAGTGTGGAAGATGATGTTTGTTTGCGAAGAACAGTAAAGAACAAGTATTGCAGTAGATTGTATTTCAGATGTAAAGAATGGACCGGGGTCCACAGTTCACTAGTGGTGTCTCTCCATAAGATAAATAGCATGTTGGGTGAACAAATTACAGTTGGGCAATTGACAAATAAAGACGGCATAACAATGCACATACATCTCACGATGAATACTATGAGATTTAATCAGGGCATTACGACAAAGTACATAGACCGCTATCCAACATGCATCTATGCCTAAAAAGTCCACCTTCGGGTTAGCATCCGCACCCCTTCCGTTGCAAACAACAGATAATTGCATTAAGTATGGTGCGTAATGTAATCAACACAAATATCCTTAGACAAAGCATCGATGTTTTATCCCTAGTGGCAAGCACATCCACAACCTTAGAACTTTCTGTCACTGTCCCAGATTCAATGGAGGCATGAACCCACTATCGAGCATAAATACTCCCTCTTGGAGTTACAAGTATCAACTTGGCCAGAGCCTCTACTAGCAACGGAGAGCATGCAAGAACATAAACAACATATATGATAGATTGATAATCAACTTGACATAGTATTCCATATTCATCGGATCCCAACAAACACAACATGTAGCATTACAAATAGATGATCTTGATCATGATAGGCAGCTCACAAGATCTAACATGATAGCACAATGAGGAGAAGACAACCATCTAGCTACTGCTATGGACCCATAGTCCAGGGGTGAACTACTCACACATCAATCCGGAGGCGATCATGGCGATGAAGAGTCCTCGGGAGATGATTCCCCTCTCCGGCAGGGTGCCGGCGATCTCCTGAATCCCCGAGATGGGATTGGCGGCTGCGTCTCGGAAGGTTTTCCGTATCGTGGCTGTCGGTACAGGGGGGTTTCGTGACGAAGGCTTTAAGTAGGCGGAAGGGTAGGGTTAGAGGCGGCGTGAGGGGCCCACACCATAGGGTGGCGCGGGCCCCTCCCTGGCCGCGTGGCCCTATGGTGGCGGCGCCTCGTCGCCCACTTCCAACTTCGGTCTTCGGAAGCCGTGGAAAATAAGACCACAGGCGTCGATTTCGTCCAATTCCGAGAATATTTCCTTTGTAGGATTTCGAAACCAAAAACAGCAGAAAACAACAATGCTCTTCGGCATCTTGTCAATAGGTTAGTGTTAAAATGCATAATAATGACATAAAGTGTGTATAAAACATGTGAGTATCATCATAAAAGTAGCATGGAACATTATAGATACGTTTGAGACGTATCAAGCATCCCCAAGCTTAGTTCCTACTCGCCCTCGAGTAGGTAAACGATAACAAGGATTTCGAAGTGACATGCTATCATAATCTTGATCAATACTATTGTAAAGCATATGAGATGAATGCAGCGATTCGAAGCAATGGTAAGACAATGGTTAAACAACTGAATCATATAGCAAAGACTTTTCATGAATAGTACTTTCAAGACAAGCATCAATAAGACTTGCATAAGAGTTAACTCATAAAGCAATAAATTCTTAGTAGAAAGCTTTGAAGCAACACAAAGGAAGATATAAGTTTCAGCGGTTGCTTTCAACTTCAACATGTATATCTCATGGATAATTGTCAACATAAAGCAATATAACAAGTGCAATAGGTAAACATGTAAGAATCAATGCACACAGTTGACACAAGTGTTTGCTTCTAAGATAGAAAAAGTAGGTAAACTGACTCAACATAAAGTAAAAGAATGGCCCTTCGCAGAGGAAGCATGGATTACTATTTTTGTGCTAGAGCTTTTCATTTTGAAAACATAGAAACAATTTTTTCAACGGTAGTAATAATTCATATGTGTTATGTATAAGACATCCTATAAGTTGCAAGCCTCATGCATAGAATACTAATAGTGCCCGCACCTTGTCCTAATTAGCTTGGATTATCATTGCATAACATATGTTTCAACCAAGTGTCACAAAGGGGTACCTCTATGCCGCCTGTACAGAGGTCTAAGGAGAAAGTTCGCATTGGATTTCTCGCTTTTGATTATTCTCAACTTAGACATCCATACCGGGACAACATAGACAACAGATAATGGACTCCTCTTTTAATGCTTAAGCATTTAACAACAGATAATATTCTCATAAGAGATTGAGGATTTGTGTCCAAAACTGAAACTTCCACCATGATTCATGGCTTTAGTTAGCGGCCCAATGTTCTTCTCTAACAATATGCATACTCAAACCATTTGATCATGAAAATCGCCCTTACTTCAGACAAGACGAACATGCATAGCAACTCACATGATATTCAACAAAGGTGTAATAGTTGATGGCGTCCCCAGAAACATGGTTACCGCTCAACAAGCAACTTATAAGAAATAAGACACATAGCAACATATTCAATACCACAATAGTTTTTAAGGCTATTTTCCCATGAGCTATATATTGCGGAGACAAAGAATAGAATTTTAAAGGTAGCACTCAAGTAATGTACTTTGGAATGGCAGAGAAATACCATGTAGTAGGTAGGTATGGTGGACACAAATGGCATAGTTTTTGGCTCAAGGATTTGGATGCACGAGAAGAATCCCTCTCAATACAAGGCTTAGGCTAGCAAGGTTGTTTGAAGCAAACTCAAGTATAAACCGGTACAGCAAAATTTACATAAGAACATATTGCAAGCATTATAAGACTCTACACTGTCTTCCTTGTTGTTCAAACACCTTAACCAGAAAATATCTAGACTTAGAGAGACCAATCATGCAAACCAAATTTTAACAAGCTCTATGTAGTTCTTCATTAATAGGTGCAAAGTACATGATGCAAGAGCTTAAACATGATCTATATGAGCACAACAATTGCCAATTATCAAATTATTCAAGACATTATACCAATTACCACATGAAGCATTTTCCGTTTCCAACCATATAACAATGAACGAAGCAGTTTTCAACCTTCGCCATGAACATTAAAAGTAGCACTAAGAACACATCTGTTCATATGCAACATCGGAGCGTGTCTTTCTCCCATACAAAGAATGCTAGGATCCGATTTTATTCAAACAAAAACAAAAACAAAAGCAAACAGACGCTCCAAGTAAAGCACATAAGATGTGACTGAATAAAAATATAGTTTCACTAGAGGTGACCTGATAAGTTGTCGATGAAGAAGGGGATGCCTTGGGCATCCCCAAGCTTAGATGCTTGAGTCTTCTTAAAATATGCATGGATGAACCACGGGGGCATCCCCAAGCTTAGACTTTTCACTCTTCTTGATCATATTGTATCATCCTCCTCTCTTGACCCTTGAAAACTTCCTCCACACCAAACTCGAAACAAACTCATTAGAGGGTTAGTGCATAATTGAAAATTCATATATTCAGAGGTGACATAATCATTCTTAACACTTCTGGACATTGTGCAAAGCTACTGAAAGTCAATGGAACAAAGAAATCCATCAAGCATAGCAAAACAGGCAATGCGAAATAAAAGGCAGAATCTGTCAAAACAGAACAGTCCGTAAAGACGAATTTTTCTGGGGCACTTAACTTGCTCAGATGAAAAAGCTCAAATTGAATGAAAGTTGCGTACATATCTAAGGATCACACACGTAAATTGGCAGAATTTTCTGAGTTACCTACAGACGGGGCTGCTAAATTTCGTGACAGTAAGAAATCTGTTTCTGCGCAGTAATCCAAATCTAGTATCAACCTTACTATCAAAGACTTTACTTGGCACAACAATGCAATAAAATAAAGATAAGGAGAGGTTTCTACAGTAGTAACAACTTCCAAGACTCAAATATAAAACAAAAGTGCTGTAGTAAAATAATGGGTTGTCTCCCATAAGCGCTTTTCTTAACGCCTTTCAGCTAGGCGCAGAAAGTGTGAATCAAGTAACATCAAGAGATGAAGCATCAACATCATAATTTGTTATAATAATAGAATCATAAGGTAACTTCATTCTCTTTCTAGGGAAGTGTTCCATACCTTTCTTGAGAGGAAATTGATACTTAATATTACCTTCCTTCATATCAATAGTAGCACCAACAGTTCGAAGAAAAGGTCTTCCCAATATAATGGGACAAGATGCATTGCATTCAATATCCAAGACAACAAAATCAACGGGGACAAGGTTATTGTTAACCATAATGCGAACATTATCAATCCTCCCCAAAGGTTTCTTTATAGCATTATCAGCAAGATTAACATCCAAATAACAATTTTTCAATGGTGGCAAGTCAAGCATATCATAGATTTTCGGCATAACAGAAATACTTGCACCAAGATCACATAAAGCATTACAACCAAAATCATTGACCCTCATCTTAATGATGGGCTCCCAACCATCTTCTAACTTCCTAGGAATAGAAGTTTCAAGTTTTAGTTTATCTTCTCTAGCTTTTATGAGAGCATTTGTAATATGTTTTGTGAAAGCCAAATTTATAGCACTAGCATTAGGACTTCTAGCAAGTTTTTGTAAGAACTTTATAACTTCAGAGATGTGACAATCATCAAAATCTAAACCATTATGATCTACAGCAATGGGATCATTGTCCCCAATATTTTGAAAAATTTCAGCAGTTTTATCACAAGCAGTTTCAGCAGTTTCAGCAGTTTCAGGCAGTTTTGTACGCTTTGCACTAGGAGTAGAAACATTGCCAACACCAATTATAGAAACATTGCCAACACCAATTATTTTACCATTGATAGTAGGAGGTGTAGCAACATGTGAAGCATCAACATTACTAGTGGTGGTAATAGTCCAAACTTTAGCTACATTATTCTCTTTAGCAAGTTTTTCGTTTTCTTCTCTTTCCCACCTAGCATGCAATTCAGCCATCAATCTAATATTTTCATTAATTCGAACTTGTATGGCGTTTGCTGTAGTAGCAATTTTGTTATCATTATCCTCAGGTTTAGCAGCCATTTTATTAATTAAAGAAGATTGTGACTCAGACATGTATGAGATTCGGGTTTCAGCATTTGAAAGCTTAGTTTGCAAACCAGAAATCTCCATATTCAAATTTTCAAGTTGATTTCCTATATTTTTCAACAGAGCAGATTGTTCATTCATAGTTTTAGTAAACAATTGATTTTGCTCATATTGTGATTGCATAAAGCTCTTAGTAGCTCTTTCAATTTCTAGCATCTTTTCCTCATTAGGCAAAACAGATCTACCATAAGAATTACCATAAGGATTACCACTAGCAGGATATGGCCTATAGTTGTTACCAGAATTATTCCTATAAGCATTGTTGTTGAAATTATTACTTTTAATGAAGTTCACATCAACATTCTCTTCTTGAGCAACCAATGAAGCTAAAGGAACATTATTTGGATCAACATTAGATCTACCATTCACAAGCATAGACATAATCACATCAATCTTATCACTCAAGGGGGAGGTTTCTTCAACAGAATTTACCTTCTTACCTTGTGGAGCCCTTTCAGTGTGCCATTCAGAGTAGTTGATCATCATATTATCAAGAAGCTTTGTTGCCGCCCCCAAAGTGATGGACATAAAGGTACCTCCAGCAGCTGAATCCAATAGGTTCCGCGAAGAAAAATTTAATCCTGCATAGAAGGTTTGGATGATCATCCACGTAGTTAGTCCATGGGTTGGGCAATTCTTTACCAAAGATTTCATTCTTTCCCATGCTTGAGCAACATGTTCATTATCCAATTGCTTAAAATTCATTATGCTACTTCTCAAAGATATAATTTTAGTAGGAGGATAATATCTACCAATGAAAGCATCTTTACATTTAGTCCATGAATCAATACTATTCTTAGGCAAAGATAGCAACCAATCTTTAGCTCTTCCTCTTAAGGAGAAAGGAAACAATTTCAATTTTATAATATCACCATCTACATCCTTATACTTTTGCATTTCACAAAGTTCAACAAAATTATTAAGATGGGCAGCAGCATCATCAGAACTAACACCAGAAAATTGCTCTCTCATAACAAGATTTAGTAAAGCAGGTTTAATTTCAAAAAATTCTGCTGTAGTAGTGATACGTCTCAAACGTATCTATAATTTCTTATGTTCCATGCTTATTTTATGACAATACCTACATGTTTTGTTCACACTTTATATCGTTTTGATGCATTTTCCGGAACTAACCTATTGACGAGATGCCGAAGTGCCAGTTCCTGTTTTCTGCTGTTTTTGGTTTCAGAAATCCTAGTAAGGAAATATTCTCGGAATTGGACGAAATCAACGCCCAGGACCTTATTTTCCCGGAAGCATCCAGAGAGTCAGAGAGGCACCAGAGAGGCACGGGGGCCCCACCCCACAGGGCGGCGCGGCCTGGACCCTGGGCGCGCGAGCCTATGGGGGGGCCACCCCTGGCTCCTCCGAGGCCGCCTCTTCGCCTATAAAAAGCTCCCTGACCTAAATCTTTGAGACGAAAAAAGCCACGGTACGAGAAACCTTCCAGAGCCGCCGCCATCGCGAAGCCAAGATCCGGGGACAGGAGTCTCTGTTCGGCACGCCGCGGGACGGAAAGTGCCCCGGCTTCTCCATCAACACCACCGCCATCTTCATCACCTCTGTCTCCCATGAGGAGGGAGTAGTTCTCCTCGAGGCTAAGGGCTGTACCGGTAGCTATGTGGTTAATCTCTCTCCTATGTACTTCAATACAATGATCTCATGAGCGGCCTTACATGATTGAGATTCATATGAGCTTTGTATCACTATTAGTCTATGTGCTACTCTTGTGATGTTATTAAAGTAGTCTATTCCTCCTTCACGGTGTAATGGTGACAGTGTGTGCATCGTGTAGTTCTTGGCGTAGGCTATGATCATAATCTCTTGTAGGTTATGGAGTTAATTATTACTATGATAGTATTGATGTGATCTATTCCCCCTTCATAGTGTAAAGGTGACAGTGTGTATGCTATGTTAGTACTCGGTTTAAATTGCAAAGATCTATTATGCTCTAAAGGTTACTTAAATATGAATGCCGAATGTTGTGGAGCTTGTTAACTCCGGCATTGAGGTGCTCTTGTAGCCCTACACAACGAATGGTGTTCATTATCAAACAAGAGTATATGTAGCACAAAGGAAGAGAACTTATTTATTTATGTGATCAATGTTGAGAGTGTCCACTAGTGAAAGTATGATCCCTAGGCCTTGTTTCCAAATACTGCAATCATCGCTTATTTTTACTGCATCTTTACTTTCTGCAATATTACTACCATCAAGCACGCCAGCAAGCACTTTTTGGCGCCGTTACTACTGCTCATATTCATCCATACTACTTGTATTTCACTATCTATTCGCCGAACTAGTGCACCTATACATCTGACAAGTGTATTAGGTGTGTTGGGGACACAAGAGACTTCTTGTATCGTGATTGCAGGGTTGCTTGAGAGGAATATCTTTGACCTCTTCCTCCCCGAGTTCGATAAACCTTGGGTGATCCACTTAAGGGAAACTTGCTGCTGTTCTACAAACCTCTGCTCTTGGAGGCCCAACACTGTCTACAAGAATAGAAGCGACCGTAGACATCAAGCACTTTTCTGGCGCCGTTGCCGGGGACGAATCAAGACACTCCATCAAGCCCATCAACCGCCATCAAACCTCCCACGTCAACCACGCGCCAGTTGTGGACAGCAAGCACTTTCTGGCGCCGTTGCCGGGAGGAAATGTAAAAGGCACTCACACTCCGGTCCAGGTAACTAAGTACTTTTCTGTTGCCGTTGTAAGTGCTCGAAGCTATTTCCTTTAGATCTGCAATTGCATCTTTTTGTTTCTTGTTAAACACTAGTAAGGCATAATGGAAAACATCTGTGAGCTTTTTAAACTATTTCCTGAGTCAAGACATGAATGGTTTAATGCGAAAATTAAAAAACCTATGGAACCTTATTTGCATGCTAGTAGCAATGATATTAGTATGAACGCTTTGAACACCATTGTTGCTAATGATATGGAAAATTCTAAGCTTGGGGAAGCTGGTTTTGATGAGCATGACATTTTTAGTCCCCCAAGCATTGAGGAGAAAATTTTCTTTGATGATACTTTGCCTCCCATATATGATGATTATAATGATGGTGGTCTTTTGGTGCCGCCTACTATGGAGAGTAAATTTTATTATGATGATACTATACCTCCTATATTTGATGATGAGAATAATAATGATAGTTACTTTGTTGAATTTGCTCCCACTACAACTAATAAAATTGATTATGCTTATGTGGAGAGTAATAATTTTATGCATATAGCTCATGATAAGAATGTTTCATGTGATAGTTATATTGTTGAATTTGTTCATGATGCTACTGAAAGTTATTATGAGAGAGGAAAATATGGTTGTAGAAATTTTCATGTTACTAAAACACCTCTCTATATGCTGAAATTTTTGAAGTTACATTGGTTTTATCTTCCTATGCTTGTTACTTTGCTCTTCATGAACTTTTTTATTTACAAGATTCCTATGCATAGGAAGCATGTTAGACTTAAATGTGTTTTTGAATTTGCTTCTTGATGCTCTCTTTTGCTTCAACTCTTATCCTTGCGAGTGCATCATTAAAATTGCTGAGCCCATCTTAATGGCTATAAAGAAAGAACTTCTTGGGAGATAACCCATGTTTTTATTTTGCTACTGTTTTGTTGTGTCTTGGAAGTTGTTACTACTGTAGCAACCTCTCATTATCTTATTTTATTGCATTGTTGTGCCAAGTAAAGTCTTTGGTAGTAATGTTGATATTAGATTTGGATTAATGCCACGAAGCAGTTGCTGTCACGAATTTGGGCAGGGTTCTCTGTAGGTAACTCAGAAAAATCTGCCAATTTACGTGCGTGATCCTCAGATATGTACGCAACTTTCATTCAATTTGAGCATATTTCCTTACTAGGATTTCTGAAACCAAAAACAGCAGAAAACAGCAACTGGCTCTTCGGCATCTTGTCAATAGGTTAGTGCCGGAAAATGCATAATAATGATATAAAGTGTGTATAAAACATGTGAGTACACTACAAGAAAAGTTGTCATGGCCGACGAAGTTGAAGTCGCGCCGTGGTTGCTGGTGTACCATGGCCGACGAGTTTGGGTCTGTCCGTTGTGCATGTCAAAACGTTTTTTTCTCGTTTTTGAGGCCACCTAGCCCGACGAAGCGGCCAAAGCGTATATGGTGGCCGGGACGTGGTGCATCTCGAATTCTCGGGTTCGCCGGCGAGTCAACACAAATCCGCACCGCCGAGGGATGTAGGGCCCGGATGGCAGCCTCTGGTTGTTTTTTTCTCGATCGCGCCATCTCGTTCAACGCTCTCCGATCGAGCCGTTTACGATGCAGGATCATGGGTCCCGCATGTCATCCTCTATGAACCAAAATTCTTTCTATTCTTGGATTTTTTGACCCCCTGATTTCTGGCTACTTCCTTTTTCTTTTGATCCCTTGCCGCCTCTCAAACGGTGATACCGCTGCTGCTAAATGGGACCCGCATGTCATCCTCTATGTACTATAAAACTTTCTTTTCTTGGATTTTTTTGGCACCTCAAATTTGCTCACTTGCCTTTTTCTTTCGATCCCCTGCCGCCTCTCAAACGGTGATACCGCTGCTGCTAAATGGGACCCGCATGTCATCCTCTATGTACTATAAAACTTTCTTTTCTTGGATTTTTTTGGCACCTCATATTTGGTCACTTACCTTTTTCTTTCGATCCCCTGCCGCCTCTCAAACGTGAGATCGCTGCTGCTAAATGGGACCCGCATGTCATCTATGTACTATAAAACTTTCTTTTCTTGGATTTTTTTGGCACCTCATATTTGGTCACTTACCTTTTCTTTCGATCCCCTGCCGCCTCTCAAACGGTGAGACCGCTGCTGCTAAATGGGACCCGCATGTCATCCTCTATGTACTATAAAACTTTCTTTTCTAGATTTTTTTTGGAACCTCATATTTGGTCACTTGCCTTTTTCTTTCGATCCCGTGCAGCCTCTCAAACGGTGATACCGCTCTGCTAAATGGGACCCGCATGTCATCCTCTATGTACAATCAAGTTTCTTTTCTTGAATTATTTTTGGCTCCTGATATTTGGTCACTTGCATTTTCTTTCGATCTCATGCCACGTTGAGGACCCTGCTGGCTCATGGGACCCGCATGTCATCCTCTATGTACTATAAAACTTTCTTTTCTTGGATTTTTTGGCACCTCATATTTGGTCACTTGCCTTTTTCTTTCGATCCCCTGCCGCTTCTCAAACGGTGATACTGCTACTGCTAAATGGGACCCGCATGTCATCCTCTATGTACACTCAAGTTTCTTTTCTTGAATTATTTTTGGCTCCGATATTTGGTCACTTCCATTTTTCTTTCGATCTCATGCCACGTTTGAAACGTTGAGGAACCTGCTGGCTCATGGGACCCGCATGTCATCCTCTATGTGCTATAAAAGTTTATTTTCTTGGGTTTTTTTTCACCCTCTGATTTTAGCTATTTCCTTTTTCTTTTGATGCCGCCTTGGAAACGTTGAGTAAGCTGCTGACTCATGGGACCCGCATGTCATCCTCTATGTACAATCAACTTTCTTTTTCTTTTGATCTCAAGCCGCATTTGAAACGTTGAGACCGCTGCTGCTAATTGGGACCCGCATGTCATCCTCTATGTACAATAAAGTTTTTTCTTGGATTATCTTTGGCTCCTGATATTTTGTCACTTGCCTTTTTCTTTCGATCTCATGCCGCCTTTGAAACGTTGAGTAGGCCTCATGGGTCCCGCATGTCATCCTCTACGAACAATAAAAGTTTCCTTTCTTGGAGTTATTTTTGACCCCTAATTTCTGGCTATTTGCATTTTCTTTTGATCTCCTTGCCCCTTTGAAACGATGAGGACGCTATTTGGCAGGTCGGTCCCATGTCATCCTCTGTGAACAATAAAAGTTTCCTTTGATGGATTTATTTTGAACCCCTAATTAATTTCGGGATATTTCCTTTTTTCCTTTGATCCCCTGCCGCCTTGGAATCGTTGAGGATTGATACGTCTCTGACGTATCGATAATTTCTTATGTTCCATGCCACATTATTGATGATATCTACATGTTTTATACACATTATATGTCGTATTATGCATTTTCGGCACTAACCTATTAACAAGATGCCGAAGAGCCGTTCCTTTTCTGCTGTTTTTGGTTTCAGAAATCCTACAAAGGAAATATTCTCGGAATTGGACGAAATCAACGCCCGGGGTCCTATTTTGCCACGAAGCTTCCGAAGACCGAGGGGAAAGGAAGTGGGGCACGGCGCCGCCACAACAGGGCGGCGCGGCCTGGCCTTGGCCGCGCGGCCCTGGCGTGGGGCCCTCGTGTGGCCCCCAGCGTTGCCCTTCCACCTACTTAAAGCCTGCAGTCGCGAAACCCCGATGAGAGCCACGATACGGAAAACCTTCCAGAGACGCCGCCGCCGCCAATCCCATCTCGGGGATTCAGGAGATCACCTCCGGCACCCTGCCGGAGGGGAATCATCTCCCGGAGGACTCTTCACCGCCATGGTCGCCTCCGGAGTGATGAGTGAGTAGTTCACCCCACTATGGGTCCATAGCAGTAGCTAGATGGTCGTCTTCTCCTTATGTGCTTCATTGTTGGATCTTGTGAGCTGCCTAACATGATCAAGATCATCTATCTGTAATTCTATATGTTGTGTTTGTCGGGATCCGATGGATAGAGAATACTATGTTATGTTAATTATCAATCTATTACCTATGTGTTGTTTATGATCTTGCATGCTCTCCGTTATTAGTAGAGGCTCTAGCCAAGTTTTTACTCTTAACTCCAAGAGGGAGTATTTATGCTCGATAGTGGGTTCATGCCTCCATTAAATCTGGGACAGTGACGGAAAGTTCTAAGGTTGTGGATGTGCTGTTGCCACTAGGGATAAAACATTGATGCTATGTCGAGGATGTAGTTATTGATTACATTATGCACCATACTTAATGCAATTGTCTGTTGTTTTGCAACTTAATACTGGAAGGGGTTCGGATGATAACCTGAAGGTGGACTTTTTAGGCATAGATGCATGCTGGATAGCGGTCTATGTACTTTGTTGTAATGCCCAATTAAATCTCACAATACTTATCATATCATGTATGTGCATTGTTATGCCCTCTCTATTTGTCAATTGCCCGACTGTAATTTGTTCACCCAACATGCTATTTATCTTATGGGAGAGACACCTCTAGTGAACTGTGGACCGGTCCTATTCTTTTCATACAATCACCAATACTTGTTCTACTGTTTTCGCAAACAATCATCTTCCACACTATACATCTAATCCTTTGTTACAGCAAGCGGTGAGATTGACAACCTCACTGTTTCGTTGGGGCAAAGTACTTTGGTTGTGTTGTGCGGGTTCCACGTTGGCGCGGAATCCCTGGTGTTGCGCCGCACTACATCCCGCCGCCATCAACCTTCAACGTGCTTCTTGGCTCCTCCTGGTTCGATAAACCTTGGTTTCTTTCGAGGGAAACTTCTGCTGTGCGCATCATACCTTCCTCTTGGGGTTCCCAACGAACGTGTGTGTTACACGCCATCAAGCATATTTTCTGGCGCCGTTGCCGGTGAGATCAAGACACGCTGCAAGGGGAGTCTCCACAATCCAATCTCTTTACTTTGTTTTTGTCTTGCTTTATTTTATTTACTTTCTTGTTTGCTGCATTATATCAAAACACAAAAAAATTAGTTGCTAGCTTTACTTTATTTACTGCCTTGTTCTCTATATCAAAAACACAAAAAAATTAGTTACTTATATTTGCTTACTTATTTCAACATGTTTCCTTTTAATTTTACCGTAAAAGACATACCGGTAGGACGTGGGTCTATAGTTGGGAGAAATAATATAGAAGAATTTTTCAATCATGTTAGTACCATTGAAAATTTTGAAGATAGACACTTGGTAGAACTTGCTCCTACTTATGAAATTGCTGCTGCTGCTTTAGTTCGCATGTTGGAAACTAAATTTGTTAATCTCAATCCTATAATCCAACACATGTTTCTTACACTCGGTGATATGGAAGAAGGGGAAAAGAAAGATTTTGTTTTAGAAACCCTTCTTAGAGAATTTGGTAGTATAGCAAGAGAGGCTAGAAAGGTCTTTATTAAATATAAGATGCTTGGTTCTTGCACCAATTTTGTTAGTATCCTTGAAAAGATGGACATGGAGAGAGTAAGGTACACTAATAATATTAATGATGGTGGGGAGATCAAAGCACCAATACCATGTAAGCTCCTAGCGATGAATGAAGCGCTAGAAAATAACTATGCTTGGCTTGTTCCTGAAAATTTGTTTGATGAGAGTAGCAAGCCCAAGACTAATGAAAAGGGAGCCGCTGAAACTTATGTATCCAATATACTATGCATGGTTGAGAAAACTCCAAACCCCGCTGAAGATGCATCATCTTTCGATAATACTTGATATACACTTTCTGCGCCTAGCTGAAAGGCGTTAAAGAAAAGCGCTTATGGAAGACAACCCATGTTTTTACTACAGTATCTTTGTTTTATATTTGAGTCTTGGAAGTTGTTTACTACTGTAGCAACCTCTCCTTATCTTAGTTTTGTGTTTTGTTGTGCCAAGTAAAGTCTTTGATAGTAAGGTTCATACTAGATTTGGATTACTGCGCAGTTACAGATTTCTTTGCTGTCACGAATTTCGACCTGCCTCTCTGTAGGTAGCTCAGAAAAATATGCCAATTTACGTGCGTGATCCTCAGATATGTACGCAACTTTCATTCAATTTGGGCATTTTCATTTGAGCAAGTCTGGTGCCATTTTAAAATTCTTCTTTACGAACTGTTCTGTTTTGACAGATTCTGCCTTTTATTTCGCATTGCCTCTTTTGCTATGTTGGATGAATTTCTTTGATCCATTAATGTCCATTAGCTTTGTGCAATGTCCAGAAGTATTAATAATGATTGTGTCACCTCTGAACATGTTAATTTTTATTGTGCACTAACCCTCTAATGAGTTGTTTTGAGTTTGGTGTGGAGGAAGTTTTCAAGGATCAAGAGAGGAGTATGATATACTAAGATCAAGAGGAGTGAAAGCTCTAAGCTTGGGGATGCCCAGTGGTTCACCCCTGCATATTTTAAGAAGACTCAAGCGTCTAAGCTTGGGGATGCCAAAGGCATCCCCTTCTTCATCGACAACATCATCGGGTTCCTCCCTGAAACTATATTTTTATTCGATCACATCTTATGTACTTTGCTTGGAGCGTCTTTTGTTTTTGTTTTTTGTTTTGTTTGAATAAAATGGATCCTAGCATTCATTGTGTGGGGAGAGACACGCTCCGCTGTTGCATATGGACAAATATGTCCTTAGGCTTTACTCATAGTATTCATGGCGAAGGTTGAATCTTCTTCGTTAAATTGTTATATGGTTGGAATCGGGAAATGCTACATGTAGTAATTCTAAAATGTCTTGAATAATTTGATACTTGGCAATTGTTGTGCTCATGTTTAAGCTCTTGCATCATATACTTTGCACCCATTAATGAAGAAATACATAGAGCTTGCTAAAATTTGGTTTGCATATTTAGTCTCTCTAAAGTCTAGATAATTTCTAGTATTGAGTTTTGAACAACAAAGGAAGACGGTGTAGAGTCTTATAATGTTTACAATATGTCTTTTATGTGAGTTTTGCTGCATAGGTTCATCCTTGTGTTTGTTTCAAATAACCTTGCTAGCCTAAACATTGTATCGAGAGGGAATACTTCTCATGCATCCAAAATCCTTGAGCCAACCACTAAGCCATTTGTGTCCACCATACCTACCTACTACATGGTATTTCTCCGCCATTCCAAAGTAAATTGCTTGAGTGCTACCTTTAAAATTTCCATCATTCGCCTTTGCAATATATAGCTCATGGGACAAAATAGCCTTAAAAACTATTGTGGTATTTAAAAACTATTGTGGTATTGAATATGTACTTATGCACTTTATCTCTTATTAAGTTGCTTGTTGTGCGATAACCATGTTCCTGGGGACGCCATCAACTCTTTGTTGAATATCATGTGAGTTGCTATGCATGTCCGTCTTGTCTGAAGTAAGAGAGATCTACCACTTTAATGGTTAGAGCATGCATATTGTTAGAGAAGAACATTGGGCCGCTAACTAAAGCCATGAATCATGGTGGAAGTTTCAGTTTTGGACATATATCCTCAATCTCATATGAGAACACTAATTGTTGCTACATGCTTATGCATTAAAGAGGAGTCCATTATCTGTTGTCCATGTTGTCCCGGTATGGATGTCTAAGTTGAGAATAATCAAAAGCGAGAAATCCAAAATGCGAGCTTTCTCCTTAGACCTTTGTACAGGCGGCATGGAGGTACCCCTTTGTGACACTTGGTTAAAACATGTGTATTGCGATGATCCGGTAGTCCAAGCTAATTAGGACAAGGTGCGGGCACTATTAGTATACTATGCATGAGGCTTGCAACTTGTAAGATATAACTTACATAATACATATGCTTTATTACTACCGTTGACAAAATTGTTTCATGTTTTCAAACTAAAAGCTCTAGCACAAATATAGCAATCGATGCTTTCCTCTTTGAAGGACCTTTCTTTTACTTTTATGTTGAGTCAGTTCACCTATCTCTCTCCACCTCAAGAAGCAAACACTTGTGTGAACTGTGCATTGATTCCTACATACTTGCATATTGCACTTGTTATATTACTCTATGTTGACAATTATCCATGAGATATACATGTTATAAGTTGAAAGCAATAGCTGAAACTTAATCTTCCTTTGTGTTGCTTCAATACCTTTACTTTGATTTATTGCTTTATGAGTTAACTCTTATGCAAGACTTATTGATGCTTGTCTTGAAGTACTATTCATGAAAAGTCTTTGCTTTATGATTCATTTGTTTACTCATGTCATTACCATTGTTTTGATCGCTGCATTCATTACATATGCTTACAATAGTATGATCAAGTTTATGATGGCATGTCACTCCAGAAATTATCTTTGTTATCGTTTACCTGCTCGGGACGAGCAGGAACTAAGCTTGGGGATGCTGATACGTCTCCGACGTGTCGATAATTTCTTATGTTCCATGCCACATTATTGATGATATCTACATGTTTTATACACATTATATCGTATTCATGCATTTTCCGGCACTAACCTATTAACAAGATGCCGAAGAGCCAGTTGCTTTTTTCTGTTTTTGGTTTTGAAATCCTACAAAGGAAATATTCTCGAATTGGACGAAATCAACGCCCAGGGTCCTATTTTGCCACGAAGCTCCAGAAGAGGGGAAAGGAAGTGGGGCCACGGCGCCGCCACAACGGGCGGCGCGACCTAGGTCTTGGCGCGCGGCCCTGGCGTGTGGGGCCCTCGTGTGGCCCCCGCGTTGCCTTGCCTGCCAAAGCCTCGTCACGAAACCCCCGTACGACCCACGAAAACCTTCGAGGCAACGCCGCCAATCCCATCTCGGGGATTCGGAGATCACCTCGGCACCTGGAGAGGGGAATCATCTCCCGGAGGACTCTTCACCGCCATGGTCGCCTCCGGAGTGATGAGTGAGTAGTTCACCCCTGGACTATGGGTCCATAGCAGTAGCTAGATGGTCGTCTTCTCCTTATGTGCTTCATTGTTGGATCTTGTGAGCTGCCTAACATGATCAAGATCATCTATCGTAATTCTATATGTTGTGTTTGTCGGGATCCGATGGATAGAGAATACTATGTTATGTTAATTATCAAGTTATTACCTATGTGTTGTTTATGATCTTGCATGCTCTCCGTTATTAGTAGAGGCTTGGCCAAGTTTTTACTCTTAACTCCAAGAGGGTATTTATGCTCGATAGTGGGTTCAAGCCTCCATTAAATGGGACAGTGACAGAAAGTTCTAAGGTTGTGGATGTCTTGTTGCCACTAGGGATAAAACATTGATGCTATGTCCGAGGATGTAGTTATTGATTACATTCGCACCATACTTAATACATTATGCATTGTTTTGCAACTTAATACGGAAGGGGTTCGGATGATAACTTTGAAGGTGGACTTTTTAGGCATAGATGCATGTTGGATAGAGGTCTATGTACTTTGTCGTAATGCCCAATTAAATCTCACAATACTTATCATATCATGTATGTGCATTGTTATGCCCTCTCTATTTGTCAATTGCCCACCGTAATTTGTTCACCCAACATGCTATTTATCTTATGGGAGAGACACCTCTAGTGAACTGTGGACCCGGTCCTATTCTTTATCGCATACAATCTCTTTGCAATACTTGTTCTATTGTTTTACTGCAAACAATCATCTTCCACACTATACATCTAATCCTTTGTTACAACAAGCGGTGAGATTGACAACCTCAACATTTCGTTGGCAAAGTACTTTGGTTGTTGTCGGGTTCCACGTTGGCGGAATCACAGTGTTGCGCCGCACTACATCACGCCGCCATCAACCTTCAACGTGCTTCTTGGCTCCTCCTGGTTCGATAAACCTTGGTTTCTTTCTGATGGAAAACTTCTTGCTGTGCGCATCATACCTTCCTCTTGGGGTTCCCAACGAACGTGTGAGTTACACGCCATCAAGGATGCTGCTGCCTCATGGGTCCCGCATGTCATCCTCTCAGAACGGTAAATGTTTCTTTTCTTGGATTTTGTTGACCAAACGATTTTTGGCTTATTTTTTTCGATCTCCTGCAGCCTTTAAAACGTTCGGGCGCTGGCTCACGGGTCCCACATGTCAACCTCTATGAACAATAAACGCTGAGGATGCTGCTACCTCATGGGTCCCGCATGTCATCCTCTCAGAACGAAAATGTTTCTTTTCTTGTATTTTTACCAACAGATTTTTGGTTTATTTTTTCTTTCCATCCGCCTTTAAAACGTTGACGACAGTTGGCTCATGGGTCCCGATGTCAGCCTCCCCGTACAAGAAACATGTGATATCTTGATTATTTTGCAGACAATAAACATTGTATTTCGCTCTGAGCTATTGCAAACGGATAAATTAAATCTTTATTTTTACATAAACAAACTTATATGTTGAATCTCCTTGTTTTTGTTTTTGCGAAGCATAGGACTTTCTTGTTTTTTAGGACTTTCCTGTTTTGGAGGGCTGAAATTGTACGAGTCAAAAGGCCCAGCAGGATAGTTCGAAGGCCCAGATGTCCAGATGCAGCCCAATTGAAATCTTTCTTTTCTTGGATTTTTTCACCCCCGATTTCTGGCTGCTTCATTTTCTTTTGGTCTGTGCGCCTTGAAATGTTGAGACCATAGCTGCAAAATGGGACACGCATGTCATCCTCTATGTACAATAAAATTTCTTTTCTTGGATTATTTTTGGCTCCTGATATTTGGTCACTTGCCTTTTTTCTTTCAATCTCATGCCGACTTTGAAACGTTGAGGAAGCTGCTGGCTCATGGGTCCGCATGTCATCCTCTATGAACAATAAAAGTTTCTTGTTGGTTATTTTTTACCCCTAATTTGGTTATTTGCCTTTTTCTTTTGATCCCCTGCCCCTTTGAAACCATGGTGCATGGTGGCAGGTCGGTCCCACATGTCATCCTCTATGAACAATAAAGGTTTCCTTCGATAGATTTATTTTTACCCTAATTAATTTCTGGCTATTTCCTATTTTTATTTTGATCCCTGCCGCCTTGGAATAGTTGAGGATGCTGCTGCCTCATGGGTCCCGCATGTCATCCTCTCAGAAAGGTAAAAGTTTCATTTCTTGGATTTTGTTTACCAACTGATTTTTGGCTTTTTCTTTCAATCTCATGCCGCCTTTAAAACGTTGACGACGCTGCTGGCTCATGGGTCCCCAATGTCAGCCTCCCCATACTGCAAATCCTCTTTCTGCAAAGGTTGTATTTCTAGCTAGATAGCTAAGGTGGATTCGAATCTGCCGTGGTTCAGGCAGCTCAGGTAAGCCTTCTTGCACTGATTAATGGAACTAGTGTATAGCAAGGTCAAGACATGTGGCTTGGTGTAATGAATCTATTTGAATCATGTTGTGGATTCAATCTGATAGTTCTCTAACAGGTCAGCCAAAATAGAAATTAAGTTTTTTCTAAAACGGAAATGCAAATTAAGATGAACACAAACATTAGTTATCATAATAGCTGATCATACATACATACTTGCTAAGAGCAAAAGCTTGCCAGAGTTTTACCACCCATACAATTAATTAGCAGTTCAGATAAGATAACCTTATATAAGTATAACTACAAATGCATTTGCTAAGGGCTCATGGGACAATAGAACTAGACAACCGCAAACTTGATGACCAGCATGTCACAGCGGCATCGAAAGATCTTGACCTTCAACTTTGATCCAATGCGAAGTTTGGCACCGTCAATGAACTTTTTCCACCTGGAAGTAACAGCCAAGCGGCCATCTGTGGGACTGACGGAGTACCGTCCCTCCACGGTGAGACCTTCACTCTCCATGACGAGGGAAATCTTGCCCCTTCGGCCAGCATTGAGATCCTTGGCGATACTTTTAGGCAATTTCTGATTCAAAGCAAGAGATACCAACAAAAATTAGTCAATGGCACCAATGCACTGAACCATGTGAGACTTTGAGCAGAGAAGACATCAAGATAAGAGCAGTTATGTTGTCATATACTCACGAACATAGCCTTCAGATGCATCATGGTCACCACACGGGTGGCCACAGCAATGAGCTGAGACCTCGGTGATCTGGTGGGGCAGGTGCAGAGCCTGGGCAGTACACGAGCTGGTGCTGATGCAGGAGACTTCTGGGCGAGGTGCAATAAACGGTGCCTCTAGAGGAACCGGTGCTGATGCAGGAGACGGGCGGATGCGAACGGTGCGGCTAGAGGAACCAGTGCTTGATGGGAGCTCTGGGCAAGTGTAGTATATGGGACCTCTACGAACCAATGCGATGTAGGGGCTCTGGGTAGATGCAATAAATGGTGCTGGTACAGGAACCGGTGCTGATGCGGAGAGTGGGAGCCGGTGCCGGTGCTGGTGGGGTGCCCTTTGTGACATCCGCTCATGTTCCATCAGGGGATCTGCAGCTTTGATCATGTTAAACCCAACAAGCTAGAACAGAGGGAATGGTTTAGAACAACTGCTCAGAATGCAGTAATCAAAGGATATGAGTACAAAAAAGTTACATATTATATATTTGGAAGTGTCTCCAACTCTGTAAGCAGTTACGTATATCTGCCCGTTTGAGTTTCTGATCCTCAGCTCGTCGCCCTTCTTCAGACCGTAGTCAAAAGCAAACTTTCTCCAATCATGTCCATACAAATATGTGATGGCCTGCGTCTTGTAGACATACACCTCATAGACCGTGTAGGTGTTCATCAATTTGTCATTGCCATGCATAGTGAAAGACCCTTCATGCGGACACATCTGGTTAATCATTGGACGAAGTTCACAAGGTACAGTCTGCAGGTGAAAATTGATACTAATGTAAGAAGCAGGAAGACTAAAAACAAGACTTTACTATATGCCAATTCATGCTAAACCACTGAGAATACATACCTGTAACTCTGTGAAGGAGTTATTAGAAAGGTAGATAGAGCCATAGGAGGTGTTATATGCGGGGTATGTACATGGGCCCGCCATATTCCCGCAAGCTCGGCATCGGGATGGTGAAGGAAACATGGGAGGTACTACTGGTGCGTAGCGCTGAATGTAAGTGGAAGAATTAGGTTGTGTAAAGTGCATAGTTCAGAGCAATGCAAATGTTGACAAGCGAGTGCATAACACTATGTTACAAACTGAACAGTCAAAATTTAGTGTATGATGAATATAAGCATGCTAATTTGGCGTTTCCGAATTCCAAGAAGCATTAGACAGAGCCGGTGATAATATCAGAAATAAATCATGGCATGTATATGTGGCTTAAGAAAATATACCCGAACCCTTGGATGGTTACGGCCCGGCTGGTCCTTGGACTTGAGCTTATATAAGCATCCAGAAGGTGGGGCTGACAGTAACTTGGTGGCAGCCTCTGCAGATGCCTCATCAGCAGCAGTTGCAATCCTTTTGACCAATGAAGGCTTAGCAGTTTCAGTCTGCATATGAAAATTGATGAGCAACAGACATCAGCAGTGATATATAAAATGAATCTATGAGACACTGATGCATATAGTGCTGGATGTAAGTGGAAGAATAGGGTTGTGTGTGTTTCTGAACTATTGGTAAGCATAATTAGACAAAGCCGGCAATAAACAGACAAATCAAATCATGTATGAGGATTAAGAAAATATACCTGCTTAAAAAGGATACCACCCAGCTGGCCCATGGCCTTGTGCTTGAGGAGGTTTTCAGAAGATGGTGGCGGCACCATCATCTTCACAGCAGCCTCATCAGGATCATTTTTTATCCATTTGAGTAGAGGCACAGAAGCTTCATCCTGCATATGAATAGCAACAGAACTCATCATTGATATTTAATAAATCTATGAGATGGACTGATGCAAAAAGTGCGGGATGTAAGTGGAAGAATAGGGTTGTGCATAGACAACAGTTGACAACAATGCAAATGATTACAAAAGAAGCCAACGGAACTCAACAGTTTATATACTGGATGAGACAGACTGAAAAGTGAAAAATTAGTGTATGATGATTGTAAGCAAACGCAGTGTTTCTGAACTTTTGGTAAGCATTAGACAAAGCCAACAGTAATTAAACAGATAATAATAAAATCATGTATGTGGATTAAGAAAATATACCAGATTCATTAAAAGGTCACCACCCAGCTGGCCCATGGCCTCGTGCTTGTAGAGGTTTTCGGAAGATGGTGCCGGCACCATCGTCCTCACAGCAGCCTCATCAGCCTCATTTTGCATCCACTTGAGTAAAGGCGCAGCAGTTTCAGCCTGCATAAGAATGGGAACAGATCTCAGCAGTGATATTGAATGACTCTGAGACAGACTGATGCATATAGTGCTGGATGTAAGTGGAAGGGTATGGCTGTGTATGGACAACAGTTCACAACAATGCAAGGGTGTGTTCGGTTCTGAAACAGCGTGGAATGGAATGGAATGGTTCCATTTCAGAGGAATGGAATGGTTACATTTTTTTCGGTTGGGAAAAATGGAGAGCGGAACAGATCAAGGTTAAACTAATCATTTGCCTCAAAATTGTAATTAGCAATTGCAAATGACATTTAATCTCAAAATCGTAATTAACAGCGCCTAATGGTGCTCTTTTAATCTAAAAATCGTAATTAACATCATTTTTTGTTGGGTTAGGGGAACTGGAGTAGATGAACATTACTGTATGATGATTGTAAGCAAACGAATTTGGTGTTTCTAAACTTTTGGCTTCGAGATCTTATGGGCTTCAACTATAGCCTACCCCAACTTGTTTGGGACTGAAAGGCTTGGTTGTTGTTGTTGTTGTAAACTTTTGGCAAGCATTAGAAAAAACCGACAATAAACAGACAAATATCAAGGCATGTTTTGTGGATTAAGAAAATATACCATATTCATTAAAAGATCACCACCCAGCGGGCGCGTGGCCTTGTGCTTGTAGAGGCATTTAGAAGATGGGGCGGCATCAACATACTGGCAGCCTGATCAGCCGCAGTTTTGATCTTCCTTTTGAGTAAAGGCCCTAAAGTTTCAGTCTGCATATGAATAGCAAAACAAAAGGCAGACCTCAGTGATATTGAATTACTGTATGAGATAGACTGATGCATATAGTGGATGCTCTTAGCCTTTTGCACCATGAACACTAGCTATGGACAGACAAAAAAACTACTCCAGTTGACTCAGCTTTGTCTAGATACCTCCATCCCAAAGCTTAAGGCTTATTTATTTTTGAGAAATCAAAACAAGTAAAGTTTGACCAAAATTTTAGAACATTCTATCAACAAATATAATATTGTGTAGATACCGTAGGAAAATATATTTCACAACCTATTTAATGATATTAATTTTGTATTTTGCATGTTAATGATTTTTGGTAAAAGCTTAGTCAAACATGGTATAGTTTGACTTTCTAAAAATAATATAATCCCTAAGCTTTGGGATGGAGGTAGTAGTATCTAGAGCTAAAAACACATCTAGATACATCCGTATCTACAGATAGTTGAGTCAATTAATTTGGATCTGAGGGAGTATCAGATTCAGACTACATCATGGTAAGTTGGTTAAAAAAATTACCCCTCGGCGGTCCCTGCCCCTCGGCGTGGCATTTCGCTTCTTGTGCTGCAGATCGGGCCATGCTCTGCAGCAGGTGGGCGCTATTCTCGTTCCCCATAGCCTCAGCACGGAACTGGAGGTACCAACTGATACAGAGAATATAGAGCATGGTGTCACAGAGGCTTTATGCACAAACAGCTGAAGACATGTGCTACTTTAAGCATCTTCCAGAACAGGAACAAATTGAGGATGCAGACAGACAGAGTGGATAAGCAAACGGAGTACCTGCTTGCGGGGCTGGGGACGCAGCTCAGGCTCAGCCAACTGCCCACATGCGTGGTGGCCTTACGCTCCATTGCCCCCACCACCACCACCGAGGTATTTCCTTTCCTGTACAAGCTGACAAAAGATACATTGAGGATCTGCAGAAACTACAAAGGTTGCAAATGTCGACAAATAAAGGAAGAACACCCCAATCCAAGCAAAGGTAGCCCCCGCCCCCCACCCCCATCAATCACTCCCAGCGCGAGGGTGACCAGAAAGACACCCCTTCGCCCAGAATAGGAAATAGTAGATGCGCAAGATATCGAGGTGAGGAAAAAAGAACCGATCTCGAGAAAGGAAAGAGCATTACTAGTACTACCTAATCCGCTTGGTCTAGATGCAGCTTGCCCCTCCAAGCTGGATGCCTGGACGGTGGAGGCGAAAGGAGGGGATCGAGCTAGCGGCTTGCATCCGTCGGCTGTCGGCACTCGATCGGGAGAGACAAAGGGGGCTACATAAAGGGGAGGGGTAACATATTTTATTACACAGTGAACTTACTGATGTGACTAGTCATTACATGTCTCACTGAAACTGGGGCCCATAGTGTGGCACCCCAAATTCACTTGAACCTGCACGGCGGGACGCATTGGCGCGTCAAGAAACCCCCGAATTGTAGCGGGGAAATGAAACATTTCACAAAAATTCGAAATTCAAGCACACCGCCACGCGCCAAGCACGCGGCTGTTCCTTCCTCTTCCTCGGTTCCTCCTCCCCTATCCGAAAAACCCCAAATCCCAAGCTCAAACAACAACAAAAAAAACCAAATCCCCTGGCCGCCATGCATGTCCTCGTTAACCCGCTGGAGATCGTTCCCGGACGAGGCGGACCCCCCGCCCTGAGATCCCGAGTTCGTCCGTTCCGTCCACCTCGAGGCACTGCGTGCTGTCTCGCAGCGGCGGCTTGAGGGCAGAGGAAGTTCCGCCGGAAAGTGCTCATGGCAACCGTGCAAGCTCACCGGCGTGCTGTATCCCGAGAGGAACTGGTCAAAGCTTTGCTATTCGCAAAAAAAAGCGGGCCAAGATCTGGTCAAAGCTTCATCGATGGCTTGCCGCGAGAGGCTTGGAGTCCAGAGTCAATAAACTAGCTGCTCGAGGACTTGGGCGGTTTACACCGATTCATATTAACTGACTCAAGTTTGTTAGTCTAGTTAACAAATGCATCTAGATACATCCATATCTAGACAAAATTGAGTCAATTAATATGAATCAGAGGGGAGCCTGAAAGTGTTTCATGCTACCAACTAATGCGCTGGCAGGACTCGCTGTAGAAGTAATTGTGCTACTACTCATACGATGAACTGATTGTGTGGGTGTCAAATTTTGCAACGCGATCATCCACTGAATGCTTAATTATAGTTCTAGCGCCAAAGGCGTACAAATCATAACAAAGATAGTACATACTACAACACCAGAACATAAGAGTACGAATCATAAAGTAGCTCAACATTTTGCATCGGGCTGGTGGTCCTGAGACTACCGGGACGCCCCTGATGATCTCCGGGCGTGCATCCGCTTCAACGCAAAGCTGTGTACTCGGTCCACGGCCTCCTTCTGTAGGCTGGATAATCTCGGGTGGGACCTTCGTCTATGAAAGGCTCGTCATCAGTACCATCCACAGGTGCATCAGGGCTGGGTGGTCTTGAGACTACCCGGACGCCAGCGATCTCTGGGCGTGCATCCACTTCAACGCAAAGCTGTGTACTCGGTCCACGGCCTCCTTCTGTAGGCTGGATAATCTCAGGTGCAGGACCTTCGTCGATGAAAGGCCGTCATCAGTACCATCCACAGGTGCATCAAACTGAGATTCATCTTCAAATCTCCCATCAAACTGAGAGACCTCTTCAACTCTATGCTTCTGCAATTAGTACATCAACAGATTAGACAAACATCTAAGGGATGCAACCTGAACAAATGCCGTTTTACATATTTACCTTCTCATCTGGCACAGCACATGTCCCAGAGCTGAAACCCGTTTCCTGAAGCAAGCGCTTTCTCTCCTTCCCGTCCATCCATCTGCAACAAGTTAAATTTGAGTACAGAACCTTGCACAGCAATGCAAACTATTGATTGAAACAGCGGTAGCATCAATATAAATAATTAACTACATATGCCAGCACACATACAGTGTGAGCAAGATCTGCTTCTCCCGCTGAAGGATCATTATGTGGTTCACCATGATAAACCCACCTAACATATGTGCGGTCCATCCCAAAAATGTGTAAATGATCTTCCACTACATGGTGAGGCCTCTTCTCACCATTCATACATGTGCAGCGCGGGCAATACACGTCCAGGTCGTGACCTTCATGAGCTCTAATAAACCCCATAAAGGGTTGAACACCATTTATATATGAAGGGGAACATAAGTGTCCATGCAGTATCCAAGTTATGTCCATCTGTTTAATTATGAGATACAATGGTTGGTGATTAATTTAAGGCGAAGTAGGAAATGTATATCCATCGAGTACAAAACTATACTAGTACATGATTATGCATTTCAGCAATCATGTCGAGTACAAAACAAAAAATGCCCATCGACATTTTAGCAAACAGATCGTGTACAAATCTCTGCCATGGCATTTCAGCAAATTAACGGATCGAGTGCAGAACTGACTCTATATGCCCACGCAAATGAACAAATTGATCGAGGACAAATCGAGCGGAAAACTATAAAGTGCCAATTAGTTCGAGCATACTGACGATTTTTTTAGCAGCATCAAGAAAATATAAATCGTTAGGCCGTCTTGCCCGATGCATGATTGAGCTAGAGATAGCAACCCTACCGTGGATCAACTTGACCGGTGCGTCTCGAGAAGAACGACGGGGAGGGGAAGCTTCTTCTTCGCACGGACGGGACGGGGAGGGGAAGCTCTTCGCACGGACGGGGATAAGTTGTGTAGCGGTGGGTGGGGGGTCATGCGGCCGGGCCGCCCGGTAGGTGGTGTTTAATGGAGTTGCGTGTGTAATTTGCCGTGCACAAGGTTGAGGAATAGGCGGTTCCCTTTGCCGCGCGCACAATTCAAACTATCCCGCCCATGTAGTTTAAATTCGCCCTATTTTCGTTAAATCGACATAAAGTCATGTGAGTGGGTGGAAATTAGCAAAGTTGCTTGAAAAATAGTAAAACTCTGGAATTATCCTTTAAATATGCTCTACTTCCTGTGAAAATCGGGGTGTGGAGGCATGTTGAGCTGTTTTATTTGTACCTTCTTCATTAAAACTCCCATTTTATGCACTTTGGATGGAAAGAAATCATTTGTACATAAATTTTGACAACGCCATTTGCAAACATTAATTGTTTTACATGCCAAGATGCACCCATCCACCAAATATGGGGCAAAAGTTTATCACAATCTAGATATATATGTATAATTAGTGAGGGACCCCTTTTGATTTTGTGCAATTTCCACTAATTAGCTAGAGAGAAGGGGTCAATTAATTAGGCCATGTTAGGGGCTATGTGTTTTAGATTAGGGTTGTGTGGATTCAAATACAACTTCTATATTTGTGTGCTATGATTAATCAAAACTAGACCGATCGACTGCGCACACATTATTAGAGGCACATGCCTTTGCGCACAAAGTGCATGTGTGTGTTGTTGGCCACCAACGAGAGAGCGGCGAGAGAGCGATTGAAATCTCCAAATTAAACACATATATAAGCATACATGGTTAGGCCATGCATGCATATTTATTATATATATTGTGAGGCAAATAAATTAAAGTACATGTGTATATATATAAGTGTGTTTCTTGGCCACCAACGATATATAGATCGAGAGAGAGAGATTGAAATATATATATCCCCAAGAATATCTTCAAACATGTATTGAAATATATGCACGAATGATATGCAAGGTATGCCATGCGCACATGCACACTAATTATATATATTATGAGACAACTTAATCAAATGTGTTTTCATTGGAGATCGAGAACTTGTCAAAAATCAAGTTAATTAATTTATCAGCGCTAATTAGTTAATTGGTCGCCTACTTGATGAGCAATTAAGTGTCGTTGGCCTATATATATATATGTAGGGTTTAATTAGGGTTTAGGGTTTAGGGTTAGCTAGCTAGGGTTTTAGGGTTAGGGTTTACGGTCTAGGGTTTAGGGTCTAGGGTTTAGGGTTTAGTGTTTAGGGTGTACATTTAGGGTTTATGGTCTAGGGTTTAGGGTCTAGTGTTTAGGGTGTTTAGGGTGTACGTTTAGGGTATAATTAGGGATTAGGGATTAGGGTTTTAGGGTTTAAGGTTTAGGGATCATCGATCGAGTGCACACACACATTATTAGAGGCACCCGCGCCTTTGCGCATAAAGTGCATGCGTATATATATAAGTGTGTTTCTTGGCCACCAACGATATATAGATCGAGATAACAGAGAGATTTAAATATATATATATATATCCCCAAGAATATGTTCAAAAATATATTGAAATATATGCACGAATCAAGTTAATTAATTTATCAGCGCTAATTAGTTGGTCGCCTGCTTGATGCGCAATTAAGTGTTGTTGGCCTATATATGTAGGGTTTAGGGTTTAGGGTTAGCTAGGGGTTAGGGTTAGGGTTAGGGTTTAGGGTTTAGGGTTTAGTGTTTAGGGTTTAGGGTTTAGGGCTTTAGGGTTTAGTGTTTAGGGTGTTTAGGGGGTGTATGTTTAGGGTATAATTAGGGATTAGGGATTAGGGTTTTAGGGTTTAAGATTTAGGGATCATCGATCGAGTGCACACACACATTATTAGAGAGGCACCCGCGCCTTTGCGCATAAAGTGCATGCGTATATATAAGTGTGTTTTTTGGCCACCAACGATATATATATAGATCGAGAGAGAAAGATTGAAATATATATATTTATCCCCAAGAATATGTTCAGATATATATTGAAATATATGCACGAATGATATGTGCAAGGTATGCCATGCGCGCATGCACACTAATTGTATATATATTACGAGGCAACTTAATCAAATGTGTTTTCATTCGAGAGAACTTGTCAAGATTCAACAAAGTTAATTAATTTATTAGCGCTAATTAGTTGGTCGCCTGCTTGATGCGCAATTTAGTGTCGTTGGCCTATATATATATGTAGGGTTTAATTAGGGTTTAGGGTTTAGGATTAGCTAGCTAGGGTTTTAGGGTTAGGGTTAAGGTTAATTAATTAGGGTTTAGGGTCTAGGGTTTAGGGTTTGGGGTTTGGGGTTTGGGGTTTAGTGTTTAATTAGGGTTTAGGGTCTAGGGTTAGGGTTTAGGGTTTAGGGTTTAGGGTGTAGTGTTTAGGGTTTAGGGTTTAGGGTTTAGGGTGTTTACGGGGTGTATGTTTAGGGTTAATTAGGGATTAGGGATTAGGGTTTTAGGGTTTAAGGTTTAGGGATCATCGATCGAGTGCACACACACATTATTAGAGGCACTCGCGCCTTTGCGCATAAAGTGCATGCGTATATAAGTGTGTTTTTTGGCCACCAACGATATATATATAGATCGAGAGAGAAAGATTGAAATATATATATTTATCCCCAAGAATATGTTTAGATATATATTGAAATATATGCACGAATGATATGTGCAAGGTATGCCATGCGCGCATGCACACTAATTGTATATATATTACGAGGCAACTTAATCAAATGTGTTTTCATTCGAGAGAACTTGTCAAGATTCAACAAAGTTAATTAATTTATTAGCGCTAATTAGTTGGTCGCCTGCTTGATGCGCAATTTAGTGTCGTTGGCCTATATATATATGTAGGGTTTAATTAGGGTTTAGGGTTTAGGATTAGCTAGCTAGGGTTTTAGGGTTAGGGTTAAGGTTAATTAATTAGGGTTTAGGGTCTAGGGTTTAGGGTTTAGGGTTTGGGGTTTGGGGTTTAGTGTTTAATTAGGGTTTAGGGTCTAGGGTTAGGGTTTAGGGTTTAGGGTTTAGGGTGTAGTGTTTAGGGTTTAGGGTCTAGGGTTTAGGGTTTAGTGTTTAGGGTGTACGTTTAGGGTAATTAGGGATTAGGGTTTAGGGTTTAATGTTTAGGGATCATCGATCGAGTGCACACACACATTATTAGAGGCACCGCGCCTTTGCGCATAAAGTGCATGCATATATAAGTGTGTTTTTTGGCCACCAACGATATATATATAGATCGAGAGAGAAAGATTGAAATATATATATTTATCCCCAAGAATATGTTCAGATATATATTGAAATATATGCACGAATGATCATATGTGCAAGGTATGCCATGCGCGCATGCACACTAATTGTATATATATTATGAGGCAACTTAATCAAATGTGTTTTCATTCGAGAGAACTTGTCAAGATTCAACAAGTTAATTAATTTATTAGCGCTAATTAGTTGGTCGCCTGCTTGATGCGCAATTTAGTGTCGTTGGCCTATATATATATGTAGGGTTTAATTAGGGTTTAGGGTTTAGGATTAGCTAGCTAGGGTTTTAGGGTTAGGGTTAAGGTTAATTAATTAGGGTTTAGGGTCTAGGGTTTAGGGTTTAGGGTTTGGGGTTTGGGGTTTAGTGTTTAATTAGGGTTTAGGGTCTAGGGTTAGGGTTTAGGGTTTAGGGTTTAGGGTGTAGTGTTTAGGGTTTAGGGTCTAGGGTTTAGGGTTTAGTGTTTAGGGTGTTTAGGGTGTACGTTTAGGGTATAATTAGGGATTAGGGTTTAAGGTTTAGGGATCATCGATCGAGTGCACACACACATTATTAGAGGCACCGCGCCTTTGCGCATAAAGTGCATGCGTATATATAAGTGTGTTTTTTGGCCACCAACGATATATATATAGATCGAGAGAAAGATTGAAATATATATATTTATCCCCAAGAATATGTTCAGATATATATTGAAATATATGCACGAATGATATGTGCAAGGTATGCCATGCGCGCATGCACACTAATTGTATATATATTACGAGGCAACTTAATCAAATGTGTTTTCATTCGAGAGAACTTGTCAAGATTCAACAAAGTTAATTAATTTATTAGCGCTAATTAGTTGGTCGCCTGCTTGATGCGCAATTTAGTGTCGTTGGCCTATATATATATGTAGGGTTTAATTAGGGTTTAGGGTTTAGGATTAGCTAGCTAGGGTTTTAGGGTTAGGGTTAAGGTTAATTAATTAGGGTTTAGGGTCTAGGGTTTAGGGTTTAGGGTTTGGGGTTTGGGGTTTAGTGTTTAATTAGGGTTTAGGGTCTAGTGTTAGGGTTTAGGGTTTAGGGTTTAGGGTGTAGTGTTTAGAGTTTAGGGTATAGGGTTTAGGGTTTAGTGTTTAGGGTGTTTTGGGTGTACGTTTAGGGTATAATTAGGGATTAGGGTTTTAGGGTTTAAGGTTTAGGGATCATCGATCGAGTGCACACACACATTATTAGAGGCACCCGCCCCTTTGCGCATAAAGTGCATGCGTATATATAAGTGTGTTTTTTGGCCACCAACGATATATATATATATAGATCGAGAGAGAAAGATTGAAATATATATATTTATCCCCAAGAATATGTTCAGATATATATTGAAATATATGCACAAATGATATGTGCAAGGTATGCCATGCGCGCATGCACACTAATTGTATATATATTATGAGGCAACTTAATCAAATGTGTTTTCATTCGAGAGAACTTGTCAAGATTCAAGTTAATTAATTTAGCAGCGCTAATTAGTTGGTCGCCTGCTTGATGCGCAATTTAGTGTCGTTGGCCTATATATATGTAGGGTTTAATTAGGGTTTAGGATTTAGGATTAGCTAGCTAGGGTTTTAGGGGTAGGGTTAGGGTTAAGGTTAATTAATTAGGTTTAGGGTTTAGGGTTTGGGGTTTGGGGTTTGGGGTTTAGGGTTTAGGGTTTAGGGTCTAGGGTTTAGGGTTTAGTGTTTAGGGTGTTTAGGGTGTACGTTTAAGGTATAATTAGGGATCATGGATTAGGGTTTTAGGGTTTAAGGTTTAGGGATCATCGATCGATAGTGCACAGACACATTATTAGAGGCACCCGCGCCTTTGCGCATAAAGTGCATGCGTATATATATAATAAGTGTGTTTCTTGGCCACCAACGATATATATAGATCGAGAGAGAGATTGAAATATATATATATATATATATATATCCCCAAGAATATGTTCAGATATATATTGAAATATATGCACGAATGATCATATGTGCAAGGTATGCCATGCGCGCATGCACACTAATTGTATATATATTATGAGGCAACTTAATCAAATGTGTTTTCATTCGAGAGAACTTGTCAAGATTCAACAAGTTAATTAATTTATTAGCGCTAATTAGTTGGTCGCCTGCTTGATGCGCAATTAAGTGTCGTTGGCCTATATATATATGTAGTGTTTAATTAGGGTTTAGGTTTTAGGGTTAGCTAGCTAGGGTTTTAGGGTTAGGGTTAGGGTTAATTAGGGTTTAGGGTCTAGGGTTTAGGGTTTAGGGTTTAGTGTGTTTAGGGTTTAGGGTCTAGGGTTAGGGTTTAGGGTTTAGTGTTTAGGGTTTAGGGTTTAGGGTCTAGGGTTTAGTGTTTAGGGTGTTTAGGGTGTACGGTTAGGGTATAATTAGGGATTAGGGTTTTAGGGTTTAAGGTTTAGGGATCATCGATCGAGTGCACACACACATTAATTATTAGAGGCACCCACGCCTTTGCACATAAAGTGCATGCGTATATATATATATAAGTAAGTTTCTTGGCCACCAAAGATATATAGATCTAGAGAGAGATTGAAATATATTTAGGGTTTATGGTTTAGGGTTTAGGGTTCAGGGTCAAGGGTTGGGGTTTAGGGTTTAGGGTCTAGTGTATATGGAGTAGTGTTTAGGGTTTAGAGTCTAGGGTTTAGGGTTTAGGGTTTGGGGTTTGGGGTTTAGTGTTTAATTAGGGTTTAGGGTCTAGGGTTAGGGTTTAGGGTTTAGGGTGTAGTGTTTAGGGTTTAGGGTCTAGGGTTTAGGGTTTAGTGTTTAGGGTGTTTAGGGTGTACGTTTAGGGTATAATTAGGGATTAGGGTTTTAGGGTTTAAGGTTTAGGGATCATCGATCGAGTGCACACACACATTATTAGAGGCACCCGCGCCTTTGCGCATAAAGTGCATGCGTATATATAAGTGTGTTTTTTGGCCACCAACGATATATATATAGATCGAGAGAGAAAGATTGAAATATATATATTTATCCCCAAGAATATGTTCAGATATATATTGAAATATATGCACGAATGATATGTGCAAGGTATGCCATGCGCGCATGCACACTAATTGTATATATATTACGAGGCAACTTAATCAAATGTGTTTTCATTCGAGAGAACTTGTCAAGATTCAACAAAGTTAATTAATTTATTAGCGCTAATTAGTTGGTCGCCTGCTTGATGCGCAATTTAGTGTCGTTGGCCTATATATATATGTAGGGTTTAATTAGGGTTTAGGGTTTAGGATTAGCTAGCTAGGGTTTTAGGGTTAGGGTTAAGGTTAATTAATTAGGGTTTAGGGTCTAGCTAGGGTTTAGGGTTTAGGGTTTGGGGTTTGGGGTTTAGTGTTTAATTAGGGTTTAGGGTCTAGGGTTAGGGTTTAGGGTTTAGGGTTTAGGGTGTAGTGTTTAGGGTTTAGGGTCTAGGGTTTAGGGTTTAGTGTTTAGGGTGTACGTTTAGGGTATAATTAGGGATTAGGGTTTTAGGGTTTAAGGTTTAGGGATCATCGATCGAGTGCACACACACATTATTAGAGGCACCGCGCCTTTGCGCATAAAGTGCATGCGTATATATAAGTGTGTTTTTTGGCCACCAACGATATATATATATAGATCGAGAGAGAAAGATTGAAATATATATATTTATCCCCAAGAATATGTTCAGATATATATTGAAATATATGCACGAATGATATGTGCAAGGTATGCCATGCGCGCATGCACACTAATTGTATATATATTACGAGGCAACTTAATCAAATGTGTTTTCATTCGAGAGAACTTGTCAAGATTCAACAAAGTTAATTAATTTATTAGCGCTAATTAGTTGGTCGCCTGCTTGATGCGCAATTTAGTGTCGTTGGCCTATATATATATGTAGGGTTTAATTAGGGTTTAGGGTTTAGGATTAGCTAGCTAGGGTTTTAGGGTTAGGGTTAAGGTTAATTAATTAGGGTTTAGGGTTTAGGGTTTGGGGTTTAGTGTTTAATTAGGGTTTAGGGTCTAGGGTTAGGGTTTAGGGTTTAGGGTTTAGGGTGTAGTGTTTAGGGTTTAGGGTCTAGGGTTTAGGGTTTAGTGTTTAGGGTGTACGTTTAGGGTATAATTAGGGATTAGGGTTTTAGGGTTTAAGGTTTAGGGATCATCGATCGAGTGCACACACACATTATTAGAGGCACCCGCGCCTTTGCGCATAAAGTGCATGCGTATATATAAGTGTGTTTTTTGGCCACCAACGATATATATATATATAGATCGAGAGAGAAAGATTGAAATATATATATTTATCCCCAAGAATATGTTCAGATATATATTGAAATATATGCACAAATGATATGTGCAAGGTATGCCATGCGCGCATGCACACTAATTGTATATATATTATGAGGCAACTTAATCAAATGTGTTTTCATTCGAGAGAACTTGTCAAGATTCAAGTTAATTAATTTAGCAGCGCTAATTAGTTGGTCGCCTGCTTGATGCGCAATTTAGTGTCGTTGGCCTATATATATATGTAGGGTTTAATTAGGGTTTAGGATTTAGGATTAGCTAGCTAGGGTTTTAGGGGTAGGGTTAGGGTTAAGGTTAATTAATTAGGGTTTAGGGTTTAGGGTTTGGGGTTTGGGGTTTGGGGTTTAGGGTTTAGGGTCTAGGGTTTAGGGTTTAGTGTTTAGGGTGTTTAGGGTGTACGTTTAAGGTATAATTAGGGATCATGGATTAGGGTTTTAGGGTTTAAGGTTTAGGGATCATCGATCGAGCTAGTGCACAGACACATTATTAGAGGCACCCGCGCCTTTGCGCATAAAGTGCATGCGTATATATATAATAAGTGTGTTTCTTGGCCACCAACGATATATATAGATCGAGAGAGAGATTGAAATATATATATATATATCCCCAAGAATATGTTCAGATATATATTGAAATATATGCACGAATGATCATATGTGCAAGGTATGCCATGCGCGCATGCACACTAATTGTATATATATTATGAGGCAACTTAATCAAATGTGTTTTCATTCGAGAGAACTTGTCAAGATTCAACAAGTTAATTAATTTATTAGCGCTAATTATTTGGTCGCCTGCTTGATGCGCAATTAAGTGTCGTTGGCCTATATATATATGTAGTGTTTAATTAGGGTTTAGGTTTTAGGGTTAGCTAGCTAGGGTTTTAGGGTTAGGGTTAGGGTTAATTAGGGTTTAGGGTCTAGGGTTTAGGGTTTAGGGTTTAGTGTTTAGGGTTTAGGGTCTAGGGTTAGGGTTTAGGGTTTAGTGTTTAGGGTTTAGGGTCTAGGGTTTAGGGTTTAGTGTTTAGGGTGTTTAGGGTGTACGGTTAGGGTATAATTAGGGATTAGGGTTTTAGGGTTTAAGGTTTAGGGATCATCGATCGAGTGCACACACACATTAATTATTAGAGGCACCCACGCCTTTGCGCATAAAGTGCATGCGTATATATATAAGTAAGTTTCTTGGCCACCAAAGATATATAGATCTAGAGAGAGATTGAAATATATTTAGGGTTTATGGTTTAGGGTTTAGGGTTCAGGGTCAAGGGTTGGGGTTTAGGGTTTAGGGTCTAGTGTATATGGAGTAGTGTTTAGGGTTTAGGGTCTAGGGTTTAGTGTTTAGGGTGTTTAGGGTGTATGTTTAGGGTATAATTAGGGATTAGGGTTTTAGGGTTTAAGGTTTAGGGATCATCGATCGAGTGCACACACACATTATTAGAGGCACCCGCGCCTTTGCGCATAAAGTGCATGCGTATATATATAAGTGTGTTTCTTGTCCACCAACGATATATAGATCGAGAGATAGAGATTGAAATCCCCAAGAATATGTTCAAATATACGCACACACATGAATTATTAGAGGCACCCGCGCCTTTGCGCATAAAGTGCATGCATATGTGTGTTGTTCTGGCCACCAACGATAGATCGAGAGAGATAGATAGATTGAAATCCCCAAGAATTAGAGGACCCCTTGCACAAGTGTTGGCCATCTATATATAATATGAATCCCAATAATGTTCATACATGATAGGGCATATGTGTGAAGCAATTTTTTTCGAGAACTTGTAAAGATTCAAATTTATCAGTGCTAATGGAAACTAGTGCACATTAGAGGACCCCCTCTTACACGTGTTGGCCATCTATGTATAGTTTGAATCCAAATAATGTTCATACATGATAGGCTATATGTGAATCAATTTTTTCTTCCAAGAACTTGTCAAGATTCAAATTTATCGGTGCTAATGGAAACTAGTGCGCACTAGACGAGCCCCTTGCGCAAGTGCTGGCCATTACATATAGTTTAAAACTCAAGAATGTTCATACATGATAGGCCATATGTGCAAAGGAATTTTTTTCCCGTGAACTTGTCAAAATTCAAGTTTATCGGTGCAAATGGAAACTAGTCCAAAAAATTACATAGAGGTCCAAGAGAACTAGACAATAACTAATAGGACCTGCAACTTTACAAAAAGGACCCCAAAACATATAGAAGAAAATCAATCGAGTCCTTCTGGACCGCACATCAGATCTCTGCTCCGCATCCTTTCCAGCAACTCCGTCGCCGGGGACGCACCACTTGGGACGGTGTCGCCGGTAGTCGCCAGGACGAAGGAGAAGAAGGGCCTCAGCAACGGCACATTGGCTCTGAGAAGGGCCGCTGAAAGGCCAAGATGTTCACGGGCAAGACGGATGACGCCGTCGTATGCCCCGAGCTTGTGAACGTTAGCAGCTTGACTTCCCCATTGACCAGATCTGAAGCACTGACCAAAGCAAGCCTCACCGTTAGCGCCATCACCTTGATGGCACCAGATCGGGGTTTGGCCGGCAAGATCCGCCAGATTCACCGTAGGCCAGATCTGAAGCCGATGACGAGATCCCCGACTCCATTGCGCCATTCTGCTCATGGGAAACACTGGATCTAAGCTTACAACAACATGAACTCCCTCGGATCCAAATTAACTGACTCAACTTTGCTTATCTAAATATGGATGTATCCACACATGTTTTTACTCGAGATACATACACGTCTAAGGAAAGTTGAATCAATTAATTTAGTTCGGAGGGTGTACGATATACAGAGAGAAGTCGGCCTCGTCTCCGGCCGGCG
The DNA here is from genome assembly GCA_030979885.1 of Lolium multiflorum. Taxonomy (NCBI): domain Eukaryota; kingdom Viridiplantae; phylum Streptophyta; class Magnoliopsida; order Poales; family Poaceae; genus Lolium; species Lolium multiflorum. Next base: position 94,319,817 of record CM061750.1, on the reverse strand, counting down.
AGGCCGCCGGAGAGAAGGGGGAGAGGAGCCGGGGGAGTGGGAGAGACTCGAGAGAGAAAGAGAAGAGGAAGAAATGAGAGCTCCCTGGGGAAGAACATTATTTTTGTCGTTCTGCTCGTAGCTTGAAACTGAAAATTTCGGCCGCGCGCCAAATCATCCCGCCGCATCCATTCGAAAATCCCGTGACCAGTTTTACCCTTTTAACCCTGGTCCGGAAGCTACAACCCACCGACCATGGAGGGCTCATTCGGTAACAATGAAATATCTTGCCTAGATCCCGAACCCTCCCCACAGGCCCACCCACCCACCAACCATTCGCCCCATTAGCTCAAAAATACTCTCACACGCCAAAGCTCTGACTCTCTACAGTACTAGATCTGCTTCGCCGCCGGCATACTCCTCCACAGCGTAGCCTTGATCGTGTTGGCTGTCCACCCACCTGATCCACTCCCCCGCCGCCCTCGTCACCGACGGATCTGCTTCACCGCCGACCTCGCCACCGACGGATCTGCTTCGCCGCCGACCTCGCCACCGACGGATCTGCTTCACCGCCGACCTCGCCACCGACGGATCTGCTTCACCGCCGACCTCATCCACAGCGTAGCAATCAACGCCTTTCCTGTCGACGCACCGGATCCTCTCCAACGGAACCGTGTCTACTTCACCGCGCCCCCCCTCCACAGAAGCCGATCTATTCCACCGACTACCTCGGCGCAACGGCTGTATCAACTTCACCGAATCCCTTGCCAGCCAACCAGATCTGCTTCACTAACGCCCGCTTCTACTGAAACAGGGTCGACTCATCGTCTCCCGCGTTCGCCGCCGCTGGAATGCAAGTTGCCGCCCCCGTCCACCCCGCCGCAGCTTGGTTAGTACGCTGGCCCGTTAGATCGCGGTGTTTCTTTAGCCATGTTTTGTGTAGTTATTTGCAGATCTCATATGCCATTAAATTTCTTGATGTGTTACTTCGCATGAAGTTCGTTTAAATATTGTACAGTACCAAAGCATTATCCGGTCGCTACCATCCTGTTCATTCTACTGACACCTGTGTGCATCCACATATTTATAGGGGACCCATTCATTTGCTGCCAACTGTTTTTGTACTGCATGCTATTCCTTTTATAGTCATGCTATGGGCATTTCCAATCTGGTTGTTCTTATACCACGTCATTAGCTCACCGCTAGCCGCTAGCTGTTTTCTCGTGTCTGCTATTCTTTTACTGCTTTTATAATCATGCTATGTGCATTTCCAATCTGCTTGCTCTTATACCTCGTCTTTAGCTTATAGCTATTTTTTCCATGAATGCTCCTGTCGCACAGCTTGTATAGTTATTGCTGCGTGCATGTCTGGTCTTTGTATTATCGTAGACTAACTTGTCAATGTTATTTTTCCTAGGGATTGATCATGCGAACCACTTATTAGAATATCCAACATTAACAGCGGGGACGCTAGGGAAGGTTGGAATCTGAGTTCTTGGTTGGTAACTTTGGCAGTTTACTTCCGTTATTATCTATAACCTATATGCATTGTTCCTTATGCAAGAGATAAACACTTGGAACCCTGCCATAGCAATGCCATCCATGCTTTACTATGTTTCTGCCTATTTGATATGCTTGTCTTGGAGCAACTGCGAAGGTGATTTGAACCTGACATTTGGTCATTCTTAATGCCAGTTTACTTTATGTGGAAAACCTTGGCATTACCCTACTCTAAATCTGAATGTCTGAAATTCGTATCTCATGCAAAGCAACATCTAGTTGGTTTTAATCTGATATCTGGTAAATATTGGCTTATTCATTTGGCAGCTCAAGTTTTTTGTTATTTGAAACCAGCTGACTTGGTCTTAAATGTGATATCTAAACACAGATTAAGGACAATGGAGCAGGAGGATTAGCATTTCACTTGATGGCTGAACCTAAAATGACAGGCATGTCGACCACGACTAGTGCACGCAAGAGAAGGACCTGCAGCGAGCCAGTATGTTCTGCTACATGCTGTTATCTGATCTCTACATTGCGTAATACATGTTTGAATAGTTAATTGTTGTAACTATTTTTGCAATATTACCAGAATGCAGTTTTAGTGAAGCAGTCATCATTAGAAGATAGTCGCCAAAGCGACCCTGTGCAACATTATGATGTAAGTGTGCTTAGTACAAGTTCCATACATTGTCTTATTTATGCAACTTGTTATTATCTTATATCTACATTGCATAATAAATGTTTGAATAGTTCACTGTTGTAACTATGTTTGCAATATTACTAGAATGCAGTTGTAATGAAGAAGTCCTTAGTAGAAGATAGAGCGCAAAAAAGGTTCCGGCGTGAGCCTATGCAACGATATAATGTAAGTCTGCGCTTAGTACTTGTGACTATCTCATATCGACAATGCTTAATACATGTTTGCATAGTTCATCGTTTAACTCTTTTTGCATTATTATCAGAATGCAGTTCTGATGAAGCAATCTTCATTAGAAGAGAGGCCCACAAAAAGTTCTGATCTTTGTTCTGATGCATCCTCTCATAGCCGTCAACCTAGACCATTGTTTTCATCAAACAGTGAACATCTCAAGGCTGTACTTTATAAAAGACATGGTATTGTTGCTTTAAGATCTGTAGCTGATATGTTGACCAAGAGTACACAAGATTCAATCAAGGCGATTGCCAAATGTCAACGTGTTATTGATGATGCTAATAGAAGTCCTCAATGATTCTATGTAATTTTTTTATTTGGGCACATTAATTGCCTTGTAATTTTCCTAGTTATTTTATTTGTGTATGTAATTGTGTGTATCATTGATATCAGATTTTAGGCTCATGAAATTTAATGCAAGTTGACTAGTCAAACAACCAGGGCCCTATAACAGATTGGGCGGCCCATTAACGAGTGTGGGACCCACTTACATTTTGGGCTCACTTACTTACTATGCCGGCCCGTTAACGAAAGTGGGACCCACGTGCTTTTGGCCCGCCCTTGTCTTGTTTGGGACCACTTGCTACATGATGGACCCCACATACTAAATGGGCCGCCCTTTAAGAGGAAAGTGGGACCCACTGTTTTTGGCGGCCTGGCCCTACCCACTTGCTATATGGTGGACCCACATACTAAATGGGCCGCCTTTAACCGGAAAGTGGGACCCACTGCTGCCCGCCCACTATCTTGTTGGGCCGGCCACTTGCTATATGGTGGACCCCACATACTAAATGGGCCCCTTTAACCGGAAAGTGGGACCCACTGTGTTTTTGGCCCGCCCACTATCTTGTTGGGCCCACTACTATATGGTGGACCCCACATACTAAATGGGTCGGCCCATTAACAGAAAGTGGGACCCACTGTGCTTTGGCCCAACGGCAGTGGGCCCATTTGATCTAATGTGGACCCCACGTACTAAATGGCCGGCCCGATAGCAGAAAGTGGGACCCACATGCATTGGGCGCCCAATAACTTCTTGGGCGGCCCACTTGCTTTAAGGTGGACCCTACTTGGTAAATGGGCCGGCCCGATAACAGAAAGTGGGTCCCACATGTTTTGTGGGCCGGCCCTTTTGCCTGTTGACCGGTCAAACGAGTGCATTCGGCCCGCCCACATGCTTAGTGGGCCGGCCCATTAATGTTTTGACCACCAACCTTAGAGGTTAGGCCCGGCCACGTAACTAATGGACCAGCCCAGTATATAGTTGACCGGTCAAACTAAGTCCGTGCCCGGCCCGCAAATTTAATGGGCCGGCCCGCTTAAGATGTGGCAGCCTCGTGTGGGCCTACCATCTACCACGGGTTTCCGGTTAACGCCGTTAATCGCGCTAACGACGTCGCCACGTGTCGCTTGCATGACGTCGCATAACGGGCTCCGGAACATTTCGCAACGGTCCGATTTTCCGTGGCGGAAGGCCCCAAGCGCGACGGACCGAAACCGTCGTAGGACTTTGCCTGACGCACAACAGAACCCATATCGTCGGGTTAGGCCCATAGGCGACGAAAAATACCCCTTAGCGGACGATTTTGAGACGTTGTCTATCCGAACTTTTCTTGTAGTGGTATCATCATAAAAGTAGCATGGAACATAAGAAATTATAGATACGTTTGAGACGTATCAGTAGCAATGCTAAGTGATGACGCTAGATCATTTGGAGTGAGCCATTAAGGCTAATTAAGGCTACTTAAGTATTGTTTGGTGATTGTATCCTCGTATTCGTGTATAGACGCTAGTACCGGAGAATACCAGGAAGAGGAAGGATTCTACCCAGAAGAAGAAGAGAACTTTGACCACCTCAACAACCAAGGCAAGCTAACACCATTGCAAGCTCTATTGTTGCAAGCTAATATTCTTGCAAAGTGCACAGCCCTTTGGGGCAAGGCACCATTAGTTGTATCTTTCTTACCACAATCCTATCCCAAGTTTTTACCATACAAGTTTTTACTTGTTTATTTAAAGAGTTACTTTTATAGTTAACTTTGGTCTAAGTTAAAGAAGGTTACTAGAGTAGCAAAGTTAGTCTCAAAGCTAGCCAAGCAAGATAGCACCCCTCATGATTAGTGCTAGTGCTAAATACTAAAACTTGACTACTCTAGATGGGAACATGTGACTTGAAATGAATTTGAAACCTTGGAATGATGAGTCATTCCATTGAATGAATTTTGAAGGTGAATATGACTTGGAGAAGATGGTGATTTTTGATAAAACTGATATTGGTTTGAATGCGATACCTTTCCAATTTTGAGTACCCCCACAATACCTGATTATGGGTAGGGCTTAACTGGAAGTTTATGCATCTTAGTATGGGTTCCCTCTGAACACACATCATAGGGGTGATGACCCACAAGTATAGGGGGTGTATCGTAGTATCTTCGATAAGTAAGAATGTCGATCCCAACGAGGAGCAGAAGGTGTTGACAAGCAGTTTCGATGAAGGATTCACTGTAAATGCTCACAGACAAGTATTCAGGGGTTTTTGATGTAACAGATGAATAAAGTACGAGTAAGTAAAATGCGAGAGAAATAATTGCAGCGAGTGGCCCAATCCTTTTTAGCACAAAGGACAAGCCGGTTTGTTTACTTATAATGACCAAACGTTCTTGAGGACACACGGGATTTTAGTCTAGTGCTTTCGCTACATACAGCTGATTAATCTTCATTGTTTTGATAAGTGTTGTGTGGGTGAACCTGTGCTAATGTACCGCCCTTCCTAGGACTAATACATACTTGTGATTATACCCCTTGCAAGCATCCGCAACTACAAGAAAGTAATTAAGATAAATCTAACCACAGCCTTAAACTCTGAGATCCTGCGATCCCTCCCGCATCGATATACCAACGGGGGTTTAGGTTTCTGTCACTCCGGCAACCCCGCAATTGGCAAACGAGTACAAGATGCATTCCCCTAGGCCCATAAATGGTGAAGTGTCATGTAGTCGACGTTCACACGACACCACTAGAAGAATAACACCACAACTTAAATATCATAACATTGAATATTACTCAACCATAGTTCACTACTAACATTTAGACTTCACCCATGTCCTCAAGAACTAAACGAACTACTCACGAGACATCATATGGAACATGATCAGAGGTGATATGATGATGAATAACAATCTGAACATAAACCTTGGTTCAATGGTTTCACTCAATAGCATCAATAACAAGTAGAAATCAACACCGGGAGAGTTTCCCCTATCAAACAATCAAGATCAAACCCAAATTGCTACAGCGGTGACGATGTCCAGCGGTGGAGATGGGTGATGATGATGGTGATGGAGATGATGTCCAGCTCGATGGCGGTGACGATGGCGTCGATTTCCCCCTCGGGAGGGAATTTCCCGGCGGATTCCTGCCCGCCGGAGAGCTCTTTTCTCTCTGGTGTTCTCCGCCCCGCAGAGGCGGTAACCCTTCGTGAGGATCCCTCTGTGGCTTAGGTCTTCGGGACGAAGGGTTTCGCGAAGAAAAGGAGGCGAAAGGGGCTGTGGGGGCCCCACACCACATGGTGGCGCGGCCAGGCCATGGGCGCGCCGCCTATGGTGTGGGCCCACCTTGGGTCCTAGCTGGCTCCCCCTTGGCTTCCTTCGTCATCTGGAAAAATAGGATTTTTGGTAAAATTCCCTTCCTCGGTTGGTCTTCCGAAATATTGCATCCTGACGGTGCTTTTTCCAGCAGAATCCTGGCTCCGGTGTGCGATCTCCAAATAATCATGAAACATGCAAAATAGATGAAATAACATAAGTATTGTGTCCCAATATGAAATATATCAATGAATAACAGCAAATTATGATATAAAATAGTGATGCAAATTGGACGTATCAACTCCCCCAAGCTTAGACTTCGCTTGTCCCCAAGCGAAACTGAACTCAGTAAACATGACCACATGTTTATGGAGTGAAGAGTCGATAAATAAAATACGGACAAGAAGCATCATATTCATTCACACAAAACATTATAGTAAACAACTTCCTCATATAACTCAATCTTGAAACAAGTATAAGGTAATCACAAATAAAGGTGCATAAGAAATCATAATTGGTGATGGCAAACTTTGTTCTTGGTCAGAGAACAGTTAACAGATTATACTTTATCTATTGAGCAGCGCTCTCATATTAAAACTTATGGTAAACTTGCATACTCAATCATATTAATCATTGATGACTTTCAAAGCTATATTCATTCAGGTAAAACTTGTACTAAACAAGAAAGAGTAAAGACATGATGAAGCAAATCACAATATAATAGTTTGATCACAACAACTCAAATGCTTGCTTGAGATGGAGGGAAATAGGTTTACTGACTCAACATAAAGTAAAAGACAGGCCCTTCGCAGAGGGAAGCAGGGATTAAATCATGTGCTAGAGCTTTTTCAGTTTTGAAACCATATAAAGAGAATAAAAGTAAAGTTTTGAGAGGTGTTTGTTGTTGTCAACGACTGGTAGCGGGTACTCTAACCCCCTTGCCAAACAGACCTCCAAAGAGCGGCTCCCATGAAGGACGCTATTTCTACCAGCAAGGTAGATCATCCTTCTTCTCTTTTGTTTACACATGTACTTTAGTTTATTTAAGGATGACACTCCCCCAACCTTTGCTTACACAAGCCATGGCTAACCGAATCCTCGGGTGCCTTCCAACAATCTCATACCATGGAGGAGTGTCTATTGCAAAATTAAGTTGCTTACTGATGAATCAGGCAAAACATGTGAAGAGAATTATTAATGAAAGTTGATTAATTGGGGCTGGGAACCCCGTTGCCAGCTCTTATTGCAAAATTATAGGATAAGTGGATGAAGCCACTAGTCCATTAGTGGAGGCTGCCTAACAAGACTGAAAGATAAAACACCACATACTTCCTCATGAGCTATAAAACATTGACACAAATAAGAAGTAATAAATTTTGAATTGTTTAAAGGTAGCACATGAAGTATTTACTTGGAATGGCAGAAAATACCATGCAGTAGGTAGATATGGTGGACACAAATGGCATAGGTTTGGGTTCAGGTTTGGATGCACGAGAAGTATTCCCTCTCAGTACAGGTCTTTGGCTAGCAAGGTTAAATAGCAAGCATAAGAGTTGAAGGAAACAAACAAATATACATGTGATAGAAACAATCATGCATCTTACTTGTAAGCACAAACAGTTTTAACTTCAGAATACTAAGCTAAGAACTGATAAGAAAGATAATAACATCTTCTACATGTATTTCCTCTATTCTTCTTAAACTCAAAGTGTTGTTGCTATTGACCATTGCTAAGTTTGCCAAAACCAAATAGATTTACTTAATGCTCCCAAAGTGGTACCAATACTAAAATCAAGATCAATCATATAGTAGAAATTGCAAACTAAAATAAGGTGTGCAATATGTAAATGATAAGACTTCTCATTAATATTCCATAACGATAACTCACACCAAGGGATACATAGACAAACTAAAGGAGAGATACTTCCACACTGCAACCCATCTTATACGATAACTTCCCTACTCATGATATGACACTACTTGATAGTAAAAAGTAAAAGGTGGTGATAATGTGATACCGCGGCACTCCCCCAAGCTTGGAACAAACCAAGGGGATGCCAATACCGATGATGGATTACTCCTTTGGCGATGGTGGTGATGAATCCCTCATGCGCTTCTTACAGATCTCCTTCAGCTTCAGCTTCTCAGCTTGGCAAATCTGCACTAAGTCTCGAAGAGATTCATTGTTATCCGAAGTCGGTGATGGCGAACCTGTGACGGGCATCAAGTAATATCCCAGCATTCTACGGAGTCGGTAATTCTCCTCCCTGAGTATCTCCACTTCTCTTCTTAGAGCCCGGTATTGACCACAAAACTCATCGGTAGTCCGTAGAGCTTCTTCCAGCACAGGGAAAGAGTCGAGGCCAAGAGCAGGGGGTAAAGGTCCCTGCAAGTTATGAGAGAAAGAACGTCGAGTATCAACAGATCCCACCAAGACTTGCTTACTCCCAACAGCTTGTTGCTCTTGTTTTGACGACACCCTTTTCACTTCTTCCTTCGAAGGCCCTTTGCCCTTGTTGTCGGAGGCCATGGTGCTCCTAGATTGAAAATAGATCCTGGCAGAAACAGCTCGAAACAAAACACGTCGAGAAAACGATATACGGACCTCCAGGGGTCCGGGGGATTTTATAATAAAAATTTTCAGAACAAACGGAAAGTACCAGGTCGAACCAGTCGGAAAGGGGCGACGAGGCGGTGCCACCATAGGTCGGCGCGGCCAGGTGGGGCCGCGCCGGCCTGTGGTGGCACGCCCTCGTGCGTCTTTTCCACTCCGTTTCGATCTCGTAATTTTTCATATTTTCCAAAAACAGCAAAAATATTGTTCGGAAAGTAAATCGCGAACTTTTCATTACCAGTACTGTTACCTATTCAAAGTCGAGTTCTGGCGGACTGTCAATTTGTCCTTTGATGAAAGCCTCCGGTGTTTCCACTTGAATAATATCAACATCAACATTATAAGAATCACCCGAGATATAATGCTTGAGTCTTTGTCCATTCACCACTTGCGTAGCATTGCCTTGGAGAGAGCTAATTTTAATTGCTCCTGAACGATACACCTCCTCAACAACATATGGTCCTTCCCATTTCGAGAGTAATTTCCCTGCAAAGAATCTGAGACGAGACCGATACAATAGGACTTTATCCCCAATATTAAACTCTCTTTTGATGATCCTTCTATCATGCCATTTTTTAACTTTTTCTTTAAAGAGTTTAGCATTTTCATAAGCTTCACTTCTCCATTCATCTAGAGAACTTAATTGTAGCAACCTCTTATTACCGGCAAGTTTAGGATCTTTATTTAATTCTCTAACAGCCCAATAAGCTTTGTGTTCTAGTTCTAAAGGTAAATGACAAGCTTTTCCGTAAACCATTTTATAAGGTGACATTCCCATGGGGTTTTTATAAGCAGTTCTATAAGCCCATAGTGCTTCTTTCAATTTACTAGCCCAATTCTTTCTAGATTTATTAACGGTCTTCTGCAAGATAGATTTAATTTCTCTATTTGATAGTTCTACTTGACCACTACTTTGAGGGTGATAAGCGGAAGCAATTCTATGATTAATACCATACCTAGCAAGAGTCTTTCTAAAACCTCCATGAATAAAATGAGAACCTCCATCAGTCATAATATATCTAGGTACTCCAAATCTAGGAAAAATAATATCTAAAAGCATTTTTAAAGAGGTCTCACCGTCAGCACTTTTTGTAGGTATGGCTTCCACCCATTTAGTAACATAATCAACCAACAAGTATATGAGTGTTACCTTTTGAAGAGGGAAAAGGTCCCATGAAGTCAAATCCCCAACAATCAAACGGTTCAATAACAAGAGTATAATTCATAGGCATTTCATTGCGTCTGGAGATATTACCAACCCTTTGACATTCATCGCAAGATAAAATAAACTTCCTTGCATCTTTGAAGAGAGTTGGCCAATAAAAACCTGATTGTAGAACCTTTTGCGCGGTTCTATCTGATGTCCTCCATAAGCACTACCATGACATTTACTCAATATCTCTTGTTGTTCATATTCGGGAACACACCTTCGCAGAATACCATCCACTCCTTCTTTATATAAGTGTGGGTCATCCCAAAAATAATGCCTCAAGTCATAAAAGAATTTCCTCCTTTGCTGAGCTGAAAAGGTTGGAGGCAAGTACTTGGAAACAATAAAGTTAGCATAATCAGCATACCAAGGACTGTCTCGCGAGCTCACCTTTATTACAGCCAATTGTTCATTTGGAAAACTATCATTAACAGGAACAGGATCATAAGCAATATTTTCCAATCTAGACAAATTATCAGCAACAGGATTATCAGCACCTTTCCTATCTACAATATGTAAATCAAATTCTTGCAAAAGAAGTACCCATCTAATAAGTCTCGGCTTAGCATCTTTCTTTGTCATAAGGTATCTAATTGCAGCATGATCAGTATGAATCGTAACTTTTGAATCAACAATATAAGATCTAAATTTATCACAAGCAAAGACTACAGCTAACAATTCTTTTTCAGTAGTAGCATAATTTCTTTGAGCAACATCAAGAGTTTTACTAGCATAATGAATAACATTTAATTTTTTATCTACTCGCTGTCCAAGAACAGCGCCTACAGCAAAATCACTAGCATCACACATAATTTCAAATGGTAAATTCCAATCAGGAGGTTCAACTATAGGAGCAGTTGTTAAGGCTTTCTTTAGAGTTTCAAAAGCTTCCTTACAATCATCATCAAAAACAAAAGGTACATCTTTTTGAAGAAGATTAGTAAGAGGCTTTGAAATCTTGGAGAAATCTTTAATAAATCTCCTATAAAACCCAGCATGACCAAGAACACTACGAATACCTTTAACATCCCTGGGATAGGGCATCTTCTCAATGGCTTCAACTTTAGCTCTATCAACTTCAATACCTCTCTCGTAAATTTTATGTCCCAATACAATTCCTTCATTAACCATAAAGTGGCATTTCTCCCAATTAAGAACAAGGTTAGTTTCTTCACATCTCTGCAAAACTTTATCAAGGTTTCGCAAGCAACTATCAAAAGAATTCCCGTAGACGGAAAAATCATCCATGAATACTTCCACAATACTCTCACAAAAACCATGAAAAATAGCAGACATGCATCTTTGAAAAGTAGCAGGAGCATTACATAAACCAAAAGGCATACGCCTATAAGCATAAGTTCCATAGGGACAAGTAAAAGTGGTTTTCTCTTGATCTTTAGCTTTAAACAATTTGTGAAAACCCAGAATAACCATCAAGAAAGCAAAAATGAGTATTTTTAGACAATCTTTCTAGCATTTGATCAATAAATGGTAAAGGGTAATGATCTTTTTTAGTAACCTTATTAACTTTTCGATAATCAATGCACATTCTATACCCTACAACTACTCTTTGAGGTATGAGCTCATCATTATCATTAGGCACAACAGTTATTCCTCCTTTCTTAGGAACGCAATGCACAGGACTAACCCATCTACTATCAGCAATAGGATATATAATACCAGCTTCAAGAAGTCGTAATACCTCATTTCTTACCACATCCTTCATCTTGGGAATTAGACGACGCTGAGGTTCAACAACAGGCTTCGCATCATCTTCCATATTAATGGCGTGTTGGCAAATAGAGGGAGAAATCCCCTTCAAGTCATCAAGAGTATAGCCAATAGCACCTCGGTGTTTCTTCAATATTTGCAATAATCTTTCTTCTTCAAACTCTGTAAGCTTAGAACTAATAATAACAGGATATATTTTCTTATCATCAATATGAGCATATTTAAGATTATCAGGCAAAGGCTTTAAATCAAAAACAGGATCTTCCTTTGGTGGCGGTGTTGTACCCAAGTCTTCCACCGGTAAATCATGCTTGAGAATAGGTTGGCGAAGAAAAATCTCCTCAAGCTCATCTCTTTCTTTCCTAAAAACTTCACTCTCGCTATTCTCCAAATGTTGTTGCAAAGGATTATTAGGAACAAGAACAATAGATGCACACTGCTCCATTTTAAAATCATTACTAGGCAAATCAGCTTTATAAGGAGTTTTGGTAAATTTAGAGAAGTTAAACTCATAAGATTCACCAGCAAATTTAGTCAAAATTTTCTCTTTCTTGCAATCTATAATAGCTCCACAAGTATTTAGAAAAGGTCTACCAAAAATGATAGGACAATAATCACTAGCAGCAGAACCAAGTACCAAAAAGTCAGCAGGATATTTAATCTTACCACATAGAACTTCCACATCTCGAACAATACCAATTGGAGAAATAGTTTCTCTATTAGCCAGCTGAATAACCACATCAATATCTTCAAGTTCACAAGAATCAATTTCGTGCATAATCTCCGTGTAAAGCTCATAAGGAATAGCACTAACACTTGCACCAATATCACATAAACCATAATAGCAATGATCACCAATTCTAACAGATAGCATAGGAACACTAGCTTGTTTGGGTTTATTAGGATGTGAAACAATATTAGAAGCATCTTCACAGAAAATAATATGACCATCCTCCACATTTTCAGTCACAAGATCTTTAACTATTGCAACAGCAGGTTCAACTTTTATTTGTTCTTCGGGTTCTATAGGTTTCTTTTCACTTTTATGAACCGCACTATTTATAACAGAGTACTCCTTCATTTTAGCAGGGAAAGGAGTTTTTTCAATATAAGCTTCAGGAATAACATGATCAGCAGTTTCAACTACAACACATTTATTAATAGATGAATCAATTTTATCTTTATACGGTTCATGATACTTGTCAAAATTCTTCTTAGGCAATTCATAATGAGAGGCAAAAGCTTTATAAAGATTTGCAGCAACTTGAGAATCAAGACCATATGTAGCACTCATATTACGAAATTTATCAGTATCCATAAAAGCTTCAATGCATTTATAATCATAAATTATACCTGATTCTCTATCCTTGTCGTTCTCCCAACCTTCAGTATTTTCTTGGATCCGATCAAGAAGGTCCCTTTTAAACTCTTCTTTGTTGCGTGTAAATGATCCAGAACAAGAAGTATCCAACAAGGTCTTGTCTTGAAAAGAAAGTCTTGCATAGAAATTATCAATAATAACATTACCAGGAAGCTCATGAATGGGGCATTTGAGCATTAAAGACTTCAATCTCCCCCAAGCTTGGGCAATACTCTCTCCATCATGAGGCCAGAAATTATATATGCGGTTCCGATCTTTGTGAATTTCACTTGGAGGATAAAATTTGGAATAAAATAAAGGCACAATGTCCTCCCAATCAAGAGAATCACCATTCTTCAACAATTTATACCAATGCGCCGCTTTACCAGACAGCGATATAGAGAATAGTTTCTTCCTAACTTCATTCATAGCAATACCTGCACATTTGAATAACCCGCATAATTCATGCAAAAACAATAAATGATCACCAGGATGGACAGTTCCATCCCCTTCATAGCGGTTATCCATAACATGTTCAATAATTTTCGTAGGTATTTTATATGGTATTACTTCCTCACCTGGCGCCTCATCCCTACCGTTGCAGTAGTAGTAGATTTCCCAAATAGAAATTGAAGAGAAGATCTCTCCATAATGACTTATAGCAGCGGCAGAAATAAAATCAGCACAAACAGTAAAGGTTTTCCTTACCAATTCCACTTACCAATAGCGCTTCACTCCCCGGCAAAGAAAATAGTCTTGATGACCCACAAGTATAGGGGGTGTATCGTAGTATCTTCGATAAGTAAGAATGTCGATCCCAACGAGGAGCAGAAGGTGTTGACAAGCAGTTTCGATGAAGGATTCACTGTAAATGCTCACAGACAAGTATTCAGGGGGTTTTGATGTAACAGATGAATAAAGTACGAGTAAGTAAAATGCGAGAGAAATAATTGCAGCGAGTGGCCCAATCCTTTTTAGCACAAAGGACAAGCCGGTTTGTTTACTTATAATGACCAAACGTTCTTGAGGACACACGGGGATTTTAGTCTAGTGCTTTCGCTTCATACACTGATTAATCTTCATTGTTTTGATAAGTGTTGTGTGGGTGAACCTATGCTAATGTACCGCCCTTCCTAGGACTAATACATACTTGTGATTATACCCCTTGCAAGCATCCGCAACTACAAGAAAGTAATTAAGATAAATCTAACCACAAGCCTTAAACTCTGAGATCCTGCGATCCCTCCTGCATCGATATACCAACGGGGGTTTAGGTTTCTGTCACTCCGGCAACCCCGCAATTGGCAAACGAGTACAAGATGCATTCCCCTAGGCCCATAAATGGTGAAGTGTCGTGTAGTCGACGTTCACACGACACCACTAGAAGAATAACACCACAACTTAAATATCATAACATTGAATATTACTCAACCATAGTTCACTACTAACATTTAGACTTCACCCATGTCCTCAAGAACTAAACGAACTACTCACGAGACATCATATGGAACATGATCAGAGGTGATATGATGATGAATAACAATCTGAACATAAACCTTGGTTCAATGGTTTCACTCAATAGCATCAATAACAAGTAGAAATCAACCGGGAGAGTTTCCCCTATCAAACAATCAAGATCAAACCCAAATTGCTACAGCGGTGACGATGTCCAGCGGTGGAGATGGCGGTGATGATGGTGGAGATGATGATGATGGTGATGGAGATGATGTCCAGCTCGATGGCGGTGACGATGGCGTCGATTTCCCCCTCCGGGAGGGAATTTCCCCGGCGGATTCCTGCCCGCCGGAGAGCTCTTTTCTCTCTGGTGTTCTCCGCCCCGCAGAGGCGGCTGTAACCCTTCGTGAGGATTCCTCTGTGGCTTAGGTCTTCGGGACGAAGGGTTTCGCGAAGAAAAGGAGGCGAAAGGGGCTGTGGGGGCCCCACACCACATGGTGGCGCGGCCAGGCCATGGGGCGCCGCCTATGGTGTGGGCCCACCTTGGGTCCAGCTGGCTCCCCCTTCTTCCTTCGTCATCTGGAAAAATAGGATTTTTGGTAAAATTCCTTCCTCGGTTGATCTTCCGAAATATTACATCCTGACGGTGCTTTTTCCAGCAGAATCCTGGCTCCGGTGTGCGATCTCCAAATAATCATGAAACATGCAAAATAGATGAAATAACATAAGTATTGTGTCCCAATATGAAATATATCAATGAATAACAGCAAATTATGATATAGAATAGTGATGCAAATTGGACGTATCAACTCCCCCCAAGCTTAGACTTCGCTTGTCCCCAAGCGAAACTGAACTCAGTAAACAGACCACATGTTTATGGAGTGAAGAGTCGATAAATAAAATACGGACAAGAAGCATCATATTCATTCACACAAGACATTATAGTAAACAACTTCCTCATATAACTCAATCTTGAAACAAGTATAAGGTAATCACAAATAAAGGTGCATAAGAAATCATAATTGGTGATGGCAAACTTTGTTCTTGGTCAGAGAACAGTTAACAGATTATACTTATCTATTGAGCAGCGCTCTCATATTAAAACTTATGGTAAACTTGCATACTCAATCATATTAATCATTGATGACTTTCAAAGCTATATTCATTCAGGTAAAACTTGTACTAAACAAGAAAGAGTAAAGACATGATGAAGCAAATCACAATATAATAGTTTGATCACAACAACTCAAATGCTTGCTTGAGATGGAGGGAAATAGGTTTACTGACTCAACATAAAGTAAAAGACAGGCCCTTCGCAGAGGGAAGCAGGGATTAAATCATGTGCTAGAGCTTTTTCAGTTTTGAAATCATATAAAGAGAATAAAAGTAAAGTTTTGAGAGGTGTTTGTTGTTGTCAACGACTGGTAGCGGGTACTCTAACCCCCTTGCCAAACAGACCTCCAAAGAGCGGCTCCCATGAAGGACGCTATTTCTACCAGCAAGGTAGATCATCCTTCTTCTCTTTGTTTACACATGTACTTTAGTTTATTTAAGGATGACACTCCCCCAACCTTTGCTTACACAAGCCATGGCTAACCGAATCCTCGGGTGCCTTCCAACAATCTCATACCATGGAGGAGTGTCTATTGCAAAATTAAGTTGCTTACTGATGAATCAGGGCAAAACATGTGAAGAGAATTATTAATGAAAGTTGATTAATTGGGGCTGGGAACCCCGTTGCCAGCTCTTATTGCAAAATTATAGGATAAGTGGATGAAGCCACTAGTCCATTAGTGGAGGCTGCCTAACAAGACTGAAAGATAAAACACCACATACTTCCTCATGAGCTATAAAACATTGACACAAATAAGAAGTAATAAATTTTGAATTGTTTAAAGGTAGCACATGAAGTATTTACTTGGAATGGCAGAAAATACCATGCAGTAGGTAGATATGGTGGACACAAATGGCATAGGTTTGGGTTCAGGTTTGGATGCACGAGAAGTATTCCCTCTCAGTACAGGTCTTTGGCTAGCAAGGTTAAATAGCAAGCATAAGAGTTGAAGGAAACAAACAAATATACATGTGATAGAAACAATCATGCATCTTACTTGTAAGCACAAACAGTTTTAACTTCAGAATACTAAGCTAAGAACTGATAAGAAAGATAATAACATCTTCTACATGTATTTCCTCTATTCTTCTTAAACTCAAAGTGTTGTTGCTATTGACCATTGCTAAGTTTGCCAAAACCAAATAGATTTACTTAATGCTCCCAAAGTGGTACCAATACTAAAATCAAGATCAATCATATAGTAGAAATTGCAAACTAAAATAAGGTGTGCAATATGTAAATGATAAGACTTCTCATTAATATTCCATAACGATAACTCACACCAAGGGATACATAGACAAACTAAAGGAGAGATACTTCCACACTGCAACCCATCTTATACGATAACTTCCCTACTCATGATATGACACTACTTGATAGTAAAAAGTAAAAGGTAGTGATAATGTGATACCGCGGCACTCCCCCAAGCTTGGAACAAACCAAGGGGATGCCAATACCGATGATGGATTACTCCTTTGGCGATGGTGGTGATGAATCCCTCATGCGCTTCTTACAGATCTCCTTCAGCTTCAGCTTCTCAGCTTGGCAAATCTGCACTAAGTCTCGAAGAGATTCATTGTTATCTGAAGTCGGCGATGGCGGTGACGGGCATCAAGTAATATCCAGCATTCTACGGAGTCGGTAATTCTCCTCCTGAGTATCTCCACTTCTCTTCTTAGAGCCCGGTATTGACCACAAAACTCATCGGTAGTCCGTAGAGCTTCTTCCAGCACAGGGAAAGAGTCGAGGCCAAGAGCAGGGGTAAGGGTCCCTGCAAGTTATGAGAGAAAGAACGTCGAGTGTCAACAGATCCCACCAAGATTTGCTTACTCCCAACAGCTTGTTGCTCTTGTTTTGACGACACCCTTTTCACTTCTTCCTTCGAAGGCCCTTTGCCCTTGTTGTCGGAGGCCATGGTGCTCCTAGATTGAAAATAGATCCTGGCAGAAACAGCTTGAAACAAAACACGTCGAGAAAACGATATACGGACCTCCAGGGGTCCGGGGATATAATAAAATTTTTCAGAACAAACGGAAAGTACCAGGTCGAACCAGAGTCGGAAAGGGGCGAGGCGGTGCCACCATAGGTCGGCGCGGCCAGGGGGGCCGCGCCGGCCTGTGGTGGCACGCCCTCGTGCGTCTTTTCCACTCCGTTTCGATCTCGTAATTTTTCATATTTTCAAAAACAGCAAAAATATTGTTCGGAAAGTAAATCGCGAACTTTTCATTACCAGTACTGTTACCTAGTCGAGTTCTGGCGGACTGTCAATTTGTCCTTTGATGAAAGCCTCCGGTGTTTCCACTTGAATAATATCAACATCAACATTATAAGAATCACCTGAGATATAATGCTTGAGTCTTTGTCCATTCACCACTTGCGTAGCATTGCCTTGGAGAGAGCTAATTTTAATTGCTCCTGAACGATACACCTCCTCAACAACATATGGTCCTTCCCATTTCGAGAGTAATTTCCCTGCAAAGAATCTGAGACGAGACCGATACAATAGGACTTTATCCCCAATATTAAACTCTCTTTTGATGATCCTTCTATCATGCCATTTTTTAACTTTTTCTTTAAAGAGTTTAGCATTTTCATAAGCTTCACTTCTCCATTCATCTAGAGAACTTAATTGTAGCAACCTCTTATTACCGGCAAGTTTAGGATCTTTATTTAATTCTCTAACAGCCCAATAAGCTTTGTGTTCTAGTTCTAAAGGTAAATGACAAGCTTTTCCGTAAACCATTTTATAAGGTGACATTCCCATGGGGTTTTTATAAGCAGTTCTATAAGCCCATAGTGCTTCTTTCAATTTACTAGCCCAATTCTTTCTAGATTTATTAACGGTCTTCCCAAGATAGATTTAATTTCTCTATTTGATAGTTCTACTTGACCACTACTTTGAGGGTGATAAGCGGAAGCAATTCTATGATTAATACCATACCTAGCAAGAGTCTTTCTAAAACCTCCATGAATAAAATGAGAACCTCCATCAGTCATAATATATCTAGGTACTCCAAATCTAGGAAAAATAATATCTAAAAGCATTTTTAAAGAGGTCTCACCATCAGCACTTTTTGTAGGTATGGCTTCCACCCATTTAGTAACATAATCAACAACAACAAGTATATGAGTGTTACCTTTTGAAGAGGGAAAAGGTCCCATGAAGTCAAATCCCCAACAATCAAACGGTTCAATAACAAGAGTATAATTCATAGGCATTTCATTGCGTCTGGAGATATTACCAACCCTTTGACATTCATCGCAAGATAAAATAAACTTCCTTGCATCTTTGAAGAGAGTTGGCCAATAAAAACCTGATTGTAGAACCTTTTTGTGCGGTTCTATCTCCGCATGATGTCCTCCATAAGCACTACCATGACATTTACTCAATATCTCTTGTTGTTCATATTCGGGAACACACCTTCGCAGAATACCATCCACTCCTTCTTTATATAAGTGTGGGTCATCCCAAAAATAATGCCTCAAGTCATAAAAGAATTTCCTCCTCTGCTGAGCTGAAAAGGTTGGAGGCAAGTACTTGGAAACAATAAAGTTAGCATAATCAGCATACCAAGGACTGTCTCGTGAGCTCACCTTTATTACAGCCAATTGTTCATTTGGAAAACTATCATTAACAGGAACAGGATCATAAGCAATATTTTCCAATCTAGACAAATTATGCAACAGGATTATCAGCACCTTTCCTATCTACAATATGTAAATCAAATTCTTGCAAAAGAAGTACCCATCTAATAAGTCTCGGCTTAGCATCTTTCTTTGTCATAAGGTATCTAATTGCAGCATGATCAGTATGAATCGTAACTTTTGAATCAACAATATAAGATCTAAATTTATCACAAGCAAAGACTACAGCTAACAATTCTTTTTCAGTAGTAGCATAATTTCTTTGAGCAGCATCAAGAGTTTTACTAGCATAATGAATAACATTTAATTTTTTATCTACTCGCTGTCCAAGAACACCACAGCAAAATCACTAGCATCACACATAATTTCAAATGGTAAATTCCAATCAGGAGGTTCAACTATAGGAGCAGTTGTTAAGGCTTTCTTTAGAGTTTCAAAAGCTTCCTTACAATCATCATCAAAAACAAAAGGTACATCTTTTTGAAGAAGATTAGTAAGAGGCTTTGAAATCTTGGAGAAATCTTTAATAAATCTCCTATAAAAACATGACCAAGAACACTACGAATACCTTTAACATCCCTCGGATAGGGCATCTTCTCAATGGCTTCAACTTTAGCTCTATCAACTTCAATACCTCTCTCGGAAATTTTATGTCCCAATACAATTCCTTCATTAACCATAAAGTGGCATTTCTCCCAATTAAGAACAAGGTTAGTTTCTTCACATCTCTGCAAAACTTTATCAAGGTTTCGCAAGCAACTATCAAAAGAATTCCCATAGACGGAAAAATCATCCATGAATACTTCCACAATACTCTCACAAAACCATGAAAAATAGCAGACATGCATCTTTGAAAAGTAGCAGGAGCATTACATAAACCAAAAGGCATACGCCTATAAGCATAAGTTCCATAGGACAAGTAAAAGTGGTTTTCTCTTGATCTTTAGCTTTAACAACAATTTGTGAAAACCCAGAATAACCATCAAGAAAGCAAAAATGAGTATTTTTAGACAATCTTTCTAGCATTTGATCAATAAATGGTAAAGGGTAATGATCTTTTTTAGTAACCTTATTAACTTTTCGATAATCAATGCACATTCTATACCCTACAACTACTCTTTGAGGTATGAGCTCATCATTATCATTAGGCACAACAGTTATTCCTCCTTTCTTAGGAACGCAATGCACAGGACTAACCCATCTACTATCAGCAATAGGATATATAATACCAGCTTCAAGAAGTCGTAATACCTCATTTCTTACCACATCCTTCATCTTGGGAATTAGACGACGCTGAGGTTCAACAACAGGCTTCGCATCATCTTCCATATTAATGGCGTGTTGGCAAATAGAGGGAGAAATCCCCTTCAAGTCATCAAGAGTATAGCCAATAGCACCTCGGTGTTTCTTCAATATTTGCAATAATCTTTCTTCTTCAAACTCTGTAAGCTTAGAACTAATAATAACAGGATATATTTTCTTATCATCAATATGAGCATATTTAAGATTATCGGGCAAAGGCTTTAAATCAAAAACAGGATCTTCCTTTGGTGGCGGTGTTGTACCCAAGTCTTCCACCGGTAAATCATGCTTGAGAATAGGTTGGCGAAGAAAAATCTCCTCAAGCTCATCTCTTTCTTTCCTAAAAACTTCACTCTCGCTATTCTCCAAATGTTGTTGCAAAGGATTATTAGGAACAAGAACAATAGATGCACACTGCTCCATTTTAAAATCATTACTAGGCAAATCAGCTTTATAAGGAGTTTTGGTAAATTTAGAGAAGTTAAACTCATAAGATTCACCAGCAAATTTAGTCAAAATTTTCTCCTTCTTGCAATCTATAATAGCTCCACAAGTATTTAGAAAAGGTCTACCAAAAATGATAGGACAATAATCACTAGCAGCAGAACCAAGTACCAAAAAGTCAGCAGGATATTTAATCTTACCACATAGAACTTCCACATCTCGAACAATACCAATTGGAGAAATAGTTTCTCTATTAGCCAGCTGAATAACCACATCAATATCTTCAAGTTCACAAGAATCAATTTCGTGCATAATCTCCGTGTAAAGCTCATAAGGAATAGCACTAACACTTGCACCAATATCACATAAACCATAATAGCAATGATCACCAATTCTAACAGATAGCATAGGAACACTAGCTTGTTTGGGTTTATTAGGATGTGAAACAATATTAGAAGCATCTTCACAGAAAATAATATGACCATCCTCCACATTTTCAGTCACAAGATCTTTAACTATTGCAACAGCAGGTTCAACTTTTATTTGTTCTTCAGGTTCTATAGGTTTCTTTTCACTTTTATGAACCGCACTATTTATAACAGAGTACTCCTTCATTTTAGCAGGGAAAGGAGTTTTTCAATATAAGCTTCAGGAATAACATGATCAGCAGTTTCAACTACAACACATTTATTAATAGATGAATCAATTTTATCTTTATACGGTTCATGATACTTGTCAAAATTCTTCTTAGGCAATTCATAATGAGAGGCAAAAGCTTTATAAAGATTTGCAACAACTTGAGAATCAAGACCATATGTAGCACTCATATTACGAAATTTATCAGTATCCATAAAAGCTTCAATGCATTTATAATCATAAATTATACCTGATTCTCTATCCTTGTCGTTCTCCCAACCTTCAGTATTTTCTTGGATCCGATCAAGAAGGTCCCTTTTAAACTCTTCTTTGTTGCGTGTAAATGATCTAGAACAAGAAGTATCCAGCAAGGTCTTGTCTTGAAAAGAAAGTCTTGCATAGAAATTATCAATAATAACATTACCAGGAAGCTCATGAATGGGGCATTTGAGCATTAAAGACTTCAATCTCCCCAAGCTTGGGCAATACTCTCTCCATCATGAGGCCAGAAATTATATATGCGGTTCCGATCTTTGTGAATTTCACTTGGAGGATAAAATTTGGAATAAAATAAAGGCACAATGTCCTCCCAATCAAGAGAATCACCATTCTTCAGCAATTTATACCAATGCGCCGCTTTACCAGACAGCGATATAGAGAATAGTTTCTTCCTAACTTCATTCATAGCAATACCACATTTGAATAACCCGCATAATTCATGCAAAAACAGTAAATGATCACCAGGATGGACAGTTCCATCCCCTTCATGATTATCCATAACATGTTCAATAATTTTCGTGGTATTTTATATGGTTACTTCCTCACTGGCGCCTCATCCACTACCGTTGCGGTAGTAGTAGATTTCCCAAATAGAAATTGAAGAGAAGATCTCTCCATAATGACTTATAGCAGCAGGCAGAAATAAAATCAGCACAAACAGTAAAGGTTTTCCTTACCAATTCCACTTACCAATAGCGCTTCACTCCCCGGCAACGGCGCCAGAAAATAGTCTTGATGACCCACAAATATAGGGGGTGTATCGTAGTATCTTCGATAAGTAAGAATGTCGATCCCAACGAGGAGCAGAAGGTGTTGACAAGCGGTTTCGATGAAGGATTCACTGTAAATGCTCACAGACAAGTATTCAGGGGGTTTTGATGTAACAGATGAATAAAGTACGAGTAAGTAAAATGCGAGAGAAATAATTGCAGCGAGTGGCCCAATCCTTTTTAGCACAAAGGACAAGCCGGTTTGTTTACTTATAATGACCAAACGTTCTTGAGGACACACAGGATTTTAGTCTAGTGCTTTCGCTACATACGGTGATTAATCTTCATTGTTTTGATAAGTGTTGTGTGGGTGAACCATGCTAATGTACCGCCCTTCCTAGGACTAATACATACTTGTGATTATACCCCTTGCAAGCATCCGCAACTACAAGAAAGTAATTAAGATAAATCTAACCACAGCCTTAAACTCTGAGATCCTGCGATCCCTCCTGCATCGATATACCAACGGGGGTTTAGGTTTCGTCACTCCGGCAACCCCGCAATTGGCAAACGAGTACAAGATGCATTCCCTAGGCCCATAAATGGTGAAGTGTCGTGTAGTCGACGTTCACACGACACCAGGAAGACTCTTTTCTCTGGTGTTCTCCGCCCCGCAGAGGCGGCTGTAACCCTTCGTGAGGATTCCTGTGGCTTAGGTCTTCGGGACGAAGGGTTTCGCGAAGAAAAGGAGGCGAAAGGGGCTGTGGGGCCCCACACCACATGGTGGCGCGGCCAGGCCATGGGCCGCGCCGCCCTATGGTGTGGGCCCACCTTGGGTCCAGCTGGCTCCCCCTTCCTTCGTCATCTGAAAAATAGGATTTTGGTAAAATTCCTTCCAGGTTGATCTTCCGAAATATTGCATCCCGACGGTGCTTTTTCCAGCAGAATCCTGGCTCCGGTGCGCGATCTCCAAATAATCATGAAACATGCAAAATAGATGAAATAACATAAGTATTGTGTCCCAATATGAAATATATCAATGAATAACAGCAAATTATGATATAAAATAGTGATGCAAATTGGACGTATCATAGGGGTTATGCCGAGGCTGCCTCCATTGTTGAGAAATGATGTGAATTGAGGTGAATTGTACGGCCAAGCCCTGTGCAGTTCCCAGGTTGACAGTTGGTCTTCACTGGGAGGCCAAGCTCATGGGGAGAGGTGCTCATACTAGGGTTTGTAAGTGAAAGGTTATGGTTGATGATCCGCGTACTGAGTTACGATTATTCAGGGTTATCCCTGACGGATGTAATCAAATGTTGTGGCACAAGTGTGCAACCTCTGCAGAGTGTAAACCTATTCGAATAGCCGTGTCCACGGTTACGGACGATTGGAAAGGCCATACAGTTTCCGATGTTAGATATTTCTTGAAAATGTTGATGAAATGAATGGTGACTTGACTTGAATCAACTGAGTTGTGGGAATGACACTAATGTTCCCACTTGAGTTAGTTAGCACATGAAGAGTCTTTTATCAAATACTTGTGAACTAAAATTGGCTTTATGCAAAATAAACTAGAGCTTAGCACCCCCTTACTAGAATTGATAGTACTTATATTAGTATTAGTTTGCGAGTACTTAAAAGTACTCACGGCTGTGTCCCTGGCTATTCAAATGGCTAGACTATGAAGAGGAGCAGAACTACCAGGAGGACGGACAGCAAGACGCCTACGACAACTAGGGAATCTTCTGACGTCAGACGTTGGCCTGTGGATTAGATAGTCCACTTCCGTTACGCTTCCGCCATGTAATATGTTCGTTGATCAGTAGATCAACTATTTGTGTAATATTGGATCATGTGATCTATTTGTAAGACGACTATGGTATGTAATGAATGATGACTTATGATATTCAACTGTTATGTCTCGCAACAACAATATTCCTGGGATTGCGATGTATGGCATAATAGGCATCTGGACTTAAAAATTCGGGTGTTGACAAGTTGGTATCAGAGCCATTGTTTGACCTTAGGAGACCCTAGTTAGAATGGACGTCTGAAAAACTTAGTTTCAAAACCAATGAAGTGAATATTTATGAAAACCTATTCTCACTCTTATCCTTGAGATCTTTTTCAAAATGAGAAATTCATGCTCTACTTTTTCCTTGTAGAACTACATAAAACTTTACACACTTGACCACTTCTTTAACTTACTCATCCTAATTGCTCCCAGATGGAGTACAACTGTGAGTCCTATCAGCTTGGCCACGGAGGAAACCTGATGTTCGAGAAGGATTTGAAGCAACTAGTGGAATATTTAGGACGCCCGTATCCCGAGTTCTTCGGAATACCCCTCAACCATCATCGGGAGGACCACCTCGGTGGGAAGTTACTGCAGATCTGAGAGGAAAGCTTGGAGCCCCAATATGGGAAACCATATGGTTTTCTGTAACGGGAAACACTTGGAAGGAAGGACTAGTCAGAGCTATGCAAGAAGCAATTGCCCGTCTGTGTGGACAAAATGAGAACAAGATCAAGAACACTCGCTTCATCTACTACCCAAGACATGACCCCATGGGAAGACCGATGACCATGCCCCCGCACACGGAGATGAACCACTATGTAGCACACCTGGACTTCATGCTGTACAAGACCCGCAAGGAGTTGGACAACGCCCTCGCGTTCGCCAAGCACATTACCCGTGAAGACGAAGAATCCCCCCCTGAAGAGTAGTTTCATTAAAGCACTTGAGTAGGTGTGAGTTGTATCAGGATCCCCTTGTATCGTAGAGCGAATGAATGGTTCTTCAAACCAACGGTGTGTTAGAATTGTAATGTGTGATGTTTGGTATGAATGAAAAAGTGTTGTTGGCTTTTACCCCCTCAACACTACTCAAGTTTTCAAGTTTTGAACTTTTTGAACTTTAAATCAAACAAACCATAGAAATTTCCCTCTTATCTTATCATCTACTCCGATGTTCAGATGGCCCCACCAACCCGCAGCGCCAACCAAGACGCCATGATGCAGATGCTAGAGATGATGATGGCGGACCGCGAAGCCGAGAGAGCTGAACGCCAATCCAACATTGCCGCACTGCAGTAGATCGCTCAGAACAACCACGGCCATGGAAACCACGACCACCCTGGGTCGAAGCTAAAGAACTTTCAGAACACCAACCCACCTATTTTCAGCAAGACCGAAGAGCCCCTCGATGCAGATGACTGGCTCCAGACCATGGAGAACAACCTGGAAGTTGCGGGAGTAGAAGCCGCAGAGAAAGTACTGTTCGCCACCCACTACCTGTCAGGACCTGCACGAGCCTGGTGGACAAGCGCCCGCGCAATGAATGCGGGACAGATGATGACCTGGGAGACTTCAAGCTGAAGTTTAGCAAATACCATGTGCCCCAAGGACTGATCAAGAAGATGAGAGACGAGTTCCGCGAACTCAAACAAGGAAGGATGTCCGTGGTAGAATACCGCGACAGATTCCTCACTCTGTCAAGGTACGCCCCGGATGAGACCGACACCAACGAGAAGCGGAAAGAGAGATTTCTGAATGGACTGCATGACGAGATGCAAACTGTACTAGTCAACATTCCTTTTGCTGACCTAGAAGCCCTGGCGGATTCCGCCATCCAGATGGAAGGGAAGCTGCACCAAGCCAACGAGAACCGCAAACGCCGGATGATGAACCAGAATGGGTCCAGCAATGCCCAGAAGTACCGCAACAACTCATCTGGAGGATTTGCCCCAAGAAACAACAGGCCACCTGCCCAGACTTACCGCCCAAACTACACCAATAATCATGGAGGACCCCCGAAGCCCGGAGGCAACAACAACAACAATCACACCAGCAACAACAACAACAACAACAACAACAACGGGACAACAACAACAACAACAACAACAACACTGGCCCTAGGACCGGAAGCAACGCCATCCCCGTCGCCACAAGGACAAGGCCACCATCACTTGTTATGAGTGTGGAGTGGTTGGGCATTACTCCAACGAGTGCCCCAAGAGGTTAGCCAAGATTGCCTCCAACACCGCTGCACCTGCTCAGAACCAGCGCCGCTTTGCCGCAAGAAGGAACCAGAACAACAACAACGGCCGCCTCTACAACATGACTGCAACAGAAGCCCAAGAAGCACCTCAGGCCATGCCAAGTATGTTTTCCTGTTAAATCATATCGCCCAATCTCTCTTAGGAACCTAACTTTTCTTAAAATCTCGGGACGAGATTTGTTTAAGGGGAAGGGTTTGTAACATCCCAAATTTTAAAACAAAGAGAAAATGAATTTCCTTTTTCCAAAAATGAGAACCAACAAAAACTTTTCTTACATAGGGTGCTATGCATAGTACTCCTCCATAACCCTTGTGTTTTTGCCATGATTGTTTGTTTATTACTTTGAACACATTTCCAAAACCCTAAACCCTAACCTCCTCAAATCCAAGTGGATCTATTTTGAGAAACCAAAATAAAAGAAAAAGACATATGTGGGCATATAGCCCTAATATGTGAATCTTGAACCCTACCTTTCTTACTTTGATAAATGGTGGTGAACCATGGTAAACCCCACTAAACCCTAAACCTCATCCCTCTTGTCACCAACCTTTGAAAAACAAAATAAAAAGAAATGATCTTAATTAAGAAAAAGGCATATGCAAGCCTATGGCTACTTTTTGCAAATGCTAAACTTTGCTTTGTCTACCTTGGTAGATGGTTTGGAAATACCTCAACAAACCTGAATTAAGGCTTACCACTCAAATCTTGGTGAAACCAAAAAGAAAACAAAAATCAAATAAAGCATATGCATAGAGGCATATGTGGCACTTAGCCAAAATATCAAATCTTGACCTAGGCACCCACATCGCCCCAAAATGGTTTGAACCCTTTACCCAACTCAATCTAACACAAAGTAAACCTCACACATGCCAAAGAAAAGCAAAGGAAAAGAAAAGAATAAAAAGTAGAAAATCACAAAACCCTCACATATGGTTTATGCCATTTTCCAAATCTTTGACCTAGACCAATTTGGCCTTCACCATTAGTTGTATTATGTTACTAAACACTTATTACAACTTTTGGAATCAAAGAAACACAAATCAAATCTTTTTCAAACTCAAATTGGGATCACATATGATAATGGTCAAATCTGCCATTTATATTCTGGTCACCACTTTGAGCCCCTCTATCTCAAGTTTTTAAAACTAAACTTTCCCAATTCTTTGCACCTCATCCAAGAGCACATGACCATGTCAAATTCCTCTTGGATCAAAAACTATGCTCATCCAAAGTTGGAACTTTTTATCAAATGCAACAATCTCACACATTGCAATTTTGCAATTCTTTTATTTTTTAAAATTCCACCACCACTTGTATTTGTCTCTGGTCATTTGCAACTTATCCAAATGCACCATTTTCAAATTTTGGAACCCCTTGAACCAAACCCAATTTAGCAAAATTTGCAAATTTCCAAATAGGCATAAATTCAAACACTATTCTAAATAGTGTTTTGGCCCAACCTAGTGCACCACCTTGCTCCTACATGTTCCCTTGTCCCCTCTCTCCTATTCCAAGCACAACAACCCTAGAGGAGGCCAACACATGCATAGACCAAACCATGCCATGTCAACCCTAGACATGCCCACCAAGATCCTCCTCTATCTAGCCCTGGCCACCTTGCCTTTGATCCCCACTTGCTTGCACATGCTAGCAACCATGGCCAGGAGCCAGCCACCACAAGCGCACGCGTCGCGCCCCGGAGCTGCCCGCATAGAGACGTCGTGCGGCGCGCAGACGCGCGAGCACACCGTCGCCTGCAGCTCGACGCCTCCGCCGAACCCCTCGGCGCACGTTGAGCTTCGCGCCGCGACACAAAGCCGCGGACCCCCGTGCTCTCCAAGCACCATCGCCGTCGACCACCTCGCCGATCTCCCGCAACCTGCCGCCGGACATCGGCGCCGCCCTCGCTCACCAGGCCGTCCCCCACCTAGCTAGCAAGCGCTAGCCTCGTGCATCGCCTACCTCGCCCTGCCCTCGCCTACCCTCTCCATCGCCGGAATCGCCGCGCCCGGCCCCGCGCTCGCCGCACCCACGGTCACCTCACGCCCCTATAAAGGAGAACCCCCGCGCCTCCAATCCTCACTCCCTCGCCTCCTCTCATCCCCTTAAGCCTGCTCGAGCTCAGCCACCTCCCAATTTCAACCGTAGAGCGCCAATTGATCGCCGGAGTCCGCGGAGCGGAGAGGCAGAAGAAGTCGTCGGAGTCGTCTACCCCAGGCGGCGCCGCGACCACCATTGGCTTCCTCATCCTCGACAACGTCGACTTTGCACCTCGCCAACCCCTCGCCGGGTCCCTGGCCGCGGGCCCTACCTCCGCCGCGGCAGCAACCCTCTCCGTCGACGACGGCAATAAGCTCCACCGCTCGATCAGCTTCTAATCGCACGGCTCGAGTAAAAGGTACCGTTTCGGTGAATTCAGTCAACGACACGTGGTCCCCTTTGTCAGGTTCCGCAGCGCTAGTGGGCGACCCAATCCTTCTTTGCACAGCCCATCTCTTTCCCGCCTAAGCCCATATTTCAAAGGGATTTCTATTTTCGTGCCCTCAGGTCCTTAGTTGTACTCAGTTTTCCCCAGCTCCTTAGTTTTCCTCGTTTCTCCAAGCCCTTGTTTGAAACCCGCAGAAGCAGCTCAGACGGCGAGGATTCCCGTTTAGTTGACCGTTATGTCACGTGTGGGGCCGCATCGTGTGGGGCCGGTAGAAAGGGACCGCGTGGGATAGGACGAGACCGCGTTTGGTTGCGCACGTGAGCAGGAGCTGGGTTCTGTCTCTCGGCCCCAAATTGGCATTATTAAGAACACCTTTTCCCCTCTTTCTCTCTGTCCTTTTCACCAAATTAGTATCAAATCTAGAGAAGCTTGCATTTCTGTCTTTCTTCAATTATTTGTGCCTTTTGGCCCTCGTTGTTTGCCCAATATGGCAGCAAATCTAGTACTCCTCTAATGTACGATAAATTCACAGTCATAGTAAATCGAGAAAACAAAGTAGGGCCAACAAAATATAGTAGAACAGGGATAGATAATAGGGATCCCTCCCTAGATAATAAGCTGCATACACAGCAGCCAACATAGTAACAGGTTCTAGGTTCTTCACAGCACCATCATACAAACAACATAACAACAAGGGATCCCTAACTAACAACAAAGGGATCCCAACAACAAAATGGGAGGCAGCAGCAGCACACGTCCAGGACTCCGCCTACCCCATCTGGCTCTCCCTTCACTTGTTGCTCCTGCTCCCCTTGGGAGCCTTGGGCTTGAGCGGAGGCATGCACCGGCGGAGATCTCCACCCGCTGCATGCTGCGGAGGTGCATCGAGCGCCCTGTGCTTGGCGCGGAAGGAGTAGACGTTCACCGTCATGCCGACCTTGGGGAAGGTGTTGGCGATGTTCTCACATGCGTGACGAAGCGGATTGAAGTCCGTGCCGCCGAGGTCTCCTAGTGCGAGAAGGGGCACACTGTAGACACCCTTGGCGAAGTAGGAGATATGGCCGACCTGCAGCCTCCGCGACCTGGCGAGTCTTGACGTCCTCCTCCTCGTCGTCGCTGCCCGACGTGCTGCGGGTCAGATCCATATCAAATGAAACTATGAGTGAATGAGTTGCAACGATGACGAACGTGCATGATAACAAAGTTAGGAAAAACAGAGTCTGCCTCAGTTAGAGTGGGCACGATTATATATCTACAGGGAAGGTGTAAGCGAACCAAAGCTCATGCACAACAGATTTGTACACAGCAATGTTCGCTGAACCCTCCCTGTAAAAATTTGTGCCCAACGATTCATCATAGCAAAGAAACAGATTCCAGATCTGAACTTGAACACATTCAGATTATTTGCAAAATTAAACGGTTGATATCTTTTGATTAGTGCATAAAATAACTGATTGAGATCCCATGATTACTTGCATAAATTAACGATTGAGATCCAATTATTACTTGCATAAATTAACCGAACGGCCGAACCCCAAATCTTAAAGGAAATCAAGAAGTGATCAAAACAAAATGGAATAAAATCGGCGCAAATATTAGCCCAATGCTCATCCATCTACAGATCCATCTACACCAGGAAAAATAGGGTTCAAAAGGAATGGGGAACAAAAAGGAAGCAAACCGTAGTTACCTCGCTCCATGGGTCCTCCAGGAAGGTGTCGTAGGGGTTCGGGGGCGGGACGTGGCTGGCTCATAGGGTCATATCGGTGAGATCGCCACCGGCGAGCAGCCTCAAATGCCCGGCGGAGCGGCGGCGTCCGTTGGACGGCGTCGAAGAGGGAGCGTCGCGCTTGGAGCAGGCCGTGGACGATGGGATTGGCATTCTCCCATCCATCTCGCCGTGCAGAGAGAGGGAGAGGCAGTTCTTACGGAGGAGGTGACCGAGTGGAGGTATCGATCGTGAAGTGAAATGGCTGGATGGTGGAGATCCATATAAGAAAGGAGTGGACTGTCGTGACATGTTCTGGGTCACACACACGTACGCACGTCTTGGACTTACACCCAATCGACACGCGTCCACCAGTACACGTCTTCGACACGCCGCGACCCGGCGTCTGCGCGTCAACAATTGCACGTCTTCCATTTCTGCACCGCAACACGCGCCTCGAGTCTAACCATGGAAATTTAGATATACTCAGATATAACCTCGAGTCATATACTAGCATTTTTTGTGTGCTCGGTTTTCCCCTTGAGTGCTAATACTGGCTAGTGCAATATGCTCAGTTTTACCCTCAAGTGGCTGGTCAACAGAGAGTCAACAAATGGGATTAACTAGTTAAATGAGTCATTTAATGTGCAAAAAATTCCGAAAAATAGTGGCACATACTCATGGAGTCTTTACCACAAATTTCCAGTTCTCAAAACATAGATAAGTCATAGATAAATCAAGTTTTACCACAAATTGCCACTTCTCAAAGGCCTTCTCAAATCACCTAGTAGCTATGAAGGTGCATGATTTTCCACAATAAGCCCTTAACAACTTTCCCCAAAACATACTTTGTCTAAATGAGGCCACAATTCTCACACTCATATATATTTGTATTGCAAATAGTTTGAGGTAGGCCAAGATGGGTTTCATTGTACAAAACACGCATTTTCCATTTTTTAAATCTCATATTTGAATCCCTTAGTCTGTTTATACACAGGTGCCCTTGGTTTCTTGATACTACTCGGTTTGCCCTCTCCCTCCACAAATTCTACAGAGCGTGCAACATTGCCCGATTGGTCTAGCCCATGTCACGCGGATCGTGCCCGTGACCGTTGATCGTATGATCTGGGCAGGATAACCTCCTCTCTCTGTCGGTTACCTTCCACTCTCTAAGTATGCTAAAGGGCGGTTTTCTGTATTCATTTTCACACGCTAAAAATTATAAACTCTTCCACCATCACCGATTTGTTGTAGCCATTAATTTTCACGCAAAAAATGATAAACCATCACCGATTTGTTGTAGCCATTAATTTTCACGCAAAAAATGATAAACCATCACCGATTTGTTGTAGCCATTAATTTTCACGCAAAAATGGTAAACCATCACCGATTTGTTGTAGCCATTAATTTCACGCAAAAATGATAAACCATCACCGATTTGTTGTAGCCATTAATTTTCATGAAAAAATGATAAACCATCAGATTTGTTGTAGCCATTACTTTTCACGCAAAAAATCTACCTATCTTTGTATAGAAGATCGTCTGTATGATTTTAGGTCATTTAGAGAAGGTAGAAAAAAAATCCCTTTGAGAAGGTGAAAAACCTAACTTGTTACAAAAGCTTGTTTCAGTGACCTAACAAAATTTGGCATACATGATGCCATATCTATAACAACAAGGAATATCTAAAAGGGAAAGTTTCACAAAATTTGAAATTTAGGGCGAAAATGATGCCATACATGATGCCATAACTTGTTACAAAATCTGAAAATCAATTGGGTATTATAAAGGGAAATAAAAAGTTCGAAAAAATGTAAAAACGAAACCATCTATCTATCTATGTATAGAAGATCAGCTGTATGAAATTTGAGGTCATTTAGAGAATGTAGAGAAAAAATCACCTTGTTAGAAAAACTGGTTTCAGTGAGACGAAACGGCATGCGTTTAAGCAAAGTGATTTTTTCGAACATCTCCAAATGACCCCAAATTTGCCATACATGATGCCATACGTGTAACAACAAGGAACCCTATCTAAAAAGTGTCAAAAAGTTTGCCCAACCATATAGCTCTATCAAAAGAACCTCACCATGGCGCTAGTATAATTTTGGGCTTAGTTACAAACTTTCGTTACCTAACCTTCAACACGAAACTTGTTTCAAATCACTTTTGGCGTACAAGAAACAAATCCCACCTTGATTTGAGCACCACAGCCTCCAAACGATGCCGATGCCGATATCGGCATGGTCAGAACGACTATGCTCGCCACCAGCTAGGTCACCGTCGGGATGCAGTCAATCCCATCCCCTCATTCGATCACGACACACCGGAGATACGCCGAGGCCAATGCCGAACGTACATGCGATGCCAATGCCGAACATGCATGTACGCACGGAGCACGCCACGCATCCGCTATGCTGGACGCCACAGACCACCGCGAGGTCTTTCCCTTCGCCACCACACTCTTCTAGCACCCATCTATACACGCCCGAAAGGAGAGACACTAATTTCTCTACATTGCTCGCGTTCGTGTCGGACACGGTCAGTCAAAGTTTTGAGGTAGTCGTCGATGTCGTCGACAATTTCTTCTCTTCTTTGCATGGTTAAACGCGTCTAGTTCATATCTATCTAATGCGTCTGGTCTCGCCTCATGTAGTTCTTTGTGGACGTCGATCTCATCTCGGCACCCCGCAGGCCACCTCCTCCGTGCCATCGCTGTAGAGCTCCGTTTAAAAATCTATTCCTACCCGTGTATTGCCCATTGTATCAGCGCCATGGCCCACTTGTCATTCGATATACCGAAGCCCCACTCGTTCGCGTTTTGGTCAGGGATACACCGATGCTTACGGTCAAACAAAGATGGATGGTCTGACGTGTCTTTGCGGGCTCTACATGGCCCCACTAGTCAGAAGATAACGGTCAACCGTCGGGCAACCGGCCGTTACATCACGTGTGATGGTTTCAGACAAAGGCTTGGGTAAAACTGAGGAAAAACTAAGGAGCTGGGGAAAACTGAGCACAACTAAGGACCCGAGGGCACGAAAATAGAAATCCCTATTTCAAATTCTGTTAAATCAATTCAGTGTGAATTCAAATACTGGTCCTGACTTTGAAATTCAATAGAATCTGTTTGGCTTGGCCAAATTTAACAAACTTTATATTGTTAGAAAGCTATTGAAAATTTCTAAACAATGCCACTGGTCTCGTTGTGAGATCTGTTGTAGAAATAATGTGACAAAAAGGACAAGTCAGGGACTTTTACACATTCAAATAAATCTTAAAAATCAACCAAAAATGATATTGAGTTGATTTCAACTCTCATATCTCAAATTTCACTTACACTAATTGTTTCTGCAAAAATATGATGTGGTCACTTTGGATGATCATGCCCTAGTTGAAATAAAGGACTATAAGGCTAGTTTAATTAAGTGATATTGTCCAAAACTATTATGCAAATCATATGAAGTGTTTCACTTCATTTAAATCTTGTCCCAAGTACTTTCATATGAAGTTTGAACCCTGGTCAAATACTCTCACATGAAATACTTGGTGATTTTAAATCATAATAAGCATTGTTAAATAGTATGAGGTATTCTACCTCATTTAAATCATTTTCTCAAATGATGATGATGAATGGTTGACTAAGGTCAACATGATTTCATGTATGATTGTTTGAGAAGTTAAATCTTAAGAAGATTCAATGAGAGGAAATTATTCCTCAAGAACTAAATGGGAACTATCATTTACATATGTAATGAGAGGAAATTATTTCTCTAACCCTAAGTAAGAAAACCCTAGATTAATTCTTGGTAGCAATGCTAAGTGATGATGCTAGATCATTTGGAGTGAGCCATTAAGGCTAATTAAGGCTACTTAAGTATTGTTTGGTGATTGTATCCTCGTATTCGTGTATAGACGCTAGTACCGGAGAATACCAGGAAGAGGAAGGAACTTTGACCACCTCAACAACCAAGGCAAGCTAACACCATTGTTGCAAGCTAATATTCTTGCAAAGTGCACAGCCCCTTTGGGGCAAGGCACCATTAGTCGTATCTTTCTTACCACAATCCTATCCCAAGTTTTTACCATACAAGTTTTTACTTGTTTATTTAAAGAGTTACTTTTATAGTTAACTTTGGTCTAAGTTAAAGAAGGTTACTAGAGTAGCAAAGTTAGTCTCAAAGCTAGCCAAGCAAGATAGCACCCCTCATGATTAGTGCTAGTGCTGAATACTAAAACTTGACTACTCTAGATGGGAACATGTGACTTGAAATGAATTTGAAACCTTGGAATGATGAGTCATTCCATTGAATGAATTTTGAAGGTGAATATGACTTGGAGAAGATGGTGATTTTTGATAAAACTGATATTGGTTGAATGCGATACCTTTCCAATTTTGAGTACCCCCACAATACCTGATTATGGGTAGGGCTTAGCGGAAGTTTATGCATCTTAGTATGGGTTCCCTCGAACACACATCATAGGGGTTATCTGAGGCTGCCTCCGTTGTTGAGAAATGATGTGAATTGAGGTGAATTGTACGGCCAAGCCCTGTGCAGTTCCCAGGTTGACAGTTGGTCTTCACTGGAGGCCAAGCTCATGGGGAGAGGTGCTCATACTAGGGTTTGTAAGTGAAAGGTTATGGTTGATGATCCGCGTACTGAGTTACGATGATTCAGGTTATCCCGACGGATGTAATCAAATGTTGTGGCACAAGTGTGCAACCTGCAGAGTGTAAACCTATTCGAATAGCCGTGTCCACGGTTACGGACGGTTGGAAAGGCCATACAGTTTCCGGTGTCAGATATTTCTTGAAAATGTTGATGAAGTGAATGGTGACTTGACTTGAATCACAACTGAGTTGTGGGAATGACACTAATGTTCCCACTTGAGTTAGCTAGCACTTGAAGAGTCTTTTATCAAATACTTGTGAACTAAAATTGGCTTTATGCAAAATAAACTAGAGCTTAGCACCCCCTTACTAGAATTGATAGTACTTATATTAGTATTAGTTTGCGAGTACTTTAAAAGTACTCACGGCTGTGTCCCTGGCTATTCAAATGGCTAGACTATGAAGAGGAGCAGAACTACCAGGAGGACGGACAACAAGACGCCTACGACAACTAGGGAATCTTCTGACGTCAGACGTTGGCCTGTGGATTAGATAGTCCACTTCCGTTACGCTTCCGCCATGTAATATGTTCGTTGATCAGTAGATCAACTATTTGTGTAATATTGGATCATGTGATCTATTTGTAAGAGACGACTATGGTATGTAATGAATGATGACTTATGATATTCAACTGTTATGTCTCGCAACAACAATATTCCTGGGATTGCGATGTATGACATAACAGGCATTCTGGACTTAAAAATCCGGGTGTTGACAGAGCAGCAGCTGCGGGAGGAGGCGGCGACCTGGGCGGCGGAGGCGGATGCATTGGTGGCGGCAGCGGCGACGCAAATGGAGGAGGAAGACGAGGCGGAGGAGGACGACGACGACGACTTCGACTGATCCAATAACGGGCCGGAACCGGAGGAGGCGGCGGCGCAACAACTAGCGCTCGTCGAGTCGTTCGAGTGGCAGAAGAAGCTGCAGGACGACGCCCGTGCCCGCAAAGAGAAGCAGATTCGCCGTGCCGTCGAACTCTCCCTCCAGGCGGGGCAGGAGGGGAGGGCAGGCGACAACGCGTTGAACGAGCACCGGCGTCTTCTCGTCACGCTCCGTAGGGAGAGGCGGCCGAAGCTGCGGCAGATGGATGCGACGACGAGGCGGGGCCATCGAACACACCGCCGGGTAGCCAGTAGGCCATAATCTAGCCTATGCAGCTTGAGTAACTCACTTCAGCTCTCTGGTGACACCTGGTCTAGGTGCTGCTGGACACATTCTTCGTTTTAGCAAGCGATTAACCAAGGAAGATTTGCCAACATTTGGGTATCCAACAATTCCTGCTCGAACCTTCAAAAAAGGTACAGCAGAAATAATGGATAAGGTAAGCAAGTCGTCATTGTGTAGTTGATTATTTAAATTGTAAAGGATTACAAAAATTGTTGACTTCAAACAGTCTACTAAGAAAATCTAATGTAACTAAAGATACCATTACTGCGTTGCCAACAAGTATAAAACTGAAATCATTCAGAGTTCACAAGGGTTGCATGCAACCATTACTTCTATGATGTCGTAAGCAAGTTGCACAATGTACCTCTTATGGAAAATTTCCAGAGTATACTAATTTTCATGAATGAAGAAAAAAAATGAAAGGAAATAACAGAGGGCAGCCAACAACAAATCAATGTGATTACCGGACGAGGAAGCAATCCCTTTTCTCTTCTCCTTGTGTTCACAGGTAGATGCAGCTGATTTTGCCATTCTACCTAATTTCATTGTACCCTGACCACAACCGGAGAAGTGAAACATTAGGGCACATACCAGAACATACATGACCATTTGGCAACAGAGATTACATAACGGTTATCTTACCATGCCCAGCTGGCCATTTGAGTAAACAACCTTGATACCCTGACTAGAGAAGTTGCCCATGCATTTCGGTCTTCAGCTGACACCATGTCCTCCCGGTTCATCACTATGATCCTTCTCCGGTTGCCTAGCCACAAATCCATCTGATCATTGAAAGCATGTGTTAGCACTATCCAAAGCCACTGCTTCTAGACGTAAATACTGAGAATCCGACAACACTATTACCTTAGGATGGGTTGTGGCCAAGGGGATTCTAGCATCCCGGACCTCTATCATTTAAACTTGTAAAATATAATTAAATTTGAATGAAAACCTTTAGTTTCACACACTTTTATTACTTAGGGGCGTGTTTCGGGAACACGGCTAGGGAACGATGTCCCCAAACACGGCACGAAGAAAACGCGTCACCTAAACACTTGATCCAGCGCCGTTTGGGGGACGATTTGAGGTGGATCGCCGTTTGGGGGACGATTTGAGGTGGATCGCCGTTTGGGGGACGATTTGAGGGAGACACGGCTGGACATGCTCTAATACCTACGATGGTTATTTTGCAAGTTGCGGTGCAGTGCAATTGGGCGATTTGCACAAAAATAACCCAAAAGTGGAAGAAAAGCACAGACTGACCCTCCAGCGAAACTATTTCACTCATCTAACCCTTTTGTGTGGCGCCCCTCTGCTGGCGCCACACATGCCCGTGCGCCCCTCCTGCCGGCGCCACAAACCCAGCCGACGTGGCGCCATCGACGCTGAGCTGGTGCGCCCATACGACGTGGCGCATGTGTGGCGCCTCCCATCGGCGCCACACATGCCCTTACAATTGCCCAAAACATACTGTGAGACAATTCGTCCGGGACTTAGCCGTTTTGCGAGGCTCTATGTGTGGCGCCGATGCCAAGGGCGCCACACTAGCATATGTGGCGCCGATGCCACGGGCGCCACACAAAGAGCATCGCCAAAACGGCTAAGGACTTATCGTCCGGAGCCCCTGGATGTTTTCGACCAAATACTGGATATAAGTTGGCATGTGTGGCGCCGATACGGGCGCCCACGGTGCGGTGTGAAGGGCGCCACACATGGACTTGTGTTAAAAACCTGAAAAATCCTACCAAACTCCAACAGTTTTCATTGGACACAACAAGTACCAATCTCAGAACATACACATATAACACTTCATAGCTCACATCGTAGGAAGTAGATTCAAACAACAAGACCGGTAGGCTGGATGAACTCCGTGTACCTCTCGTCATACGGTATATCCACTGTGCCATGGTAACGAATCTTCAAAGGGTGAAGATCCGTTCCCCTCTCCGTCATATGAACAGCCCGGTGCTCCCTGTCGTACTCTTCATCCAGAAGCCACACCATCCTACATGTTTACACAACCATGTTATGAGTCATTCCACTAACAAAAATGAGCAACACATACATGAGAATATATCTAACTTTCGAATCACCTATACATCACACATACATAAGACAATAGAATGCATTTGCTAAGCTCCAATTTTGCCTTTCACCACATACATACATATGTAAGACAATATATCTAACTTTCGAATCACCCATACATACACACATTTGAATGTATTTGCTAGGCATATGTAACAAATTTGAATGCATTTGCTAGGCAAATATTAGACATTTCAACACATACATACATAGGATTTCAACACATACATGTAAAATTTCATATCTAGGGTTCCAACAAATCTTTGGTTCAAACACATGCATACAATCTATGGTTCCAACAAATCTATGGTTCAAATCTATGGTTCAAACACATGCATACAAATCTATGGTTCAAACACAACCAACATTTCCAATCTAGGATGAATCGAAGGGGAACGAATTAAACCGGAGCAAATCTTGGATGAATCGAAGGGGAACGAAGGGGAATACCTTGAGGATTGTATGGGGATGGATTTGGCCGGCCAGATCTGTCCAATCCGTGGAGGATTTGGTGGGGCGGCGGAGAGCGGGCGTGGTTGAAGAAGAGAAAGAGAGGAGAAAGAAGAGAAAGAGAGGTCGGTGGGGCGGGCGCGGGCGCCACACTTAAGTGGATGTGTGGCGCCGTGCATCAGCACATATGCTAGTGTGGCGCCCTTGGCATCGGCGCCACACATAGAGCCTCGCAAAGCGGCTAAGTCAGACGGTGTCTCAGTATGTTTGGGCAATTGTAAGAGCATGTGTGGCGCGATGGGAGGGGCCACACTTCTTGTCGGATGGGCGCACCAGCGTCGATGCCAGCCATCGGCTGGGTTTGTGGCGCCGGCAGGATGGGCGCCGCACGCCGGAGGGTTAGTCTGTGCTTTTCTTCCACTTTTGGTTATTTTTGTGCAAATCGCCGTGCAATTGTGGTACCAAGGTGTATATCACTCACCGATTTACTTTTGCCCGTGAAACGCTCCTACCAGATAGGCATCGTGAGGTAACGGAGAGAGACTATCCAAAGAAAAGGATGACGAACAGAGACGGCGGCTATCATCTTGGGGGCCCCATCATCTTGGTCCCCTGTGTTCTTCTTTTCTTCTACCTCTGGCTCTTTCTCTCTGATTCCAACTCCTTACTGCTACTTGGATCCTTAAATTAGCTATACACAAAATTCCTGTAATCTGGTACTGTGAAGTGGGTTTGTAAGACATAGGGCTGCGGCCTCCCCCCACCACACCGTCGCCCTCCCACTCCTGACGACGGACGGACGGACTACGAGACCCACCGGCGGCGCGCGGCCAGGTAAACAAATCGCCCCCTCCGTGTCCCTTATTAACACTGAAATCCATTAAGGCTTGGGGATTTCTATTTGTTTGGGATTAGGAGCGGTGATCCCATGGGTTCAGTTCTTGGTCGACCACACCTTCCATCGGTCGCCACAAGCCACTGAAACATACTACTACTACTACGAAACAATTGTGTGATTTGGCTCAAGCTCTTCTATTCGGAAATTTGGATTATGATTGTGATCGCTGTTGCTCTATTGAATTGTACTGTTTGTGCCCAAGCCAGCCGGCCAGCAAAACCGCTGGTTAAGTAAGAGACGATTTGGGGATGGATAAGACAGTCAGAAGCGGCATCATCCATTGCATATCTTTCTCTTCACCCCTGATCCGTTGCAAATCATCCCTGCAGGGTTCGATTATAAAGTCCTCCTACTTTACTTCTTAGATGAAGCTTGACTGCTTGAGTAATCAAAGCCAAACGTGCACGTACTAGGTACTCCTTTTCATATGTTAGATCAACAGGGGCTCTGCCCAGGTCCATCTTCATTGGTGGAACCACAAAAGGTACCACTGGTTACATTCGCCAAGCGTTCATCCCCTTTTCGTATTCATTGCCAATTGTATTTCTAAGGTGAATAACTTGAGAAAATATATCCAGACACTCGGGTTCCGAGCTGATCAGAGCTGTGGCGTCTTTGTAGATATTTTGGTTAAAATTATCAAATGACCTTTTTGACGGTGAAAACAAATATAGTCCAGGCAGGCTTGGTGTTTTTCATGTTTCATGTTTCGGATGACCTTTTCAAGTATTTTTTTCATCTCTGTGATATTTTTTAAAAACAGGGACTGCTCTCCAGCTCCCTGTCATTGAAAAAGAAACCATAACGTTTGATTACAAAGATAAGCAGCTAAAGTAACAACAAAGCTGAAAAACTACTGAAAACCAACAAGGTCTATTTTAGAACGGGAGAGAGGTGCGCCGCAGGCGAAACCACCCCAAGCACCCAGCTAATAAACAACACACGGTCTAAACAAGGTATTGCAGAGAAATTACACCATCACTCCTTCAGAGGCAAGATCCCACACAAGGAAGAACCTGATGCTTGTTAAATGGAATTTCAATATCATCCCTGTTTGAGATCTGTATAACTGTTAAGCTGTATAACTGAAGATGTCTTCCTTGGGGCAGTATTTATGAGCTAAAGTTGCATATGGTTTGCTTATATCGTTATGTTGAATTGGAGATTGATTGACCAACCTTGCTTACTCCTCCTGTTGACAACAGTTTATTTTTTAATCGGCACTAATGATATAAGTGCATATAATTTGCTTATATCGGTATGCCGAATTGGCGATTGATTGACCAGCTTTCCTTACTCCTATTGACAATGGTTTTCCTCGCTCAGCACTAATGGTTTATCTTCTTTTAATGGCATAATGCAGACCTGAAGCTAAGAAGATGGCGGGGTTGCCACTGGCCACGGCGGAGGTCTGCGACGCGAACTCGCACCTGATCATCAGCGGGGAGCTCCGCGCCCTGCAGCCTATCTTCCGGATGTACGGTCGGCGGAAGGTCTTCGCGGGCCCCGTCGTGACACTCAAGGTGTTCGAGGACAACGTCCTGGTGCGCGAGTTCTTGGAGGAGAAGGGGCAGGGCCGGGTGCTGGTGGTGGACGGCGGCGGCAGCCTGCGCTGCGCCATCCTGGGCGGGAACCTTGCGCAGCTGGCGCAGAACAACGGGTGGGCGGGCATCGTGGTGAACGCGTGCATCCGGGACGTGGACGAGATCGACGGCTGCGACATTGGCGTGCGCGCGCTCGGCTCGCA
This sequence comes from Lolium multiflorum, assembly GCA_030979885.1. Lineage (NCBI taxonomy): Eukaryota > Viridiplantae > Streptophyta > Magnoliopsida > Poales > Poaceae > Lolium > Lolium multiflorum. The sequence goes on along the minus strand of CM061750.1, from coordinate 94,278,101 downwards.
CCCCATGAAGTCCAACAAGAAGGGGATGGGCGAGAAGCACGCGCCGGTGGCCATAGCAGGAACCAGGATCTGCGACGGCGAGTGGCTCTATGCCGACGCCGACGGGATCCTCGTCTCCAGGACCGAGCTCATCGTGTAGACAGACCCCCTGTAAAATGATGGATGAATGAAGATGAACTGGGCTGTACATAAAAGAGGAGTGAGCACTGCTGTTGCTGCTTTGCTTCTGTCATCCCTAACTGAATATGCTGCCGCTATATCTGAAGCTCTGGATTTTGTAACAAGGAAGCTTTGGTAAATGCGAATAATAATTTGATGGCGTCCAAGTTCGAGGTTGGGGTCTGAATCCTGCCGTGTCTCCGAACTGCGTGCGTGTGTGGTAGACAAGTGGAGAAACTAATTGTAGGATATTAGGGTTAGGAGCTATTCGGTCTACCCTCTATTACTCTGCCTTATCGATGGTGCAGCTCACAATGCATATTGAGACTAGAGGGTAAGGACCTTTATATAGACTCCAAATTCTAGGACTCAGCGACTTGTTAAACCAACCACTATCATTAACAGCCATCTGCTGAGCCCAACTGTTAATCAATTAGGTCCTAAACACGCACGTGTGAGTCGTGCGCCGAGTTTGAATTCAAAGTCAAACTCGCAGGCTTTAACAATCCATAGAGCCAATCCTAGGGTAACCTGGCATTCCACTCTATACTATTCCCGGGTATACCCGGGTATAATTCCAGTATATTCATATACACTGTGTTCCAGTATATTCGTACCGGCTTCCTTAAGTATATTTCCTTAGTATAATTTCACATCAAATATTCTCTGCTAATTCCGTGAATACACGTTGAGGTTTAATTCCGGAAGGATGACAATGTAGTAAACATATAAAATATTGCAAGCCACAAATTCCTACACTAATTCTTGTGTTCAACGGCGTTGGCGCAGCTAGGGCAGTACGGCCACCTGAGAAAGTTATGTTCCTGATGCCACCCATGCCCAATACATGTCTACCTGGTCGATGACCGCTGCAAATGGTACATGGTGCTAGCCAAGGTACTCTACTTGTTAATAACTCATTTACATCGCACGAAGCAAGCACTGGATGCATCGGGCGAGCGCGTATATATACACGTGCACACGCCCGACACCTCTTACAAAGGCATAGCTCGACTACTGGGGTCCCAGTTTATCAATGATATAAGTGTTGGAAATGTGCTCTTATTGATCATTGAAGGATAAAAGATTTGATGAAATGGCACTCATATGCACAAATTGAATCTGATCAATGTAATCGCAGGAACTGGAACTTGAAATACGGCCGACGCAATCCATGTAGTGAAGTCTACTTATGATGCTCTAATGTAGAGTAATGTTCCCTGGTACGTTTTCGCTGAACGGTGATGTTTTCCTCTACACATAAAAGCAATGCTCCGAGCTACACATAGGGATAACCCTGCGTCATAGCCATTGAGCCACCATGCTAGAAGAAGCCATTGAAATCCCACAGTCCATGAATAAGACGACGCCGTAAACATGCATCTAGGGTCCATTGGAATACCTTAGGACATAGGCTCACGATGCCGCATGGCCTGAAGTTTTTATTTATTTTAAAGAAGACAGTGCCCCAATATTTGCACTGATCGATGAATGCGACTCTTTTTATTCTTCTATTAAAAAATTAGTTCTTACAAAAAAAATTACATCATGGATCATATATGGTTGATACAAGAATCAGACATCTATAAAAAAACATGAAGTGGCTCTACACTAATAACATGTTATCCCATGATCAAAAAGCTTGTATCTAAATCCTCAGGCTTCTCCGTTGATTGTAAAGACCACGGACGGATTCAATGCATAGACAACGGAATTACCTACACAAAAAAGTTGATTTTACATATAATCATTCTGAATGTTCCATATGACCCAAAGTAAGTCACACTCCAACTTGAATTTCCATTTTATCTTTTTTCGCAACCCCTGTAACTAATTTCCAAACAAATTCGTGATATCAACGGGAGCGATAATATTGAATATCATATGAACAACATGTCACACTATTTTTTCTAAGCGACATGATATGAATAAATATTGTATTGTTCATCTTGATCACAAAAACAATATTTTATACTGCATTGCCAATTTCTTTTAGCTAAATTATTTTTTGTGAGCAATACCTTGGATGTAAGAACCACATAAAGATTCTTATCTTGAGTGGTACTTTTATTTTCCTTGCGAAAGAATTTGTATAATCATTCGTGTAACGCAGATAATATTATTTAACCGCGAAAGAACCAGATGGTGTTAGCTTCCAAACAAAAGCATCCAATTGCATGGACAACTGTATATCCATCAATCAACTACTTAAATGGAGCCATCTTTCTTCTATGTTACCAATTAGAGCTTTCCTAAACCCAATGTTTAGTGACATTGGAGACATAACATTAGGCACTGAAGCAGTTACGTGGGGGTGGCGTGCTCCTTGACAAACATGTCATCTCACCACGGGCTTTTGTGTGTGTACCGAGGTTTCCGTCGTATCGATACCGCGGGCACGGCCGGCGGGTTGGACCGGTAGTACGGGCATGCTGCCAGACTCCGCACCAAGCCGCTCGACAACCCCTAGTAGGGCGGTGCAAGGATCCCGAGGTTGGCAAGCGCGCTCCTACTTGAGGGTAAGGTTGTTGCAGCCGCCTCTTCTGCCATGACCCAAGCCGTCCTCATGTTTGTTGCTCCAGCGCGACATGGTGGCAGTGGCGTGGAGAAAGTGTGGAAGGGGTGAGCCGACATGAAGTGCTACGGCAGCGTGCGCCGGGACGACCGGGTAGATCGATAAAGGTGAGGCGCTGCCCTACTTGCTATACAAATCAGTAACATGTCCGTCATTTTTCGTTCACCGATAATACAGATGCCGCAACTAAGTAGTAGAAATCAACGCGTATGACACTAGGAGCTCCCCAACGTTATTCCAACAAGCTATGATGACCTGCAAAATAAGTATATGTCACTAGTTTTAGGAACAAAATTATGAAACACATTCATAATTGGCAGTTGCTGTTATGCCGGAAATGGACCACTGTCACCGACCCCCCTCCCCCCGGGCACTCCCCGGAGCAACTACCAATGATATGTTGTCTTAATGGGCATTAGAAGAAACATACCAGCCATCGACCTATCGTTGAAGGATTTTTCTTCGACTACCATATTTTAGATCAACATGGGTTCTCCCCGAAAACCTCTTTCTAAAGACAACTACACCTACAGGAGTGACATTAGCCATGTGCTGATCAATCCTTACACGAAATTATGAAGCAAATCTGAAACATAACTGAAACATGAGTATTTTGTGAAACAAACCCCAGTGATATCAGCAGTGACGTCATTAGTTTCATTTTTTGTTTAATAAGCACTCCCAAAGAAGGAATAATTAATTTTCTGATGCTTGTTAAATGGAAATTCAGCGCCATCCCTGTTTGAGATCTGTATAACTGTTAAGCTGTATAACTGAAGATGTCTTCCTACAGCAGTGTTAAGAACTTAAGTGCATATAATTTGCTTATATGGGTATGCTGAATTGGTGATTGACTGACCAGCCTTGCTTACTCCTGTTGCAATGGTTTTCCTCGCTCAGCACTAATGTTTATCTTCTTTTAATAGCATAATGCAGGCCGGAAGCTAAGAAGATGGCGGGGTTGCCACTGGCCACGGCGGAGGTCTGCGACGCGAACTCGCACCTGATCACCAGCGGGGAGCTCCGCGCCCTGCAGCCCATCTTCCGGATGTACGGTCGGCGGCAGGTGTTCGCAGGCCCCGTCGTGACGCTCAAGGTGTTCGAGGACAACGTCCTGGTGCGCGAGTTCCTGGAGGAGAAGGGGCAGGGCCGGGTGCTGGTGGTGGGCGGCGGCGGCAGCCTGCGCTGCGCCATCCTGGGCGGGAACCTCGCGCAGCTGGCGCAGAACAACGGTGGGCAGGCATCGTGGTGAACGCGTGCATCGGGGACGTGGACGAAATCGACGGCTGCGACATCGGCGTGCACGCGCTCGGCTCGCACCCGATGAAGTCCAACAAGAAGGGGATGGGCGAGAAGCACGCGCCGGTGGCCTTAGCGGGAACCAGGGTCTGCGACAGCGAGTGGCTCTATGCCGATGCCGACGGGATCCTCGTCTCCAGGACCGAGCTCATCGTGTAGACAGATCCCTGTAAAATGATTGATGGATGAACTGGGCTGTGCATAAAAGAGGAGGAGTGAGGACTGCTGTTGCTGCTTGCCTGTCCTCCCTAACTGAATATGCTGCCGCTATATCTGAAGGTCTGAACTTTGTAACAAGATAGCTTTGACGAACGCGAATAATAATTTGATGCCGTCGAAGCTCGAGGTTGGCGTCTGAATCCTGCCGCATCTCTAAACAGCATGTGTTGTAGAAAAGTGGGGGAGCTGATGCTCGCGGTGTTCAACGGCGTTGGGGCAGCGACGGCAGTACGGCGACTTGAGAAAGTTGTGTTCCTGATGCCACCCATGCCCAATACATGTCTACCTGGTCAATGACCGCTGCAAATGGTTAGTGGTGCTAGCCAAGGTACTACTTGTTAATAGCTCATTTACATCGCACGAAGCAAACACTAGAAGCATCGGGTGAGCGCGTATATATACACAAGCCTAACACCTCTTACAAAGGCATAGCTCGACTACTGGGGTCCCAGTTTATCAATGATATAAAAGTCGGAAATGTGCTCTTATTGATCATTGAGGGATAAAAGATTTGATGAAATGGCACTCATATGCACCAACTAAATCTGATCAATGTAATCGCAGGATCTGGAACTAGAAATAGGGCCGACGCAATCCATGTAGTGAAGTCTACTTATGATGCTCATATAGAGTAAATGTTCCATGTTACGTTTTCGCTGAACGGTGATGTTTTCCTCTCAGCCGGACGCATAAAAGCAATGCTCTGGGCTACACATAGGGATAACCCTGAGTCATAGCCATTGAGCCACCATGCTAGAAGAAGCCATTGAAATCCCACGGTCCTTGAATAAGACGACGCCGTAACCATGCACTAGACTAGAGTCCATTGGCAAACCTCAGGACATCTCGTACTCGTGCCAGTCTGTAGAGCTTGAAGAGGCTCACCATGCCGCATGGCCTGAAACAGTGAAGTTTTGTTTTTAAAGAAGGCAGTGCCCCAACATTTGCACTGATCGATGCATGCGACTCTTTTTATTCTTCTATTAAAAAATTAATTTAAAAAAAAATTACAGCATGGATCATATATGGTTGATACAAGAATCAGACATCTATAAAAAAAACATGAAGTGGCTCTACACTAATAACATGTTAACCCATGATCAAAACGAAGATAGTAGCTAAATCCTCACGACAACGGAATTACCTACACAAAATGTTGATTTTACATATAATCATTCTGAATGTTCCATATGACCCAAAGTAAGGCACACTCCAACTTGAATTTCCATTTTATCTTTTTTCGCAACCCCCGTAACTAATTTCCAAACAAATTCATGATATCAACGGGAGCAATAATATTAAATATCATATGAACAACACGTCACACTATTTTTGCTAAGCGACATAATATGAATAAATATTGTATTGTTCATCTTGATCACAAAAAACAATATTTTGTACTGCATTGCCAAATTCTTTTAGCTAAATTATTTTTTGTGAGCAATACCTTGCGATGTAAGAACCACAAAAAGATTCTTATCTTGAGTGGTACTTTTATTTTCCTTGCGAAAGAATTTGTATAATCATTCGTGTAATGTAGATAATATTATTTAACCGTGAAAGAACCAGATGGTGTTAGGTTCCAAACAAAAGCATCCGATTGCATGGCCAACTGTATATCCATCAATCAACTACTTAAATGGAGCCATCTTTCTTCTATGTTATCAATTAGAGCTTTCCTAAACCCAATGTTTAATGACATTGGAGACATAACATTAGACACTGAAGCAGTTACGCGGGGGAGGGGGGAGGGGGTGACGGTGTGCTCCTTGACAAACATGTCATCTCACCATGGACTTTTGTGCGTGTACCGAGGTTTCTGTCGTCTCGACACCGGGGGCACGGCCGGCGGGTTGGACCGTAGTATGGGCACGCTGCCAGACTCAGCACCAAGCCGCTCGACAACCCTAAGTAGGGCGTTGCAAGGATCCCGGGGTCAGCAAGCGCGCTCCTACTTGAGGGGTAAGGTTGTTGCAGCCGCCTCCTCTGCCATGACCCAAACCATCCTCATGTTTGTCAGCGTGACGTGGTGGCAGTGGCGTGTAGAAGGTGTGGAAGGGGTGAGCCGACATGAAGTGCTACGGCAGTGTTCGCCGGGACGACCGGGTAGATCGATAAAGGTGAGGCGCTGCGCTACTTGCTAACACAAACCAGTAACATGTGCATCATTTTTCGTTCACTGATAATACGAATGTCGTAGCTAAGTAGTAGAAATCAACGTGTATGACACTAGGAGCTCCCCAACGTTATTCCAGCAAGCTGTGACGACCTGCAAAATAAGTATGTCATTACTTTTAGGAACAAAATTGTGAAACACATTTATAATTGGCAGTTGTTGTTATGCTTTAGACCCGTGAAGGCCGGAGATGGACCAGTGTCACCGATCCCCCCTCCCCCAGGGCACTCCCCGGAGCAACTACCAATGATATGTTGTCATAATGGGTATTAGAGGAAACATACCAGCCATCGACCTATCGTTGAAAGATTTTTCTTCGACTACCATATTTTAGATCAACATTGGTTCTCGCTGAAAACCTCTTTTCTAAAGACAACTACACCTACAGGAGTGACATTAGCCATGTGCTGACCAATCCTTACACAAAATTATGAAACAAATCTGAAACATAACTGAAACACGGATATTTTGTGAAACAAACCCCAGTGATGTTAGCAGTGTTGTCATCAGTTTCATTTTTTGTTTAATAAGCACTTAAGCAGTTCCAAAGAAGGAAGAATTTTCCGATGCTTGTTAAATGGAAATTCAGCACCATCCCTGTTTGAGATCTGTTGGAGATATGTCCAAGAGGCAATAATAAAGTGGTTATTATAATATATCTTTGTGTTTATGATAAATGTTTGCATACCATGCTATAATTGTATTAAACGAAACATTGATACATGTGTGTTATGTAAACAACAAAAATCCCTAGTAAGCCTCTTGTATAACTAGCTTGTTGATTAATAGATGATCATGGTTTCGTGATCATGAACATTGGATGTTATTAATAACAAGGTTATGTCATTGGATGAATGATATAATGGACACACACCCAAATAAGCGTAGCATAAGATCAAGTCATTAAGTTCAAATTGCTATAAGCTTCCGATACATAGTTAACTAGTCCTTCGACCATGAGATCATGTAAATCACTTACACCGGAAGGATGCTTTGATTACATCAACGCCATTGCGTAAATGGGTGGTTATAAAGATGGGATTAAGTATTCGGAAAGTGTGAGTTGAGGCATATGGATCAAGAGTGGGATTTGTCCATCCCGATGATGGATAGATATACTCTGGGCCCTCTCGGTGGAATATCGTCTGATTAGCTTGCAAGCATGTGACTAGGTCACAAGAGATGACATACCACGGTACGAGGAAAGATTACTTGTCGGTAACGAGGTTGAACAAGGTATGGAGATACCGATGATCGAACCTCGGACAAGTAAAGTATCGCGTGACAAAGGGAATCATTATCGTATGTAAATGGTTCAATCGATCACTAAGTTATCGTTGAATGTGTGGGAGCCATTATGGATCTCCAGACCCCGCTATTGGTTTTGTTCGGAGAGGAGTCTCGACCATGTCTGCATAGTTCACGAACCGTAGGGTGACACACTTAAGGTTTGATATCGTTTTTAAGTAGATATGGAATATGGAATGGAGTTCGAATGTTGTTCGGAGTCTCAGATGGGATCCAGGACATCACGAGGAGTTCCGGAATGGTCCGGAGAATAAGATTCATATATAGGAAGTCACTTTCCAAGTTTGGAATGATTAGGTGCATTTATGGAAGGCGCTAGAATGTTCTAGAACCTTCCGGAAGAAATCACCATGGAAGGTGGAGTCCCAGATGGACTCCACCAACCCTGATCAGCCAACCAAGAGGGAAGGTGGAGTCCATGGTGGACTCCACCTTGCCGGCCAAGGAAGAAGGAAAGGGGAGTCCCACTCCCCTAGGTTTCACCCTTTGGTAAGTTTTGGAGTTGGACTCTTATTCAAATCTTTGGGCTAACCCTTTGGGTTCCACCTATATAATGAGGGAGAGAGGGAGGGGGCCGGCCACCACACCAGCCGCACCACCCAAGGGCATCAAGGCCGGCGCCCCAAGTGCCCCCTCTCCCCCAAACCCTAGCGGCCCCTCTCCCACTTCTCCGTAGTGCTTAGGCGAAGCCTGGGAGATCTCTACCACCGACACCATGCCGTCATGCTATCGAGATTCCGAGGAGGATCTACTATCTGCCCTTGGAGCAGGGAGAAGGACGTCGTCATCAACACCGAACGTGTGAAGTGGAGGTGTGCCGTATGTGCCGTCAAGATCTTTTACGCTTTTGATAGCGGCAAGTGATCGACTACATCAACAACGAGATCTAATCTCGTAGGCTTTGGAATCTTCGAGGGTTAGTCTCATGATCTTCTCGTTGCTACCATCTTCTAGATTGGATCTTGGCTTGTTATTCGTTCTTGCGGTAGGAAATTTTCTGTTTTCTATGCTATGAATCCCATCAAGATCTGTATAACCGACGCTCACATACACGCGCATACACTCATCTCTATGAACGCACACACACCCTACCCCTATGAGCACCTCCGGAGACTGAGCCGACAGATTGGATCTTGAAATTGACGAAGTCACCACATCCGCCTCGCTGTCGACGGAAACGTCGCCTCCCACTGAATGAATATTCCGCCTTTATGAGACACACAGATGTCAAACCTGGGGTTTGAACTCTGGTGTGCTGGGGGTACAACCACCCTCCTAACAACCCAACCTCAGGTTGGTTCTCGACTGACTAGCCTTGCTTACTCTTGTTGACAATTGTTTTCCTCGCTTAGAACTAATGGTTTATCTTCTTTTAATGGCATAATGCAGGCCAGAAACTAAGAAGATGGCGGGCTTGCCACTTGCCACCAGTTCACCAGCGGGGAGCTCCACGCCCTACAGCCGATCTTCCGAATGTACGGTCGGCGGCAGGTCTTCGCAGGCCCCGTCGTGACGCTCAAGGTGTTCAAGGACAACGTCTTGGTGCGTGAGTTCCTAGAGAAGGGGCAGGGCCGGGTGCTGGTGGTGGAGGGTGGCCTGCGCTGCGCCATCCTGGGTGGGAACCTCGCGCAGCTGGCGCTGAACAACGGGTGGACGGGCATCGTGGTGAACACGTGCATCCGGGACGTGGACAAGATCGATGGCTGCGACATCGGCGTGCGCGCGCTCGGCTCGCACCCCATGAAGTTCAACATGAAGGGGATGGGCGAGAAGCACGCACCGGTGGCCATAGCGGGGACAAAGGTCTGCGACGGCGAGTGGCTCTAGCCTCTACGGCGACGCCAACAGGATCCTCGTCTCCAGGACCAAGCTCATCGTGTAGACAGACCCCTGTAAAATGATGGATGAATGAACTGGGCTGTAAATAAAAGAGGATGAGTGAGCACTCTTGTTTCTGCTTGCTTCTGCCCTCCCTAACTAAATATGTTGGCGATATATCACTCCTCGAAATAGGCTTTCACCCCGTTTTATAAATAAAGCAACCGCATTCATACAAGGTCGAGTACAACACACCTAGAAACTACCGAAACACCAAAGGTCTGCTAGGGCCACAGCACATCATGCCTAAAGAACGAGCTCAAGCGATACAACCCAAAGAGAAGGGCCACTCAGCTGGCGCTATATCTGAAGCTCAGAACTTTGCAACAAGGAAGCTTTGGCAGATGCGAATAATAATTTGATGCCGTAGAAGTTCCAGGTTGGGGTCCGAATCCTGCTGTATCTCCAAACTGCCTGTGTGTGGGTTTAGGGTTTGATCCCTCCTGATGTATCTCCAAGTTGAGGATGTGATCCCTCCTGTGTTCAACGGCGTTGGGGCAGCGAGGGCAGCACGGCGACTTGAGAAAGATGTATTCCTGATACCACCCATGCCCAATACATGTCTACCTAGTCAATGACCGCTGCAAATGGTACATGGTGCTAGCCAAGGTACTTGTTAATAGCTCATTTACATCGCACGAAGCAAGCACTGGATGCATCGGGTGAGCGCGTGTATATATATACACACGCACCTGACACATCTTACAAAGGCATAGCTCGACTACTGGGGTCCCAGTTTATCAATGATATAAGTGTCGGAAATGTGCTCTTATTGATCATTGAGGGATAAAAGATTTGATGAAATGGCACTCATATGCACCAATTGAATCTGATCAATGTAATCGCAGGAACTTGAACTTGAAATAGGGCCGACGCAATCCATGTATTGAAGTCTACTTATGATGCTCTAATATAGAGTAATGTTCCCTGGTACGTTTTTGCTGAACGGTGATGTTTTCCACTTAGCCAGACGCATAAAAGCAATGCTCCGGGCTACACATAGGGATAACCCAGCATCATAGCAATTGAGCCTTCATGCTAGAACAAGCCATCGAAATCCCACGATACTCGAATAAGACGACGCTGTAACCATCTGGAGTCCATTGGCAAACCTCAGGACATCTAGTACTCGCACCAGCATGTAGAGCTTGAAGAGGCTCGCGATGCCGCATGGCCTGAAACAATGAATTTTTATATTTTTTAAAAAGGCAGCGCCTCAACATTTGCACATTTCAATGCATGCGACCTTTTTTTGTTATTTTATTAAAAAAATACATCATGGATCATATATGGTTGATGCAAGAATCAGACATCTATACAAAGAAAACATCAAGTGGCTCTACACCAGTAAGTGTTAACCTATGATCAAAACGCCAATTAAAGCTAGTAGCCAATCCTTGCGCTTCTCCGTTGGTTATAAAGACCACAGACGGATCCAATTCGTAGACAATGGAATTACCTAGACAAAAAATGTTGATTTTACATTGTTAAAAGTATAATCATTCTGAATGCTCCCTATGAGCCAATGAAACGCACACTCAAACTTAAAATTTCCATTTTATCTTTTTCCGAAACCCGTGCTAACTAATTTCCAAACAAATTCATGATATCAGCAGGAGCGATAATATTAAATATCATATGAACAATGTGGTCACACTATTTTTGCTAAACGACATGATATGAATGAATGTTGTATTGATTCATCTTGACCACAAAAACAACATTTTATAATGCATTGTCAATTCCTTTTAGCTAAATTATATTCTTTGTGAGCAATACCTTGTGATGTAAGAACCACATAAAGATTCCTTGCGAAAGAACTTTGTATAAGAATTCATGTAAACCTAGCCGCCGCCTCCTCCTCTCCCGCCCCCCTCCCGGGCGGCGGCGGAGGATCTACCCGCCCCGCTCCGAGCAGCCGCCCCCGGATCGCCGCACCTCAGCCGCCGCTGCTGCCGGCCTCGGCCCGGCCCCGGCCTTGGCCTTGGCCCCGGCTTCGGCCCCAGCCTGGCCACAGCCCCAGCCCGGTGGCGGCGCCCCTTCCGTCGAACGACGAGGGGGAGGAGAGGGTTTCCACGGTGGCGTTCCATGGGAGGTGATGAAGCGCCGGTGGAGGAAGCCGGGCGGCACGGCTACTTGGACGGGGCCTGATGCTCTCCGTCGGTAGCCATGGAGGATTCGGTGGAGCGGTGGCGGCCTCCGCCCCGGTGACGGTTCAGCGGTGGTCGCATGATGCGCCGCCGTCTTATTGGTGATCGGCGGGGAGGAGGCGGCGTGGGGCTGTTGGTCTTGCTTTGTTTTGGTGGCGGTCCTCGGGTTTCATAGCGAAGATGAAGATCTACGGAGGTCGGTTGCTTTGATACGGCTGGAGATGAGTTAAGCTCCATTGGCGAATGGAACAGTGCATATTTTGCTGCGGTTCTTGGATCGGGTGGTATTCGGTCACGCGCACCCATGTTTTTATTCCGACCGTTTGGTTCGGAGGAGCACCGCGAAGCTATGATTCTGTGTTGACATCAGTGACTTTTGGTCCATGGTGAAGTCAGAAGAAGGAATATCATAAAGGTCGGATTGGTGGGTGACTAAGGAGGTTCGAGTAACGTGATGAGGGATGCGGCGTTACGGGCTTGCGGCGGTGGTATGCATGTGGGGGCGGCAGCACGGGAAGTTAGTCTTACCTCTCGGGTGAAATCCCAAGGTCGGCCTTAAGCGGTTGTGCTGGCAATGTTCTTGTTGGAGGCATTGTTTTGAGAGTGGGGACTATCAGAGAAAATCCTAAGACCTTTGGTCGGGTGACGACGGTGCTGGTGCCTTGTTTCCTTCTTGGAGGCGTCGCTTTTGGAGACTTCAGGTGTTGTCACAGTGGTGGTTGTATAGCTGTTTCTAGGTCTAGAAGGCTGTAGCGGGACTTTTATTTTTTAGTTTTCTTTTCTATTTTTTGGCTGTGTGCATCCGTACTGCCATTAGGGTGGGGCGTTGTTGCAGAGGCTAGGTGTAATTGGTATCTTTTGCTATGGCATGCTTTGGTGCATTATTAGTTTGGCTTTTGCTGTTTGTGTTGGGCTAGCTTATCAGCACCGCTTTGACTCTGATGTCCTGCCTCCTTTCTCATCTCACCTCCTCTTGGATTTATCTACGAGCGACGGCGCGGAGGATGGGAGGGTCGGCGCGCCCGCCTGTGGAGACAGCGCGCGGTGGTGCGGAGAGATGGGCGGCGGGGCGCGCGGACGGACGGCGCGGCGGGAGGTCGATGAGCGGCGGCGCGTGCGGCGCAGCGCAGGAGCAGCGGCGCCGTGCGGCATGGCGGCCCCGGCGGCGCGATCGCGGCGGCCACGGGCGCGGCGGCTGACATGGGCGCGCGCGGAGGCGGTCGGGCGGCGCGAACGGCGCGGCGCCCTCCACGTCGCCTGGGCTTGGTCGTCGAGCTGCTCAGACGCCGCATCTCGGGCTGATCTCCCGTGAGACGGTATTCCTTTACTTTGCCTGCATCTCATGGAGCCCGATCTCCTTCTCCACTACATCGACGCCGGCAGCCACCTCCTGGAACCCCGCTTCGGCCATGTCGTCGCTTCCCATCGGTGGGTGGTTGGTGGTTCTGTAGGGATTCGTAGCATAGAAAACAAAAAATTTCCTACCGCGAGAACGCAATCCAAGCCAAGATGCAATCTAGAAGATGGGAGCAACGAGGGGGATGAGACTAACCCTTGAAGATTTCCAAAGCCTACAAGAGGAGGCTCTCGTTGCTGCGGTAGACGATCACTTGCCGCTTTCAAAGCGCGTAGAAGATCTTGACGGTGCCACAATCGGGCAGCACCTCCGTGCTCGGTCACACGTTCGGTGTTGATGACGACGTCCTTCTCCCCGTTCCAGCGGGCAGCGGAAGTAGTAGATCCTCCTCGGAATCCCGGCAGCACGACGGCGTGGTGGCGGTGGTGGTGGAGATCTCCGACAGAGCTTCGCCTAAGCTATGTGGGAGGGAGAGGTAGGAGGGAACCGCTAGGGTTTGGGAGAGGGCGCCGGCTAGGGCAGCCTTGAGGGGTGCGGCCATGGTGGTCTTGGTGTGGCCGGCCGGCTCCCCTCCCTCTTTATATAGGTGGAAGCCCCAAGGTTTAGGTCAAAGTGTCCGAATAAGACCCCAACAAAAACCTTCCATGTGACCAAACCTAGGGAGTGGGACTCCCCCTTTTCCTTGGTGGGGTGGTGGCCATGGTGAAGACTTGGGACTCCTCCTCCCTTAGGCTGGCCGGCCAAGGTGGGTGGAGTTCCTGGGACTCCACCTTCCATGCTGATTTCTTCGGACTCTTCTAGAACCTTCTAGAACCTTCTGGAAATACAGGATCATTTTCAAACCTAGAAAATGACTTCCTATATATGAATCTTATTCTCAGGACTATTCCGGAACTCCTCGTGTCCTGGATCCCATCAAGACTCCGAACAAAACTTCGAACTCCATTCCATATTCCATATCTACTTAAACGACATCAAACCTTAAGTGTGTCACCCTACGGTTCGCGAACTATGTAGACATGGTTGAGACTTCTCTTCTACCAATAACCAATAGCGGGATCTGGAGATCCATAAAGGCTCCCACATATTCAACGATGACTTTAGTGATCGAATGAACCATTCACATACGATACCAATTCCCTTTGTCACACGATATTTTACTTGTCCGAGGTTTGATCATCGGTATCTCTCTATACCTTGTTCAACCTCGTCTCTGACAAGTACTCTTTACTCGCGTGGTATGTGGTCTCTTATGAACTTATTCATATGCTTGCAAGACATTAGACGACATTCCACCGAGAGGGCCCCAGTATATCTATCAGTCATCGGGATGGCAAATCCCACTTGTTGATCCATATGCCTCAACTCATACTTTCTGGATACTTAATCCCACCTTTATAACCACCCATTTACGCATGGCGTTTGATGTAATCAAAGTACCTTTCCGGTATAAGTGATTTACATGATCTCATGGTCATAAGGACTAGGTAACTATGTATCGAAAAGCTTATAGCAAATAACTTAATGACGTGATCATGCTACGCTTAAATGGGTGTGTCCATTACATCATTCACATAATGACATAACCTTGTTATTAATAACATCCAATGTTCATGATCATGAAACTATGATCATCTATTAATCAACAAGCTAGTTATACAAGAGGACTCTCTTTGTGTGTTCACATAACACACATGTATCAATGTTTCGGTTAATACAATTATAGCATGGTATGTAAACATTATCATAAACACAAAGATATATTATAATATCCATTTTATTATTGCCTCTTGGGCATATCTCCAACAGTCTCCCACTTGCACTAGAGTCAATAATCTAGTTTACATATGTAAAGATATAACACTTTGGCCTTAGGTGCTTTATCATGTTTTGCTCACGGGAGAAGTTTAGTCAACGGATGACATGTGAGAAGCGTATATATTTGCAATTCATTTGCGTCTC
The DNA here is from genome assembly GCA_030979885.1 of Lolium multiflorum. Classification (NCBI taxonomy): domain Eukaryota; kingdom Viridiplantae; phylum Streptophyta; class Magnoliopsida; order Poales; family Poaceae; genus Lolium; species Lolium multiflorum. Next base: position 94,263,018 of record CM061750.1, on the reverse strand, counting down.
AACGCATCACTCATTTTCCAAATGAGTCGGCATCAAATATGTTTGGTCTTGGTGGAACCTTATTTCATGATCTGAAATATGTCACTAATATTGTCATACACAATATAGCTTCAAAGTTCTGACACTATCGGAACTACACCAAGTTCACAAAGAACTTCTTGACTTAACATCCTCAATCATTGTCAAAACAATGACATACTCTGCCTACTTTTGTAGAATCCGTCACAATATTTTAGAACTCTTCTAAATCTAGCATTGTGCTACCTTTTAAATAACACTTAGCCTAATTGAAATTGAAATTTATTTTTATATGTGACCAAACCAATATCGCTGCAACACCTTACAGCGATTTGTTTGTCATTGCCTCATATAAAACTATATATGTATCCTTGGTTCTTCTAAAACACACAGGGATATTCTTACTGTTTGTCCAATGATCATCACATGAATCATTCGGTATATGCTCCTAACATTTTAGAGCACATGACATCTGATTGTGTACATATTAATTGTGATCTAAAATCACTCATGTGTTTTTACTCATTGAGTGTCAGATACACTCAAGTCTTGTTAAAACTTCACATGAAAAGAACACCTTCTTAATATTTCTATATTAAACTAATTCAATATCCATTCTATGTACTTTGACTTAAACTTATTATGTGTTTCAATCTATCTTCATAGATCTTGACACTAAATATGTTTCTGTCCATATTCTTTCATTGAAGTTAATTCTCAATGAAACCTTTTATAATTAATCAAGTATATAATTACATCATTTATAACCAACTATATGTCATCTACATAAAGTATTATAAATATGTCTCAGCGCTCCCACTTAATTTCTTGCAAATGCAAGCATCTTCATCGTTTCGATGAAATCCAAAACTCTTTGACTATTTCATCCGTTGAAGATTCCAACTCCGCGATACTCACTTCATCCAATTGAAGTTCGTATACCTATCTAGTATTCCATGGACTAGCAAAACAATTGGTTGTATCTTGTATACACCTTTAATACACACTTCTGTTAAGTAATGTATTTTGCCATCCTACTATCATATCTCATGAAAGAAATATGTAGCGATTACTAGAATAATCCACATAGACTATAAGCATTGCTACGGAAGATCTAATCTTATCGTAGTCAACTCTTTGAACTTTTGTCGTAAACAACTTTTCGACAAGTCAAGCTTTTTCAAGGATATTCCATCCAAGTTCATCAATTTTATAGATCCATTTACTTCCAAAAAGTATTCATCTATCTTGGATTTCATGGCGTATAGCCATTTTAAGCAGGGCCCATCATAACTTCTTTGTATGTAGTTGGTTTATCATTGTTCAAAAAACAATCCTTTGTTCACAAATCATTTATTTGATCACAAAGTAAACTATACCTACAAGGTTCAATAAGTACTTCGATCTCTATGACTATAACATTTTGTAGACATGGGAGCCATGATCGTCGTGGCCGCTTCCGGAACTAATTTTGATGCTACGCTACTCTGATCATTATCGGGTTCATAAACCTTATCAAGTTCTATTGTCCTCCCACTCAAATACTTCGCTAAAAACAATTTCTTGGAAATAAGTAAGAAACATCGACAAACACTTTTGTCTTTATCTCCATAGTGGAAAGAATTCCCAATTAATTCTTTGGGATAACCAACAAAGACATTCATCCGATTTTGGTTCACCTTATGCTATGCATACCAAAATTTAAGAAAGGACTATTAGGGTTCTGTTATCACCAGAATTTGACCGAGTCAGAGGTGGGCCGCGATCAAGATGGACTTGAAGAATATATATATAGAAGAAATACGTGAATCGGCCTTTTATACCAAGTTGGGCTTAATTGCCCGTGTATCTGTAACATATTAGATCGCATCTTAGTTTAGAAGTTAGAATCTTACTCGTGCACGGTTTGGTGCACGCCCACATTAAGTCCTTTGGACTATAAATATGTATCTAGGGTTTATGGAATAAACAACAACCAACGTTCAACCACAAACAAATCTCAGCGCATCGCCAACTCCTTCGTCTCGAGGGTTTCTACCGGTAAGCACCATGCTGCCTAGATCGCATCTTGCGATCTAGGCAGCGTAATGACTATCCCCATTGTTCATGCGTTGCTCGTCTGAAGCCTTTGATGGGAGCACGTAGTTATCTTAGACATGTTAGGGTTAGCATTGTTCTTCGTATCATATGCTATCGTAGTGCAACCCTTGCATGTCTAGCCGCACCTATCTTAGGTGTAGGGGGCACCCCTTGATCATAGTTTAGTAGATCTGATCCGTTACGGTTGCTCCTTGTTTCATCGGGATTAGTTAACATCCGCAATAGTTAGGACTTACAAAGGGTTGGAGGATCCAGCGGCGTGTAGGGTGGCGTTTGCTAGCCCTAGAAAGGACGTTCCGAGGATCAACCTCGTGTTGGTTTTTAGGCCCTGTCTAGGATCGGCTTACGGTCACCGTGCGCGCGCGAGGCCCGATCGTGGGTAGGATGATCCGTTATGCGGTGAAAACCTAAATCGTTGTAGATCTAATCAGCTTTATCTTGATCAAGCAGGACCACCATATATTCGGCCACCCAAGTCGAATCATGGGTGGATCGGCTCTTTGAGCCGATTCACAGGGCAACACGAGCCGTCGAGGCTGTATTTAACGTTTACGTGTGTGCCCTGCGAGAAACTAAGCGAGGCATCATATACACCTTCCTGACCAGGTAGGTCGGGTGCATGTGATAAGCATGGACGTGCGACAGGAGGCTTCCAGGCGTCGCTACGAGGGTAGGGCCCGCAGCCTAGTTGTTCCCAGCTCACCGTGTTGACCGTCTCTGCCCGCCAGGGGTTTCGACCAACGTGCACAGCACCCCGGTGGGACCACCTTCGACATCCACCACATCGCCATCTGCATCGTCCGTGTGGCGGAAAGCACTCGGTCAAGTGAGGATCCTGATGAACTCAAGAAGAAACATGACGAGATCAGGCAACCCTCGACGCCCGAACTCATCGGCTCTTTCATAGAACCGCTCCCATGGCGTGGTGGAAGGGGTTCCCACTGAGCGCAGATGGGTGGACCTGTCCATGCCCGTCAGAGAAGAGCACCGGTCTTGCGTCGGGAGATCAACTACATGGTGGCTCATTGCTGTAGCCACTCCCGAGAGCTGTGAACACTTTGGAGCGTGTCGCTCTGCGCGTGGTCCAGGAGATCATGAGCCACCGGTATTCTCCGTCGGGACCAGCTCAGGGAACTTCAAAGGAGATGCCACCCGGCCCCACGTTCGCATGGGCAGCCTCGGGCACCGAACTCATGACATGCGTCGTCTAAGATTGGTGGTGATCCTAGTGACTACCAATTCCTACCCGAGGCACCAAGGAGATCGCACGGATGCGTGCGCGTCTCGGACTGCAACACAGGGCACTCTCGAACCAGGCTGCAATATCGGGCCTCTGGAACGGGGAGGAACGTCGGAGCCGATCTGAGAAGCAATCGTGGCTAGCTAAGTACGCCGCTCAGACAAACCTCGAGCCCAGCTCTGCGGTTGGCCGGCAGGAAAAGCAACATGGCTGGTTAAGTGCGCCACCCGGCGAATCTTGGGGGTTCGACACCTTCGCCATCACGCGGATCAGATTTGTGCAATCCTGAAAGATCGGTTCGGCATGATGCCGAAAGGAAGGCAAGACGTTCGGCTACAAGCCGTACCCCAACGACTACGAACTGATCCGCTACCACCCAAATATCGGCTCCCGGACTTCACAAAGTTTAGTGGATCAGATGGTTCCAGCTCCATCGAGCATGTGAGCCGATATTTGGCGGGCACATCTCAGCATCGAACGAGCTGCGTGTGAGGTTCTTCGCACAGGTCCCTCACATCGGCTTTCGGTGGTACACATCGCTGCCACCGAACTCAGTCGGACTGGAAACGATTGGAGGAGCAGTTCCACCTTGAGTATCTGAAGCAGAGGCTGGGTGCCGATCTTGCTCAAATGCGACGACGCGGGGCCGTGGCAGAATACATCCGGCGCGGGACAAAGGAGCCGTGCGGTTCACATCAGCGAAAAGAAGCGTCGGCGGCGGTGGTGGGTCTCATCATCGATCAAGGGCGTGGCCTCAAAGCGACTACCTTAGTTTGGCTACATGGTGCAGGCTGTCGCATATGATAACACCAGGATGTTTGGGACAAATTCAGCTGCGGTGACCTTGGATTGAGCGGGCAAGATGAAGGTGCTATGGAGATCAGGAGGTAAATAGCTGAATGGACTCCACGACAAGCCCCGTGTCTAGCAAGTGGGTGAGCCACAAATTCTCCCAAGGTTGACTTCGCGTCCAATTGAGGCAGATTTTGATCTCTTACTCACGGAGAAGCATATAAAGTAAAACCACAAGATCCCACGGCAGAGCTGAACGAGTATACGCAAATGGCATAACACGTTCTCCACACCACCAACGCAGGGGTGCGGCGGCAGATCCAAATGGCGATAGAAAATGGGCGGTTGATTTTTAACCAGTACGCCATGAAGTACACCCCTTTCCCGCCGTTAACATGGTGGAGTATACGTACCACGAAGGTGCCAGGTCTCGTTCGTATCATGGTAGGATCCGACGCCAGCAAGGATGAAGATGAGGGCAGCCTCTCATAGCAAAGATCTGAGGAACCGCTCGATGCGATCGGCTCGCCAAGACGAGCAAGCGCTCGTCACGGAAGGAGAAGTGAAGAACATAAGATATCGGCGACCTCTCTCGATCACCTCCTCAACAAGTATGTGAGCCGGATGACCGCGCGAACGATCCGGCGTTGATAATGACGAGATCGTCGGCGAGAGAAGCGGAAGACATCGTCGGCTAATCGCGATGAGGAGCACGGCGTTGTGCCAAGGGAAAGGCAAGGGGCGAGACGACGAGGACAGGCACGGATTGTCCCTTCTTCAAGCATTGCTGGGATTCAGAATGAGCCGATTGCCAACAATGAAATTGCCCAGTACGCGGAAGAAGGAGGCGCCAACGTGTCCATGTTCGAGCGCTTAGGGCCTCTCCGCCACAAAGCAACGCGCTGAGTCCCCTCGATGGGAAGATCTCAAGTTCATTGCAAGAAGAAGAAGAAGAAGGCAGTACAGACCAAGGTGGTGCCCGGCGGACTCAGTAGTTCCCGAAACGCGGGTTCAGCGTTTGCGGCTCGGAAGCCGAGAGCTATACTTGCATACATGAGGAAGGCAAGGCTGATCAAGTGCGAAGATCAGTCTGGACGAGAAGTCGACCACGAAGTGAGTGGGCCCCCAGCAAGAGCCGATGATGATACATGCGGCACAAACATGGTGCTAGTTCTTAATGACTTAGTGCCCGATACACGATGCACTCAAAGGGACGGCAGCCAGCGCACCAACATGATAAAGTCGAGATTGGCGGTTTTATCATGCTTGAACAGTAGCAGAGCAAGTAAGCAGCAACGTGGCAGCGATCTGTGATCGGCCCAAAAGATTTATGAAGGGACATTACAAAACCTTCAGCGAGCAAGGTGATGGGCCGTTCCAGCAATCGCCAATTATCCTCACATCCATCTACTGGTTAACATGTCATCCAACGAGCCGATGCCATCAAATCTCTTGGCTGAATCGTGGGGCACCAGGTGGATAAACACCGAGGATATGCAGTAGAAGTGTCTCATCCTTTGGTGATGAGTATTAAGCATGGGGGCCGATGCATAAATCGGCCGTAAAAATTCACAAAATTAAACTAACACAGCCGATGCAGCAGACATCGACTTAAGGATATGAGGAATAACTGTTACGATCAGAGGGTCAATGGAGCACGAAGGGAGATTTTAATGGAAGAACTCCTCAATGGAGTAGTTTAAGGGCTCGGATCCTCTCTTCAAGAACAATGCCAAGGGCAGCCTGGACGTGCAAATCAGGGTAAGGAAGGGGCTGATCTGACCTGCAAGGCGCAAGAAGTAGATTGAAGAAGCTCGGGGGGCAGCTCACCCTGAAGGTTCTCTGCTTTGGGGCTACGTCATGATCTGAAGGTCTTTGCTCTGGGGAGCCGATTTGGTTGGAATCGGCTAGCCCTACGGCACAACTGGTCTGGAGAATGGTGTTCTGTTACGGAGCCATCAGTTTGAGCATCCAAGACAGTTCCAGGGCTCTTTTAAAGACGCCTGCTCAAGATCAAGTCGCCAGCTTACTAAGATCGGCTGTGCCATCATCATCGGCAGAGCTGGCTAGTTGGGAGGGATGGCTAAATTGGCCTGTCTCGCAGATTATCGTGAAACTGATGCGCTACCATCGGTCACTAAGCATGGATTAGGCCAGCAGTCGATGGACTCAGCGTGAAAGGAATCGGCGAAATCAAGTTAAGGGAAATTCTTCATTAGTATTGGGATTTCTTACAATGGAGAGCCGATTGCTCAAGGAAGGAAGAACAAAAGAAGGGTCTATTGACCAATCTACTACTGCTAGGCCTATACTAGTAGATCCTAATCTACGGGCCATCACTGCCCCGTCGTCATCCTCGAACTCTCATCGCCTTCTTCTTAGATGGGCTCCTAAATGCGCCTACTCACGTAGCCTCACGGGGCTTCATCCCGTCTTCTCGTCACTCTTTACGTCGTCGTCCACCACATGCGGAGCGTTTCGCCGGCGGGTAGCCCTCGGGGGAGTCGTCGTCGTCATCGTCGTCTTCTTTCCTCTTCTTCGGAGGTGGGGCAGCCGTCCCATGAGAACTGGTCGTCCTCGCTTTTGCTCCGGTTCCTCGTGGACAAGGAGCTGAAGATCTTCATCCCCGGCGGTCAGACTTGTGAGTCCCTCGGACCAAATGGAGGAGGCGTGGCTCTCCTCGTCCCATTCTTCTGGGGCACGGATTTCCGGCGGCGTCTCGCGGGAGGAATCGGACCCGTAGGAAAGCTCGGAGGAGGAGGAAGAAGACATGGTGGCACGGAGGGTTTTTTTGGTGCTAATGCGAGGAGGACGAAGGAGACGCAAAACTGTTTAGAACGGTTAAATAAAGGGGATATGAGAGAGATTCAATGCCACAGCGGTTTCCGAGGAGATGTTGCCCAACAGGAAAGCTTTGCGGCCACGTGGAGAAGTGGAAGGGGCAAGGCATCATGATGAGGATTCTGCGGCAGTTCTGCTCTGCCACGACATGACCCGACGGGAGAAGGGCATGTGTTATCACCAGAATTTGACCGAGTCAGAGGTGGGCCGCGATCAAGATGGACTCGAAGAATATATACTCTATGAAGAAATCATTAGAAGATCGGCCTTTTATACCAAGTTGGGCTTAATTGCCGTGTATCTGTTATGGTAGATGCATCTTAGTTTAGAAGTTAGAATCTTACTCGTGCACGGTTTGGTGCACGCCCACATTAGAAAGTCCGCTGGACTATAGATATGTATCTAGGGTTTATGGAAAAAAAGCAACAACCAACGTTCAACCACAAACAAATCTCGCCGCATCGCCAACCTTCGTCTCGCGGGTTTCTACCGGTAAGCACCATCTTGCCTAGATCGCATCTTGCGATCTAGGCAGCGCTAGCCTATCCCGTTGTTCATGCGTTGCTCGTCTTGAAGCCTTTTTGATGGCGAAACAACGTAGTTATCTTAGACATGTTAGGGTTAGCATTGTTCTTCGTATCATATGCTATCGTAGTGCAACCCTTGCATGTCTAGCCGCCCTCACACCTATCTTAGGTGTGGGGGCAGCACCCCGCTTGATCATAGTTTAGTAGATCTGATCCGTTACGGTTGCTCCTTGTTTCATCAGGGATTAGTTTAACATCCGCAATAGTTAGGCCTTACAAAGGGATGGGAGGATCGGCGTGTAGGGTGGCGTTTGCTAGCCCTAGAAAGACGTTCCCAGGATCAACCTCGTGTTGGTTTTAGGCCTGTCTAGGATAGGCTTACGGTCACCGTGCCTTGGCGAGACGGTCGTGGAAGTAAGGATGATCCCCGGGTCTGCGGTGAAAACCTAAATAAGTTGTAGATCTAATCAGCTTTATCTTGATCAAACAGGACCATATATTCGGACACCCCGTCGAATCATGGGTGGATCGGCTCTTTGAGCCGATTCAGGGGTAACTGAGGGCGATCGAGGCTCGTGATGCGTTCACGTGTGTGCCTGAGGAAACAAGCGAGGACATCATATACACCTTCGACCAGGTATAGGTCGGAGTGGCAGCCCTGTGATAAGCATCGGACGTGCGACCAGGAGAAGGCTTTGCGGGCCGTCGCTGCGAGGGGTGGGGCCGGCCGCAGCCCTAGTTGTTCTAGGCTCTGCGTGTTGGCTAGTCTCTGCAGCGATATGACAAGGAAGGCAGGTTCATGCCCATGCCATAACTCGTATGGTGTCATTTCAACGGATCATGATGATGCTCTATTCGGTGTAAAAGCGGTAGTCTCTAAAGCATAATCCACAAAAATATAATGGCATCAATATTTTATCTCATCATTGATCAAACAAGGTTTGGATGCATCTCTCGGATACTCCATCATCATTATAATACTCCAAAAAGTGAGTTGTAGGACAACTTCATAACTCTCTTAGATGTTAACTAAAACAAGAGCTGAGTAATTCAAATATTTCCACTGTAATCCAATAGATATTTGACTTTTCTATTACGATGATTTCCTTCATGCTAAATTTATTTGAATCTATTCAAATTCAAACTTCTTCCGTATCGAATATATCCACATATATATACTCAATTCATTGTTGAAGTTTTCATGAGTAGAAGAATCTCCCGCACACAACTATGCCAGTGAACACATATATCATCATGTATGTTTCCGCTCAGTTAGTTGCCCGTTCAACTCTTGGCCTATGAAGACGGTATTTTAGTCATTCTCTCTAGAAAAGATTTGCAAGCGCCAAGCGATTCAAAAAATCAAATGACTCCAAAAATCCATTTGCATGGAGTTCCTTCATGCGTTCCTTTCTAACATGACCTAAATGGCGGTTCCACAAATAGTGGAATTCAAATCATTTGCCTTATGGCATTTTAGCGTCGGTGTTATGTATGTGTTTCACCATTAAGATTTATAATAACTATCCATCGTACATGGAGTAATGTCATAATTTGAACAACTCATTGTTTTCATTTGACCCGAGCAAAATAACAATTATTAAGTTCTTTATTATAAATTCTAAGGGCTAGATAGGCCAATGGTGAACATAGCACTTTTTTGGCTGAGGCATTCTATCATATTCCTTGTCAGTCACTTAGGCCATTGAATTCTTGTATTGCGTTGTTTTGTATGACACTTCATACCAACCAATATAGTACAAATACCCAAGAATTTCATTGTGTGACCAAACAAGGAATACATCCATAACATGTACATCATTTATATACACCTGAGCTAGACTTTCTAGTCTTTTCTTTCTTTCTGCCAAAAATATCTTTTGTAGTTCTCTTTTAGCTTTCTCATTCTCAAAAAAAACACTTTAACATTATTAACTTCTAGGTTTGTTGGTCAAATACCAATAACCTTGAGGTTCTTACTTTGAAGTTGATCATCATATGACAAGTATTTCAGATTTCACTATTAGTAACTTTGTTAATATGATGAACAATTTCACTCATAATTTTATCCATCATATCATGACGACTTTTCCGAGACCATGTCGGCTACATGCTAGGCTCGTAAAGTTTAACCTCAGTATTTGCATGTGCAAATCTGGCTTGTACCGTTGTATGTACAAGTAAATCTATACCTCAGTATCGAAACGACGAGTCTTTAGCAACGGTGCATACTAAGGGCGATCACTTCATGGATATGCGAATATCGTTAGTGCCCCAATAGTTGGAGGATTGGGACGCCTTGCGTCTTCAACCTTCGTACATTCCCATAAAATTATGAGTTTATGTAGTCTCACCAAATTATATTCTATCATCTTGCAATAAGGTCTTAGATATCACATATATCTCATACCTTGCTTATTTAAAACTAAATTTTCAGCTCCTTACTTTTTCAAACAGATTTGAACTTCAAGTTTCAGGAGACAAGATAACTTTAGGTACTAATTGAAATCATATCTCTTTGAATCAACAATGTGAGGTTTACTAAAAGTTTGCAATAGGACTTAATCATTTCTTGATTCTTTAACAATACGTACCAGTCCGTAAAGTTTCTTGTCAGATTTTAACAGTATTTCTATCTCAATTACAAGACTAGCGCTTGGTAGAAAACGGACGCCAATACTACAAATTAATTCAAAATACTACTCAGATTATGTTTATGATAATTAGTTCATGTTTTAATCTAATTACTAATGAACTTCCACTTAATACAACATCCCTCATAGTTGTTAAGTGGTACACGATCCAAATCCACTACACCAAAACCGATCATCACGTGAGATGATGTAGTTTCAATGGTGAACATCAACATGTTGATCATATCATCCATATGACTCGTGTTCAACCTTTCGGTTCCGTTGTCCCGAGGCCATGTACGTACATGCTAGGCTCGTCAAGCAAACCCAAGTATGCGCGTGTGCAACATGGCTTACACCCGTTGTATGTGAACGTTGAGTCTATCACATCCGATCATCACGAGGTGCTTGAAACGACGAACTGTAGCAACGGTGCATACGAGGGGAGAACACTTTATTATCTTGATATTATTGTGAGGGATCATCTTATAATGCTACCGTCGCGTTCTAAGCAAAATAAGATGCATAAAGGATTAACATCACATGCAATTCATATGTGATATGATATGGCCCTTTAGTCTTTGTGCCTTCGATCTTCATCGCCAAAGCACGGACATGATCTCCATCATCAATGGGCATAATCTCCATCATCGTCGGCGTAGCGTCAAGGTCCATGGCGCCGTCTTCATGGTTGTTCACCTCATGTAGCAACTATTACAACTTCTTTGAAATACTACTTAACATGAAATTTAAAGACAACCATAAGGCTCTTGCCGGTTGCCACAATACAATAATGATCATCTCATACATATTCATCATCACATCATGGCCATATCACATCACCAAACCCTGCAAAAACAAGTTAGACGTTAAATTTGGTTTGCATATTTTACGTAGTTTAGGGTTTTGAGTGAGATCCAATCTACCTACGAACATGAACCACAACGGTGATACTAGTGTCAATAGAAGAGTAAATTGAATCTTCACTATAGTAGGAGAGACAGACACCCAGCAAAGCCACTTATGCAATACAAGTTGCATGTCAAGCGTGGAGCAAATCTCATGAACGCGGTCATGTAAAGTTAGCCCGAGCCGCTTCATCCCACTATGCCACAAAGAGGCAAAGTACTCAAACTAAAGACAACAAAAGCATCGCCCACAAAACCATTGTGTTCTACTCGTGCAACCATCTATGCATAGACACGGCTCTGATATACCCCTTTGTAGGGATTCGTAGCATAGAAAAAAAATTTCCTACCGCGAACGCAATCCAAGCCAAGATGCAATCTAGAAGATGGGAGCAACGGGGATGAACGAGACTAACCCTTGAAGATTTCCAAAGCCTACAAGAGGAGGCTCGTTGCTGCGGTAGACGATCACTTGCCGCTTTCAAAAGCGCGTAGAAGATCTTGACGGTGCCACAATCGGGCAGCACCTCCGTGCTCGGTCACACGTTCGGTGTTGATGACGACGTCCTTCTCCCGTTCCAGCGGGCAGCGGAAGTAGTAGATCCTCCTCGGAATCCGGCAGCACGACGGCGTGGTGGCGGTGGTGGTGGAGAACTCCGGCAGGGCTTCGCCTAAGCTATGTGGGAGGGAGAGGTAGGAGGAACCGCTAGGGTTTGGGAGAGGGGCGCGGCTAGGGCAGCCTTGAGGGGGTGCGGCCATGGTGGTCTTGGTGGCCGGCCAGCCCCTCTCCTCCCCTCTTTATATAGGTGGAAGCCCCAAGGTTTAGGTCAAAGTGTCCGAATAAGACCCCAAAAAACCTTCCATGTGACCAAACCTAGGGGAGTGGGACTCCCCTTTCCTTGGTGGGGTGGCCGGCCACCATGGTGGGGAGTCCACTTGGGACTCCTCCTCCCTTAGGCTGGCCGGCCAAGGTGGTGGAGTTCTTCTAGGACTCCACCTTCCATGCCGATTTCTTCCGGACTTTCTAGAACCTTCTAGAACCTTCCCTGGAAAAATAGATCATTTTCAAACCTAGAAAATGACTTCCTATATATGAATCTTATTCTCCGGACTATTCGGAACCTCCTCGTGATGTCTGGATCCCACATCCGACTCGAACAAAACTTCGAACTCCATTCCATATTCCATATCTACTTAAACGACATCAAACCTTAAGTGTGTCACCTACGGTTCGTGAACTATGTAGACATGGTTGAGACTTCTCTTCGACCAATAACCAATAGCGGGATCTGGAGATCCATAAAGGCTCCCACATATTCAACGATGACTTTAGTGATCGAATGAACCATTCACATACGATACCAATTCCCTTGTCACACGATATTTTACTTGTCCGAGGTTTGATCATCGGTATCTCTCTATACCTTGTTCAACCTCGTCTCGACAAGTACTCTTTACTCGTATCGTGGTATGTGGTCTCTTATGAACTTATTCATATGCTTGCAAGACATTAGACGACATTCCACCGAGAGGCCCAGAGTATATCTATCGTCATCGGGATGGACAAATCCCTTGTTAATCCCATATGCTCAACTCTTACTTTCGGATACTTAATCCCACCTTTATAACCACCCATTTGCGGTGGCGTTGATGTAATCAAAGTACTTTTCCAGTATAAGTAATTTACATGATCTCATGGTCATAAGGACTAGGTAACTATGTATCGAAAAGCTTATAGCAAATAACTTAATGACGTGATCTTATGCTACGCTTAAATGGGTGTGTCCATTATATCATTCACATAATGACATAACCTTGTTATTAATAACATCCAATGTTCATGATCATGAAACTATGATCATCTATTAATCAACAAGCTAGTTATACAAGAGGCTTACTAGGGACTCTTTGTTGTTCACATAACACACATGTATCAATGTTTCGGTTAATACAATTATAGCATGGTATGTAAACATTATCATAAACACAAAGATATATTATAATATCCATTTTATTATTGCCTCTTGGGCATATCTCCAACAGGTTCGCCGTCGGGGAAGCTATCTGGATGGCCGCCGTATCCCCTACAAAGCCCGCTGGTACGCATCACTCTCCATATCAACATGTCACGAATTTAGGACTCGATTGTCTGCTGGATGATTTAATTGACCAAATTGTGTAGGAAGATGATGTTCTGGAAACCAATCTGAAATGGAAACGGCCTCTGCCGACACCGTGACCTCCAACGGAGCAGCAGCAGGAGAGGAGCAAGAGGAGGAACTCCCTCCTATGCATCTTCTCGGTAGATGGCAGGCTGTTTGCTCCGTTCCTCTTTTTTTCGGTCCGTGCATCTTCTCTCGGTTGATGGTAGATTTTTTGCTCCGTTCCTCTTTTTCCGATCAGTCGTGACCATGGTTGTTTCAGCTAGGGTTCTTCGTATGTTTTGCAGGTTGGTTCTGTCTGGTGCTCTGCTGATGCACATAGAGCAAGGAAGGCAAAGTTTCTGCCATCTGCATTTTCCCTCCCTTAGATTCTTCATTGTCCGAGGTGTGGTATGTCTCCTGGGTACATTCTATTTTTTTTTAACAAGACATTCTAATTTCTAAGGTTTGCTACCTGTAGCTGAAATTGGTAAATACAACTGGATGGTTGTACCATTGAGGTAATGATATTTGGTAACTACATTAGTTTTTTTTACAGGAGATACACTGCATGAGCTCTAGGTTATTTGCAGGCTCTGTCTACATTCTTTTCTTGGCAGGGGATCCTTGGTGATGATTCATGTATTCCATATTTAGTTGAGGGAGGGGTATCTGTCTTACAGTATGCGGATGATACAATTCTCTTCATGGAACATGATTTAGCAAAGGCCATTAATATGAAACTCATTCTATGTATTTTTGAACAGTTATCTGGCCTTAAGATAAATTTTCATAAGAGTGAGTTATTTTGCTTTGGGAAAGCCATAGAAATGGAACACCAGTATAAACATATTTTTGGGTGTACATCTGGGGCTCTACCATTTCGTTACCTTGGGATTCCTATCCATTACCGAATGCTTCGTAACTCTGAGTGGAATCCAGTGGAGAATCGTTTTGCATCGAAACTAGGATGTTGGAAGGGTAAAATGTTATCCTATGGGGACCGTCTTGTCCTCATAAATTCGGTGCTTACAAGCTTACCTATGTTCATGTTATCTTTTCTTGAAATTCCTAAGGGGGTAAGAAAGAGGCTTGATTATTATCGTTCTCGGTTTTTTTGGCGGTGATGATAAAAAGAAGTATAGATTGTCCAGGTGGAATATAATTTGTAGACCCAAAGATCAGGGGGGTTTGGGAATTGAGGTACTTGAACTGAAAAATATGTGCTTATTAAGTAAATGGTTATTCAAGTTATTACATGAAGATGGGATGTGGCAACAAATATTACATAATAAATATATCAAGAATAAAACTTTAGCACAAATTGAGGCCAAACCCACGGATTCTCCTTTTTGGAAGGGTCTCATGCGGGTTAAACATGAATTTTTCAAAAGAGGAGCCTTTAAGGTTGGAAACGGAACGAGAGTATGCTTTTGGGAAGATAGTTGGCTCGGTGATCTTCCACTTTCTCTCCAATATCCGTCTTTGTACAATATAGTCCAACGGAAAAATGTGCTAGTATCTATAGTTTTGGCCGAGCATCCTCTTAATATTGGTTTTAGGAGAACGCTTAATGTATATAAGTATAATCTTTGGTTACACTTATGTCAACGGCTGATGAATATTCAGTTAACAAATGAACCAGATAAATTTATTTGGAATTTAACTGATAGTGGATTATTCTCTGTTAAATCTATGTATATGGATCTTATGAATGGTCATACTAGATTCTTACGGACATATCTTTGGAAGATTAAAATTTCTCTTAAAATTAAGATATTCATGTGGTTTCTTAGTAATAAAATTTTGCTTACAAAGGATAATTTGGTGAAGAGAAAGTGGACAGGAAGTCAAACATGTTGTTTTTGTAACAGTAATGAAACTGTGGATCATTTGTTTCTTCATTGCCCTTTTGCTAAAATTGTTTGGCGGATGATATATTTTGCTTACAATATTCCACCACCGACTAATGTAACTAATATGTTTGGTAATTGGTTAAATGGTGTTAAAAAGGAGGATAAGGCTCATATACGGATTGGTATTTCGGCAATATGTTGGTCTATTTGGACTAGCCGAAATGATATTATTTTTAACAGACAGAAGGGAACAAATTTTTTGCAGGTTATTCTTCGTGCGGCGCAATGGATACAGCTATGGGCGTATATGCTTCCGGAGGACCAGCGGGGTATTATGGATACTGGATGCAGCCGTCTGCTCAAGGTCACGCAGGACTGTTATTTCCAGGCTACTGGATGGCGTCATATTAGTAGGATTCGAGATGGCTAGCTTTATATACTTTTCACTTTTAGCTGGTTTGTAGTGTTGCACCTTTGGCACACTTTCATGTGTAATAAGTACTCTTGTCTACATTACTTTTTTAAATAAATGGCTGTGTGCATCGCTTGATGCAGAGGCCGGGGCATCGCTCCCATATCGAAAAAAAAACTGAAACTTCAAGGAAAATGTCAATCCAAAGCATTATATTTGCAGGTCATAGTTACTTAAGCTTAGACCTTTTCTATGATTTTCTCCTTTTCATACAAATTTAAGGGTTTAATTGACGCCTGAACGTTACTTACAGAGTGCAGAGTTCTGGAAATGGATATGGAGCTGGACTCAGTAGGGCTATTGTCTAAGGAAGTCAATCGTGGATTCTTTGTATCAATCCAAAGCATTATATTTGCAGGTCGTAGTTACTTAAGCTTAGACCTTTTCTAGGGTTTTTTCCTTTTCATACAAATTTAAGGGTTTAATTCACGCCTGAATGTTTCTTACAGAGTGCAGAGTTCTGGAAACGGATATGGAGCTGGACTTAGTAGGGCTATTGTCTAAGGAAGTCAATCGTGGATTCTTTGTATATTGTATCGCATCTATCCTTTCATGTAACGACAAATACTTATGTTGGGATAATATTTTTGAGGGATAACATGAAAAACATGGTTAATATCATGGGTATATCAATATGGTTAGAGTCATTTCCATCTACGTAAGTTGTTTTGTTGGATTAATTTGACTGCATATCCATTTGAGGAATTTTCCTTTTTTTGCTGCAACTTATTATTTTCGTATAAATCATCTTATAAATGTATAAATGACGTACCCAGTGCTGAGAGCTCCCGCACTGTGCGGGGTCTGGGGAAAGGTGTCAGTGGCAAGCCTTACCTTCACGAAGTGCAATGTGAGGAGACCGCGACTCGAACCTGGGACCTCTCGGTATATATAAGTAAAATTGTTTCACTATTCTCAGTATTAACCTCAAGTAGGAATAGTGTGCTTTTCCATTGTCAGCATGTTGCTGCTGAATCAAGAGCAGTAGCTACATTGACCTGCTACTTCATGGCTTAACTATTTTAGTTTTCTGCTTGGTGAAGTTTATTTGTACTATCCTACAATTCTACAACAGTAAGAACAATTATCTATATGTTCCTAAGTACGGACAAATCTTGGCATGCTGAGTATATATTATGTGTCATAAAAATGTGTTAGGTTGAAAAACATTATTCTTCTGATGAAGATTGTAAATTGTTTGATCCTGCTGATTGACATATAGGTTTCTTGAGCTAGGGATTCTTAACAGTTTATTGAAGCCTATGTGAAGTAGAGTTAACTGACATTCTTTGTCGGACGATTTTTCTTACTTACCTCAGTGGGTTATTATTCTTTTGCTGCCTTGATAAGCCAAATGTGATCTTTCGTGTGCATAAAACTATGGCAACGGTGTCCACACTTTTTGTCCAATGCCCACCGCAGAATTAGATAATACTCATCTACATCAGCGTGATTTTGCAATTGTTAGCTACTAGCTCCTAATTTTTTTTTTCCGGGGAAGATCCTATATATTGAGTTTGAGTATCGGGTCTTCTCATTTGTGTCCATTCTTTGTTGACTAGAGACTTCACAAGAAAATGATAAGCTTCAGGAGCGGCTTTCATGCCCAAGGGGCAACATGGCATCTAGAGCAATGACAGACTATCAAGATAGCATATGTGGACGTTACTATGTTCAGTTGCGAGTGACTGGATATATACAAAATATATATATTATGCAGTGAGTAAGGTACATTTAATTTCCTAGCACCACCTACCTTGAAATCATTGGCTGATTTATTTTTACCACCATGCATCTATGTTTTATTGTTTGGGTAACAATTGTTGTGATTTCAGTATGAAAGTGTACCATCTGATTTCTAATTTGTTTGCCTCCAACTAAAGTACCCATTAGGCCTCAATAAACAGAATTTTCTTCAATAATGAAGTAGCCAAACCTTGATGCCAAGCTATTTTCTTTGCCTTAGTTTGCAGGTTGTCATTCTGTACACACTACTATATTTGCTGGAAATTATCATCTCTATGTGTGAATTCTCTCCCATCTGATTATATCGGGAATATCATCATATTTTTTTCCAATATAAAATCATCATGTAAGTTCCAGCCATTTTTATATGTGCAAGTAGCCTGCTATTTTTATTTTTCTTTCTATTCTGTAACTTGTTTCTATGTTTGCCTCTAATACGGTAATACCATGATGATCGTTTAGGATTAAATATAGTTAGCTAAGCTGAATTATGTAGAGATTTGATACATTAATAAAAACATTTCCCGTCGGGCAAAAGTGGGTATGTGTTCTATAATAAATACCAACTAAGATTAATCTTTCCTATATTTATATCCTGGGACTAATACTGTGGACTTATTGACATTATTTCCATGTCAGGTTTGCACTGTACATTGCACCGGATATTGTTCTTCAAGAACCAACAGATGTGGTGTGATGATCCAATAAGAACATGAGCTGAATTGAAGTCCTCGATATTTGGTTTCCTCGGTGTTAGGTCTCCTACAGTTTCTCTAGTTACCAAGTGTGTCGAGTTCTCGAATTCAAGGTTTTTATTGTTTCGTTTATGTTCAATGGTGTACTAAAATTTGAGATGTGTTCTATAATAAATACCAACTAAGATTAATCTTTCCTATATTTATATCCTGGGACTAATACTGTGGACTTATTGACATTATTTCCATGTCAGGTTTGCACTGTACATTGCACTGGATCCTGTTCTTCAAGAACCAACAGATGTGGTGTGATGATCCAATAAGAACATGAGCTGAATTGGAGTCCTCGATATTTGGATTCCTCGGTGTCAGGTCTCCTACAGTTTCTCTGGTTACCAAGTGTGTCGAGTTCTCGAATTCAAGGTTTTTATTGTTTCATTTATGTTCAATGGTGTAGTAAAATTTGAGACAGATCTAAATATACGGGTTCAGTTGAATGTCTGAATGTGTCACTTTGTGAAACACACAGTTAAATCCATCTAATATACCAAGCAAGCACGTGGAACCCTTTCTAAGATATCCATTATACCTTTCTGAAGGTTGCGAAGGCTTCTAGCCAGCAATATTCAGGTACCCCTTTGAAGTGGGCAGTTGGTTTTATAAACCCAACGATCAAGAGCAAGAATTGGCTCCCCGTCAACTAAAACATTCTTTCTTTTTTCAGAGAACTCTGCAGTTTGTTTGAATTCTCTTATATCCGCATGTTTATCTCTTTGCATGATTTTGTATATGATTCATTGATTCTCGAAAAGTATTGAGTATTGATTGTTGGACAGGTTTCTCTGAGATGTTGGGCAGTTCGTTCAATCTTCAGTGTTCCTCAAGTACTACTGATTTGGTAACTGATGGAGTTGCCCTAAAAGATTTGGTTAGAATGATTTGTGTGGTTTGTCTGTATAGCTGCATGAGGTAGCTTTTCTATTCGTTAGGTGCACGGTCAGTTTCCAGTTTCCTGTAATTGCTAGGTGCATTTTTGCTTCTCTAATTGTACGCATTATGGTAGTTTTTGCTCTGCAAATTTTGCTTCATCATATCAGTGCAGGTTTCATGCTCTAATGCCGCGATTTTATTGTTTCAGTCCATGAGTTTTTGACAGTGTCACTCCACCATGCTTTATCTATGCTACTTTCTATGTACATATATATTATTGTCAATACATGGTGGCATGCAATCTTTTTTTTATCCATTTATTATTTGAAACATCTTGCCGTTGTGGAAAGTTTACTATTGCTCCATATACCCTAATATGCAAAACAATTCATGTAGTTCATCTACACTTTAACTTACTTACCACAGTTCAACATGTCCGTTGTAAGCTGTCAAACATAGTTCAGATGTATAATTGAATATTGTCCTATTTGAGGCAAGTAGACTTATCTCATGTCATGTGCATTTCCATTGAGAGAGTTCAGAATTATCCTACTGAAGTTTTTCCATGGCATACAGTTTTCCTTTTATTGATTCAATAAGTCTCATATAAGGTCACCATATAGAAAATATCCAGTATTGTGCTGGTCAAGTTTTCCTTGCACAATGGTGGCCCATCCACTCACTTTCATTATCAGATATAAGTAAAACTTGGATCCCTTGCACCATGGACTTCCTGTGTAGAATAAATCCACAACATTTTCAATGGTGGCGCAATCCACTAATTTTCATTGTCAGATAAATAAACCTACGACATTCATTGGAGTTTTACCGTTAGTATCTACTCCAACATCTCAGTTTCCACAAGTGCAATGGAGATAACCTTCATTTCGGCCGCTCCAGCTCCAAACAATGAGATGGCGACTCCAACAATTTGTGCTCGCAATGTACCAGCTCATCCACACAAGCACCAACATAGAGCATGCATCATCGGCCATGATCAATCCTAGAAACAACCAACCGTGCCACTTCAAGGCACCTTGGTTTGGAGTCATTACTCCATAGGCGACTACAAGACCTACGGTATAACGACCCGTGAAGTAGTGGTATGTTTTTAAAACAATAAAATCATTACAATCAAGCGAACATAATTTAAAACAATAAAATCCAATTCTCTTTCTAAAATATGTACCCCACATTTCGTTTACTAAATCTGTTGTCGCCTGTATTTAGGGTCAACGCTATAAACTATCTGTTAGAATGACCGAAGTTCAGACAGAAAAGCGATGGTACTAGCTGCACAGCATGTTGGAAGAAAGTGATCCTAGAAGATGGAGATTACAAATGTCCTCGATGCCCTACAACTGTACCTCTCCCAAGGTATGGCCATCTATACTCCATCTCGTCCTAATTTATGGTATGCTTATTACCATAAACTGCTGGCTTCCTCGCAACAATTTCTTACACAGCTTCTGTATCTCCTGTCTTACTGCTCTATCAGATACAGATTTATCACCCGAGCAATTGACATCGACTCAGCAGATAATGAGGCTATAAAATTTGCGGACCTGTATTTCTTTGGACCTCGTGGAGAAATTGTTGTTGGAAAAGAAGCACTAACGCTTTTATCAAGCATCAGGGGACAAGCCAACACAGTGCCTCAAAACCTACTTGCAATTGTGGGAAAAGAATTCAGCATTGCCACTCCAAGATGCGAATCATTAGATTCATTGCACAGCCATTTGCAGGTACAGATTGCTGAACCAACTGTCTGTACTAATGTTGTTCTGTGACAAGGCATAGATGATCAGCGACAGGACAAGTCCATGAAGAGCTCCACGCTCCTCAAGCTCCAAAATAGGTTTAGATCCCTGACAAAACATCAACTCCGCCGCCGTCCATGGATCTTACACCACAACATGTACCATCATCGTCCTCTACAGCTGACGAGGTAAAATTTGATTTGTCCTACCACGGCACCTTCTTCTCGCTCCTTGACTAACTATGTATTCTTGCTGCTGCAGGTTCCTCCTAATTCATCTGCAAAAACCAAGCGCAAAAATATTGCTGGCGACAAGAATCCAAAGTCAAAGAAAGCGCTCCACTTTTCGGACGATGATTAAGTTCTCATGAAATTGTCTCCAATCGGTTCCTATCTCGAAATTGCTCCCCGTTTGATATCGAGGATGAAAGCTCCTGTACACGCTCCGTCTTGGTTGTTTAAAGCCCATCACTTTGTACTATAATCACTTCTAGATCTCTCTGTATCTAGGACCACTCGACCTTTCAGACAATATGTTTTAGTCCCATGTTTTAGCTGGCCTCCCCAGTACTCTTTCTACCCTGCTGAAAACCTGCTGCTTAGTTTATTGTCACCTTCGTTGTATTATACCTGGTTGTGTAATCATCTCCTTAGTATGAAGACTCTATTTATGCAACAACAGTTGGTCCAGTTTCATCTCATCGTCAATGCACATACTATTCTATGTACTTTCATTCAGTTCATACATTAAAATTCACTAGAAGTGAATGTAATTCTCCTCCCTCTGGATATATATTAGAGAATATAATATGTTCATATCGACCTCAAATGCCGTTGTTTACCAACAATTTTTTTCCAAGACCATACAAAAAAAATCTTATTAACCAAAAAACATTAACAAAACATTTTCCACGATCCGGCGCGGCGTGCGGCCGCGCCTTTATTTGCTAGTATTGTGAACGAAGGGAGTAAAACATAACCGATGAATTGAGTGTTGTAGCATACATCCTGGCGCCAGCACGCCAGCTCACATCAACACCGGTGGTACCTACGGGCGCACTTGGGAATTCAAAATTGATCTAACATCGTGTGGTGGGGTTTGTCTAGACTCTAGAGTCTACAGGGATACAAGTGTTGCATCCGAGTACCGCCTTGCCGGCCAATCAATCATATATTTGTATTTGTATTTATAAATGGTTAAATTAGAAATTATTTTTTACCTGAGACAAAAGCTTTGCCTCAATCAATTTATTAAGAAACATTTTTGACAAGTAAATTTCTTTTAAAGTGTAGAAAAAAAGGAGACCAAAACACAAGCCTACTCTCTATGAAGGAGTAATCGTTTTCAAGTGTTTTGCTCCCACCGACGCCCACGTCCGCCCCTCGTGCTTGATCTTCATATCAAAAACTTAAAATGCTCTAAGAGCATCTCCAGCTCCAGCCGCGTCCCCCAAAACGACTTCCAAAGGAAGTTGAGGCGCGTCGGATAAAATTTCGTTCCCAGCCAAACACCCCAAAGGCCCTTTCCGTCCGGCGCGGTCCAATACGGTGTCCGGTGGCCCGGACCCGTCTCCAGTATACAGGGGACGCTCCGGGCACGCCGAACACAACGAAAAGCGAGGTGAGGAGACGCAGGCCCGACACGTCAATGACTGAGAAGCATAAAACCCATCGCATACCTCTCGCCAAGCGATGTTAATGGCGTCCCAGCTTTCCCATGCAACGCAGGGACGCGTCTCGTCGTGCAGGGCCGTGTGGCCATCCGCGCCAGCGTTAATTGCGTCCAACGCCTCGCTGCCGCTTCGCCTGGCACCGCTGCATAATAAGAGCGCCCCTCCTTCCGTCCCCATCCCAATCTCTCGCCGCTCCAACCTCTCGCCACTCCCAAATCTCCTCCTCCGTCGGCGTTCCCAAGCTTCTCCGCCAATGTCGTCGTCCCGCAAGATCGCCATGGCGAACGGCTTCGGCCGCGGTAGCCTCACCGTGGCGGAGGCGTGGGCGTTGTACTACGCGGGGTATCCTGTTTCGCCGGACATGCACCTGCCAAGCAGCGGAGGGTGGAGGATGGCCGTCAACGGCGTCGGCGTCCCGTTGCCGCCGCCGGGTACGGAGCGCTGGAGGGATGCGACCAGGGCCCGGCGGGCTCGCCTCACCGCCGAGGAGCGGGCCGATCCAACCTGGGCGGCCACCGGCAACGACGCCTGGTGGGTCGACTAGTTCCAGGCACATCACGACGTCGAGATGAACAGCACCGCTGGCCTCATCGGCCGGCAAAACAGCTGGAACAAGGAGGGGCGCATCCTCTTTTGGGGCGTTCCGGGGCGCACCCTGGAGCACGTCGTTGATGGCATCCAGAACGACGCGCCGAGATTGGAGATGCCGCTGTCGCCGCCACCATCCCCTACGTCCGCAACGCGCTGGCAGTCGAGGAGGATGTACTCGTCCTCCTCCAACTCTTCCTCGTCAGGGCCGGCGCGATCGGCGCCTTCTTCGTTGCACCACACCACGCCCTACACCGTGCCCAAGCGCGAGGTGAAGGAGGAGCTGGAGTTCACGACGCCGCCCGTCAATCCGAGGCGCGGCGGCAACATCGTTAGCCGGCAGCAGCACAAGCGCGCCGGTGGCGCCCTCCTCATCTCGAAGCCGGAGGTAAAGGAGGAGCAGGACGACGAGGCAGCCGGGAAGACGGCGTTGTGGGCGGAGAGGGACGCGGCTGGAGATGCTCTAACTTTGGCTAAATTCATACCGTCACATATTTATGGACGGAGGAGTAGTAGATCAAATCTTTGCAAGCATTTGGTGTGGCTAACCCCGATAACTGCATACATGCTTTCGTGTTGTTGTCAGATCAAATTGCGCGGTATCTAGTTGACTAGTTGCGTCTGAAGAATTATTCAGGTCGACGCAGCTTACTTGAGCACACGTTTGTTGCACACTTGCATTTCGCCTCCCACACTCTGGGTGCGTCGCGTCATGTGAGTTGGTAGCTCCAACGTGTACCATTCGTGCAGCAATAATCCATGCTTGCTTGCATACCACATTCATCCATTGGCATAAATAATATCCCGATGCCTCTCGACCCTATGCAAACATCCAGCTTGGCGTATATAAAGTTGATAGGCATGGCATGATCATTCTAGTGTTGCTAATTTCCTCAATCCTAGATGCCATTATATATGGAGCTTGCTACTCTGCCCCACGCCACGTGACATGTTATAAGCATGATAATTCCTTGATTCTCTTTTATGACCCCCAACTACGATCACGGGTTTATAAGGCGGTAAATGGTGCCATGCAAATGTGTTGTTGAGGGAAACATGATTCAACCACTATTTTGTCCAATAAACAAACACGACTAACATCTTCATTTTTTCCATGCAACATATATATAGCGGGTATATCATCATAATTTTTTTTCGAAATGGGAATGACCCCGGCCTCTGCATCAATAGTTGCACACAACTTTTTATTGCATAGTTTAGTAACTCATAGGTTTACATCTCATAGGTCACATAAGGTGTACATAAAAATCAACCAGCGGAATAAAATCAATACAAGTCGCCTATGCATCTTGTAGTCGTCTGAAAGCCGCCAGCCACCCTGCTTGAAGATATCCCGTGCAACCGTCTCCAGACTGGTACACCTAGTATCCATATGCGCACGTTGCGCCTCTGGAAGCAGGAACGACCACTCGTGGATCCAATGAGTAGCCGTACATATAACCTGTAGAAAATGAGCATTACCCTTTTTGTTAAAAATCATATCATTTCTATAATTCCACAATGACCACAATATAGCACAAGTTTCAATTCGAATTCGCGCTTTAGTATATCTACCTCATTCAACCAATTTCCGAACATATTCGTACAATTTGTTGGTGGGGCAATATTAAAAGAAAAATGTATCACTCTCCAAACAAGACGAACATAGGGACATTCAAAGAACAAATGGTTGATTGACTCCTCATGGTCACAAAAAACACATTTCTTACAACCATTCCAATTACATTTCGATAGATTATCTTTTTGTAAGGATAACTTTTCTATGTAGGAACCACATGAAGATCTTAATCTTTAGTGGCACCTTTAACTTCCAAAATACTTTTTAAGATAGACCGTGTGTCCATTCATAAAGTCAGCATACATCTCCTGAGGTAGTAAGTTTCCAAACAAAATTGTCTTTCTCGGCATTTAAATTGACGAACATGAGCCGTCTAAACTCTATATTCAGAGGATTATTTGCTAACACATCAGCTACCAAAACATTCCTTCGTCGCACGATAGTGTACAACGAGGAATATTGATCTGACAAAGGGGTTTCACCCAACCATTTATCTTCCCAAAACCTGGTGGATTGACCATTTCCTACAACTAAAGATCCTCTCTCAAACAAATCTTTCTTAACTCTCATAAGCCCCTTCCAGAACTGAGAATCTGAGGGTCTCGTCGTTACTTGTGATAATGTTTTGTTAGTCAGATACTTATTTTGCAATAATTCCTGCCAAACTCTCTCCTCATTTAGAAGTTTGAAAAGCCATTTGCTTAACAAAAATCTATTTTTAATATCTAGCACCTCAATTCCCAGTCCCCCATGGTATTTGGGTCGACAAACAATATTCCACTTGGTTAATCGGTATTTTCGTTTGTGTTGGTCACTTTGCCACAAAAAATGAGACCGATGGAAATCCAATATTTTCAACACCCCTTTGAGGAATTTCCAAGAAGGATAATATGAACATAGGTAAACTTGTGAGAACGGAATTAATAAGGATCAGCCTGTCCCCATATGAGAGTAGCTTTCCTTGCCAGCACCCCAACTTCTTTTCGAACCAGTTCTCAACTGGGTTCCATTCCTTATTGAGCAACCTCCTGTAGTGGATCGGAATACCTAAGTATTTAAATGGTAAAGAACCACCCTCACATCCGAAAATGTTTTTGTATTGAGCCTCTAGTTCTTTGGCCTTGCCGAAGCAGAAAATTTCACTCTTGTGGAAATTTATTTTTAAACCAGACAACTGTTCAAAGATACTTAAAATCAACTTAAACCCTCTAGAATGTGTTGGCCTGGCATGAAAGTAGTTTGAGTAGGTTTAATTACTTTGTGAGCTATCTTTGTGACGCGGTTGGTTCCTACCTTAGTGAATACTTTTAAACTCACATTAAGAAGATATATGGGTCTGTATTGTTGTATCTGAACGGCATCTTCCTTTTTTGGCAAAAGCATGATCACCCCAAAGTTTAGCTTATACAATGGCAACTCTCCTTGTTGCAATTGTATAAACATTGCCATAAGGTCATCTTTAATCACGCTCCAAAAAGTTTTATAAAACTCAGCTGGGAACCTGTCTGGTCCCGGAGACTTGTTATGTTTCATTTGAGATATCGCCTCAAAGACCTCCTCTTCCTTGAAGGAGGCGGTGAGAATCTCATTTTCAGAGGTAGAAATCTGCGGAATGTCTGAAATAGTATTCTCGCACAACGAGAAACCATTTAGCACCGGCGCACCAAATAGTTTCTTATAAAATTCAGAGATATATACTTTCAGATTTCCGTTCCCTATTATGGTCCCCTCATCATATATAGCCAGTGTGAGGTCATCTTGTCTTCAACCTTGCTATCACTAATAGTTCATTATGGTTGGTTCTGATGCACTGTTTTGTTCCTCGGTCATCTATACATTATTGCAGGACCTCAGGGTCAACGACAATGTTGGACTTGCGTTTTGAACGCTTCTAAAGATGTGTGGCCATCATTTATCTATGCAAGGAGAACGAGCAGGCTGGGGCTATACACCACAACATGTACTCTCTTCACAGATCTCCAAAAACCTCTTCAACGTTTTGTTCTACAGAAATCTCTTCAGCGTTCATCGAAGGCTCCATGATTCCTTTCATTCAAAATCATCAATACCAGCGGAACATCATCTAAGATTGTTAAGATTGTGTATCCGTGTTGTGATATAGAATCCATAAGGACCAAACATTTGGTAGAAAAAAGAATTTGATCGGTCATATTAATTTAATTGTGATTTGTGGCCACCGCGACAATTACAGCATTAGCTTTTTTTTAGTGTGATTATTCTGAACACATGACTATAAAAAGCGTCGCAATGTATGACAGTCCGTCGGGCGGAGGACCTTTAGTTGCGGTTCTCTGGCTGCATGAGACAGGTGCCTGCATTTGTTTATAAATGTTTTATTTATATTATTTATTTCTTTGAGTTTTTAATCCTTGCATAATATATTCTAAATTTATACATATGAATGTACAATATATTTCAAACAAATTTGAAATTAGAACCAAAGAATTCAAGAGGATATACAATATATAATCAATATCGGATGACCATATACAATTTTGAACAAGTTTCCATACATAATTTAGGGCATATGAAGTTCTACGTCCTCCACCGCCGCTACTCCTCTAGGATCGATGACTTCCCTCGCGAACCATCAAGCTAGTTCCTCTTGAAGTGGTGGGAGCGAGCTTGGACTAGCGTCTTCCGGAGTTATTCCTCTTGATGTTGTTCTCGGACGCGGCAGCTCGGTGGTGTATCTCGGATCTCGCAGAGCATGATATCACATAGATTGGTACCGTGTTTGAATATCCCAGGTCCAGGACAACTGCCCTTTTAAATTGTAGCTCTTTTTGAATTCACCGACCTTTCGATCTACGAACCGTCTCCAAACCCTACGAGGCAAAGAAAATTAAATGAACAAGAGAGTTATTAATTAGTTACTTGATATTAGGAAATGATGAACGAAATAGGCTGATCGATATAGAGCACAAATGAATGAAAATAATTACTTTTGCATCATTTTCTCATGTCGGCCCAAAGCGCCTGATCCATATTCAGAGAGTCGTGGGAGAACCGTGGAGGTGTGAAATTGAATTACTAGCATCCAAAGGAAACTGCGGACACGACATGCACATGCATAACTCATCGATTAGCCATACCATGCATGAAGTAAACAAAAAGAGAATGTGCTCAAGACAAACACTCACCCAAAATGGTAAGGAAATAGAATATCACTTTTGAGTTCCTGTTTTCTAAGAAACACAGGTCTTCCTCACGTCGGCGGTGGTGTTCTAACACATATGAATTGACGATGTGTGGGTCAATGAACCTAACATCATGGATGTCCCTTGTGCTTTCCTTCTGCATAATAGAGTACACAACAAGATAGTTAGGACAATATATATATATATATAGTGCGTGCAATGAACAGATGGGGTAGAAATTAATAAATCATGAACGTAGCAACCGATGATAGATTTGTCGAGCCACAGCAGATTGAACAGCTGGAACAATTCACTCCGATGAATTGTTATATAGTAATATTTGAAGTGATGCTCTTGTCTAACTCGTATAAATATAGTCT
This sequence comes from Lolium multiflorum, assembly GCA_030979885.1. Taxonomy (NCBI): domain Eukaryota; kingdom Viridiplantae; phylum Streptophyta; class Magnoliopsida; order Poales; family Poaceae; genus Lolium; species Lolium multiflorum. The sequence goes on along the minus strand of CM061750.1, from coordinate 94,234,979 downwards.
TTGAGCGTTTTAGTTTATGTAACCCTTGTACCAATTTAGGACCTTTCATTTATTCGAGGTAGATCTCTTTTCTGCGTGGCTGACGAGAGGCCCATTCTCCATATGTAAATACTCGTCTTCATTGCGCCTCAAGGCCTAACGGTGCACGAAGAGTGATACCTGCTGGCCGCTTGTTCTCCTCACTCGTTAACAATCTGTCGTCGCCATTGCTATGATATCGCATCCGGACCGGGCTTTACTATGAGCGGGCGATCGATTGTCTACTTTTTTCCCGAGCTGGGCAACTTGTTTCCCCTTTTTACTTTCTAATTCTTTCTGGCCTCCTCCCCGCTTCTCCGCCAACCTTGGTTCCTCTTGAACGCGAGGTGTGCCTCTCGGTTCACGTGCATAGTCGAGCAGGTCTTGGCAGGACGGTGTGTTCAAAATGACTTAGCCAGCTCTTTTCCTTCTAAAATAGCTTGCTTGGCTCTCTTTTCTTCTTGCACCGCGCTTCCATTTCTCTCTGCGAGCAGCCACGACCGCTGCATTTTCCTCGACACTAAGTTCCCAACCCTGGATGAGAGGCTTCATGAGGCTCGGTATCGTGGTTCTAGGTACAAGGGTGGATTAATAACCAGGACTGCCTCTCGCTTCTTTGCCGGAGGATTGGGGCGCGCAATCACCCGCCGGACGAGGACTGGGGGCGGCGTGCTGCACCCGCCGAGGTGAATTGGGCGTGGTGACGTGAAGGAGGTGTGGTGAACCACCACCACCACCGCCGTCGCCACCGCCACCACCACCGTGAGGTGGACTTGTTTGCCTTGGCGCCTCGCCTGGAAACTTGATAAACTTCTTTTCCATAGAATGAATGCGCTTGACACCTCCAGTCTTCTCTCCCCTTCGGGTGTAGCAATGTCAATCCAGTTCCTCAAACCCCGGGACTATTTCCTCCACCGTGACACGAGCATAGCCATCCCGGAATGGTTTGTTGTGAGTGCCCAGCTCACATGGTAAAGCGTTGGATAGCTACCTTGATGGACATGTTCCCAATTGGATAATGCAGATGACATTCTTTCATCTCATTTACATCGTCCACGGGGTAGCGAGGAGGCCGTGCAAATTTCGACCGTCGTCGCATTATCGGTAACCGGCGGGTTCTCCGTGGAAGCCACGCTGCTTCATCCGGCTGGCTTCGAGATCCGCCGGATGATCTTTGCATGCTGCTTGCTTCGATCTTTCTTGTACTAGTATACTCACGGTTTTCTTCATCGTATCAGTTCCGATACTAACCGCGCCATAACATCTCGTATCCCGATCCATCTTTCTCTTACGGCCACGTAACCTTTTGTCATCTTCTCGGGAGAACCCTTTTCCCACGAAATGTTCCCCATGCCTCGTACCGTCCTCCGTGTCTGCTTTCCGAGGCTTTTGTCAGCATTCGTTCTTCTCCGTTGAACTTGATCTTCCCAGGTTAGCATCCTCTTGCGTCAATAAGGGCTTGGGTGGGTTTAAACGTTTGTCACGGTGAACACACTCCTGTCTCCGGGTCTAGCGTTCCCATGCCCGTACCACCAGCTTTTGGTAGTTGGGTCCCATCCCTCGTGCTGACGGATTCCTCGCGTCTCGGCTCGTTCTCCATCTTCTCCCCACCTAGGCTCCCAAAGGCGATACCCTCCTGGCCCCATAATATGATTGTACTCCTTCTTAGCACATTTTTCTTATTTTTTTCGATAATTCAATGAACTGCTCCGATTTCTTCCTTCACAAAGTCGGCCAATCATGTTTCGTTTCTCATATTGTCCCGTGAAATTCGAGTCTTGTTCTGGTTGACATAGTCACGGGTTAGATTTTCCTTGAATTTCAGAATGTTTCGCCATCTTATGAAGAGCTCTTTGACTAACCTCCTCTCTTCTTGTTTTCCTCAATCTTGTTACCCTCCTCATCAGATTTATTTCCGGAGTAGGACGAAATGTTCCATAAGCTTCTTGAAGCAATTTTGTTCTCTTGTCGACAAAACTGAAACCAAGGCGTGCCTTCTTTGGCTCATTTCCCCTGGAGGGTGATCGAGACGTTCTCTCTAACGGCTCCGCATTGGTTGATAAACTTGGTGGAGTGCTTGCGGGGCTCAGCGGCTGCCGGTTGCACCAGTCGATCAACCTCGATGGTATATGTTTCTCCTTGTTTGAGCGTCTGGTTGCCAGCTTGGACGACGTACTCGATTGTTTCGACGATCCGGCCGAGGGCTAAAATAAAGAGAGTCGCGCCGCGTTAGTACACACATATTTATTCAAATCAGTAAGTTTGTATCACGAGGCTCAACGTATATATATACCTCGGCGCCGGAGCTGGTTGCTACTTGCAATTGAAGATCGTGGTTTATCGTTTCTTTATCATCTTGCTGATTTGCCTTCATCTTGACCGTCAAGATTCGAGATAAGAAATATCCTCGAGGTCTTCTTCATCTTGTTCGGTCGGCACATAAATAATATAGCCTTTTATGATGCCAAATATCTGGTCTTCAACTTCTTGATCATAGTTGTCCATAATCGGGTCAGCTCTATCGTCCGCCATATGTCACCACAGAAACATGTAGTAAAAACTAATTAATTAAGTGAAGAGGGGGCGGTGGCGGTGGTGAAAGCGGTATGGCAGTGCTTGAAAAGGGGTGGTGTGGCGGTGGCGAAAGGGGGACAGTGGCGGTGGGTGATCGGCGCAGCCTCAATGATCAGACGACACACCTATCTATCTAATTACCCTCAAGGATATGCATTCGAGTAACTTAATTAAAACGGAGGCTGAGGTATTATATGTTAAGAAAATATAACATTCGATCCAAAGTAACATTCCAATATTATTATTTTTACTTAATAACATTCCAAAGTATTATATGTTAAAAATAACATTCCAATATTATTATTTTTACTTAATAACATTCCAAAGTATTATATGTTAAGAAAATAACATTCCAATATTATTATTTTTACTTAATAACATTAAAGTATAATATGTTAAGAAAATAACATTCCAAAGTATAAATTTTTTGTTAAGTTAATTAATTAAAGTTTGTGTGAAGTTAATTACAAAGTTTTAAGTTTTTTTGTTATAAGTTACAAAGTTTTAAGTTTTGTTATAAGTTACAAAGTTTTAAGTTTTTTGTTAAGTATAGTTTAAATTAAAAATAACAAAATAACAACAAAAAAAAGAAAAGGTAAAGTTTTTTTTGGCGACGCCCTCCCGATTCTTCCTCTCTCTCTCCTCTGCGTCTCTGGCGGCGGCGTATGAAGCTGTGTGGCGTCTTGGTAGCGGCTTGAATTAGCAATGTGTAAGTATGTAATATATCGCGGCTTCATGTGATCGGGATGTAAATAGAAAATGCAGGGCACGCCAGCCGGGAGACCTTGGAGGCCAGAGCAAACGATCTGACGGCAATGGCACCAATGAGAGCAGCATGCCAGCGTCTTATGGCGTTGGGCGCAACGGAAGCCGGCGAAGGCGTGTCGTCTTGGCGAGCCGCGAGAGACGATCGTCGCGGAGAGATGAAGTGAACCGCCACGCGCCGCGCAAGTTTAATAGGGTAGGGCCTTTGGTCGCGATTTGAGTCTGTGACTAAAGTACTATTAGTCGCTTGATGACCGCGACAAATGACTTCGCTAGGTTTCGTTTCCCGCGGAAAAATACCTTTAGTCATGGTTATGACCCAACCGCGACCAAAGGATATTTTTCAAATTAGTTTTCATTTCAAAATCTGAAAAATACATATAATATATCAATAAATTAGAAAATTAAAACTAATTCATTTAAAAATCTTAAAAATACAAATAATATATCAAAAATTCCAGAAAAAATAAAACTAATTCATTTCTAAATGTTAAAAATACAAATAATATATGAAAATTCAGGAAAATAAAACTAATTCATTTAAAAATCTTAAAAATACAAGTAATATATCAAAAAATTCAAAAATAAAACTAATTCATTTAAAAATCTTAAAAATGCAAATAATATATCAAAAAATTTAGAAAAATAAAAATAATTCATTTCTAAATGTTAAAATATAAATAATATATCAAACATTCAGAAGATAAACTAATTCATTTATAAATGTTAAAAATACAAATAATATATCAAAAAATTAGAAAATAAAACTAATTCATTTCTAAATGTTAAAAATACAAATAATATATCAAAAAATTCAGGAAAATAAAACTAATTCATTTCAAAATGTTAAAAATACAAATGATATATCAAAATTCATTCTTGCGCCTCCTGCTTTAGTTCTTCCCGCTAGCTTTAGTCACAGTTCCCTGGTAAAGTTCAAGCTTCCTTATCCTTATCCACCACTTTCTTCCCCGCCTCCGTCTTTTTGTGCGACGTGTAGCCGCTTCCACGTGCCTCGCCCCTCGCTGCGTGCGCGTACGCACCGGAGGCGATAACCTTCTTTTTCGTATGTACTTGAGGGCAACTCGTTATTCTTTGGAAACATATTCTTCAACATTTTCAGCAAGTTTTCAAATCCCGAGTCAGCTACACCTTCCTGTGCCTTCCATCTCAGCAAATCCAGTGTGCATTGACACCGGACATCCATCTGTGGTCTGGCGACTTTGTGATCCTCTAACATGCGATCCAAATTCTCTCTCCTTTCAGTTTAGTGACATAGGCATCCCAATGGGCCTGCCGAAGATGGTACCGGGGTTTCTTGAAGGCCCACTACCGAAGAATAAGAAGATTCGGAAGCCCAAGATATTGTTAAGAAAGCTAGAGTTGTAATAGGAAGCATTATTTGTAATCTTGCGGGAGAGTTAGAAAACTGGGACCTACGTAACTCATGACAATCTGAATCCTCGACCCGCCTCCTATATAAGGGAGTCGAGGTTACGAGGCATTCGAATCATTGTTTCTCAAAACCTAGTTTTCATATTCGTAAGTACTTTTCGGCTGGAACCTTCGAGATCTGCTTGTCCTCACATCCAACTAAACCTAGTCTAATCCGTAGGCATTGACAAGTTAATACCTGTCCAGTGGCGCCGTCTGTGGGATCTAGAGGCGACAAGGAGCTGATCTCGATGGCACGTTCAAGATCGTCGACTTCATCGGTAGCAAGCAACATCATGGATAGAGATGGAAACTGGTCTCGTTGATTTTATTCCTCCCCCGCCCTCCCGTTTGGATGCATATGCGTATCCTGGAGGAGCCCATGAAGATGACGTTTGGAATTCCACTTCCACGTCGAGAGAAAGAAGGATCGTATTGTCTCGAAGTTCCGATCTCGTCGGGATTATCGCGGATGGCCTTGATTTCTCAAGCTCAGTATCATCCGTCGAGTCAAGCGACAAGGAGATTTCGTCGCCACGCTTCATCGGCAGCAGGGCAAGTGAAAAACTCGCCAAAATCTTCAGCGACATGTCCTTTGAGTCATCAGCGGACTCTATATAAGCGATGATTCGGGCGACACCTTAGCTCATCGACAAATCCATCTCTATTGGGAAGGTCTTCACCAATCTCTATGATGGTGTCCCCAAACCAAGTGAAAACTCCAAAATATCACCAAGTTTAGGCCATTGGAGAAGCAAGTCGCGATCAAGAGGAAACATGGAGGCTTTCGACGATTTGGGAAACCCCTATGTCGATCCCTCAGATCTAAGGAGATTTGGGCACTAAATATGCCGGGCCCACATCATGTGCTAGGTTCAACTTCGGGCTGGGATAGAGCTGCAAAGCTTTAGATGGCTCGAACCAATGGAGACATTCACTCAATTGGAAGGCTGACTTAGCTTATCAATAGACTCTGAGCTGGAAGGAGGAGTTGGAAACAGATGTGCCTTGAACGAAGAAGGGAGGCGTCCGCAAAGCGAGCGACGAGCGGAATTAAGTCGACACTCAGAAACTTGGAGATAGTCACAGAGAAGCTCGGAGGAGAGCAAGATCTCGGTTGCAAAATATACCTGAAGCGAAAGAGAAACTCTAATCCAAAACCTCGACATGTCCTTTATGTCAATCGACACGAGGGGAATATTATCCCAAAACACGATGGTACATACATGGCGACACAAGCTTTCATCTTAGCGTCCAGGCCACCTCCCGGAGATCCAAGAGAAGCGTTGTACAACATGGCCATGGCAGGATGTAGCCATGGGAGCAGCTCCAGCTACACCTCCGAAGGAACGCAAAGGCAAAATAGTCCGAGACCTACCACAGAAGTACAAGATCCACAGGAGCAAGTGGAGCCAGGGACACGGAACTCGGGCCAGAGTCGATAGAGCGAAAGAAGGAATGTCGGCATTCACCAGAACTTGGAAAAGGACATGTGTGGACTTCCATGTTTCACACGACGGGAAAAACTCGAGTTCCATCAGGATTCAAGCTACCCGATAGTTTCAAAATTCGATGGCCCGGACCCAGGATTGGCTGGTGGATTACCTCGAGGCGGAAATTGATAGGTGGGACCGGAGAAACCATGCAGAGCATCAGGTACATCTGAGCGGGCGCGGATCATGGATAAAAAAGCCCCCAGGTTCCATCGACACTGGGAAAGTTTCGAGACGTGTTTATCAAGAATTTCCGGTCAACTTGCAAGAAACCTGCGACATTAGAGGAATTGAGGTCATGTCGACAAAAGCATGATGAATCAATGAGGAAGTACATCCAAAGGTGGAACATCATAAAAAACTCGGCAGAAATATATCCGACGAAAGAGCGATCGATGCATTTGTTGCAGGAGTTCGACGAGGAGATTTCGTGGAGGACTTGGGGAGGACAAACCAAGAACAGTATCATTTAATGGAGATAGCAAACAGATGTGCAGATGGCGAAGATGCGGTATAACAAACGACATAGGTCCCAAGGAAGATAATCGATTGAAATTTTCAAAATAGACACGATTTCCCCCAATTTCAAATTGATGAACCTGGCCGGCTAGTTCTGGCAAACAAGGAAACATGAGAGATGACTACAGAGAAGTAATGCACAAGGCGACAATAGAGATAACAGGCAAAATAGCGGACCAAGGTTCAAGACCTTTTGTGTCTCCCGAAGAGATGAGAACGGGCCGTGTCGGATGCATTTCTTTCTCGATAGCAATGGAAAAAGACAGTCAGGACACCTTGCAAAGATTGCAAAATTTCCAGCATGTTAAGATGGGCGGGACATGCAAATGCTCAGGCGGCTCCGAAATCCGCAAGGACCTAGGAGTGAGATTCACCACCCTCCTCCGCTGCAAATGAAGCAGCCCACAGAATAGCGTGGCCACGCTCCACCGCCGCCTCGTCGATCCTAACCTAACGAGCGGTCTCGATGATTGAAAGGCAGGCCATCCAATAGAGCTCAGAAAGTAATCTCATGACAGTGTTTATGGAGAAGAGCCCACCATCCAGTACCTTAGGTCGGGGGCAAGATATTGGCTTCACAATAGAGATCATCCCACAAGTTTCTCGACCCAGGGCAGCAGCGATCTTACCAGCGATGATGCGATTCGATGTATCTCGGGCATTCATAGATGGCTGCAGCTCAAACCTTATGTACGCGATACGCTAAGGAAAATGAATATCTCCCTCGCAAATTTGAAACCAACGACACACGTTTCACGGCATCACACCCCCAGCCAAGTTACCCACTGGGAAGATAAATCTCGACGTTCGGTTTGGGACCGAAAACTGGGGATAGAGAGGTTGGAATTGAAGTTGTGGATTTCCGTCGCAATATCACGCTTTGTTGGGCGACTAGCATATGCCAGGTTTATAGCGGTACCACATTACACGTACTTGCTTTGGAGGTTACCTGGACCTAAGGGACCAATCACGATCAAAGGAAGTTGCACTAGCCGATAAATGCGACAAAGATTTTCATCGACTATCGAAACTTTCGGGATGCGGCAGACGCAGCGCCAAGGCTCATGACCCGATTATGATGTCTTGCGACGTAGGGAGGCCCAACAAGGAATCAACTTTCAATACAACAAAAGATTCTAAGGAAGTGCAGATTCACCCACAGATCCGAAAACGACGTCCATCGCAACAAACATGGACCTCGCATAGGAAGCGCGCTCGTCGAGTTCCTCCGTGAGCACCGGAAAATCTTCGCATGGTGTCCAGCTAACATGCCAGGAGTACCCAGGGAACTTGAGCACCACCTAAACTTGGATCCTATGCGAGACCAATCAAGCAACCTTTCGGCATTTTTCGGAACCAAACCGCAAAGCCATGTCAGAAATTGATCGACTTAGAGAAGCTGGTTTCATCAAAGAGATATCTACTGGGGCCACTTGGGTAGCTAACCCTGATGGTGTAAGAAAAACACGAAAGTCCTCTGTGTGTCGACTTTACGTGCCTCAATAAACATTGTCCAAAGGATCACTTTCCCCTCCCAAGGATCGATCAGATTATCGACTCCACGGCGGGATGTGAACGTCTTTCCTTCTTGGACGCATTCTGGTTACAACCAGATCAGATTAAAAGAAGACGACGAAGCTAAAACAACGTTCATCACACCGTACGGCATTTTGTTACAAAACAATGCCCTTCGGTTAAAAAACGGGAGCAACATATCAACGGATGATGCGGAAGCAACACAGATTGGAAAAATGTACAAGTATACATCGACGACGTGGTCATCACAACCTCGACAAATTTTGTCTCAAATTGAATCCGACTAAATGTTCTTTCGGCGTCCTGAGACGCTCGGGTTCCTGGTCTCAGCAAGAGGGATTGAAGCAAACTCAAAAAATCCAAGCTATCGTAATAATGAGGAAGCCAACAAAGTTGAAGGAAATACAACGTTAACTGGGCGAGTCGCAACTTTAAGCGGATTCATCGCCAGGGGAGAAAAGGCGCTACCATTCTACGCCCTAATCAAACAAGGAGAGAAGTTCCGGTGGAACGAGGCAGATAGGGCCTTCGAGGACCTCAAACGGAAAATTTCGACACCACCAATTGAGTGGCGCCAAAAGAGAAAGAACCGCTCTGTTATATTGCGGCTACACCTCGTGGTCAGCACGGCACTAGTTGTCGAAAGAGAAGAAGAAGGAAAACTCCATGGAGTACAGAGGCCGATATTTCATCGAAGTATTATCGCCTTCAAAACAGAGATCCGCAGTACAAAAGCTAGCATATGGAGTATTCACAACCGCAAGAAAATTGCGTCACTATTTTTCGGCGCATCCGATAATAGTGGTCAATGAGGCGCTTATCCAATATACTAATAATCCGAAGCTACGACGTGTCTCCTTTGGGGAATAGAACTTTCTCCTCGGGACATCACGTATGAAAAAAGAAAGGCAATAAAATCGCAGGTTTTACCAGATTTCATCGCAGAGTGGATGGAGTTGCAAAACACAGACCTCCGGATTTATCGAGAACCTGGACTATGAACTTCGACGGGTCCAAAAGGTTAGAAGGAGCGGCGCGGGGGTAATACTCATATCACCTGAAGGCGACAAATTGAAATACGTCCTGCGGATGACGTTCCCAAACGCATCTAATAATGAGGCAGAATATGAAGCCCTTATACATGGGATGAAGATGGCGAAAGCGGGCGCAACTCGACTAAAAATATTTGGCGACTCACAATTGGTAGCTCAGCAAGTCATGAACCAATGTGATGCGGTCAATGATAGCATGGTGGCGTACAAAGAGATGTATAATGAGCGGAGAAGCTGTTTGACATGCAGTAAACCATATCAGAGCCGAGCAATGATGAAGTCGATGTTCTTGCAAACATCGGTCGCATGCCTCATAATTCCGGGTGTTTTGGGAAGAAATAACAGAGAGGTCCACGAAGCGCAGAAATTAACAAAGAAGGAGAAGAGCGAGAAACCCTCGGGGGCTGCAAAAGAAGCATTGGAAGAAGAAGAAGAGGAACAAGATCTAGTATTGATGGTGCAAACCCCGTGGATGCGCATATCATACATCCTAAGAAAAATAATACCCGACGATCCGAAGCAAGGCGAGTTATTAGGCGATCCAAAGCTTTCACGGTGATCAAAGGGGAGTTATACAAAGTATCTGGTGTGTTACAACGGTGCGTCACACCCGAAGGAAGGATAATTCTGAAGGACGTACACGAAGGAGTATGTGGCCACCACGCAGCGGTCGAGCTATTGCAGCAAAGTTTTGAGCAGGATTCTCTTGGTTGACAGCAATTGAGGACGCGAAGGAGATAGTGTGAACTTGTGACGCATGTCAGAGATTTGCCGCAAAACCTCACTCTAGCAGCAGAATTAATGCCAATACCCTTATCTTGGCCTTTTGCTCAATGGGGTCTTGATATGGTGGGAAAATTACACAAAGCAGGAGGATACGAGTACATGTTGGTTGCTTTGATAAATTCACCAAGTGGATAGAAGCAAAGCCGATAAATTCACCGCAAATCGCAATAAAGTTCGTGAAGGGCATCGTTTTTCGATTTGGAGTACCTCACAGCAAATCACAGACAATGAACAACTTTACGTCAAAGGAGTTCAAGGCGTGCGTACTAGGCATCAAATTGCACTTCGCGATTGCACATCCTCAAACCAATGGTCAAGTCGAGAAAGCCAATGGCATCATCTGCAATGGCATCAAAACGCTTAGGACCACTTGGAAAAAGCTCACATACCTGGTAAGAATTACCAAGTGTGTTATGGAGCATCCGAACAACACAAATACACAACACATGAGACCCCGTTTTTCCTTGTCCATGGAGCAAAGCATGCCGATAGAAATAGAGCACGACTCCCCCAGAGTCACAGAGTATAATGAAGAAGCTAGGAAAGCATTGGAAGACGACGTCGGCACTCGACGAAGCTCGAGACGAAGTATTATCAAGGGTAACAAATATCGCAGGACTCGAAAAACTACCCACGATCGCGTTTCGACCAAGATCTTTTCAAGTTGGAGACTTAGTTTTGCGACTCAACCAGAGCGTCATGAAAACTCGAGTCGCCATGGCTTGGCCCCTACGTCATTACAAAGTAATCGAGGAGGAGCATACAGATAAAAGACAAGAAGACAGGGTTCCGGAAAACCCCTGGAACGTGGCACAGCTCGGGCGGTTCTACGCAGAGTCGAAATATAGTCCTCCTCTGTAAAAATACAATGTACCGAAACGCCCGCGAGTTTTCGGGCACTCTTTTCCTTTTTCGGGGCAGAGTGGGCCGAGAAAGGTTTTTAATGAGGCGGGCTCGCGGTGCTGCAATATAATAAAGATAGTGGAGACATACTTCTTATTCTTCGACACGCTCGGGGCTCAATGCCTTCAAGTCACAAAATATATACAATATAGATAAACTAGACTTACCGAAATATTTCGCCTTGGTACAAGATTACCTCGCCAAATAGAACATCGGAAGCCAACAACTGTAAATATAGCGTACTCGTCAAAATATTATTGCTTTGGTCTGAAAACCTCGCAACAAAAATATAGAACGTGACCACCAAGACACTCGGGGGCTCATGCCCATTGATAGCAAAATATATATACCTTCTCGCAATAAGAGAAAAATCTTCGAGATAACAAAATAGTACAAACTCCAGCCAAAGGCTCGGGGGCTGGAAGATCAAAAATAAAAACAATACATACTTACAGAGTTGACAGCTTTACAATATAGATCATGTTTACAAAGGCGTATCAATGGTGAAACTACAGCAAGAAAAAGGAAAAACCCTCAATGGATACCTAGCACATGGTCTATGGTTACTCGTTCATTGGAAGGACGAGTACTATGCTCGGCATAGCTACCCTTCACGAAGAATTCAGCGTCCATCCGAAGAAGTTCATCCATCATATCTTCGGCTACAGGAGTCACCAGATCATCAATCTTGCCCATGTTTCTCTTTTTCTTCGACATTTTAGCCAGGCACGTGGGAACAATTTGATCCATGGGCAATTTTGGATGGCAAATCTTTATCATCATCATAGCAAATCTTGCGAGAGTTGAGCCCGCACAAAGCCATGGATTCGAGGAGCATCTGAAACTTTTCCATTAATGCGGAAGAGTTTCGGCATTTTGTTGCGGGAACATGGTTCCATAAACTAAAAACAAAGTCTTCGTACAGAAGTCAAGGAAATCACGGACCTGACCCGCGCGATCTTGGAATCTGACAATTTGACGGGTACGCTCGGGAGTAACCCAAAAGTTAGAACCATGTTGTGCGCCAGTCTGAGCAGGCATTGGCTCGAGCTTCAACACGTTGATCTTCGGTATCCAAAAATGAGCCTGTACAGCGAATAAATTGACAAGGAAGGAAAAATAGCAAAAATAACATCCAGCATGGTTATGAACAGGAAACATACAGTCATGTCCAGTGGCGTCAGTCGTCAAGCATATAATTTTCTCAGAGGAAGTTTCGGTAGCCTCAGCAACAGCATCCTTTTGCAATGGCTTCTCTTGCCTTTTGAAGAGCAATATTCTCTCTCTCGGATGCTTGTCGAGATTGTTCCATCATCACAAGAGTTTGTTTTTTCATAGATTGGAGTTGTTGGCGCAATTCTTGCAAATCTTGCGATAAATGTTGTCCCGAAGAACCGTCGACAAAGTTATCATTGACTAGTGTTTTCTTCGAAGGAGGAAGCAGGAGAAGTATCGCAGAATGAGGATCGCAGAGTAGTTATCAAATATCAACTGGAAAAGAAAATTCCAATATCAAAGGATTGCACAAGACAGAATTCCATTGCTCTTCAAGAAATTTACATGGATATTACAGGAGTTCTTCAAAAGTACTAAGGTAATTGTCGCCAAAACTAATATGGCGACAATAGCTAAAAAGCAGGAAAAAATAAAAAGAAGGGGCATTCAACTAGACCTCCGGCTTTGATGAGCTAGGAGTTGAAGATGGCTTGATCCCGAGATAGACAAGATTTTCTTCGTGTTGGGCTTTGCCGCTTGATCAACGATCGCCATTTTTTCTGCTATCTTACCTGTGTCGCCTACTTTCGCCCGCTGATAGTTTGTTGGCTATCACGACAAGGCAGTGCTTTCAAAGAATCTTCATGTTCTCTCGCATCTTCACCCAAGATCTGGTGGATTAAAGCACTTGGCAAGAGCAAGGAAAGTTGCGGGTTCTTCTTTCTTCGGGAAGAAATAGGGGAAAAGTCGCGACAACCCTGCTTTAGCTTGATCAATGCCCTCGCGTGCTTCTGTTCCATGAAACTCAAGGAACGAAATGGCGTCAAGAAGAGGATCGTTGTCGGGATCTTCAAGTTCAAATTCTTGAGATGTTTTATCTGTCAAGATAAAAACTTATTGGTCAACAAACGAGTGAAGGAAAGAAAGTCCAAAGGATGTGAAGTGGTTCAGATACTTACCGCAAAGCGACGGTTTTGCGACTTACGGCTTAATGATCGTTCCTCGCGCATTGTGCGGCTATCGCTCGTCGAAGTCTCGGCATCGTGAAGTCTCTTCCTTCGACACGAGCAGCATCGGCCTTGGCCTTGTCGGCCTCTTCTAGCTGGATAGCATCCGATTCGGCCTTCTTACGAGCCTCTTCACTTTGCTCTAATTTTTGAGCAAGTGTATTGCCACGCTCGTTGACTCCAGCTTCTGCAAGAAAGTTAAATTTAGTTAAAAACATCGACAACAAAGGAGTAAGAAGGCAAGGGCAAAAAGAAGCAGCAAGGCATTACCTTCATCTTACTGCATACTCACGATACCCAATGAATTGGGCACCGATACGAATAAGCTCTTTGATCATAGGCTGTCAAAGAAGGATAAAGAAAGAAAATGTCGATATAGGAAAAATATGATGGCATAAAGAAGCAAACAGAGGAAATATAGACAGTGACAAGAAAATTAAGAACTTACATCATCCAAGAGAGGGTTAGAGGAGTTACTCAATTGGAGAGTAGGCTCCGGATTGTTTCAACCCTTGCCCTTTTCGGTGAAGGGACAGGGGGCTTGAAGGAGGAGTAGAAGCGCCGACGTTTTGTTGAGGAGGCGAGGATTCCTCTCCTTCAACCGGCGTCTCCGAAACAACTAGAGTATGTGACGTACTCGTTCGAGCAGCCACATCAAAAGCTGGTACTTCTTCCTCATCATCACTGCGATTAAATGTTGGCAGCATAAAAAGCAAGATAGAGAAAAATCGTCGAGGACAAAAATAAAAAAAAACAAGAGGTGACTTACGAACAGATGAGGGCCTCAAGGTATGGATCATAAGCTGCCTCTAGGTGAAGGAACAGCTTCTTCGGCTTTGGAGGTGCCGGAATCTTGACATCACTCCTTTTCCTTTTGTTCTTTGGAGAAACAGCAGAGGAGGAGATTGTGCCGACGCAGCACCTTCACGTGCAGCCTCCTTTTCACAGATCCCGAGATTTTCGAGAATCTGCGGGTTCATTCACAAAAGAGGGGGCATCTGGTTGTCGTCTGACAACGGCCCTTTCCTCGACTTCTCCACCCTCAGGAAGGGGAGGAAGCGAGATAAGATTTGGATGGTTCTATATAAAAACAGGGGAAGATGTTAAAAAAAAGGAGTTATAAAAAAGGTAGCAAGGCAATAACAAATCAATCGACAAAGTTTACCTTGGGAAGCGCATTGGTGGCGCTGTACGGTTTTACACGACAAGAAGAAGGGACAGAATCTTTTTTGCTGAGAGAAGAGATTTTTCGGACAAGCTTTTCTAAATCCTTGACCTCCAAATCCACTAACAACCGATCTGCGTCCTCGTCGCCAGCATACTTCTAGAGAGGGTTTTTGCGAGCCTGAAGAGGCTGCACTCTGGTTCTAAGAAAATACGCTGTGATTTGGATGCCTGACAATTCTTGCCAGAGTATTTTGCAACTCATGGATGCGAGACATCAAGGCCTCCGTCGATGTTTTTCTTCGGTAGCCTCCGCATCCCAGGAGCGGCGGCGAAGGATTTTTCGGCACCATCGAAAGGAGGGATGTTGTCTTCAGCGCATCCATGGTTCTCCTCCTGGATGTACAACCACTTCTTGCGCCACCCTTGAACTGAGTCAGGGAGTTTGACGTCGAGTAATCGACCGTGGCGAACAGAATAACAACGCCGCCTATATTATAGGCGACATTGGGAGAACCATTGCGGCGACAAAGAAAATGCGCTTCCATAGCGCCCAGTTAGGCTGGACGCCAAGGAAGGCCTCGCGAGGGTGATGAAAATGGAGATATGGAGGATTGAGTTGGGCGTGAGGTGATGAAGTTGAAGACCATAAACAAAAAGCAATCCTGAGAAAAGGATGAATGGGGGCGGAAAGACCGCGGATGAGATGGTCGACTAAACTTACCCGATACCCCATTGGAGGAGTGGGGTAGCTTTCTTCACTAGGGAAGCAACGCCTTGGGCTTCTTGCTAATCCCTAGCTTCTTCAAGAGATTGATGTCCCGAGAGGAAATTTTGGACCTTTCCCACTCCGCCTTCCCATCTACGGCAGCCATTGACGATTCAGGCGTGCTGCGCTTGATCAACCGACGCTGGCATCAACAATGGCGCAGAATGCAGCTTGGAGAAGATGAGCTTAGAAGTTGGGCGCAGGCGGAGGTTTTGCAAAGAAGAGCAGGAGAGCGGCGCGAGCGGAAGTGCTCGAGGAAGAAGAAGGAGATCTTATATAGAGGTGCGGCGAAGCGGCGGACCGTTGGATGGAAAAATGTGTGACAGATGATAACCACGTGGAAACAAGGGTAAAAAATATTTTAACACGGAGAAGTTACGGTACGTGCGCCAGGAAAAGCGGAGGACGTGTGTCTCCCACCTACACGACGTGTCAAGATAATGGATAATTTGGGCCCGCAAGGCAGTGGGAGAAAACTTCTCGCCATTTTCGGATTTGCAATCGTGGCTATCGTCAGCAATAACGTCACCTTGTCAGAGAGAAAAATTCGACTCAACAGCGGCATAAAAAGGCGACATGAAAAAATATCGAGAGCCTTTGATCAAATACAAGTTTTTGATCAAATGCTCGGGGGCTACTTTGGAAAAATGAAAAGATCAAGAAAGACAAAATAGAAATGGCATGAGCCTATGATCAAATACAAATATTTGTTCATAGCCTCGGGACTACCCATCGAGCGCTGTTCGCGCACCCGAGAAATTATAAAACTTGGAGAGAAAGAAAATATAGCGCATAAGGCGTGAGCCTACAACCAAGGACAAGTCCTTGGCTGTAGCCTCGGCTTCTCCCATCGGGAACGCTGTTCGCGTGCCCGATGAAATTATAAATAAAAGAGAGAGAGAGAAAGAAAGAATGAAAAGAAGAAAGATAGAAGGGCAAAAGAGTATATTTCGAGTTATAAATAACTCTGCATATACTCCCATCGGGAAAACAATATAAGTCATCTTTGACTCAATAAAATGTGCCATTCCAACAGCCGAATAAGCACTCGACAATATATTCTCAGAACGCCAAAGTTGCGATCAATTTCTGAATGCCGCAAAACTTTGCGAAGGTAAGACCCGCATCCGTTGTGAGGCGTGGCGCCGTCTCGACGTCGGTTTGCTACTTTTATCCGTATCAACGATACGAAGAAAATCCTAACGGACGCGTTAGGTACCCGATAAATATAACTGGACTCGAGAATGGTAAGACCTTAAGCGGCACCTGTCGAAGTTTACACCAGTATCCCGAGATCATGTCCAGGGACGTGATTTTGAAGTAGGTTTTTGCGGATTGCCACTAGAGCAGTTAACTAGTACCTGATCCGTCAGATGAACTAGCCCCAACTACCATTATCCCTGCACAATATAGAAATTTATGTGAAGAAATATAGAAAGGTTTTGAATTGTCGAGTAAAAATAAACATTGGAGATTTTCCCTGACTCTGCGATTCAAGCAAAATCTCGGGGCTACGACATAGGCATCCCCAATGGGCTGCCGATGATGGTACCCGGGGTTTACTCAAGGCCCACTACCGAAGAATAAGAAGATCGGAAGCCCAAGATATTGTTAAGGAAAGCTAGAGTTGTAATAGGAAGCATTATTTGTAATCTCGCGGGAGGAGTTAGAAACCTTCCCGGACTCTGTAACTCGTACAATACGAATCCCTCGGCTCCGCCTCCTATATAAGGGGGAGTCGAGGGACACAGAAGGCATTCGAATCATTGTTTCTCAAAACCCTAGTTTTCATATTCGTCGAGTACTTTTCGGCTGAAACCTTCGAGATCTACTTGTCCTCTACATCCAACTAAACCCTAGTCTACAATCCGTAGGCATTGACAAGTTAATACCTTGTCAGCAGCGTCTCCGTGCATCAGCAATGGTCCGACCAAGATCATCAGCGGGCTCATCACGTGCCTCTTCTTGATCACCTTCCCCTTCACCTTCCCCACCTTCAGCATCCTCCATGAAAGTATCACCGAAATGATCAAGATAGTTGTCATCGATGATATCATCCTCTTCTTCATCCTCTTCCATTATAACCCCTCTTTCTCCATGCTTGGTCCAACAATTATAGCTTGGCATGAAACCATGCCGAATCAGGTGTGAACTTCCCTTGAGGAAGAGTAACCCTTCTGATTCTTACAGCCAACACATGGACAGATAACAAAACCCCCTGCTTGTTCGCATTAGCCACTACGAGGAAATCTTTCAAACCCGTAGTGAATTCGCCGGAGAGTCGGTTAGCGTACATCCATTGCCGATTCATCTGCATTATTATAATATAAAATATATAATTAACCATCATGCATTTGTTAAACTAAATAGAAATTAAACAATGAACTACACACATGCATATTTTATCAATGACACATATGAAAGGTTCAAGTTGCTAACCGCGATCGAGGAGGAAAAATAAATGAGGAAGCTCGATCAAGTGTGGCTCGACACTTCATATCATGTTGGTTTCATGCTCTTGGGGCATTTCATCAAACACCTTGTGTGCATAAGAGGAGCCAAAAGCAAACCAACACCCCTTGTGAAGTTTGTGAAGAGAAGTGGCACCAAATGGCTAAGTGTTGTGGGCTGGACGGTATATATAGGGGAGGGGCTTTAGTCGGTTGTCGGCCAACCGCAACTAAAGGCCTTTGGGCCAGGCCTCGAGGACATTTAGTCGCGGTTGGCCTGGCCAACCGCGACTAAAGCCCCTCCCGTCCACCAGCCACCGAGCGCGCTGGGCCCAGGCCTTTGGTCGCGGTTCGCCTCCCGAACCGCGACTAAAGAGCCCATTGGTCGCGGTTCCTATAATTTCGCGACTAATGGGGCTGGACGGAAGCCCTTTTTTCTACCAGTGAAATCCTTCGTCGTATGCTTATACTATTAAAAAAAAACATTGTAAGACTTTTTGTCTATATAAGGTTGATTCCTTGAACATCATCTAAGATTGCTTTATTTGATGTGATCGGAACATCATATACAAAGGTGATCAATGCCTTGTTTGTTGGTTCCGCAGAAGCTGCACGGGCCATATATAGTTGTACTAGGAAATATATCAATCCCACATCACATAGCTGAAATTTTGACAAAAGAGACCACCCTCCTCAATTCATTGACAAAAAAGACCACCTTTGAGGCAAATTGACAAAAAGGACCACGTTATGCGTGGCGGCAGGCCCCCTAGCCGATACGTGGCACTTGCCGCCGGGGGCTGCGGCGGCAGGGACCCGCCGCCCGAGCAGGTGGCGGCACGTTTGCCTGGACGCGTCGCCGTCCGTCGCCGTTACGGGTGGTGGGCCATGCCGCCAGCGCATGGGGCGGCAGGGCGACGTGGAGGCTGCCGCCAGGGAGAGTGGAGGCAGGGCCCGCCAGCAAAGTCGTCACTGCATGCATGAAAAGAGCTGGCGACAACATCGCGCGGGAATCTGGACCACGGCAGGAATCTGACCGGCACGCACTTTGTTGCTGTAAAAGAAGCTGCTACTGTTTCTAATTATGGTGCTTTTAACTTTAACTGTTGCAAATTTTGGTGCTTTCGGTGTGATTGCTGGGAAACTGTTGCAAATTGAGATGATACGGGCGCAGACGCAGATTCTCTGGTACTCCCCCGTTTAAAAATAGGTGTCTTACTTTTGTCTACATATAGATGTATGTAATGCATTTTAGTTAGAAAAGCATCTGTATGTAGATAAAGTTGAGACATCTACACGGAGTGTAATAAATAAAGCATGCATTGATTCCGTGAGCTGAGCCGATTCTATATAAAGACGGTACTCGCTCTCACTCTCACTGTGAATACACTCAGTTTTCTTGACGCACTTAGTCTCTGCTCATTTAGTTGATGTCTGTTGCTCTGCGTCGCTAATATCTCTTACTCAGTTAGTTCATGTATGTTGATTGAGTGCAGCCTGGTTGATTCCGTCTTTGCTCAAGGTAAGGATTACAAGAAGCTAGCATATTGTATTTATTTACGTAGTTAGAATCTAATTAGTTGTGTAGTGTAATTAGTTTAAGTAGTGCATGCTCCGTATTTGCATGCATATGTAGGATGAAAATATTAGTACGGCATATTATTGAGTAGTATATTAGGACATGCAACATGTAATTAAGCCGTAGATAGCTAATTAAATGTGCCGTTTAGAATTTATATTTTTTTGTATGCGACATGCAAAGTATATAGACTATGATTTTATGTGTTACGTACAAGCTAGCATGGTGAACATTAGTAGGAAATAATGATCCATTCAAGATCCATGTTAAAGTAGACATATAATATTACGGTGTTGAAATATTAATGTTTTAACTAAATATGTTGAACGTGTATTTTAAGATATAATTAGAAGTGGAGCGCATTGGCTGAAGTAGAGGTAGTAAAATCCGTCCGTACTTATTTTAATTTTAGTTGGTAGTATTAAAATTTGTCGCGTATTAAAAAATAGTCTCGTGTTATGTTTGGTGTTAAATTTATTATGGAATGAGTGAGCGGTAGGCTTGTAATACAATTATTATGGAATGCTGTTAAAAATATTAAAGATGGTGTTGTGTTATGATTATTTAAAAATGTTAATCACATGTTAAATATTGTTGTGTTGTAATCTAATATAATTTAAAAAATATGGTTGTGCGGTAGGTACGATGGAAACTGTGTTAGTGTTTTATGGAGACGTCGTACGCGACGAATTTTCTGGTGTCGATGTGTCGCGCTGCGACTCGATGAAAGTTGTAGTGACAGATATGGTCAATAGAGAATTTTTGGATGTTAGAAGATGCATCCGAGCACAGTTTGGGCGTGAGATGCGTGGGAAGAAGATGACCGTTGAGGCTCTCATCGTCGTAGGAGGGAATGATGGGACACCTGCCCGTTGGGGTTTGCGGGAAGTAAAGAGTGATAGAAATTGGGGTACATACATGAGGTTTGCAAGCACACCTGGTGCGGCTATGTACGGAGAGCCCATGGTGTATGTTCAGTTTATATCAGGTGATGATGGTGCCGGAAGTAGTACCGACGCTGGTGAAGAGGAGATGGCCATCGTCATAGGACCGAGAACCGTTCAATCGGAGCATTTGGCCCTGACTGCAGCAGGCATGATAGGCCAATCAGAGCATGAGGCACTGACTGCAGGCCATAGCACCGGCCCATCGGAGCAGATGGTCGCCCAGTTTGCTGCCGAGCCAGGATACTGGTCCGCGTTCGTTGACATTAGCTGATGCAGATAATGCGACCATGATGCGACATCTTTTTGCGTATTTACTGTACCTATTTGGTATAATGTTTCCTTCGTCCCATGGTGACATTGTTCTCCCGGGTCTAATTAAGATAGCCGAGAACATAGTAGATTCGCCTCCACCTCCCATCCCTATATACAGCTTTGGTTCTGCAATGCTCGCGTATACCTATAGGGGGTTGTGTGATGCAACAAAGAAAACCAATGCATCTTCAAAGGGGCATATACTTGCTGTAAGCGCAGAGTTTCTTCAGTTATGGTCGTGGAAGTACCTCCCCGTTGGGCGTCCCCAGATAATGAACCCAATTCATCCCTACGGTGGTCACACCGAACAATATGCCCCTCTTACTTTTGGAAGTCGATGGGTACATGCTAAAAAACGGTGGTCCAATAATGTGGCACATGGTTGCTACCCAGAATACCACCAACAGTTTGAGGAGCTGCAGGAGACCATGGTTAAATGGGACCCATTTACGGAACACGACGTGTACATTGTCTGGGGTCTTCTTAAACCACACCCACATATGCTGCGAGACATGCGAGACGGACGATGGTGGTTCACACGATGCAACCTACTGTTTATTTGGATGGTTGAGCCATACAACCCAGAGCGTGTCATGCGGCAGTTTGGTCTGCATCAGGATGTTCCCCCACCATCACCAAGACGACTTGTTGCTGATGTTCATACGTAAGTTCACTCACTCTAATAGAAACAATGAATTGCATTTGTATTACTCTATTTCATTATTTAACGAAATTTATTGGATTGTAGACAAGATAATAAAGGCATGAGTTGTTTCGACTGGAGTCAGCGTAATCAAACATGGATTACGAAATGGAATGATGAAGCAGAGTCCAATGGAATACGCGAAAATAGGTAACTATATATATTTTAATTCATCTTATCATCATGTACGTGCTAACGTAATTTATCACTAATGCAGACGGTACCACGGTGAGATATTGGAAGCGTATAATGAATGGTACCGCGCTAGCACACGGACTCTGCTCACCGGTCCCCCACCATCGAGTCCGGCACACCTCACATGGGCCTCAGCTTACCACCGTGACACTTCGGTACTTTCTATAAAAATATAATTCAGAAAACTTGTGTTCATAGGCAATATTAATTTTTTTATATTTCATTTAGATTGACGAGTTTAGGCAGATCGCAGAGGATGCCCAGAACACTTTGCAGTTGCGCAACATGGATAGTTCGGAGGGAAAATCCATGGTAAAACATACTTTTAATACTGCTATGAAAGGGCTTAGGCGTCTTGGTTGCAGCTGTCACGACGATGTTGTCAGCCGAGCATTCGACATGCCGGAGGCACCGTCGAACAGACCGAGTATGGTACGTGTTAGCCAGCCATCGGCCACACCGACCGTACCAGTTCCCTCTACCTCGCATACATCTAATCCACGACGCGACTCATCACTACTTGAACGATCACAGTCCGCACACATATCTCAACGCCATGGCGCCACACAGGTAATCAACTTGCGTACATACATTCCGCCTGAACTTACAACAATGACACATTTTTTCCCAATTGTATTAGGAGAACGATCATTTTCCGTCATATCCATCTGGACAACGATACTCCTACACAGAAGGCGAGTACTCGCAAAGATTCAACACTCAGGTATGCTCATATTTAATAATTACCTACCAACACGTGATTATTTACATGCATACTAATAACATGTCGTTCACGTTCGCAGGAATCTGTTGACCCTACGTGGTCCAACATGGGAGCTGGTTTAGGCCACAATATGCCTCCACTGCGTGGTCGTGACCACATGCAATCGTAATACCCAACTCAGGTTAATTTATGTTAATTACATACATGATTATTGCGTGCATGTTTCTGATGGAGCCATTCAATACGCAGGAATCTTTAGTCCCGACATGGTCCGATATGGCGCAGCAACCACAATACTACGGCAGCACTTCCCAACAACCTCGCGATGATGTTACCGGGATAGTTGAAGAATTCTTTGGAGGTGCTATTTTCGGCACAGATGGCAGTTTGATTCCCCCAAATCAGGAATCTCCATGCATATTTCAGACTCCATCGCCAGCAGATGAGACACGTACAGAGGATGAGGAAAATCAGTACGGCTGAGGTTTGCGTCCACCTCATCCCCCTCGTCCCCGGTTGTCGCTTCCGGTCCAAGGCCACGGCAGCAACGTCGTCGTCGTCGACAGGAATGATACAAATGGACCTTACTTCTATGTATCATATATTTATCTATGCGTGCGACATGCATTTAATCTATGTATGAGACATTTTTCTATGTATCTCGGAGACATATTAATATTACTTCCAATAAGTTTAATTTCTAAATTAACTCCAATAATGAAGATGCAACATAAGTAAAAACGTTTAAGATACAACATAATAACTGCAACGAATTTTAAGATACAACGCGAAAGTAAAACTGAAATTAACATACATAGCTAGCTAGTACAACATATCACTCTATTTGCCCTGTGTCCACCGTGGCCATTTTTCGGACTTGTCGCCGCGTTCTTCTGCCGCTTGCGCCTCGGCAGCTCTTTCCCTTAATCTCTTCCTCTCCGCTTCACGGACCTCTCTGCGCACCTCTTCCTCTGCATACCTACGTGCAGCCTCATCATCCATCCTCTTCTGATTCACCTCACGATTTCGAGCTTGCTCCGCCCTTAATTTTTGTATCTGTATCTCTCTTTCTGCTTTATCATTAGCAATACCTTTTCAAAACGCTCCTCCTCATGGAACATTGCCCATGCACGCCGGTGTTTCTCCTCCACCTCGCGGCGTGCCCACTCCGGCTGCTCCTGGTCTATCCAGTGAAACCACATGCAAAGGGGAGGGGGAGACTGCAACACAAATACTACGGTTAATCAACGAAAATTAATGACATACAAATAATTTTTTTAATCATGCTGTTACAACATACCGCAGGCCTCGAGGACGATGAACTTGTTTGCCTAGGTGGATCATGATCATAGCTCGCGCACGTGAAATATTTCATGCCGAACTTATCAGAAAAATCAACCACCTCCTTCACCTTCGCAAGGCGGCCGCACCAACACCTCTCTGCTCTCACTCCCGGTGGCAAGCTTGCATTCTTACCCTTAATCGGCCTAAAATCCTGGTCGGAGCAAGGTACACTCATACTCACTTCAATATTTTGCGCACGAAAGAGAGACGCGGAGAAGGCAAACTCGATCCTGCTGTTTCATTTCTATGCGGGTAAGACGGCTTATATAGCCTTCAATTAGTGTGAGCTGTACCAACAAAGTAGTGCAGAATAATTGGCGCACACTTTCGGTGGTCTATTTGCTGTATCAGTCTGCTTTCGGTGTTTAATTTTCTGTATCGAGCGGGAACGGCTGCCTCCACCGCGCACTTAAGCAGCATCAAAATCAGTGCTATCATCTGTCGTCTGCGTGCATGTCGGCCAGCTTGCTGCAACTGGCCAAAGCTTGTCGCACGAGGCCAGATACCGTGCGGTCGTCGGCCGTGTGCATGGTGGGGCCTGCCGCCACCGGCGTTGGAGGCATCCTCCACGTCGACCTGCCGCCGCACCATGGGGCGGCATGGCCCACCAGGCAAACGGCGGCCTGACGGCGAGCAGGGCCGGCTAACGTGCCGCCACAGCCCCTCCCTCCGGCGGCAAGCGCCACGTGTCGGCTGGGGGCGCTGCCGCCACCCACAACGTGGTCCACTACAAGAAATATGGTGACTTGCGACCCTCCATATTGGTCACTGGAAGGTCATTGTGCGCCATCTATGACCACGTCATGACCAATAACTATTGGTCGACAGTTGAGCGTCACTGACGGCGCACAACGACCTTTTTATTTAAATGGTCGTAGAGAATTACGACAAAAATTGATGGTCATAAATTCTATGACCAAAATTTTGGTCAAGGGCTGACCTGCCTGTCCACATCAGATCCAACGTGGCAAATCCTACGTGGCAGATGTGTGACCAAACCAAATAGTCCTAAATCGAAATCAGCCCAGTCCATTTTAGACATCTAAATGGGCCAAATCTTACATTTCAGCCTTTTTCTAGGCCTTATCCTTTCAACACATATTTCTATTTTGGGCCTCAGCCTTTTCACAGCCCGTACAATTTTTTCGCTCTAGCCTTTTTACATTCCAATATATTTTGGGATTTAGCCTTTTTCACATTTTATTTATTTTCTAGGCTTCGGCCATTTTACAATCTCTTATCTATTTAGGCCCAACTCGTCAAGTTCTTATTTCTCAAGAATACAAGAATGACAAAAATTTCATATGGAACAAGAGCATACAAAATTCTTAAAATTGTAGTGAAAATTAGAACACGAAATTCTTGAAATAATAAGCAAAATTAGCTTATTAGGTCTTTACATAGTGCTCATAGAACCAGATACGCTTACTACAATATAACTGGACTAATTACAAGTGGCAGCGAATGTGCTTAGTGAAGCTTCGGGCTCCAAATTTCTTCGACTTAGAACTCCTGTAAAGAAGAGGAAATGCCATAATTTTAGAGCTTTGATGGAACGGGATATTTAGTAGCATGTACCCTGTATATCATTAAGTCAGCAAGACAATGTATAGGATCATGCATAGCATCATGTCAGTGCAACGCTGGCTGTGAACCAAGATACATAAGCAGTTATAGAGTGATGCAATTCAAAAACATAGCAGCTGATGAATGTTTTTTCAAACTGAATCTGCATGACGATAAATATTACCCGTAACAGTGCTGGTTGAACCATGCAAAAAGCTTGGAAGGAATCGTCACCCAGCATTACTCCAACTTCAACGTCAATAAGCACGGCCTGTGTTGTCAAGGTCATGCAAACTGATCAAATGAACACGTCAAAAACCAAATCAGCAGATGATGATATGCATATGGTTAGTATACCATACAATACCTGCAGTCTCCTAAGTAATCTGTGACCTTGAGCGCCACTTCTCCCTCCAGGTTAGCTAGTGAAATTAACATTCTTTCACTGTAAATACAGCAATACACATTCCAGTAAATAAAGGACTTCACAACAAACCGATACTTTGCAGTTTTGCTGCCATTTTTCGTACTGAGTACATAAAAAAGGTACACGGAATTAACAAGTTCCAAAACATGTGGATCCTTTTCTTGAAAACACCAGTTCCAGCAGATATTTACAATATATCAACAAAAATAAACTTTGGAACGAAGCAACGAGCAACTGTCAATGTTAAGCAAGAAAGAGACAAGACATTCATCTATGCTATGCAATGAAATGCTGGAAGACACAAAGATATACTGCCATTTGGCCTGAGGAATAACTGAAAAATAAGAAGTTAAAAGAGAATCACCTGGATAAGGATGAACAGCAATAACACTCTATCAGAAGGAGTTTTTCCTGAACCATAGAGCTCCTCATAAGGAGGAACTACTTGTTAGTTTTGTATAGCATGGGGACGTAACAGAAATAGGTAACAAAAAATAAAGAAACACATATGCAGAATGCAGATCTGTGACAAGTAAATAATAGTTGTCAGGAAGCAGACACGGATGCAAAGAATAGCTACATGGTTGAGAACATCCTTCACCTATTATGGACATACCAAGTATTTATTCGGCAACACACTAGAGATTGTGTAAACAGGTAACTGAGCCAGTGAGGTGGACGCAAGTACTGAACTTTGAATTCAGCATGGACAACAGGGAGTGTGTAAGACACTGAGCTAAATATGCCTACTGAGAAAAAATACATCATCTACTTCAGATGTTTTCATAATACATAGACTGCAGCAGGTTTCCGTCAATTATGGAGGGAAATTAACATTATGGACTTTTTAACTATATAAGGCTTTTCTCTGAACTTTAGAAAAGCAAAGCATGATTTTCATCTCAAAACAAACATACGAGTCACAAGCATCATGCATGGACATGGAACAGCGAGCAGAGCATGATGTACCAACCATTTCTTTGAAGAGAAGAGAACGCTGCATCTTTTGCTGGCTAGAATAGACTATGAACTGGAAATAACAGAGAGAAAAATGACTGCCATGGTGGGTGTGCGATCCTGTTTAACCCTGCATGTGTAAGCCAAAATTAAACGCGAGCATCATCATCCACTCCAGTCTACAAAAAAATCAAGGGATGACAAAGAATGAGAAGAACGCAAGAGAGGGTACTACCCAGTCGCCGTATCCTGTTAGAGGTCAAAGAGCTCGTTTTCCTCCACCCACTGACGAGGAGTTTCTCCAACGACCTGAAAGGTTCCCTGAGGTTATTACACATGTAAAGAAGTAGCGGTTACAGTATAAAGCACACTAAACATTTTTCTTATATATACTGAGTAAGTGAGTATAATAGTGCATTCACAACTTTTCGAAAGAAAACATGCAATTGGAGACGGTTAAAATTTGTTGCTTGACTTTTTTAACTCCACTTGCTGCATATAAATCTCCAAAGTACATAACCAAGAATATGAGAATGTCCTGTAGGAACCATGACAAAATCAAATAACTCTACTACTATTGCACTCAGAATGATAAACTCTATAGTGCACCTATCTACTGCTCTTACATCTGTAGCTAATCAACCACGAAGCTTCTAATAAACTGTCCAATGGATAACTACATAAAAGTGTGGAGATTAGTTCTGAAACATCTGTCTACTTTATTAGATATAATTCCTGCCGACAATTCTGTTGTTGAAGTTGCTGGTGACTACAAAATATGCAATTACAATGTACATAGCTAGTTAAAGGTCAAAATCTGGCTGCATTCTCAACGAATGTTAAGCTTATACAAAGTATATGTCAACGAACAAACATCACATATGATACATCTTCATCAACAGAAACAAGAATTTTGGTGAGTTTTAAACATGCTGCCTTTTTCTCGAACATAAACATGCCACTTGCAAGCAGATAACTACTGACTACTCAAACACATGCTGCATGCACACTTTAGCGAATCATACAGATCTCCATCATGTTGATTGATCAACATCAATCAGTAAACTGCCATACAAAAATATCCATGACACTACTACTGACTACTTAAACAGCCTCAATAAACTAACTTGCGTGCTGCACTAAATTACAATAAACTACTTGAGCAATAGCACTGGAAAACACATGTCCTGTCCATTTCTTCCAGTGCGACACAGAGTACTGACTTTTAGTGTTAAAACTTAAAGTAAAATTCAGTGGAAACGAGTTGATGTAGCTTTTTTCAGTGAGAAAGAGAGAACATATTTTAGTACAATTACACGATTTAAGTAACCATATTATTCATCATTTCAGCCGTAGACTGATGGAAACAAGAACCAGATACCGCACAGTATTCAATAAGGAACGATTTAGTAAATTCTAAAGGAGCACACGTTATGATGCACACCATGCAATCTTGTGTAATAGGGTGCGTACATTTTTGCGTGAAAATAGGGTTTCCTGCAGTTTGCAGTTTCTCCCCACTGAACTAGTCTGAATTGTTGCTGCAAAATAGTTTACCGAGCTTCAGCTTTACAGAATACCTGCGCCAGCGAAGGTGTGGTGGAGGATGTGGTTGGTGCCCTAGTCATTGTAGTTGGGGCCACATGCGATGCAGATGACGGGCAGATTCGCTGTAGGCGCCAGCGATGGTGTTGAGGCCACGACGGTGAGCTTGGCAGCGTAGGCGCCGATGCCGCTGGCGCGCGTGTAGCTCGTTGCAGCTGCTGACGAGGCACAGCCCAGGCTTGGTGATGAGGTGGTGGAGCAGCGTGGCGTCAAATCCCCGGGAACGACGAAGATGTCACCGATGCTTACCTGCACGAGCCGCCGCGTCGGAGGGAGGAGAGGCAGCGGGTCGAGAGGAGCAGGGCGGCGTTGATCGGAGAGGAGGCGGCGGCGTGGATTGGATCTGGGGAGGTCGCGGCGGGCGGCGTTTTAGGGAAGAGAGAGGGGGCGGAAATGGGAGGGGGGTGAGGAAGGGAGGCACGGATGCAGGCGGCCGTCGTCGGTTCCGGAGCGGGGATTGGAGAGGAGCGGCTAGGGTTCCTGGAGACTGGAGGGTTTGGGTGGGGTTATTTGGGTGGTGTTGAGGATTTCACGAAAATACCCCTGGCCATTTCGGTGGTACTGTGGGCTTTGTGTGCTATTTTAGTCATTTTAACGCCCAAAGTGGAGTGGGTTGAGCCGGGAGAAGTTGGCGCCGGAAGGCTGGAACCGAAATTTTCGTCCTAGAGCGAGGGAAATGGGTTTTACCCGGGAAATTCAGGCTATGTCTTGTTTGGGTTTGGTGTGTGTACAACAATATAAATAATTATATGATCATATTTAATGAAGTTTCAAAAAACATTTAATGTATTGGTTTGAAATTAAATATCATTAAAAAGATATATATATAGGACTATATAAATAACATAAACTATCCACCTTTATTTCACTTTTCATCCTCATATGCAATAAAGTTGTTTCCATGGTCTTGACATATGCAACACGGTATGGAGTGGCGTCCAATGTATCTTACTCATAGTACCAAAGTAGTTCGCCTCATTGAGGTGTCGAATTAATGTCGTTCAATGTGTGGTCTCCACACGTCTACGTATCACCTAGGTGGTGCACATGACATGTACTCCCTCTATCTAAAAATTAATGTCCCAATTTTTTCTTTATATGGATGTATCTAGAATTAAAATATGTCTTACATATTTCTGAATTTAGAAGAAAAAAATTTAGGACACTTATTTTTGGACGGAGGTAGTAACTCTTAATGTGTAGGTTCCGCTATCCAGGCATCTAATCATAGTTTGCCGCAGGGACATGACACGTAGGCAAAAACTTAACTAAGTATATATTATTTAGCAAACCAAAAATTAGAAGCAACGACCATTTAAATTGGTCCTAGTCGGCTAAAATTAAGGTAGTAGACCATGCCACTTAGGTTATGACCAATTCATGTGATTAAATTGTGACTTTTCTAACTAGAATGGTCTTAGAAAATTAGGATATGGGTCCTCCCAAACGGCTTACGACCGTTTGCTGCAAAAAGGTCATAGAGTTATGACGAATTTATCGGTGGTCATTATAAGAAGGTCATTAGTTAACACATTTCTTGTAGTGGTCCTTTTTGTCAATTTGCCTCACAGGTGGTCCTTTTTGTCAATGAATTGGGGCAGGTGGTCTCTTTTGGCAAAATTTCCACATAGCTTATAACTCAACTTCAGCCCGGTTCCAACCTTGTGTTGGTGGAGCCTGGACTTCACCAAGACCAAGAAAAAATTAAGCTCTTTTATTAGATACATAAAAGTACCCCCAACTCATGTTTACTTTTATGAGACGGTGACGGTGTTGTAGCCACTAGGCTTATAGCGGGGTGGATAAAGGCACCATAGATGAGGGAGGAAAGACACCACGGCGAGGTCAAGGTGTATAGGCGGGGCCGCGAGAGACGTTGAGACGTACACCGGAAGCAAGCTAAGTTTTCATATTTGTGTTCAATAGCCTCATAAAAGGCCATAAGCTATGGAATTTTTTCACTCTATTATTCACTCCCTTCTGCGAGAAAAAGACCATCATGGTAAGTTTTCGTAGGGGTCAGAGCAACTCTACCAGATTCCTTATATCAGCCTGTAAAGTGGAATTTGGCCGATATAACGTTTTACGTTTTTTCTTGGGGCTAGATCAGACCACTTATACACGGTTTGAAATGGGGCAACTTAACATTTAAAAACGTAAATATTTAAGTAGCACAATTATATCATAATATTCACCAACACTCAACGACAACAAAGCAAAATGATATCTCATGGAGGTGGGCTGGGTATATTTTGATCATGCTAGACATGTTTTTTTTTTGCGAAAATTACTTGTATTACTTAAAGAATCAGATTACAATCGGTATCGCAAATGTCTGCTAAACCCTCTGGACCGGAGGATAGCCACACCGCTGTATGATTACTAGTTCTAGCATAGTTAGCCATAAAATGGCTACTAGTATTCTGAATTCTACTAACATGAGTAACACAAGTTGGTCTAATCTTAAGCAAAGATTTATCTCCTCTATGGTAGTTGAGTAGACTGATCTATCCAGCTCTTCTTTCTTCAGCAAATTTATCAACTCCAGACAATCCGCTTCAATTATCAGTGGTTGATTGCACCAATGTAAGGCTAAAGATAATCCTTCCAGCATTGCAAAAACCTCAGCTTCTAGAGCATCACGGCAAGACAATAGCTGCTTGCAGGCAGACAACACAATAGTACCGTCATGATCTCTAACAACAACACCACAGGCTGCATCTCCATTAGCTCCAAAGGAACCATCAGTATTTACTTCGTACCACCCCCTCTCAGGCAGGCTCCACTTCATGTTTTGGTCTTGCTGTTGCTTCTTCTTTTCATTTTTATTATCCATGTCAGGGTTTAGAATGAACTTGCCCTTACATATGTCCTCCCCATAATAATATTTAATTTGAATAAACGAATCCAGATAGCCTACTAAGAATCTCTTCGATACTTTATCATGAACAATCTCATTCCGAACGTGCCAGGATCGTCACAGGGTCATCAACACCATATTTATACTCCTCCTTGGAATATTCGATAGCAAATTAAGGAAGTTAAGCATGTTGTTTGTGTCAGCTGCAACAATTACAAGACACATGTGGTAAGGTGCATAAGAGGTTTTGTGTTTGTGTTTTGTGCAACAAATACGACAAAGGTTAGTGTTATCCGCAATTTTCTCCGCTGGTAAAAATTTGAGGTCCCGGGCGCTAAATGACCCGCTTGTTTGATTCAAAGAAATAGTATATGAATTCGGTAGGATTTTTGTTATTTAAAATTTCTTGTGTGCACTGTTCAATTTGTAGGGTTGGAATCCTTAAAAGTGTACGGGAAGTTATCCTATGGAATTGCATCGCGCTATGCTTCGGAGGAAAAAAAAATCATCCGCTCAAACCTCATGCTACGATTTGTTTATTCGGTGAGTCAAGCCCTAATTGAAAAATATTGTAGATTTTAATTTCTGTAGAATTTAAGTAGATGTGACATTCTAATATTGTAATCTTCCTATTGAAACAAGCCTTTGGTGTGTCAGCGCGAACAACTTCAAAGATTCGTCGTCGGTGCCACGTTGTACCCACATCTGTGAGTGACATACTCTCTCATATTTCCGTAAGTCGTGTCGTGTCTCGTGTCACAAGCTAACTAGGTCGCGTGATATTCTTGCAGGAATAAACTAGTTTGCATATATTACTAAAAGATTGTCCACGTCGCCGGGTGTATCGATCGGGCGAGTTTGCATGATTGATCTCGGCCTGCCTCGATCGACGTGTCTACTGAATCCTGATTCAGTCATGCCCACACTCACAAACACGGATGGGCGCATTTTCTCGTCGATTCGTCGGCGTTGTACGGAAGAAACCAGACGGTGACGCGTGCTCCTATAGCTAATGGACGGCGCTAGCTACCCTCTTCCTTGAAGCTTCTGGACGCCGGGATAGACAAACAAACACTCGGCTTTCTGTTGAGTGATTCTCACATGGTGCTGCTCATCATGTATTATCAACCAGGGCCGCCTACTTATCTTATTTCTGTTTTGTATCTTTGCAATTTTTGACATGCATGCTGCGTATGTAGTTATGTACAGAAGAGATGAGCCGGGGGCCCGGGGGCCCGTTTGTTTGCAAGCATGTAACGTGCGTATCACCGTGAAATGTTACACGCATCAATAAACTTTTATGGAAAAAATTACGGCCAAACTAAGTTAGTACTCCGTACTATCTTCATTTCAAAATGTAAGCCTTTTCAAACGCTTAGGTTTCTAAAAGGCCTTAATTACATTTTAGAACTCGGATAATAACTACCCAGCTCGAATTGGGTAGAATGTGGTGTGGGGTTTGTCTAGAGTCTACGGGGCTGCATGCGTGCGAGTAGCGCGTTGCCGGCCAATCAATTAGAGTGGTCACAATATAGATAAATGGAGATTTTAACTTGCAAAATCGGAGCAGTAAATTCGGACATAAAATTTAATGGATACATCTCGAAATTCTACATGCTCACGCAGTCATTTCACGGAAAACCGTCATTTTTAATGTCATGTGTAAAAAAAGATGAATTTTGGTATAAAAAGAGGTTATCACGTGACAATTTAATTTTTGTCTTTTTTACACATGTCACAAAAAATGTCGGTTTTTCGTAAAACTTGATGTGCGCACATTGAAGATTGATATGTAAGTTTGTTCAATTTCTTTCTTACATTTTGAAAAAAAAAAAATCGGTGGCAGAAGCATATGCTTCCATGTGCCGAATTGAATTTCTGGTGCTCTTCGATCTTATTTTACTTCTTCGCTCATCTTGTGTGTCGTGTATACATCACTGTCGTCTCTTCTTATGCATGTTTGGTTGGGTCGAGTCCTTGCTTTGAACGTTCAATTATTGTATATCCTTTTTGGGGCCTAACTCCACAAACACACCCTGCCAGAAAAGAGTGATGTTGCGTGGTTTCAAGATGAAGATCACCTTATCTCTGATCCATCAGATCGTGATACGACTTTTGAATTAAAAATATCTCACGCCTGGCGCGACAGGTGGATTCTTGGAAGATCTGCTGCTGATATTGCTCCTTCCCTGACACGAAGCTAGTTAACACTGAAGTGCGCAACAGAAGAAATGTGGCGCGCAGCCTGCAAAACAACAGTTGGGCTGACGATCTTAGAACTCACGCTCCTCTCTCTGAACAATGTGCCCGGGAGTGTCTTCAGCTCTGGATTGCGGTTGCGGGTGTGATTAGAGATGTCTCGAGGCCAGATACGTTCAACTGGCCATGGTCGAGTTCCGGAGAGTACACTGCACAGTCCACGTACAGCCTGCTCAAGCCAGGCGACATCAGATTTCCGCTACCCAAAACCATCTGGAAGAGCAAGGATCTTCCTCTGGCTAGCTGCGCGACACCGTATTTGGACCTCTGGCCGTCGCCTGCGCCATGGACTTCAGAAGCACACCTCTCCTTGCTTCGTGTGCGGCCAGGAGGAGGGCGCCAAGGAGCATATACTGATCCAATGCATTTTCGCGAGGGGGGTCGGGCAAAAGTGTTGTCGGGCATTATGCATTGCGACCCAAATTCCTATGCCGAACAACACGTTGGAGGAGTGGTGGCTCAGAGTTCAAATCCCAGATTTGACAGTTTGGTGTCTCATAAAGGCGGAATATTCTTCAGTGGGAGGCGACGTTCCCGTCGACAGCGAGGCGCCTGTGGTGACTTCGTCAATCTCAAGACCCGTCGGATCAGTTCTTCACGCAGTCTCTTGGAGGTGCTCATAGGGGTAGGGTGTGCGTGCGTTCATAGGGGTGAGTGTGTGCGCGTATGTATGAGCATCTTTGATTGTACTGTGTTTCGCAAAAAAAAAAAGGAGTGGTGGCTCCGTGAGCGGCGGAGGATCAGCAAACTTTTTTTTTTAGAATCGAGGATCAGCAAACTCTGCACGACTTGTTGCGCCTTATGGAAGGACATGAACACTTGGGCATCGACAACTCACACCGTCACTCAACTATCGACACCCATCCTTGCAGGGTTCAAGATGATCATCCCTTCCACAGGAGTAGGAGTAGGAGTACCTACACAAGTCGTGAGGAGTTAGTTTTTCTGTCATTTGTAGTGTGCCATGCCCTTTCTTGTTCGCAAGAAGGGCATGTTCTTGTAATTATAACTTTTCCTTCTATAATATCATGGTATGCTTTCACGTACTCTTGAAAAAAATCTTACGTAGTGTTTTATTGTGCATATTGATCTAAATATATTATATGCAGATAGTATTTTTTCGGCCCTTGATCGTATATAATCTCCATGATCAATCGACAAATAGATGGAATTCTAAAGGGGAGTAGACGAGC
Source organism: Lolium multiflorum (assembly GCA_030979885.1). Taxonomy (NCBI): domain Eukaryota; kingdom Viridiplantae; phylum Streptophyta; class Magnoliopsida; order Poales; family Poaceae; genus Lolium; species Lolium multiflorum. Next base: position 94,200,623 of record CM061750.1, on the reverse strand, counting down.
TAGCTTACCTACCATTTTATCGTGATCCTCTTCGAAATAGTGTTTCGCCCCGTTTATAAATAAACAACACATGACCGAGAATATTAAGAAAGGAAGAGCTCTAGGCGGGGCTCGAGCCCACGTCGCGTGGACGGGTGTAGAAAGGGACGCGTGTAGCTACCAACTGGGCGACGCCTAGTTCCCCCCATAAAAAGAGACCGGTGGGAGAGATGAGACCATGCGGCAATATATTTGGAAAGGATAAGCTCTAGACGCGACATCGTAAGAAGACGGGACTTGATCTCATGTTGCGGGAGCTTACGCAGAAAGAGAGACTATGATAACGCTCTCGCCCTAATCTTCTTATTAAGGTTCATTCAGAAGATGTCAAAATAGAACATTGATATGCATTCTATCGACCTCTTTAAAAAGGAATGCGCGTATTATGTCGGCGTGTCATAGCCTCACGAAGCCATGTTACGTGTTATGTTATCCCACAAGAGGATAGAGAGTGATGCCACGGGAGGTACGAAAGCTAAGCTAGTCGCTTTTCTATCCCCCCAAGTATCCCACATCACCATCCTTGGCCGCTAGGCAAGATCTGATAATCCACTCTACAAGATTTCCACGGGCGTGGCGTCGGGCGTAGAGAACCGTTTGCCCTTTAGCGAGGAGCGTGGTCATGGTCCGTTAGGCGCATCACCCAAACTGTACTACCTTCATGCATAAGCAAAGCTCCCCAGGATTGCTTGCCCATGTACACATAGCCAGTTTTTGATGCACCGTAGTACCGCGGACCGATTCACAGTGGCTCGGTTCATTTGGATCGCACCGCACCGTTGAGTCGTTCCTTTTTCATGTAAATAGGATTGAACCGCCTCAATTTGTTTAGGTCGTCCCGCTGAAGAAGATGCTTACTCGTTTGTCACAAAATGGTAGCGGTACGTGCAAAGACCCGGACAGATCGAAAGACGGCAGTCACAGTCTACACCACACGGAAGTATCGACTCTAGAGTGTCGTTGTCATTAACGTCCTGATCGCACTCAACGATTTCGACGGGCGCGCGCCAGGGCTCGACAACGTTTTTGTATGTACTTTTGACTCGCAAGAACTGCACCGGTGGTGTGCGCTGGCTCGGCCTGTGTGCACGCTAGCGCTTCCCGTGTACCGTGTACGTGCACCGGTGGTGGTGCCACAAGAGGCGTACGAGACCCAAGGACAGCCGTACGTTACACATTACGTACGCCCAGTCACAGATTTCGAGAGCCAGCCGCATCACCGGCCAAGCCCACCAACCTTTCAGGCAGGCCTCGTCACTTCACTACTTATAGACGGAAGGGCGTAGGTGTCCAGCCACCAAATCACACGCTCGCTCTGCATTTTCAAGAGAACTATCTAGGCTGCCACCGGAACACCTCTCCAGCCATCTCCTTGCTCTGCCTTCCTCCGGGGGGGAGAAGAAGAAGAAGAGACGAAACCGTCAGCACCAGCTGAGCGCCGGCCGCCATGTCTCTGCTCACCGATCTCCTCAACCTCGACCTCTCCGACTGCACCGGCAAGATCATCGCCGAGTACATATGGTAAGATTGCTCCTCTACTTCCTCCACCTTCTTCAGCACCGTCCCATCCCATCCGATGATAATTTCTTCCCAAGAAAAATCTTGTGTTCCAACTTCCAGCTTCAACCATCCTGTCTTGTGGTTTTTCTTTTCCTCTCAATCCAGTAAAAAATGTTCTGTTTTCCGTCGTTTGAATCAATGACATCTTGCTCTCTTCTACCAGTTACATTTAGTTTATTTATCTAAAAAAAACATTTAGTTTATAGGCCTCATTAATCTACCTCCGTTGACACCTCGTATGTGTAATCCAGGGTCGGCGGCACCGGGATGGATGTGAGGAGCAAAGCCAGGGTGAGCCCACTTCCTATCCTACTACCCTCATAGCTCCAGCTCTAAATTTCTTGTACTCCTACTAGTCTCAGCGTCACGGCTTTTTCTAGATATGGATATATCGATCGAGACGTGTTTCAGCGTCTAGATAGATATGGTACTTAGACAAAGCCGTGACACTTACTTAGTTTGGAACGGAGGCAATATTTCTTAGCCATGAAGGCATTGCAAGTTCTGGCAGTTCTTGAGCCGTCAAATGTCTTTACTGAATCACCAGACGCTGCCTGGACCCGTCGATGACCCGAGCAAGCTTCCAAACTGGAATTTTGACGGCTCCAGCACAGGACAAGCCACGGGTGATGACAGCGAAGTCATCCTCCGGTACGCTCTTGGTTACACACACACACACTCTCTCTCTCTCTCTCTCTCTCTCTCTCTCTCTCTTTAAAGGAAACTCTTGATTACACTCTTAATTTACCTTGATTTGCGTGCCTTGAGGTTGAACTAAATTTGTCCTTTTCTCCAAACACTAGTAGCTATGCACGCGCACGCGCGTCTCAACTAATCAATTCTACAATCTTTCAGAAAAAAACACATAATATTTTGAATACTGCAATTTCGTATGACTTTTAGCCAACATGATACATTGCTGAACTTCAATTTTTAACTGTCATCCATTAAATGAGCAGCAAACTTCACCCAATTTGCTACACCACTGTATATTGAGATCTCTCTCACTGTTGGAAAAACTCGGAGTTCTCCCAGTCCATGGCAACAAGCCTTCTGCAGCCCTTGAGAAAATAAGCAGAAAGTTCGTTGTTCTTTCTGGTCGCAGCACAGCTCCTAGTTTGGGAGCGTCTAGTCTTAACCAAATTTCTGGAAAATAGAATAAACCACACAATAATACTTAAAACAAAAATGAAATTAAGATAAATATTGAAGCTTGGAAATCACAAACTGCATAACAAAAGCAAAAGCTAGCAAATAATAAATAGACAAGTATTACACGGAAGTTCCAAGAACCTGAGTTGCTCCAGAATGCACTCCACGGAGTTGGGTTTTAGCCAAGAACGTCCCAAAATTTGCACTTACCTGTAAGAAAAATAAAATAAAGAAACAACTTAGTTTCTGCTAACTCATGCACACAGGAGGCTATCGCTTGAGAAAATAAGCAGAAAGTTTGTTGTGCTTTCTTCCATTCTAGATTGTAAAAACTCTGGCATCATCCAATACATGGACAAGTTGCACAAGCAATCTGGTGCTGGTATTATATGATGGAACAAAGAATATATAAGATCGGTGATTGTATATTTTCATAACGCTTATAGATTGATCGGTGATTGTATATTTTCATAACACTTATATAAGAGCATGTTACATGTTGTCAGTTGCTATTTTAGCTTCCAATATCTGCACCAAGCCACCATGTTAACCAGAATCTGATAAGTTTTGCTAGCAAACAACATATATGAGATAGCAATATAGCGGTTTATTTTTGTGGACAGCATATGTGAAATTAAAAGGTAATCATGAGATGCAATTTCCAAGAGAACAAATCGATGAGACAAAAAGATGAATCTTAAACTTTGAATGATGATTATTTAAATCATTCTTGTGACAAAGTGTGAGAGGAGAGCCAACACATATGGCTGAATTGCAGCTACCGTAAAATTTCCAAAAATATCAGTTAGCTCATGAAGTACAAAGATGCTCTTAATTAGACTGTACATGTTCAGTAAATTCTTGGCATCAATAAATCAAATCATACAAATTGCATAGCTAAACCAGACAAGCAACATACACAATCATTCTCCAGAGCTTCCCTCTTTCAACTCTTATTACAAGCCCTGAACCCTCAAAAACTTCAATACTCCCTGCCAAAAAAGCAAAACAAAATTGTCACGGACAGAAACATAGTAGATCAAAATGATAGGTGCATGTAACCACTTGTTTGTAGGAGATCCAAATATCTTCTAGCGTGATAAAATTTGGATATTCCATAGATCCATGTTATGACACATAATGTATGAAACTGGACAAAGTAAATAAATGGGACATCTCATTAGTGTGATGGAGCTTCAAATCAGATATTAAACACACCGTAAATATGACTGAAGTTGAGATTTTGCTGAATCCAAATTTTCATGGCCTTGCGAATAACCAGTGCGGTGAGGTTGAAATCTAATTGAAAAGCGTCTAATGTCACCAAATGATAACATCCTCAAAATCTCCAAATGCTTACACAGTTTTGGTGACAAAGTAAAATTTTATCTGAAAACTAAACAATAACCAGGTAACAATCTTTCGGAAACATAATGAATTAAGTGCTGATTTAAGAGTCTTGTCAAAGCAGCCAATGGAAGCATATTACTGGAAAAAAACACATTATTGTTCAGAAAAATGAGTAAAAATTCAATGCTTCCAACACTATGTCTACCAAGAGATTAAGCTGAACTCCAATGGTAGGTCGACAACATTTTCCATGAGACAGAACTGAGGCAAAGGGGACGAATCGAGTACCTTGAAGGAAGTGATGATGCAGAAAAATCGAATTGCTTGGCGGCGCTTAATCCGGGTGTGCCCCATTAGGCGTGGATCAGAATTCAGATATGTTTTCACACGTTTCATTATTATAAATATGCACACAACATTTTCACCAGTCATTGTGCAGTGAGTTCCATTATTGTTCAAACACAAAGAAGCACCCAGAATTCTATACCACAAAAGTTGTGACAAATAGTATACTTCAAAAATTTGTCTTCCTTTTGGCCGTCAGTCCACACATTTTTGTCCCATTGAAGCAGTCCTTTTTACCGATAGTATGAATCATTTTTAGCATTCCACATCGTAAAAATCAGAAGTACCTAAGCCAGGAGAAAATCTGTCCAGGTTTGTTTACTGGCAGTATGAAGCCATGATGCAGAACTGATGCAGCTGCCATAACAAACAACTCCTGAAACAAACATGACAAAAATATTTAATCCAGCGCAAGAAAGGATTAGAAAAATGTGAAAGAAGCAACGACATAAAGTGCGTTCGACTTGAAATACATTATATAGGTAGACCGTAAATGCATCCGACATGGACTATTTGGCTCTATGAGACATATACGCTTACGGCGCCTCTACTACTATATGCATCTTAGTGTTGTCCATCAATGGACCAGAAAATATGAACTCACAAAGTAAGGAATATACCTATCCACATCAGCCAATGGACTCACGGAATAATGAAAATATGAATATGAAATCAGCTAATAGTCAAGTGCTGGCGAAGTTGCATACTCTATACCTATCCACATTCCATGTTTGATGATTAATGAATATCCAATCGCTCTGAAAGTGGAGACTCAAAATATTCAGATTTCAGATAATAAAAGACATCTATGCGCGATTACTTCAAGTCAGTATTCTGAAACGTGATTAACCTGCAGTGAATTAGCAATTGAAGTCCTTCCTCATCTATACCTGAAACATGATTACCTGTAAGGTCTCGTCGAGCACCTTGAAGGAAGTGATGATGCAGAAAAATCGAATTACTTGGCGGCGTTGAATCCGGGCGTGCCCCATTAGCAACGGCGAGGGTCCTTGTCGGCGCCAGATCGAGAGGAAAGCAGCAGTGTCAGCAGCGGCTGCAGGCAGGGAGGTTGGGCGGTTGACCACCGGGAACCTTAGGATGGGAGGGGCAAGCGCGAGGATTAGTGGCGGACTCAGCGCTTGATCGTGTGGGGGCAGCAGCGCCTCCGCCTCCGATAGCGGCGGCGAGCGAGGACGGCGGGCGAGGCTTCCGGTTGGTGCAGGAAGCACCGCGGGCTAGGGACGCGCCGGTACAGGGAGGTCCGGGAGCGCTTCGATGCGTGGGAAGGAGCGTACCAAGACTGGGTGCCGGAGGAAGCACGGAAGGTATGCGTGCCGTGATTTTGGGGATGGGGCGTTGTCGAAAGAAGTGGACTAAGGGTGGGGGAGAACGGAGCATCCATGTCCCTTAGATCAAGTCAAGCGAATGGCTGAGATTTTATTTTCCAACGCAACTTCGTGCCTTTATAAGTAGTAGAGATGAACTAATATGTCTTCGCATTTTGCTTCTGTCAAGCCCTCAAGCCATCTTCAGGGATCCGTTCAGGAAGGGGAATAACATCCTGGTAAAATCAGCAACCTTCTTTCGTCATCTCAAAAAAAAAAAACCTTGTTTCGTATAACACAAAAGTTTATGCCATTTTTTTAGAACGGAACTTTATAATTTTCCATACTCACAAATTTTCACCTAATTTTGAACCCTGTATGTATAGGTTATCTGTGACTGCTACTCACCTACCGGAGAGCCGATTCCGTCCAACAAGCGGTATAACGCGGAAAGGATATTCAGCCATCCAGATGTCAAGGCTGAAGAACCATGGTCGGTACTCAGTATCTCAGCCAATTTACAGCACAAATAATCAATTTATTTTGTTCCAACTAATCGTGTTGTGCCTCTCGTACTGCGAAATTCAAGGTATGGGATCGAGCAGGAGTACACCCTTCTTCAGAAGGACACCAACTGGCCTATTGGATGGCCACTAGGGGGCTACCCTGGTCCTCAGGTAACTAGGCATCTCGCAGATTGCAGGAATCTTAACCGAGATCCATCCCGTAAGCAAGGATGGAAACTTAGTTGCAGACGCTACATCTTAGCTCAGCAGTTGCTGAGAACCACTTCAAAAATGCTGAGCTGACAGAGTAAGCCGTGCTTGCCAATCCTACTTCAGTAATGAACGATGAAATCGTGTGACAGGGACCATATTACTGCGGCGCCGGTGCGGATAAATCCTACGGGCGCGACATCGTCGACGCGCACTACAAGGCCTGCCTCTACGCCGGCATCAACATCGGTGGCATCAACGCAGAGGTCATGCCAGGACAGGTAGTTTCAGGCACACAAAATTACCTTCAGATGAACTGAACCTTGCCTGCCTGCTATATTCCGATGCATGTTCTTTCATCAGATTCTTCATGTACTTATTGTTGTCTGAACTCTGAACAGTGGGAGTTCCAAGTCGGCCCTTCCGTAGGCATCTCGGCCGGCGACCAGCTCTGGGCGGCTCGCTACATTCTCGAGGTAAGAGCTGCCTCTACGTGTTAACTGAAATGGAACTTTCAAGGCTTTCATTTGGTTTATTTAACCTGTGTGCGCTTAACAGCGGATCACTGAGATTGCTGGCGTCGTCGTCTCCTTCGACCCCAAACCGATCCCCGTGAGCATTTCTTCTGCTGCTGCTTCTTTCCCCAAAGACTTTCAGCTCGATCTGCTGCTGCATCGGCCACCTGGTCACTATCATTAGCATCAGGCGTCAACCGTAACTCTCTTTGTATTTGTTTGAGTGCAGGGAGAATGGAATGGAGCTGGTGCGCACGTCAACTTCAGGTAAGTAAAGGAGAACTAGCGGGCGAATGCATCATCCTCTAGGGCTCCTCTTGTGTCATGACATTTCTCCTGTTGTGGTTCTCTCAATGCAGCACCAAGTCGATGAGGAGCGAGGGCGGGTACGAGCTGATCAAGAAGGCGATCAAGAAGCTGGAGGCGCGGCACATGGAGCACATCGCCGCCTACGGCGAAGGCAACGAGCGGCGGCTCACCGGCCGCCACGAGACCGCCGACATCAACACCTTCACATGGGTAAAACACTTCATACCGACAAGCCCTAGCAACGGCATGTTCAGACTTCAGAGTCGCGCTTGCAGTGCTCTCTCATCTTACCTGCTTCTGGCTGTTATTGTGTCCATTCCAGGGCGTCGCGAACCGTGGCGCGTCAGTTCGGGTCGGCCGCGACACCGAGAAGGAAGGCAAAGGTGAGACCCCAGAGATTGGCTGCCTTCTTGCCGGTGACAAAGTGCTCTGGTTTTTGCATCTCTGTGTTGATGATTGGTTTTCGTTCCAGGTTACTTCGAGGACAGGAGGCCGTCGTCCAACATGGATCCCTACGTCGTCACCTCCATGATCGCCGAGACCACCGTCCTTTGCAACAGCAATCTCTCCAATGGCAGCAAGTAGAATGTGTTCATTCTGTAGTCTGCACTACCAGTGTGACCGAGTGTATGGGTTGCGGTGCTGGATGAGACTGGCAGACAGGGTCAGAGACTTCGTTTGAATAACAAATCAATAACAGAAGCAGTGTGCTTACCATCGTAACTGGTTGTACATTTCTCACTCGCCCTGAACTTTGTGGCTTGCAAACCTCTCAGTGTTTGAGACGTTGGATGTGACTTGTGTTCATCGTTCTGAATTTGGCCAGGAGAGGATCTCGTGTGCTTTGGTTTCCAAAGATATTAATCAACTATGGACAGACTAACTATACCAACGAGTGGCGCCATCCATCCCGTGGATGATCAAGATAAGTTGGGCACACAAATACTCGACCAAAAAAACACACGTCAATATATCGCTTGAAGAATTCACTCTGGATTACATCACTGTGACAACATTACAGCCGCATACTGTACCAGCAGCAGTGTGTGCAGTATAGGCAACGAAACAGGGACGGTCTGGTACATACAATTTATTCATGTGTGAGATGTAAAAAGAAAGCTATCGAACAGGAGGCCAAAACGGAACTGCATAAGCGGCCTCGGCAGGTATCTAAGTCAAAATTTATGTGATCACGGTTGGGGCAGATCGGCCAGTGTACTCCTGAATCTTTGAAAGCTTCAGGGCGACATCAACCTGGATAAGGACGTACAATCAGAACTGCAAACCTCGCAAAAATGTCTGACGATTTGTTCAAAGCATAATGGGTATACACGCGATCTGATCTTACCAGTGGGGAAAGAGCATCCGAAGACTCCCTCCCGGTTTTGGATGAATCATTCTCATACTGCTCAATGTAGATACGAATAGTAGCACCAACTGAACCAGTTCCTGAAAGGCGGAACACCTGAAACATCGCGAGCTACTGTTAGCTCATCATCATTTGTAGCAACCATTATCAAACAGCTAGCAAAAAATGGATCGCCTCGACCACTAATAACCATTAACTGGTTATATTGCAACTTCAAATATGTGCATGCTAGCAAAAAATGGATCGCCTCGACCACTAATAACCATTAACTGGTTATATTGCAACTTCAAATATGTGCATGCAGACTAATATATGTGCTGCTTCATTTGCTTTGGTTTACGAAACAAAAAAGGAATATTTAAAGAGGACAGTTCAACCAATTAATAGGCATGATGTTTCATACCAGTCGGGAACCATCTCCGAAGAGATATCTGATACCCTGATGCTTGGAGACAGAGCCATCAACAGGATCCTTATACTCAAACTCATCAGCAGAGACAACATCCGCCACATTAGGCTGGATTTCCTTGATCAACCTGAGGAAAATGAAAACATTTTAGATCTACCGTCTTCTAATGCATATGCTTTGTCAGTGACATGGAAGTATCAAGCTTTGAGGGCTGAGAAAAGTATGCGTCAAGTTTGCAGAAAATAAAACAGTCGTATACTGTATATCATTGTGCATAAGACTGCATAAGTAGTTTTCATATCAATTCCATTTGTATGCGTGAGAAAAAATTTCATATAGGTCTTCATTTTGAATTATTGCCTACTGCATTGAATAGAAGTAACCTACTTGTTAACATCAGACAGGGATGACTGCAGCTTGACTAGGTTTGCCATAAGTTCCTTAGCAGCTTCTGCATCAACATTCTTTAACAATAAACAGTTATGTTAGCAACTTAACATTATCAAATGTGTTGTATGAACATATATGTCAGTTGAGTGAAGTACCTCATAGTCATATCGTGTATAATAATGGCGACCATAAGTAGCCCAGTGCTGAAGAACAATATCTTCAACAGTAACAAGTTTATCTCCTCCAAGGTTGTCTTTGTTCTTGTAAGCTAGGATAGATAGCCATGCTAGAACAGCCCAAATACCATCTTTTTCGCGAATGTGGTCAGAACCTAAAACGAAGTAAACAATGTAGGACGTCTAGTTAGTGGAACGAATATCGACAAACCTTTGACTTGACTTTGATAAATTCACGACCAATTAACCAAAATAATATAAGCTATTTATCTGAATATATCAAGTCTCCGGTCGTGTTCCGTAAAACATAAGGAAACCAAGTTTATGAAACATCCAAAGGAAAGAGATGCTACATGCCATAATCCATTTTACCAGAAGGCAAAACCAACTTGTTCAATCAACTCTGGTTGCTTTTTTTTGTGATTAAGACATGCATTGAAGGTAAGCTAAGACTTCCCAAACATTACCAGTGCCAAAGCTTTCTTCACCACAAACTGAGCACATTCCAGCATCCATCAGGTTCCCGAAAAATTTCCACCCGGTAGGCACCTGAAACATGGCATTTTTCATATATATTTGTCCATTATTTGAAATTAGTGACTGATCATCATAATACTTACCTCGAAGAACTTGAGATTCAAATTCTTGGCAACTACATCAAGGGCAGCTGATGTCGGCATGCTCCTGCAATTTCACCACTGGATCAACTTACTGAAGCACAACAGCACATTTTAAATGGTAGGTGGCATGGCAATTATAGTCCCAGCCACGTCATACAAGATCCAACAACAACATAGATACAAATCGTAAATGGCATTTTACCAATCTAAATACCACAGTACATAAGAAAACCTGGAACAGGATTAGTTAGACAGAGCAGCTGAATGTTTAACCGAGATATGGATGCATTTCTAATCAATGTTGCTGCAAATTATGTGAAATTCACGCCTTACATGGATGAATTACATTATTTTTCTATGTTATCACCTTATCGGAGCAGCAAGAATGCTCTTATCACCGTTTTCCCAATCGGAATAAAGGCCAAGACTAGATGGCACTTGGCAGATTTCTGCCGCAGCAGCTGGCTGATCATAAACTTTACGGCATACAAGCCATGGGGCCAGCAACAATAAATATATCAGGCATCCACAGTTGGGGTCCCATTTACAAGATTTTTTCAGTGACATGCTGGCAGTTGCAGGTAAGGCAGCTTTCCAGTTAAGTATAACTTACTACCCTTTTCATCTGTACATTTTGTATGTTTTTTTTTCTCAAACAGTAGCAGGTCTAGCAAAACAGTCCATAGCTCCAGATTGGTGTTTTAGATTCTAGACTATAAACGGGCCAAAAGTTTCTGTAACTAGCTATAAGCCTGTAACCGACCAGTTACCATCGGGAAATGGAGAGCTACCTCAGTATCATGTCTACTGTCCAGCATTAGGACAGCATGACTACTATCTTCTATCGATGGCATGCTTATTCAGATGCAGAACTGCTTAGTGAAATATGCATGGTTACTGCAGGCAGCAGTACTATCTGCATCTAAAGCCTTGATTAAACTACATACAGAAGTTTCAGCCATAAAAAAAGAGTGTATTCTAGAAGATCAATATGCTGGAGATATTATTACCTGGCAACTCCCTTCAGGCCAGAAGCAAAGTAAGGAATCGATTGAACAGCATTGGCTGCAATGATGGCAACCGAATCTGATGGTGTCACGAAGAATCTATAACAGAAGAAGGTATTCATCATCAACTGCATCAAATGCTTTTGTAGATTTTCAAAATGTAGTCTAAACAATACCTTTTGCCCAGAACCATGTTCCGGTCAGCATCTCCATCAGCTGCAGCACCAAATTCAGGGGGCTCAACATTTGAGCTTGACTTCCCAAGACCCATCCGTTCAACCAATTCTTTTGCATAGGTGAGGTTAGGATCCGGATGACCACCGCCAAAGTCCTCCTGTAACAATAGAAATGGAAAATTAACACCAACCAAAATATGTTTTCAACTTGGGATGACACAAGAAATCAAGAACACATTATACCTTTGGAACACAGTTCAACAGTGAGCTTTCACTAGCGCCAAGCTCGTCCACAAACATGCGCTTTGCGTAAGCTCCAGCAACACCATGGAGGCCATCAAAACTAAAATCACAAACCAAGGATTCAGATGTGTTATGGGTTGTTCATAAGAAGCTTGTAGAAACATTTGTACTATAGGTAAGTACCAGAACGAGAACTTTGGAGATGCCAGAAGCTTTTTAATTGCCTCGAAGTCAAAGATCGACCTGGAATTGAATGGATAAGAGTTAATATTCTCCTTTAAAAATTATTATTATTAGGGATTTCCCATTATAAAATGCAAGGTAAGCTCACACTTTAGTACAAGAAAAGATCATATAATAGTTGAAATAAAAATACTTAATGTATCCAAATAGAAGTTACATACTTCATCAGCTTTATGTAATCTGTAGCAGAGTCAAAGACATCAACATCAAAAGGACCTTCTGGTCCAGTGAAGGTAGTGACACCTACCGCAGAAACATCAACCTACATAGGGGGAAAATAAAAGAATGAACAGGGGGTTCCAATATCCTGCGAGTAAAAGGAACAGAAAGATAGAAGTGAAGGAACAAATCATACATCTGGAAGGTCGTCAGCAATGAGGTATTCAGTAATCGTCTTTGTATTAGAGAAAATCTTGTCAGTAACAGATTCAGGGGCAGGTCCACCATTCCCCATGTTATATTTGATACCAAAGTCCTGGCAAGTCCAACAAAAGGTGTTAATTTACACAGAACATCAGCCGATTGATTCGCAAGGAATATAGTAATAGTGAACATCACAATATTTTACCTCAGTCGGACCACCTGGGTTGTGACTGGCTGTTAAAATGAAGGCACCAGTAGCCTTTGATCCCTGTTATTAATTGTGTTAATAAATCACTAGATGCATAGTTTGTTGTAACAGGAAAAGAAGGATATGGTGATTAATGTTTACATGTGTTCGTATAAACATGTGGGTTAGTGGTAAATGTGCATTTGGCATGACAACACAATTACCTGACAAAAGGGACCAATTGGAAAAGTTGGTAACTAACAGCAAAATATAAATTGCTGGTCAAGTGGTTTGAATACAAGACCTCTTGATTTGGACGTACAGGTAGTGTCCCAACCAAATACATATTTATGTTATTTTTTAGATACGTGATCCAATTATATGCAGCTACGGCAATCAGGCAATGGCCCATGCAAGGCACTTTGGGAGAAACAAAACTTACATCAGCAGCAATTCTTTCCCGGATTATAGCAGATACAGCTGGAGTAGACAAGAGAGTGTCTTGTCCAACCCAGACGCGTCTCACTCCATTAGCAGCAGCCATTTTTGTGATGATCTATAACAAAAAAAACATATGTCAAATTTCCAAGCATAGTTCACTGAAAAATGACGATGTGCTAACATAATACAAGTCACGCATATAGAAGAGTTACATAAAATAGGTGATTTAAAGTTTTGACTGTAAATAAGTAAAATCTTGCAAACATTATTTTAAAAATGTGAGCGCTAAGATAAAAAAAAATGTAAATGAGGTCTGCAACAGCATCTTTATAACTATACACGTGACTTATAGACCTTACAAAATGAATAGACAATTGTGAATCACCTGAACAGCATCCTTTGAGAAATAGCGGCCATCGCCGGAGACAACAATAGTTGCACCTGTATGGAAAGAGGACAGCATGTATGAGAAAGAACTGTGGAGACAAGACAAGGAACATCGCAGAATATCTCAACTGTATTAACTCCTAAAATCATTTACAGTCTATAAACGCAAAGAAATGTGTAAGAGTAGCTCAATTATAATTCATTTAGCCCTTCTTATATCTTGAAAACTGGATAGATCTGGCATTTTCTTGCTACTAGACAGTTACAGTTAACATCTGGAAATGGAATAATGACTATAGTTATAATTATGTGAAGGCCTGGCAGCACTAGATTATTCTCCAAGAACAGGCAATGTGCAGTCAGATGTTCTAAGCAGGACGCATGTTTGTCTGATAAGCAACTAACCTTTCACTTCCTCAGCTGGAAGGGCATTGAATGTTGACTGGACAAAATTCGCAAGGTAATGAGGCTGCTGGAATACTGTGACCTGATAACAGCAACAGTCAATTACGAGTAAGCATATATTACCAATGAATATTGGTGGACTGCTGACAGAAGATATATCAAGAGAAGAGCTATGTCATAAGCCATCAGTGATCATCATTCATAAACATCCGATCCTTTTTTATGTATTTAAAAACTACACCAGCTAAACTATCAATCCTATTATCTTTTTGTTAAAGACAGGGTTAGCTGGCTATGAACACTTTCTCAGATCAATCAATTGAAACTAGATATCTATAAACACTTACACCAGGAAATACAGATCACATGGAGTTGGCTGCCTGAACATCAGAAATAATCTATTGCCCTAAAACTCATTAAATAACGAAATTCAATTGCGTGTTTACTCATTATGAAAAAGCCCTCTAGCACCATCAAAAATTCCACCCAAACATAAATTAGGCCACAACTTATGGACAGTCACCATGGCCACGGGGAAACGAAACCAAAACAGCAGGTGACCAGAGACGTGCTGTATAAAATACACGGGGTGGGTCTTGGAGCACTCTGCCGCACGTCACGTTCAGACTTCAGAGCTTAGGAATCTGAACTGCTCTACTCCACGATTGCCACCTTTAAAGCGTGTGACATACACGCAGGGGCATATTTTAGCAGTAGTTAACAAATCGTCAAGATCTTCTGCACCATATTGTTTACAAAAAAAAACTTCGAAAACTCTTCTGAATTAAATACGAGGCGGAATCCAGAAATGATCAGAGTAACCGTGGCACCGCTGCATGCCGAGCCAGATCCCAAACGCAACGAGACGTTCGAGTATGGCTGGCAGGGCAAGAGATCCTCGCAATGAGTAACGACTAACAGACCCCGGGACATCAAACGGCCAGTGTGCGAGTGTAAGGCATCAAACAACCGTACTCGGCGAGATCCGGCGATCCTTGACGAAGCCGATCGGTGATACTGCGAATCTCCCGGATTCGAGCCACGCTGGTCCAGCTGCGATCCGACGTTCAGAACGGAAACGGCTGATCCCGCTGAAACGCGCGGGACCGAACCAATTCGATCGATCAAGCGCAAGCACGCACGCACGCGCGCGCGGATCGCGGTTAGGCCATTGGAGCAGGACGCGGATCAGCCCGATTACGCAGAAGTAAGAGCTACGGAGCGGCCGACGTGGCAGCGAGCGAGATCCGCGGCCCGGAATCGGGAACGACGAGGAGCGGTTATCGCGGATCGGGGCACCCCGAAGGCTAGCCTACGGTGCCGCCGCGCATTGAGATCCGGATCGGGGGTGCGGGAACGGGAGCAGGGAGCAGGTGGGGGAGCGGACCTTCTTCCGGAGGCCGGAGGTGCCGGGCTTCTGGCCGTCGAAGGGCGTGGTGTCCTTCTTCGCCACGGAGAACACCATGGCTGCTGCTGCTGCTGCCGGCTGCGCGCCGAGCCGCGGCCGCCGCTGCGCGGGCGAGAGGGAGGCGAGGAGGTGGCGGTGGTGGGGAGATGGGGAGTGAGGTAGGGAGGGAGTGGTGGTGCGGTGGCGAAGGCGACGAGGGCGTGGCGCTATTATAGCAGCGGGCGCCCAACAGCACAACAACTGGATCATTCCTTTTCTTTTCTTTCTTTCTTTCGCCCTTTTTCTTCTAGTCTAGGATAGGAAATTCGGTGGGTTTCTTTCTCTTCTGGTGTGCTTTTGCTTTGGGTTGTTTATTGAGCTGACGGTGGATGTAAAAAAGCTGTGGGTGAAAACCAAGGGGAGCTGTTTCTACCATCCGATGGGCGCGGTAGATTTCTCACCGGGCTGCTTGTTGTTTTGAATGAAGAAACAAAATGAAAAAGTTTTGGTGAATGATTCCTAACGTATTATACTATTTCATCATCAGAGTCAACTTTGAAATTTTTGAGGTATTGTTTGTAGTGTGGTTCATAAAAATAAAATTACAACTATAAGTTGTGCAACACTAGGGTGATTGAGCATATAAATTCAGACACCAAAGAGATTACTCCCTCTAGCCATTAAGGCCTATATTTATTTAAAATACACAAGCTAACTAAAGTTTGATCAAACATTCAGAAAAAATTATCAAGAACCACGATATTACAGAGATACCATATGAAAATATTTTCATGGTGTATCTAAAGGTCTTGATTTTGGATTGTACATAATAATATCTTTCCTAAAAACTTGGTCAAACTTCAAGTAGTTTGACTTTTAGAAAAAATATAAGCATTTATTCATTTGAAAAGTGCCTTTGGCACATGAGCACCAGTAGAAATATACACATACATACAGACATTCCGAAGTTAAAAGACAAATTTATGACAAATATTTGTCCCTATACAGCCACAATTTTGTTTTTTTTTTCTGTAGCTCAAAATACAGTGCAATTTCTACCAAAACTTTGCACGAGTATTCAGGACATGTGTATGTAGTCATAGAATAAATTTGACAATTTTTCAAAACACAAAAGTACAATTTTTAAATATTTTAAAAACTGGGCTCACTGATGCTTATGTGCACCAAATCTACTTCCTTATTTTTTCGAGGGGGGATCTACTTCCTTATTCATTGGAATGGGGGTAGTATTATGAAGAGATGGAGCAATTTCTCCCAACCACCCTACATGGATACTAGAATCTTCAATATGCAGCCTTTTACGTTTTGTTACCTCCAATGATCAAACTGGTGGCATGGAAAACTATCCCAATTCCTGTCAAACAACCAATCTCGGCACAGTATAAGAAAGAAGGGTTATATCCATCTATCAATGGTGGTATTCCTACTTATGATGACAATTAAGAACAAAAATCAGTGCCTAGGATTCAGTGCACGGGAGCAATCAAGAGCAGAGCGGTGAGGCAGTGAACAAAAGCTGCATTCTGTTAGAACATGAACAAAGCTATTGTGTAGCCATTCTGTTAGAACATGGACAAAGCTATTGTGTTGGACGCCCGTAACCCAAAAGCTGCATGCACACAAGCTAGCATGCAAATTACACCGATAAAAAGAGAAATTTTGGCCCTAGCCATGAATTATGCATCCAATGCAATGTGCAATAGCCGTCCTAGGCTATGTACGGGTACGGGTCCAACGAGGCATGTCTATCAAGGGAAAGGGCAAGAGATGATGGATGGATTGACTTCTAAAAAAGAAATAAAGCAATGTCGCCCCCTCTCGGATAGTTGTATTGCTCGACTTCCCTAATATGTGTGTTCACTCTGTTGTGACGCACCCCTCGCTCAACGCCTTATCTCAAGTTAATTATTGGCTTTCGTGTTCCCGATGAGTAAGGACACCTTAAGCAGATCCATCCAAACTCTCAGGACCAAAAATTTAAGATCATAATCCTTCCATTATTCATTAGCCTTTCTTGCATACTTTGAACTTCTATGATTTATCGTTGGATGCAGGTGGGGTTGGCGACTTGGCTTCTATTTTGCCTCACAATAACAATTAAGTAAATTAATACTATTTATCTGTTTTTTTGGATTCGTATTTTTTTTTGTAGATTTGGAGATCTTTGTAATAATTCATAATGTGTAATCAGAAAAAAAATTGAACAATACATATTTTTGGACTTGTTGCAAAATCCAATAATCAAGAGAGATTCATTTTTTAGCATTTAAAATAATTTATTTAGTTACATACCTATTATGAGGTAATATCGTAAAAAAATAATATGGCTATGTGCATCTGCGAATTGCAAAGACAGAAAGGTATATATGAACTTCTTTTCTAAAAAAAATATCTAATTAAGGTTACTAGCCATATGCAATATGTTATAGTGTTACTAACTAGTCTTGAGTTTTGACGATAGGAACCATTTATCCTGGCTTGGGCCCTCTCCAACCCGACACCCTCATTGATTGTAAGCTTATTATTTTCTCATGTCTTTACGACCCCAGCACGTGGAGCTCCGTCTTTGATCATGACAATGAATTCTTCGATGTGATAACAGTAGGCATCAACATGAGATGGAGCACTATCATGACCTTCTCCTCTAAGTCGCTACTGTAGACTTCTTCATGGTTAATCCCGCTAGCTAGAGACGTTTTGGTTGCCTTACATCGATACATATTTTATGTGATATGTACCATATCTCTCGGTTGCGCGTGCTAATACATACTTCTTGTCAGATATCGCACCTAAATATCTATTTGGGGCTTACACGGTTAGTTTACCCATTTCTATTCCACGGGCTCTTGTCAAAACACTTCAATAGTTCGTGTTGTAGAACCCTCTACCAAGATATGTAAGCATACTCACTGCAATAGGAAAACATAGCATATACTCACATAGTATGATACATCTAAGGGGCACAATATCAAGAAATGTTGTTTTGTCAAGCTTTTTTGTTTGTTGACATTTAGATGTGCCCAATTCAGTTTACCGAGCAATTCTTTTATATATTTTAAACTCTTTTCCAACAAATTAACACAAATTAACCCGAAATATTATGATTCCACTTTAATATGGGTGTATTGGAAACTAAATATTGAACTAACGTAATCATGGACATTGTATACCCATCTATAAATAAGTAAAAATGTTTAATATAAATACGAGATTTTGACACTACGATTTTGTTAATTCTCTCCCGTTATAAGCATATATCGAGTGGAAGTCCATATTGGATATGAGTCCATAAACACATGGGTTAGTATATCACGTAGACACTGCCGCGAAATTAACTTATGCGCTCTGTTCGAGGGTCTGCCTTTCTGTATCATCGACATTGCTCCTGTTGTGTCTATGAAGTTGCCGTCATTGCTCGAAGGTGTCGCAGTTACAACTGGTGTTGATTTGCGCTGGTAATTGCGGGTGGTGGTGGCAGCTGAATTTCACTCCTTGGCCCCTGCACATACCCCCTATTTGCTGCTTGTGTGTTGGTGTTTTCCGCGTATCTTCGCAGAGCTTGAAAAGCTCGGCAGTCCTTCTGAAGATGACCCGAGACTATCTCTTTCCGTCATTGTCGAGGTAGAAGTGCATCTGGCATGGTCCGTTCAACAAATCTTCGGTGACATGTTGTATGGCCTTGGGAACCTAGGCCGGTTATTTGCTGGAACTCGACGCATCTCTATGATCGTTGCGCTGGTCATTGTTCCGCTGGTAATCATCCCAATGATTTTCTCCACTATTTTCTCGGAAGCCGGCTGCCACTTGGCTGGGGCCGTCATAATATGTGAAGTGTCGAAAACGTCGCCTATTTTGATTGTTATTTCTGTTGCGATCCTCTTCGGGTGACCTCTGCCGTTTGTTATGAACAACATCTTCCCCTTCAGCCCAGCGATTCGCTATCTCCATTAGGTCAGTTATTGTTCTTGGATTGGATCTTCCCAATTCCTCGATTAGATCTCTTCTTCAGATTCCTGCAACAAACGTGTCGATTGCTCTTTCCTCTGACACGTTCTCAGCTGAATTTTTTATGATGCTCCACCTCTGGATGTACATCCTCATTGATTCGTCCGACTTCTGCCTGCAGGTCCTTAGTTGTTCTATTGACGCAGGTTTCTTGCACGTGGAACGGAAATTCCTCATGAATAAGTCCTCAAAAGTTTCCCAGCTGTCGATGGATCCTTCCGATAGCTTCTTCATCCAAGATCTTGCGGCTCCGTGAGGTGGACCTGAATGCTCTGCATGGCTATTGCTCTGGTTCCGCCCATCAGCTTCACTGTCTCTAAGTAGTCAACTAGTCAATCCTCAGGATCTTGCAATCCATCGAATTTTTGTAGCTGTCAGGTAACTTGAAGCTAGAAGGTACTTTGGGTTTGCGAACTCGTCGAGTGAAGCAAGGGAGCCCGCATAAATCCTCCTCACTAACTTGCGGTGAATGCTGACGCTCTCGTGTTCTGTTTTCACGGTCCCTCTCCTGTCGTGCTCTGTTGACTCGTGTTTGCATCACCATGTTTCTCGTGTCACCTTCTCGTGGAGGATCTCGCGCCGCCACCGTAGTGTGTCGAGGACTATTTTGCCTTGGACTATTTCTTCGTGGAGCACTTTCGGGTTGAGGTGTACTCGAACCTGCTATTGTTGTCCCCATAACACCGACTATATACGGAACACATGCCTACGGATTGTTTAGTACTTGGATGCTGTTTTATTATTATCTGCAAATGCCTAGCCTTCATTATTAGATGAGTTATCTTATCCATGCAGCGCCCGTTCATCCATCTCTATGCCTACAATATTTTAATCATGCTGTTTACTATAATCACTACTGCTGTCTTTGTTACACTTCTGCTTATATTTCACTACGCTGCTATAAAATTGTTGCTACTGATAAACTATTGCGAGCAAGTCTGTTTCCAGGTGCAGCTGAATTGACAACTCCGCTGTTAAGGCTTATTATTATTCTTTGGCTCCCCTTGTGTCGAATCAATAAATTGGGTTTTACTTCCCGTGAAGACTGTTGCGATCCCCTATACTTGTGGGTCATCAAGACTATTTTCTGGCGCCGTTGCCGGGGAGCATAGCTTTATTTGCAAGTTCACCTGAATTGATATTGTTCGCTGCAAATCCTTCATCATGGGTAAACCTCGCGATACTAAAGTCGCCATATTACCATCCACTACAAGAGAAGGTACAACTCTTAGTACCTCTGCTGCTCTTGATTCACCCATCTGTGATAAGTCAACTTGTTTCACCACCACAAGCTTCACGTGTTGGTACTTCTCTGAATCTGAAAATTCCTCCGATAATTTTGATGATGCTTCTACGTGCTTGATGAAAATGGTTCATTAGGTCCTTTTCTAGATGCTACAATTGCTAGGTCTAGACAAATTGAAAATATGAAACTCCTAATGAAAATATTGTTACACCTGTTAATTCACCGAGTCTGATGACCTTGATGAAGATTATGTGGAACTTGATGATGATTTTATTGATAAATGCAATGCTACTACTAGTACAAGTAACCTTAAAAAGCTTATTGCACAACATGCCGTTAGATATAAACTGTCTCCTGGTCCTAAATTTGCCACATCTCCTATAAACATTAAGGATAAGAATTATGATTTTCTCTTGATTTATCTCATATATCTATTGTTGAGAAAACACCTTTCTGTGGTACTGAAAAAGAAATTGTTGTAGAGCACATGAATGAGCTTTCTACTTTAAGTAGCTTGTTTTCTGATGATGTTAAGATGTGTACTTATTTTGTTGCTAAATTTTTTCCTTTCTCATTAAAGGATGATGCTAAAACTTGGTATAATAGTTTGCCTGATTCTATTGATAGTCCAAGTTGTTTGCTTGATGTTTTATTTCGAAAATATTTTCCTGCTAGTGCTCAACATATTGCTTTGCAGAAAATTTATAGTTTTGACCAGGAAGATGGGGAGAAATTGCCTGAAGCTTGGGCAAGGTTTTGCTCTCTTATTAGAGCTCGGCCTGGACATGATTTGGAAAAGCATTACTTACTTGATATATTTTATAGTGGATTAACCATTGAGTCTAGGGCATACCTGGATAGTTGTGCTAGTTGAGAACTCCAGACGAAGCTGAAGAATTATTGGCGAGAATAAGCCAAAATCATGATGATTGGACTACACCTGAACCAACCCCAACACCAATATTGAAGAAGAGGGGTATGATTGAATTAAATGATGAAGATATAAGGGAAGCCAAGAAATCTCTGATGGAGAAAGGTATTAAATCTGAAGATGTGAAGAATTTACCTCCCATAGAGGACTTATGTAAGATAACTTCCCCTTCATCCACGATTGAGGTACATTCTCTTCAACGCTTTGATAGAGGAGATATTCCTTACTGATGTCTACGGGTGCTTCTATTCTTGTAGACAGTGTTGGGCCTCCAAGAGCAGAGGTTTGTAGAACAGCAGCAAGTTTCCCTTAAGTGGATTACCCAAGGTTTATCGAACTCAGGGAGGAAGAGGTCAAAGATATCCCTCTCATGCAACCCCGCAACCACAAAGCAAGAAGTCTCTTGTGTCCCCAACACACCTAATAGGTGTACTAGTTCGGCGAAGAGATAGTGAAATACAAGTGGCATGAATGAATATGAGCAGTAGTACGGCGCCGAAAATAGCTTGCTGGCGTGCAGTTGATGGTAGTAATATTGTAGGAAGTAAACAAGCGTAGTAACGCATCGTAGTAATTCAAGAACAGTAACAAGCAGCGATAGCAGTATTGGAAACAAGGCCTAGGGATTAGACTTTCACTAGTGGACACTCTCAACATTGATCACATAACAGAATAGATAAATGCATACTCTACACTCTCTCGTTGGATGATGAAAACATTGCGTAGGATTACACGAACCCTCAATGCCGGAGTTAACAAGCTCCACAATTCAATGTTCATATTTAAATAACCTTAGAGTGCATGAAAGATCGATACGACTAAACCAAGTACTAACATAGCATGCACACTGTCACCTTCATGCTTATGTAGGAGGAATAATACACATCAATACTATCATAGCAATAGTTAACTTCGCAATCTACAAGAGATCATGATCATAGCATAAACCAAGTACTAACACGAGTGCACACACTGTCACCATTACACCGTGTAGGAGGAATAAAACTACTTTAATAACATCACTAGAGTAGCACATAGATAAATTGTGATACAAAACACATTGCAATCATAAAGAGATATAAATAAGCACTTCACTATGCCATTCATAACAAAGAATAGTATTCGTGAAATATAGCCTAAGAGACCCACACGGTGCACACACTGTCACCTTTACACACGTGGGACAAGGAGTCTCCTGAGATCACATAAGTAAAACTCACTTGACTAGCACAATGACATCTAGATTACAAGCATCATCATATGAATCTCAATCATGTAAGGCAGCTCATGAGATTATTGTATTGAAGTACATAGGAGAGAGATGAACCACATAGCTAGCCCCGAGCCTCGATGGAGAACTACTCCTCCTCATGAGCAGCAGCGGTGATGAAGATGGCGGTGGAGATGGCAGCGGTGTCGATGGAGAAGCCTTCCGGGGCACTTCCCCGTCCGGCAGGGTGGAACAGAGACTCCTGTCCCCAGATCTTGGCCGATGGCGGCGGCTCGGAAGGTTTCGCGTACCGTGGCTTCCTCCGTCGGGGTTTTTAGGTCAGGACCTTTAAATAGGCGAAAGGGGAGCCTCGGAGGGCACCAGGGTGCCCTCACCACCAGGTGGCGCGGCCAGGCCCTGGCCCGCGCCCAGTGTGGTGTGGGGCCCCCGGCCCATCTCTGGCCCCTCTTCGGTGATCCGGAAGCTTCCGGGAAAAATAGGAACTCGGGCGGTGATTTCGTCCGATTCCGAGAATATTTCGTTACTAGGATTTTCGAAACCAAAACACAGAAAACAGAACCGGCACTTCGGCATCTCGTCAATAGGTTAGTTCCAGAAAATGCATAAATACGACATAAAGTGTGCATAAAACATGTAGGTATCATCAATAAAGTAGCATGGAACATAAGAAATTATCGATACATTGGAGACGTATCAGCATCCCCAAGCTTAGTTCTCGTCCCGAGCAGGTAAAACGATAACAAAGATAATTTCTGAAGTGACATGCCGTCATAATCTTGATCATACTATTGTAAGCATATGTAATGAATGCAGCGATCAAAACAATGGTAATGACATGAGTAAACAAGTGAATCATAAAGCAAAGACTTTTCATGAATAGTACTTTCAAGACAAGCATCAATAAGTCTTGCATAAAAGTTAACTCATAAAGCAATAATTCAAAGTAGAGGTATTGAAACAACACAAAGAAAGATTAAGTTTCAGCGGTTGCTTTCAACTTATAACATGTATATCTCATGGATATTGTCAATGTAAAGTAATATAACAAGTGCAATATGCAAGTATGTAGGAATCAATGCACAATTCACACAAGTGTTTGCTTCTTGAGGTGGAGAGAAATGGGTGAACTGACTCAACATAAAAGTAAAAGAATGGCCCTTCGCAGAGGGAAGCATTGATTGCTATATTTGTGCTAGAGCTTTGATTTTGAAAACATCAAGAGAGTATAAAAGTAAAGTTTTGAGAGGTGTTTGTTGTTGTCAACGAATGGTGGGCACTCTAATCCCCTTGCTAGACAAACCTTCAAAGAGCGGCTCCCATTTTATTTTATTTTTGGGTGGCACTCCTTCCAACCTTTCTTTCACAAACCATGGCTAACCGAATCCTCGGTGCCTGCCAACAATCTCATACCATGAAGGAGTGCCTTTTTATTTTAGTTTTATTATGATGACACTCCTCCCCACCTTTGCTTTCTCAAGCCATGGCTAACCGAATCCTTCGGTGCCGCCCAACAATCACATACCATGGAGGAGTGTCTATTTTTGTTAATTAATTTGGGACTGGGAATCCCATTGCCAGCTCTTTTTGCAAAATTATTGGATAAGCGGATGAAGCCACTAGTCCATTGGTGAAAGTTGCCCAACAAGATTGAAAGATAAACACCACATACTTCCTCATGAGCTATAAAACATTGACACAAATCAGAGGTGACAAATTTTGAATGGTTTAAAGGTAGCACTCAAGCAATTTACTTTGGAATGGCGGGGAAATACCATGTAGTAGGTAGGTATGGTGGACACAAATGGCATAGTGGTTGGCTCAAGGATTTTGGATGCATGAGAAGTATTCCCTCTCGATACAAGGTTTAGGCTAGCAAGATTATTTGAAACAAACACAAGGATGAACCGGTGCAGCAAAACTCACATAAAAGACATATTGTAAACATTATAAGACTCTACACCGTCTTCCTTGTTGTTCAAACTCAATACTAGAAATTATCTAGACCTTAGAGAGACCAATTATGCAAACCAAATTTTAGCATGCTCTATGTATTTCTTCATTAATAGGTGCAAAGTATATGATGCAAGAGCTTAAACATGAGCACAACAATTGCCAAGTATCACATTATCCAAGACATTTTACCAATTACTACATGTAGCATTTTTCAATTCCAACCATATAACAATTTAACGAAGAGGAAACTTCGCCATGAATATTATGAGCTAAGAACACATGTGTTCATACGAACCAGCGGAGCGTGTCTCTCTCCCACACAAGGATTTATTCAAACAAAAACAAAAACAAAAACATACAGACGCTCCAAGTAAAGTACATAAGATGTGACCGAATAAAAATATAGTTTCAAGAGAAGGAACCGATACTTTGTCGATGAAGAAGGGGATGCCTTGGGCATCCCCAAGCTTAGACGCTTGAGTCTTCTTAGAATATGCAGGGGTGAACCACCGGGGCATCCCCAAGCTTAGAGCTTTCACCCTCTTGATCATAGTATATCATACTCCTCTCTTGACCCTTGAAAACTTCCTTCACAACAAACTTCAAGCAAACTCATTAGAGCGTTAGTGCACAATTAATAATTCACACATTCGAGGTGACACAAACATTCTTTACACTTCGGACATTGCATAAAGCTACTGGACATTAATGGATCAAAGAAATGAATCCAACATAGCAAAAGAGGCAATGCGAAATAAAAGGCAGAATCTGTCAAAAACAGAACATCCGTAAAGAGGAATTTAAAGCGGCACCAGACTTGCTCAAATGGAAAAACTCAAAACTAATGAAAGTTGCGTACATATCCGAGGATCACGCTCGTAAATTGGCAGATTTTTTCGAATTTTCTACAGAGGCTGTGCCAGAATTCGTGATAGCAATGTTGTTTCTGCGCAGCGATCCCAAATATAACATCAACTTTAACATAGAAACTTTACTTGGCACAAAAACATGATAAGGAGAGGTTGCTACAGTAGTAAAAACTTCCAAGACTCAACAAAACAAAAATTGCTGTAGTAAAATAAACACATGGGTTATCTCCCAAGAAGTTCTTTCTTTATAGCCATTAAGATGGGCTCAGTTTTAATGATGCACTCGCAAAAAATAGAAGTTGAAGAAAAAGAGAGCATCAACAGGAAAATTCAAAACACATTTAAGTCTAACATGCTTCCTATGCATAGGAATCTTGTAAATAAACAAGTTCATGAAGAGCAAAGTAACAAGCATAGGAAGATAAAACAAGTGTAGCTTCAAAAATTTCAGCACATAGAGAGGTGTTTTAGTAACATGAAAATTTTACAACCATATTTTCCTCTCTCATAATAACTTTCAGTAGCAACATGAGCAAACTCAACAATATAACTATCACATAAAGCATTCTTATCATGAGTCTTATGCATAAAATAATTACTACTCCCAACATAAGCATAGTCATTCTTATTAATTGTAGTGGGAGCAAATTCAACAAAGTAGCTATGAAATATAGGAGGTATATTGTAATCATAATCAAATTTATCCTCCATAACAGGTGGTAACAAAAGACTACTATCATTATAATCATCATAAATGGGAGGCAAAGTATCATCAAAGTAAATTTTCTCCTCAATGCTTGGGGGACTAAAAATATCATGCTCATCAAAGCCAGCTTCCCCAAGCTTAGAATTTTCCATAGCATTAGCAACAATAGTGTTCAAAGCATTCATATTAATATGTTCCATGGGTTTTTTAATTTTCGCATCAAACCATCCATGTCTTAAATCAGGAAATAGAATAAAAAGGTCATTGTTGTCCATTATGCCTAACTAGTGTAAACAAGAAACCAAATGTCGCAATTGCAGAGTCTAAAGGAAATAGCTTCGAGTACACACACAACGGCGCCAGAAAATACTGTTACCCGGAACCGGAGTATGAGTGCCTTTTACCTTTCCTCCCCGCAACGGCGCCGAAAAGTGCTTGATGTCTACGGGTGCTTCTATTCTTGTACAAGGGCCTCCAAGAGCAGAGGTTTGTAGAACAGCAGCAAGTTTCCCTTAAGTGGATTACCCAAGGTTTATCGAACTCGGGAGGAAGAGGTCAAAGATATCCCTCTCATGCAACCCCGCAACCACAAAGCAAGAAGTCTCTTGTGTCCCCAACACACCTAATAGGTGTACTAGTTCGCGAAGAGATAGTGAAATACAAGTGGTATGAATGAATATGAGCAGAGTACGGCGCCAGAAAACTTGCTGGCGTGCAGTTGATGGTAGTAATATTGTAGGAAGTAAACAAGCGAGTAACGCATCGTAGTAATTCAAGAAACAGTAACAAGCAATGATAGCATTGGAAACAAGGCCTAGGGATTAGACTTTCACTAGTGGACACTCTCAACATTGATCACATACAGAATAGATAAATGCATACTCTTGTTGATGTCGAAACCCACCGGCGGCGACGGTCAACACCGTAGAGCGGGAACAACTAGGGTTGCGGCTGGCCCCACCCTCGTAGCGACGGCCCGCAAAGCCTCCTGGTCGCACGCCGATGCAAATTGCAAGGCGTGCCACCGACCTATACCTGGTCGAAGGTGTGGATGATGCCTCGCGTTTCCCGCAGGGCACACACGTACACGTTAAATACGAGCCTCGATCGGCTCTCAGGTTATCCTGCGAACGGCTCATGGAGCCGATCCACCCATGATTCGTCCAAGGTGGCCGAATATATGGTGGTCCTGCTTGATCAAGATAAAGCATATGAGATCCACGACGATTTGGGGTTTTCACCGCATAATCGGATCATCCTACTCACGATTGGGCCTCGCGCTCACGCACGGTGATCGTAAGCCAACCCTAGACAAGGCCTAAAAACCAACACTAGGTTGATCCTCGGAACATCCTGTCTAGGGCAGCAAACTACACCCTACGTGCCGGATCCTCCAACCCTTTGTAAGGCCTAACTATTGCAGATATTAAACTAATCCTTGATGAATCAAGGAGCAATCGTAACGGATCAGATCTACCAAATAACGATCAAGCGGGGTGCCGCCCCCGCACCCATGATGAGGTACAGGACGGCTAGATGCGCAAGGGTTGCACTACGACCGCATATGATACTAAGAACAATGCTAACCCTAACACATCTATGATAACTACGTTGCTCGCCATCAAAAGGCTTCAGCACGAGCAACGTATGAACAACGTAGGCAGGCTCGTGCTGCCTAGATCGCAAGATGCGATCTAGGCAGCATGGTGCTTACCGGAGAAACCCTCGAGACGAAGGGGTTGGCGATGCGCCGAGATTGGTTTGTGTTGAACGTTGGTTGTTGTTTATTCCAAAACCCTAGGTACATATTTATAGTCCGGGGACTTTCTAATGTGGGCGTGCACCAAACCGTGCACGAGATAAACTCTAACTTCTACGTAGCCTACTATATTTAAGATACACGGGCCAACTAGCCCAAACTCGTATAAAGGCCGATTCACATATTTCTTCCATATAGATTCTTCACGTCCATCTTGATCGCGCCCACCTCGACTCGGTCAAATTCTGTGATAACACATGCCCCCTGGTTTTGGAAATGACATTTCCAAAATCATTACGCTTTTCCTTCGTCGGGTCATGTCGTGGCAGCGACCGTTGTATCCTTCATCATGATGCCCTGCCTTCTCAACTTCTCCGCGTGACCTAGCAGTTTTTTAGGCACCACTTCCTCGGAAACTGCTGTGGCATTGAATTTCCACTATGTCCCCTTTTATTTAACCGCTACGAACAGTTCTCCTCTGCATCTCCTTCGCATTAGCACTCCAAAAGCCCTCCCGTGCCACCATGTCTTCTTCCTCCTCTGCCTCATCGGATCTTTCCACCCAGTCCTCTTCGTCTCGCGAGCCGACGCCGGAGTACAACCCGGCGGAGGTCCATGCGGCCAACACTCGCCGCGCCATCGAGGCCGGGAATGAGCCCAGCCATGATTTTTCCACCTGGTCAGAGGACGACAAGTCCCTGATCGATGGGAGAGCGATCTCCGCTTCCTCGTCGACAAGGAAGCGGTGGAAGAAAGCGAGGATGATCGCTCCCCGGGATGGGGCCACCTCCGAGGAGGTGGAGGAGGAAGAGGAGGACGACGACGGCAGCCCGACGAGCCGCCGGCCAAGCGCCATTGCCCCCGGCCGGGGAATCCGAGTGACTTCGACAGCGACGACGACGACGACGACGAGGAATATGAGGACAATGAAGGTCCGCCGGCGGCCGCGGAGCAGCGACGACGAGCCGGCCGGGAGCAGCGCCGATGCGCGATGACGGCGACGACGAGGGCAGCAATGGCCCGTAGATAGGGCCCTTAGCATAGGATCCATAGAAGTAGACGGGGCAATGTACCCCCTTAGTACTCCCTTTTGAGGGCAATCAGCTCTTCTATGTAAGAAATCTCTCAATAAAGAACTTTCCCCAATCTGATTTTGCCGATTCCCTCTCATACTGATCTTGCCGATTCGTCCCCTTTGCCAATGCGTAACGAGCCGATAGCAACGCATCGGTCCTTCGACCTTTACCCTTCATCCTTCAACTGATGATTCTCTTTCCGGTAGATACTGTGGGATCTCCAGGAGAGCCCTTAAAATTCCCCTACCGGTTTCAGCGATCCCTTTCTGAGCGCTCATCATTTTGCGAAGAAGGTTGTGACGAAAGATCAGCCGATGGTACCCCAATCGGCTCCTCAATAGAACATCTACCAGGCCTGCCCCCCGAGTCTTAGCCAAGGCAAAAACAGAAACGAGGACGCGCAAATTAGCTGAATGAGCCCGGGCTTGATCATGCAGAGCCAGCCGATTTGCACATAAATCGGCTTCCCAGCAGAGCCTTCAAGGTGAGCTGCCCCCGAGTTTCTTCAGTCCGCTCCTAGCGCCCCGCTGGTCGATCGGCTCCTTTCCTTTGGCGGATCTAATGCGATCCATCCTTGACCTGATCTGCACGTCCAGCTGCTCTTGAAGAGAGGATCCGAGCCCTTAAATTACTCCATTGAGGAGTTCTCCCATTAAAATCCCCTTCGTGCTCCATTGACCCTCTGATCGTAACAGTTATTCCTCTTGAGTCGATGGCTGCGCATCGGCTAAAGTCGATGCCCTTGCATCGGCTGTAAAATTTAAATTTTTTAGGCCGATTTGTGTATCGGCCCCATACTTGATAGTATTATCTCATATCCTCATGTTTTATCCACCTAGGTGCCCCCGAGCCGATTCTGTCAAGAGAATTGATGGTATCGGCTCTTCAGGTAGTCCCTGTTGGGTCAAACGTTGATCCCAGGCAAAATAGATGGTGAGGATAATTTTGGCCGATTGCTGGAATCGGCCTCCATGTTGCTTGCTCGGTGAAGGTTTTGTGATGTTCCTTCACAAATATTTTTGGGGGGCCGATCGCAAGGATCAGCCTCGCCACCTTTGCTTATTGACGTAGTCTTGCTACTCGTCCATATCGGTGGATAAAACCAGCCCAATCTCTGACTTTATCACGTTGGAGCGCTTGCTGGTGTCCACCTCGGGTGCATCGTGTGATCGTGGAGCTCTACACTTCGCCGGACGAACGAGCACCATGTTTGTGCCACCGATGTTTCCTCATCGGCTTTCCTTTTGGGCGCCACTCTTTTCTTTGCGGCCCTCCTCATCCAGGGTCCTCTGGACTTTCGCAGCCGCATCGTGCCTTCCTCGCGTATGCAAGTATAACCTTTCGGCTTCCTCCAGACCGCGCAATCGCTGAACCCCGCGCTTTTGTGAATGGCTGAGACCATCGGGCACCATCTTGGACGGTGGTACCTGTCTTCTTCGTCTTCCCCTCGTCTTCCGAATCCTCTAGATCTTCCAACCGAGGGGTCTCAGCACGTCTGTTTTGTGGTGGGAGAGGCCCTAAGCGCTCGAACACGACACGTTGGCTGCCTCCTTCTTTTGGTTGCATTCGGGCGCTGCCGATTGTTGGTAATCGGCTCATTCCGGAATCCCAGCAGTGTCGAAGAAGGGGCAGTCCCAATGCCTGCCCGTGTCGTCTTGCTCCCCGGCGTGGCGCTCCCGTCGCTCCTCATCGTGATTATGCCGATGATGCCTTCGTCGTTTCGCTACATCTCTTTCATCATCGTCGCCATGTCGCCGGCGTTGGTCATACCGACTCACATACTTGTTGAGGAGGTGATCAGAGAGGGTCGTTGATATCTTATGTTCTTCACTTCTCCCTCTGTGACGTAGCGCTTGCCATCTTGACGGAGCCGATCGCATGGAGCGGCTCTGTGTCTTTGCTATGAGAGTAGCAGTCCTCATCCCCGCCCTTCTCAGAGGGGTGTCCAAGCTCTACCATGTTGATGTTGGCTGAGAACTCTGGCTGGCACCCTCCGAGGTGGGTGAACTCCACCATGTTGACGGCGGGGAAGGGGTGTGTCGACCTTCATGGCGTACTGGTTAAAAATTAGTCGCCCATTTTCTATCGCCATTTGGATCTGCTGACGCCACACCCTGCAGTCGTTAGTGGTGTGGGTGAACGTGTTATGCCACTTGCAGTATGGCTTTCCGTTCAGCTCTTGCACCGTAGGGACCTTGTGGCCTTCGGGTATCTTTATGTGCTTCTCCGCGAGTAAGAGATCGAAAATCTGCTCGGTTTTCGTCACGTCGAAGTCGAACCCTCTTGGAGGCCCCGGTGGCTTCACCCATTTGCAGGTTACTGGGCCTGCAGCTCGAGTCCACTCAGCCACCGCGACCTCTTGTTCTCCCGTAGCACCTTCATCTTCGCATGTGTCAACCATGGTAACCACGCGCTTGAATTTGTCCTGGTAGACATCTGGGTGGCGCTGTTCATACGCTGACAGCTTCTGCACCATGTGTGCTAATGAAGGGTAGTCCGCTTGGGAGGCCACGTCCTTGATCGATGATGATAGACCCACCACCGCCAACTCGATTGCTTCTTTTTCGCTTACGTGAACCGAATAGCATCGGTTCCTAACGGTCCCGAAGCGCTGGATGTATTCGACATCGCCCCACGCTTCGTCGTACTTGCGCCAAATCGGCAATGCCAGCCTCTGAAGCCTCCGAGTGATATTGCTCATGGAACCGTTCCTCCAATCTGCTTCCAAGTCTGGACCGAGTTCGGTGGCAGCGATGTGTACCAACCGAAAGCCGATCCTGTGAGGGACTGTGAGAAGTACCTCACACGCAGCTCGTCTGACGCTGAGATCATGCCCAGCTGTGCCAAATATCGGCTCACATGCTCGATGGAGCTGGAACCATCGATCCGCTGAACTTTGTGAAGTCCGGAGCCGATATTTGGTTGGTAGCGGGATCAATTCGTACTCGTTGGGGTACGGCTTGGTATAGCCGACCGTCTTCCTTTTCGGCATCATGCCGAACTGATCTTTCAGAATCGTACAAATCTGATCCGCGGTGATGGCTGAAGGTGCCGAACCTTGAAGATTCGCCGGGGTGGCGTACTTAACCAGCCATGCTTGTTTTTCCGGTTCTGAGCCAATCTGCAGGAGCTGGGCTCTGGAGTTTTGTCGGGTGGCGTACTTAGCCAGCCACGTCGCTTCTCCTCCTCCGACGTTCCTCCTGTTGTTCCGAAGTCCCCGCTGTTGCAACCTGGTTCGAGAGTGCCAGGTGTTGCAGCCGGCACGTATGCACATGCGTATCCGTGCGGGATCTCCTTGGGCGCGTCATGTAGGAATTGGTAGTCGCTGGGGTCACCACCAATCTTGTAGACGACGTAGGCCGATGAGTTCGGCGCTTCGGGCGCTGCCAAAGCGAACGGCAGCGGTGGACGGGACTGAGTGGCACTCTCCTTGGTGAGTCCCTAGAGCTGGTCCTGACGAGAGTACCGATGGCTCATGATCTCCGGATCACGCGCAGAGCGACGCGCTCCAACGTATTCACCAGGCTCTCAGAATGGCGGTGCAGCGAATGAGCCACCATGAAGTTGATCTCCCGACGCAGCGACCTGGTGCGTTCTTCGACGGGGTGGATAGGTCCACTCCATCAAGCGCGCCTTCAGTGAGAACCCCTTCCATCTGATGCCATGGGAGCGGGTCCAGAAAGAGCCGATGAGGTCGGCTTCGAGGAAGGCTTTGACCTCGTCATATTTCTTCTTGAGCTCGCCATTGAGCTCCTCGTAAGTGACCGGAGTTTCTTCCGCCATCTCTGATGTGGATGGCGAGGTGGTTGATGTTGAAGATTGTCCCACCGGGCGTGCAGAATGTGTTGACGAAACCCACCGGCGGGCGACGGTCAACACCGTAGAGCCGGGAACAACTAGGGCCGCTGGGCCCGTCCCTCGAGCGACGGCCCGCAAAGCCTCCTGGTCGCGCGCCGATGCAAATTGAGGCGTGCCACCTGACCTATACCTGGTCGAAGGTGTGGATGATGCCTCGCTTAGTTTCCTGCAGGCACACACGTACATGTTAAATACGAGCCTCGATCGGCTCTCGGTTATCCCGTGAATCGGCTCATTGGAGCCGATCCACCCATGATTCGTCCAAGGTGGCCGAATATATGGTGGTCCTGCTTGATCAAGATAAAGCATATGAGATCCACGACGATTTGGGGTTTTCACCGCATAATCGGATCATCCTACTCACGATTGGGCCTCGCGCTCACGCACGGTGATCGTAAGCCAACCCTAGACAAGGCCTAAAAACCAACACTAGGTTGATCCTCGGAACATCCTGTCTAGGGGCAGCAAACTACACCCTACGTGCCGCTGGATCCTCCAACCCTTTGTAAGGCCTAACTATTGCAGATATTAAACTAATCCTTGATGAATCAAGGAGCAATCGTAACGGATCAGATCTACTAAATAACGATCAAGCGGGGTGCCGCCCCTGCACCCATGATGAGGTACAAGGACGGCTAGATGCGCAAGGGTTGCACTACGACAGCATATGATACTAAGAACAATGCTAACCCTAACACATCTATGATAACTACGTTGCTCGCCATCAAAAAGGCTTCAGCACGAGCAACGCATGAACAACGTAGCTTAGTGCTGCCTAGATCGCAAGATGCGATCTAGGCAGCATGGTGCTTACCGGAGAAACCCTCGAGACGAAGGGGTTGGCGATGCGCCGAGATTGGTTTGTGTTGAACGTTGGTTGTTGTTTATTCCATAAACCCTAGGTACATATTTATAGTCCAGGGACTTTCTAATGTGGGCGTGCACCAAACCGTGCACGAGATAAACTCTAACTTCTACGTAGCCTACTATATTTAAGATACACGGGCCAACTAGCCCAAACTCCGCGTATAAAGGCCGATTCACATATTTCTTCCATATAGATTCTTCACGTCCATCTTGATCGCGGCCCACCTCTGACTCGGTCAAATTCTGGTGATAACAACTCTACACTCTCTCGTTGGATGATGAACACATTGCGTAGGATTACACGAACCCTCAATGCCGGAGTTAACAAGCTCCACAATTCAATGTTCACATTTAAATAACCTTAGAGTGCATGAAAGATCGATACGACTAAACCAAGTACTAACATAGCATGCACACTGTCACCTTCATGCTTATGTAGGAGGAATAATACACATCAATACTATCATAGCAATAGTTAACTTCGCAATCTACAAGAGATCATGATCATAGCATAAACCAAGTACTAACACGAGTGCACACACTGTCACCATTACACCGTGTAGGAGGAATAAAACTACTTTAATAACATCACTAGAGTAGCACATAGATAAATTGTGATACAAAACACATTGCAATCATAAAGAGATATAAATAAGCACTTCACTATGCCATTCATAACAGTGAATAAGTATTCTGTGAAATATAGCCTAAGAGACCCACACGGTGCACACACTGTCACCTTTACACACGTGGGACAAGGAGTCTCCGGAGATCACATAAGTAAAACTCACTTGACTAGCACAATGACATCTAGATTACAAGCATCATCATATGAATCTCAATCATGTAAGGCAGCTCATGAGATTATTGTATTGAAGTACATAGGAGAGAGATGAACCACATAGCTACGGTACAGCCCCGAGCCTCGATGGAGAACTACTCCTCCTCATGGGAGCAGCAGTGATGAAGATGGCGGTGGAGATGGCAGCGGTGTCGATGGAGAAGCCTTCCGGGCACTTCCCGTCCGGCAGCCGGAACAGAGACTCTGTCCCGGATCTTGGCTTCGCGGCGGCGGCTCTGGAAGGTTTCGCGTACCGTGGCTTCCTCCGTCGGGGTTTTTAGGTCAGGACCTTTAAATAGGCGAAGGGGAGCCTCGGAGGGGCACGGGTGCCCTCACCACCAGGTGGCGCGGCCAGGCCCCGGCCCGCGCCCAGGTGTGGTGTGGGGCCCCCTGCCCATCTCCGCCCCTCTTCGGTGATCTGGAAGCCGGGAAAAATAGGAACTGGGCGGTGATTTCGTCCGATTCCGAGAATATTTCGTTACTAGGATTTCTGAAACCAAAAACAGCAAAAACAGAACTGGCACTTCGGCATCTCGTCAATAGGTTAGTTCCAGAAAATGCATAAATACGACATAAAGTGTGCATAAAACATGTAGGTATCATCAATAAAGTAGCATGGAACATAAGAAATTATCGATACGTTGGAGACGTATCACTTACTCAAAACCTCCTGATCAATGTTTAGATGAATTTGATAATTATGTTGTTAAGCAAAATAACTTTAATATGAGAGTAGAGAATCATCTAATGGAAAATTCTCAAGCTATTAGTAAATTGCATGATATTGTGGAGAGAACCTCCAATGATGTTAAGATGCTTGTTAAACATTTTCATATGATTCAAACTCAAATTGATCAACTTACTAAAGTGCAAAATGATTTGTTAAAAAATACTCATAAAGAAAAACATGCTTATGAAGTAACAACTAGAGGTGGTGCTTCTACCCAGGATCCTCTATATCCTGAAGGGCATCCCAAAAGAGTTGAACAAGATTCTCAACAAACTAAAGAAACTAGTGCTCCTTCTAAGAAAAAGAAAAAGAAACATAAAACTGTTGTAGAATCCTCTGAACCTGTTAATGATCCTAATAGTATTTCTATTTCTGATGCTGAAACTGAAAGTGGTAATGAACATGATAAAGATAATGATAAGAATGATGCTTCTGACAAAGAAGAGATTGAAAATGAACCGGAAAAGCATGCTAAAAATAAAAAGTACACTAAAGAAGATTTTATTGCTAAGAAACATGGTAATGAAAGAGAACTGATGTCTACGGGTGCTTCTATTCTTGTAGACAGTGTTGGGCCTCCAAGAGCAGAGGTTTGTAGAACAGCAGCAAGTTTCCCTTAAGTGGATTACCCAAGGTTTATCGAACTCGGGAGGAAGAGGTCAAAGATATCCCTCTCAAGCAACCCCGCAACCACAAAGCAAGAAGTCTTTTGTGTCCCCAACACACCTAATAGGTGCACTAGTTCGGCGAAGAGATAGTGAAATACAAGTGGTATGAATGAATATGAGCGTAGTACGGCGCCAAAATAGCTCGGGCGTGCGTTGATGGTAGTAATATTGCAGAAGTAAACATGCAGTAGTAACGCAGCAGTAGTTCAGAAAAAGAATAAAACAGTGATAGCAGTATTTAGGAACAAGGCCTAGGGAATAGACTTTCACTAGTGGACACTCTCAACATTGATCACATAACAGAATAGATAAATGCATACTCTACACTCTCTTGTTGGATGATGAACACATTGCGTAGGATTACACGAACCCTCAATGCCGGAGTTAACAAGCTCCACAATTAGATGTTCATATTTAAATAACCTTAGAGTGCAAGAAAGATCGACACTACTAAACCAAGTACTAACATAGCATGCACACTGTCACCTTCACGCCAGTTAGGAGGAATAGATCACATCAATACCATCATAGCAATAGTTAACTTCATAATCTACAAGAGATCATAATCATAGCCTACGCCAAGTACTAACACGAGTGCACACACTGTCACCATTACATCGTGTAGGAGGAATAAAACTACTTTAATAACATCACTAGAGTAGCACATAGATAAATTGTGATACAAAACACATTGCAATCATAAAGAGATATAAATAAGCACTTCACTACGCCATTCATAACAGTGAATAAGTATTCTGTGAAATATAGCCTAAGAGACCCACACGGTGCACACACTGTCACCTTTACACACGTGGGACAAGGAGTCTCCGGAGATCACATAAGTAAAACTCACTTGACTAGCATAATGGCATCTAGATTACAAGCATCATCATATGAATCTCAATCATGTAAGGCAGCTCATGAGATTATTGTATTGAAGTACATAGGAGAGAGATGAACCACATAGCTACCGGTACAGCCCCGAGCCTCGATGGAGAACTACTCCCTCCTCATGGGAGCGCGGTGATGAAGATGGCGGTGGAGATGGCAGCGGTGTCGATGGAGAAGCCTTCCGGGGCACTTGTCCGGCGGCGTGCCGGAACAGAGACTCCTGTCCCCCGCATCTTGGCTTCGCGATGGCGGCGGCTCTGGAAGGTTTCGCGTACCGTGGCTTATTCCGTAAGGGTTTTCGACGCAGGGGCTTTATATAGGCGAAAGGGCAGCCTCGGAGGGTCGAAGGGGCGACGAAACCATAAGGCGACGCGGCCAGGGCCTGGGCCGCACCGGCCTATCATCTGGGGCCTGTGTGGCCCCTCCGGCGACTCTCGGGTGTTCGGATGCTTCCGGCAAAATAGGAACCCGGGCGTTGATTTCGTCCAATTCCGAGAATATTTCGTTACTAGGATTTCTGAAACCAAAACAGCAGAAAACAGGAACTGGCACTTCGGCATCTTGTTAATAGGTTAGTTCCAGAAAATGCACGAATATGACATAAAGTGTGCATAAAACATGTAGGTATCATCAATAAAGTAGCATGGAACATAAGAAATTATCGATACGTCGGAGATGTTTCAGCATCCCCAAGCTTAGTTCTGCTCGTCCCGAGCAGGTAAACGATAACAATGATAATTTCTTAAGTGACATGCCATCATAATCTTGATCATACTATTTGTAAACATATGTAATGAATGCAGCGATCAAAACAATGGTAAATGACATGAGTAAACAACTGAATCATAAAGCAAAGACTTTTCATGAGTAGTACTTTCAAGACAAGCATCAATAAGTCTTGCATAAGAGTTAACTCATAAAGCAATAAATCAAAGTAAAGGTATTGAAGCAACACAAAGGAAGATTAAGTTTCAGCGGTTGCTTTCAACTTATAACATATATATCTCATGGATAGTTGTCGATGCAAAGTAATATAACAAGTGCAATATGCAAGTATGTAGGAATCAATGCACAGTTCACACAAGTGTTTGCTTCTTGAGGTGGAGAGAGATAGGTAAACTGACTCAACAATAAAAGTAAAAGAAAGGTCCTTCAAAGAGGAGAGCATCGATTGCTATATTTGTGCTAGAGCTTTTATTTTGAAAACATGAAACAATTTTGTCAACGGTAGTAATAAAGCATATGAGTTATGTAAATTATATCTTACAAGTTGCAAGCCTCATGCATAGTATACTAATAGTGCCCGCACCTTGTCCTACTTAGCTTGGACTCTTCGCAATGCCATGTTTCAACCAAGTGTCACAAAGGGGTACCTCCATGCCGCCTGTACAAAGGTCTAAGGAGAAAGCTCGCATTTTGGATTTCTCGCTTTTGATTATTCTCAACTTAGACATCCATACCGGGACAACATGGACAACAGATAATGGACTCCTCTTTAATGCATAAGCATGTAACAACAATTATTATTCTCATATGAGATTGAGGATATATGTCCAAAACTGAAACTTCAACCATGATTCATGGCTTTAGTTAGCGGCCCAATGTTCTTCTCTAACAATATGCATGCTCCAACCATTAAGGTGGTAGATCCCTCTTACTTCAGACAAGACGGACATGCATAGCAACTCACATGATATTCAACAAAGAGTAATTGATGGCGTCCCCAGAAGCATGGTTATCGCACAACAAGCAACTTAATAAGAGATAAAGTGCATAAGTACATATTCAATACTATGATAGTTTTTAAGGCTATTTTGTCCCATGAGCTATATATTGCAAAGGTGAATGATGGAATTTTAAAGGTAGCACTCAAGCAATTTACTTTGGAATGGCGAGAAATACCATGTAGTAGGTAGGTATGGTGGACACAAATGGCATAGTGGTTGGCTCAAGGATTTGGATGCATGAGAAGTATTCCCTCTCGATACAAGGTTTAGGCTAGCAAGGTTATTTGAAACAAACACAAGGATGAACCGGTGCAGCAAAACTCACATAAAAGACATATTGTAAATATTATAAGACTCTACACCGTCTTCCTTGTTGTTCAAACTCAATACTAGAAATTATCTAGACCTTAGAAAGACCAATTATGCAAACCAAATTTTAGCAAGCTCTATGTATTTCTTCATTAATGGGTGCAAAGTATATGATGCAAGAGCTTAAACATGAGCACAACAATTGCCAAGTATCACATTATCCAAGACATTTTAGAATTACTACATGTAGCATTTTCTGCTTTCCAACCATATAACAATTAACGGCAGTTTCAACCTTCGCCATGAAAATTAAAAGCTAAGAACACATGTGTTCATACGAACCAGCGGAGCGTGTCTCTCTCCCACACAAGGATGAACTTATTCAAACAAAACAAAAATAAAAACAAACAGACGCTCCAAGTAAAGTACATAAGACGTGACCGAATAAAAATATAGTTTCAAGAGAAGGAACCTGATACTTTGTCGATGAAGAAGGGGATGCCTTGGGCATCCCCAAGCTTAGATGCTTGAGTCTTCTTGAAATATGCAGGGGTGAACCACGGGGGCATCCCCAAGCTTAGAGCTTTCACTCCTCTTGATCATAGTATATCATACTCCTCTCTTGACCCTTGAAAACTTTCTTCACACCAAACTTAAAGCAAACTCATTAGAGGGTTAGTGCATAATCAAAATTCACATGTTCAGAAGTGACACAATCATTCTTAACACTTCTGGACATTGCACATAACTTCTGAAAGTTAATGGAACAAAGAAACTCATTCAACTTAACAAAAGCGGCAATGCGAAATAAAAGGCAGAATCTGTCAAAAACAGAACAGTCCGTAAAGACGAATTTTAAAATGGCACCAGACTTGCTCAAACGGAAAAACTCAAAACTAATGAAAGTTGCGTATATCTGAGGATCACGCTCGTAAATTGGCAGATTTTTTCGAATTTTCTACAGAGACTTGTGCCTGAATTCGTGACACAGCAATGCTGTTTCTGCAGCGATCCCAAATATAACATCAACTTTAACATAGAAATTTTATTTGGCACAAAAACATGATAAGGAGAGGTTGCTACAGTAGTAAACAACTTCCAAGACTCAAATATAAAACAAAGTACTGTAGTAAAAAA
Source organism: Lolium multiflorum (assembly GCA_030979885.1). Classification (NCBI taxonomy): domain Eukaryota; kingdom Viridiplantae; phylum Streptophyta; class Magnoliopsida; order Poales; family Poaceae; genus Lolium; species Lolium multiflorum. Next base: position 94,160,684 of record CM061750.1, on the reverse strand, counting down.
ACATGGGTTATCTTCCAAGAAGTTCTTTCTTTATAGCCATTAAGATGGGCTCAGCAGTTTTAATGATGCACTCGCAAGAAATAGAAGTTGAAGCAAAAGAGAGCATCAAGAGGCAAATTCAAAACACATTTAAGTCTAACATGCTTCCTATGCATAGGAATCTTGTAAATAAACAAGTTCATGAAGAGCAAAGTAACAAGCATAGGAAGATAAAACAAGTGTAGCTTCAAAAATTTCAGCACATAGAGAGGTGTTTTAGTAACATGAAAATTTTTACAACCATATTTTCCTCTCTCATAATAACTTTCAGTAGCAACATGAGCAAACTCAACAATATAACTATCACATAAAGCATTCTTATCATGAGTCTCATGCATAAAATTATTACTCCCCACATAGGCATAATCAATTTTATTAGTTGTAGTGGGAGCAAATTCAACAAAGTAGCTATCATTATTATTCTCATCATCAAATATAGGAGGCATAGTATCATCAAAGTAAATTTTCTCCTCAATGCTTGATGACCCACAAGTATAGGGGATCGCAACAGTCTTCGAGGGAAGTATTACCCAATTTATTGATTCGACACAAGGGGAGACAAAGAATACTTGAAAGCCTTAACAGCGGAGTTGTCAATTCAGCTGCACCTGGAAACAGACTTGCTCGCAAGAGTTTATCAATAGTAAGTTCTATGGCAGTGGAAATAGCGAAATAACAGCAGCGGTGAAATAAAGACAGCAGTAGTGATTATAGTAAACAGCAGGATTAAAATACTGTAGGACTTAACGGGCGTTGCATGGATGAGAGAAACTCATGTAATAATCAAAGCATGGGCATTTGCAGATAATAATAAAACAGTATCCAAGTACTAATCAATCAATAGGCATGTGTTCCATATTTAGTCGTACGTGCTCGCAATGAGAAACTTGCACAACATCTTTTGTCCTACCAGCCGGTGGCAGCCGGGCCTCTAGGGAAACTACTGGATATTAAGGTACTCCTTTTAATAGAGTACCGAGCAAAGCATTAACACTCCGTGAACACATGTGATCCTCACATCACTACCATCCCCTCCGGTTGTCCCGATTCTTGTCACTTCGGGGCCATTGGTTCCGGACAGCGACATGTGTATACAACTTATAGGTAAGATCATAAACAACGAATATCTTCATGAATCAATAACATGTTCAGATCTGAGATCATGACACTCGGGCCCTAGTGACAAGCATTAAGCATAACAAGTTGCAACAATATCATAAAAGTGACATCTACGGATACTAGGCACTATGCCCTAACAATCTTATGACTATTACATGACCAATCTCATCCAATCCCTACCATCCCCTTCAGCCTACAGCGGGGAATTACTCACACATGGATGGGGGAAACATTGCTGGTTGATGGAGAGGCGTTGGCGGTGATGGCGGTGAAGATCTCCTCCAATTCCCGTCCAGAGTGCCAGAACGGAGACTTCGGCTCCCGCGACGGAGTTTCGCGATGTGGCGGCTCGGAGGGTTTCTGGCGATGTCGACTTCTCTCCGTGCGTTTTTAGGTCGAACCCGATAAGTAGTCCGGGGGCGTCGGAGGCCGGCCGAGGGGGCCACACCATAGGGCGCGCGCCCCCCCGGGCCGCGCCGCCATATGGTGTGGGGCCCTCGGGCCTCCACCTCCTTCGCCCTTCTGGCTCCGTCAATATTTTGGTAAAATAGGGCCATCTGAAGAAATTCGAGGATTTTCCCGAAAGTTGGATTTCTGCACAAAAACGAGACACCAGAGCAATGAAAACAGCGTTAGTCCGTGTTAGTTGTATCCAAAATACACAAATTAGAGGCAAAACAATAGCAAAAGTGTTCGGGAAAGTAGATACGTTTTGGACGTATCAACTCCCCCAAGCTTAGCTTATTGCTTGTCCTCAAGCAATTCAGTTAACAACTGAGCGATAAAAGAACTTTCACGAACACATTTGCTCATATGATGTATATATTCTCATGCTATGGCTAATACTTAAGCAGTTCATAATGAGATACATGCAAATAAGATCATCCAACAGCTATGTCAATCATGGAGAAGTACCAACAATTAATAATAAGCACCATGAATCATGTATATAAGCAGGATTGCAATGTTCATAAGAGAATATGATAAAGTGGTATCTCGCTTGCTGTATTTGATCGGCAAAACATAAATGCCGAGGCACCTCTTGAGTTCATAGAAAGACTAGAAATAGTGATTGTCAAAGATAAAAGCATCAAAGTTATACCACAATTAATCATATTTTGAGACAAGCATATTATACTAAGAATGACAGTTGTGCTCTCAAGATAGTGCTCAAAGAAAGAATGGAGACACAACATAAAAGTAAAAGATTGACCCTTCGCAGAGGGAAGCAGGGATTAACATGCGCTAGAGCTTTTCATTTGTAAAGCAGGAGTAAAATTATTTTGAGAGGTGTTTGTTGTTGTCAACGAATGGTAATGGGTACACTAACTACCTCATCAACCGGACTCACAAGAGCGGCTCCCATTTATTTATTTTTGGTTGGCACTCCTTCCAACCTTTCTTTCACAAACCATGGCTAACCGAATCCTCGGGTGCCTGCCAACAATCACATACCATGAAGGAGTGCCTTTTTATTTAAGTTTTATTATGATGATGACACTCCCCCAACCTTTGCTTACACAAGCCATGGCTAACCGAATCCTTCGGGTGCCGTCCAACAATCACAAACCATGGAGGAGTGTCTATTTAAGTTAATTAATTTGGGACTGGGAATCCCATTGCCAGCTCTTTTTGCAAAATTGTTGGATAAGCGGATGTGCCACTAGTCCATATGAGAGTCCGTCAAAAGTAAATGACAAGGTCGAAATCTAAACACCACATACTTCCTCATGAGCTATGAAACATTAACACAAATTGAGAAACATTTTGAAGGTTTTAAAGGTAGCGCATGAGAATTTACTTGGAATGGTTTGAAATGCCATGCATAGGTATTTATGGTGGACACTTATGGAACAATTTGGTTTTCAGGTGTTTGGAAGCGAGCGGCGTCACCGCTCAGTACAAGTGAAGGCTAGCAAAAGACTAGGGAGCGACAAATCAAGAGAGCAAGAATGTCATAATCATGCTTGCGGCAAAATAAATTAACGGAAGCATAAAAGTGATACAAGAACTCAAGCAATATAAATCATCGAGGCTTAATTGACTTTTTGTTCAGTCATATGCATGCGTGAGCATGTGCCAAGTCGATATAAATGAATTATTCAGAGGAGGATACCACAATGCCATACTTACTTATGAATAAAACAATGCAAGCAAACATCCATGACATGCTACTCATATTAATAAATTGGAACTAATCATGAGAGATCATGACCTACTAGACTTTCTCAAATAACATATACCTCACATGAACCAACTAAGCATGCTCATATGGATGAGTATATGTACAAAAAATGAAAGCAAATAGAGTTCATACCAGCCTCTCACCACAATCAGATTGTCGTAGATCGTCATTATTGCCTTTTCACTTGTGTAGCTTGGATAATATGAAATGAAAACCATGCTCCAGCCACCGAAGACCATTGAACTCATGATGAACTTTACAAACCAAAGAAGAACAGCAAATATTTTTGGTGTTTTCGAATTAGAAACAAGAACGAAAGAAAACAAGCAAACAAAGCAAAATCTTTTTGGGTTTTCTTATAGCAAACTAACGATAGCAAATAAAGCAAACTAAGAGCAGGGTACCAAATAAATAAATGGTGAAGAGAAACTACAAAAATATTTTTGGCCTTTTTGTGTTTTAGGAAAGAAACAATGTGAAAACAAAAGAATGCAAACTAACAGAAACACAGAAAAGCAGGATGACAGAAATCTGCCAAATCCTGACAGCAGTACAGAAATCGAATTTAACAAAAATCTTCCATTGCTCAGACCAAAAAGTGTTCAACTAATGAAAGTTAGATAACAACCTGGGGAACATGCTCAAAAATTGGCAACTCAAAATAACGTTCTGGCTGTGCGTACGAATTTTTTTAGTAACAGCACAGAATCTATTTTTGGACAGCACTTCCCCAAATATCATCTCCCTCTCATTAGAAAACCACTCTAGAGGCTAAACAAGTATGTACAAGTATCCAGCAATCATAATGTGCAAAGAATGAGTGATGCCGGTATACCTCCCCCCAAGCTTAGGCTTTTGGCCTAAGTGGGGTTCATTCCCAACGAGGGTCAGGGTTCCACCGGTGGATCATACATGGAGTGGTAATAAGGCCCCTGTGCAGAAGAATATCGTGGAGGCTCCACGTGACCATGATGTTGGTATGAGGAGCTTGCTGCATCGGATGAAGAGTCGGGATGCTCCTCGGTCTCCTCCACATTTTCCCTCGCACGATGGCTTTCTCTTTCTATGTATGCATTTAGCTCATTTTCTGTGATCGACCACCCGTTCCTGGCATCAAGGTTAAACAAAGCAGGTGCAGGCAATCGTACTAGTTTTTCAATTTTCTTAGTTATACTCCAACTTTTCTTATACAAAGTTATCCTATAATGCAGATTGTTCAAACTAGATGCATCTGAAATAAACTCATGTCTAATCATGGAAACCACATCAAGCTTCTCTATAGAAAGCGGAATATCTAAATGGTGAGGTTCTACACCATGCATAGCTAATAAGCGAGAGGCGATAAGACCTCCACAAATTCCTCCTTTCTCACGGTTAGTAGCAAGTCTACAAGCTATTAAAGCACCCAAATTATAAGTCCTATCCTGTTGCAAAGCAGCAGCTAAGAAAGCCAAGTCTGGGACAGATAATTTACCTCCGGTCCTTCTTGCAAGGACGCACTTTGTAATGAAATAGGCAAAGTAGCGGATGGCTGGATGTTGAATGCTACTAATCTTACCATCATCCTTGGAGAGACTCCTCCCATTACAAATCCTTGTATAAAGATCTGAGAGCTCCCGCGGTGTTCCCCTGATCTTCTCGCAGGATCCCCATTGCGGTACTCCAATTGCTGCACAAAAAACACTAAATGGCAAGTTGACAGCTTTATTGTAAATTTTATACTGGACCATGGGGTCAGACCGCGACCAATTGAACTTGAAGTCCTGCACAAAAGACATAGTTAATTTTACATATTGTCTTGGCTCTCCTTCAACAAAACCACTCAGCCCTGCACGAGAGATTAGAGTTTGCACATCTTGTAAAATCCCCGCACTTCTCATAAAGTCCACGCATGGGTAGTAAGAGGGGTATACTCCCTCCTCACGATTGACTCTTGAAACTTGCTGGACTTCCAATTCTTCTTGGTTCAATTGGGGCACACCTTCTTCCATTTTCTGAAATTTTCAACAATCATTATAAAATTTGATTTCAAGGTGTGTAATTGAAGGGAACTACTATAGGAACTTGCTAGAGTGCTAAACATGCATCAAAACTAATTTCTACCACTTAGAACAAGCATGCAAGCTCACTAAACATGTTATCTACAGCAGCAAAATATTCAAGATATACTCAACCAAATGAAATTCTAATTGGACAATCAAAGGAGTCACATACCAAGGAGTAAATGTGCCAAATTTCAGACAGAAATCTGGGCTGAGCAAGGAGATCGAAAAATCGCGAGTTCTTGAGCAGAAACACGAGTGAGAGAAACTTGGTACGAGTTTTTTCGGGAGAGAGAAGGTGCTGGGAGAAAGAGATGAAGAAGTGGGGCAAGGGGTGGCCCACACCACATGGTGGCGCGGCCCCCTTGCTGGCCGCGCCGCCCTATGGTGTGGCACCCCCTGGTGCCCCACAGGTCATCCTCTGGTGCTCCCAGGTGCCTCGTCGAAAAATAGGACCAACGGTGTAATTTTTGTAATTTTTAGAGAACTTTGAAAAATGCACATTTCTGGGTATTAAATTAATGATTACTGCAGTAAAATGATTTCTAAAATCTTAAATGACTAAAGCATATTGCAAAATAAAAGTGCTACAGCAAGTAAAATAAGTGAAAGGAGAGAGAAAGAAAGAAGTGTTGTTTAACTCTCCTATGCAATAAAATATACTTGTTAACAAGGTTGATCAAGTCTTGCTACCAAATAAATTTTATATGACATAAGAAGAAATAAACCTCAAATCAATCATGTTACCTTATATTGAATTGATATGGATCCAATCACAAGAGTTTGATATTCTTCTTTAGGCTCATATATAGGACAATCAATGGATCCCACTTTGATAGTTTTCACATTAAAAATTGTATTGACTCCACATACTTTATCAATCCTCTTGGGAAAATAGACAGTGTGTTCCTTATTATCAACATTAAAAGTAACCATGCCTTTATTGCAATCAATAACAGCCCCTGCAGTATTAAGAAAGGGTCTTCCAAGAATAATGGACATATTATCATCTTCGGCATTTCCAACACAACAAAATCAGTTAATATCAAGCAATGCTGAGTAACTTGAACAGGAACATTTTCACATAAACCAACAGGAATAGCAGTAGATTTATCAGCCATTTGCAAAGATATATCAGTAGGTATCAATTTATCTAAATCAAGTCTCTTATAAAGAGAAAAAGGCATCACACTCACACCTGCTCCCAAATCACATAGAGCAGTTCTAACATAATTATTCTTGATGGAACAAGGAATAGTCGGTATACCTGGGTCTCCAAGCTTCTTTGGAATCTTACCATTGAAGGAGTAATTAGCGAGCATAGTGGAAATCTCCTCATTGGGGACTTTCCTTTTGTTAGTAACAATATCTTTCATATACTTTGAATAAGGAGGCAATTTAATAGCATCAGTCAAAGGGATTTGCAAAAATAAAGGTTTCATCCAATCACAAAATTTATTATAATGTTCCTCCTCCTTTGATTTTAGTTTCTTAGCAGGAAAAGGCATTTGCTTTTGAACCCAAGGTTCTCTTTCATTACCATGCTTCTCAGTAATAAAGTCTTCTTTAGTGTACTTTTTATTTTTAGCATGCTTTTCAGGTTCTTTTTCAATTTCTTCTTTATCAGGAGTATCATTCTTATCATTATCTTCCTCATGTTCATTACCACTTTCAGTTTCAGCATCGAAATAGAAATACTATTAGGATCATTAACAGGTTCAGAGGATTCTACAACATTCTTATGTTTCTTTTTCTTTTTCTTAGATGGAGCACTAGTTTTAATTGGTTGAGAATCTTGTTCAACTCTTTTGGGATGCCCTTCAGGATATAGAGGATCCTGGGTAGAAGCACCACCTCTAGTTGTTACTTCACAAGCATGTTTTTCTTTAGAATTATTTCCCAACAAGTCATTTTGCACTTTAGTAAGTTGATCAATTTGAGTTTGAACCATTTGAAAATGTTTAACAAGTATCTTAACATCATTTGAGGTTCTCTCCACAATACCATGCAATTCACTAATAGCTCGGGAATTTTCCATTAAATGATTCTCTACTCTCATATTAAAGTTTTCTTGCTTAACAATATAATTATCAAATTCATCTAAGCATTGAGCAGGAGATTTTGAATACGGAATATCTTCCCTAGTAAAGTGTTGAAGCGAGTGTACCTCAATCATGGATGAAGGGGGAATTGTCTCACATATATCTTCTATAGGAGGTAAATTCTTCACATCTTCAGGTTTAATACCCTTCTCCTTAAGAGACTTCTTGGCTTCCCTCATATCTTCATCATTCAATTTAATCATACCCCTCTTCTTCACTATCGGTGTCGGGGTTGGTTCAGGTGTAGACCAATCATCATGATTCCGGCCTATTTTAGCCAATAATTCTTCAGCGTCGTCTGGAGTTCTTTTCCTGAAAACACAACCAGCACAACTATCCAGGTATGCCCTAGACTCAATAGTTAGTCCACTATAAAATATATCAAGTAAATCATGCTTTTCCAAATCATGGTCAGGCTGAGCTCTAATAAGAGAGCAAAATCTCGCCCAAGCCTCAGGCAATTTCTCTCCATCTTCCTGGTCAAAATTATAAATTCTCTGCAAAGCAGCATGTTGAGCACTAGCAGGAAAGTATTTACGGAAGAAAACATCAAGCAATTCTTTTGGACTTTTAATAGAACCAGGAGGCAAATTATTATACCAAGTTTTAGCATCATCCTTTAATGAGAAAGGGAAAATTTTAGCGACAAAATAAGTACGCATCTTAATATCATCAGAAAACAAGCCACTAAGAGTAGATAACTCAGTCATGTGTTCAACAGCACTTTCTTTTTCAGTACCACAAAAGGGTGTTTTCTCAACAATAGCTATATGAGATAGATCAAGAGAAAAATCATAATCTTTATCCCTAATGTTTATAGGAGATGTGGCAAATTTAGGATCAGGAGATGGTGTATATCTAACAGCATGTTCTGCAAGCAACTTTTTAATTTTTCTTGCATCAGTAGTAGCATTGCATTTTTCAATAAAATCATCATCAAGCTCTACATAATCTTCATCAAGATCATCACTAGAATATTCAACAGACTCAGGTGAATTAACAGGTGTAGCAGCATTAGGAGTTTCAGTATTTTCAATTTGTCTAGACTTAGCAATTGTAGCATCTAGAAAAGATCCCAATGAACCACTATCATCAAGCACAGCAGAAACATTATCAATATTATGAGAATTTTCAGATTCAGCAGAAGTACCAGCACGTGAAGCATGCGGCGGTGAAACAAGTTTATCAATCACAGATGGTGAATCAAGAGCAGCAGAGGTACTCAGAGTTGTACCTTTTCTTGTAGTGGATGGTAATATGGCGATCTTAGTATCGCGAGGTTTACCCATAATGGAGAATTTGCAGCGAACAATATCAATCCAAGTGAACTTCCAAATAAAGCTATGCTCCCCGGCAACGGCGCCAGAAAATAGTCTTGATGACCCACAAGTATAGGGGATCGCAACAGTCTTCGAGGGAAGTATTACCCAATTTATTGATTCGACACAAGGGGAGACAAAGAATACTTGAAAGCCTTAACAGCGGAGTTGTCAATTCAGCTGCACTGGAAACAGACTTGCTCGCAAGAGTTTATCAGAGTAACATTATGGCAGTGGAAATAGCGAAATAACAGCGGTGAAATAAAGACAGCAGTAGTGATTATAGTAAACAGCAGGATTAAAATACTGTAGGCACAGGGACGGATTTAACGGGCGTTGCATGGATGAGAGAAACTCATGTAATAATCAAAGCATGGGCATTTGCAGATAATAATAAAACAGTATCCAAGTACTAATCAATCAATAGGCATGTGTTCCATATTTAGTCGTACGTGCTCGCAATGAGAAACTTGCACAACATCTTTTGTCCTACCAGCCGGTGGCAGCCGGGCCTCTAGGGAAACTACTGGATATTAAGGTACTCCTTTTAATAGAGTACCGGAGCAAAGCATTAACACTCCGTGAACACATGTGATCCTCACATCACTACCATCCCCTCCGGTTGTCCCGATTCTTGTCACTTCGGGGCCATTGGTTCCGGACAGCGACATGTGTATACAACTTATAGGTAAGATCATAAAACGAATATCTTCATGAATCAATAACATGTTCAGATCTGAGATCATGGCACTCGGGCCCTAGTGACAAGCATTAAGCATAACAAGTTGCAACAATATCATAAAAGTGACATCTACGGATACTAGGCACTATGCCCTAACAATCTTATGACTATTACATGACCAATCTCATCCAATCCCTACCATCCCCTTCAGCCTACAGCGGGGGAATTACTCACACATGGATGGGGGAAACATTGCTGGTTGATGGAGAGGCGTTGGCGGTGATGGCGGTGAAGATCTCCTCCAATTCCCCGTCTCGTGCCAGAACGGAGACTTCCGGCTCCCGCGACGGAGTTTCGCGATGTGGCGGCTCTGGAGGGTTTCTGGCGATGTCGACTTCTCTCCGTGCGTTTTTAGGTCGAACCCGATAAGTAGTCCGAGGGGGGCGTCGGAGGCCGGCCGAGGGGGCCACACCATAGGGCCGCGCGGGCCCTGGGCCGCGCCGCCATATGGTGTGGGGCCCTCGGGCCTCCACCTCCTTCGCCCTTCTGGCTCCGTCAATATTTTGGTAAAATAGGGCCATCTGAAGAAATTCCGAGGATTTTCCCGAAAGTTGGATTTCTGCACAAAAACGAGACACCAGAGCAGTTCTGCTGAAAACAGCGTTAGTCCGTGTTAGTTGTATCCAAAATACACAAATTAGAGGCAAAACAATAGCAAAAGTGTTCGGGAAAGTAGATACGTTTTGGACGTATCAATGCTTGGGGACTAAAAATATCATGCTCATCAAAGCCAGCTTCCCCAAGCTTAGAATTTTCCATAGCATTAGCAACAATAGTGTTCAAAGCATTCATATTAATATGTTCCATGGGTTTTTTAATTTTCGCATCAAACCATCCATGTCTAAAATCAGGAAATAGAATAAGAAGGTCATTGTTGTCCATTATGCCTAACTAGTGTAAACAAGAAACCAAATGTCGCAATGCAGAGTCTAAAGGAAATAGCTTCGAGTACTTACAAGCGCCGGAAAATAGCTTAGTAGCCGAGATCCGGAGTGTGAGTACCTTTTACCTTTCCTCACGCAACGGCGCCAGAAAAGTGCTTGATGTCTACGGGTGCTTCTATTCTTGTAGACAGTGTTGGGCCTCCAAAAGCAGAGGTTTGTAGAACAGCAAGTTTCCCTTAAGTGGATTACCCAAGGTTTATCGAACTCGGGAGGAAGAGGTCAAAGATATCCCTCTCAAGCAACCCTGCAACCACAAAGCAAGAAGTCTCTTGTGTCCCCAACACACCTAATAGGTGCACTAGTTCGGCGAAGAGATAGTGAAATACAAGTGGTATGAATGAATATGAGCAGTAGTACGGCGCGAAAATAGCTTCTGGCGTGTTGATGGTAGTAATATTGCAGAAGTAAACATGCAAGTAACGCAGCAGTAAGTTCAGTAAAACAGAACAAGCAGTGATAGTATTTAGGAACAAGGCCTAGGGAATAGACTTTCACTAGTGGACACTCTCAACATTGATCACATAACAGAATAGATAAATGCATACTCTACAATCTCTTGTTGGATGATGAACACATTGCGTAGGATTACACGAACCCTCAATGCCGGAGTTAACAAGCTCCACAATTAGATGTTCATATTTAAATAACCTTAGAGTGCAAGAAAGATCGACACTACTAAACCAAGTACTAACATAGCATGCACACTGTCACCTTCACGCAGTTAGGAGGAATAGATCACATCAATACCATCATAGCAATAGTTAACTTCATAATCTACAAGAGATCATAATCATAGCCTACGCCAAGTACTAACACGAGTGCACACACTGTCACCATTACACCGTGTAGGAGGAATAAAACTACTTTAATAACATCACTAGAGTAGCACATAGATAAATTGTGATACAAAACACATTGCAATCATAAAGAGATATAAATAAGCACTTCACTACGCCATTCATAACAGTGAATAAGTATTCTGTGAAATATAGCCTAAGAGACCCACACGGTGCACACACTGTCACCTTTACACACGTGGGACAAGGAGTCTCCGGAGATCACATAAGTAAAACTCACTTGACTAGCATAATGACATCTAGATTACAAGCATCATCATATGAATCTCAATCATGTAAGGCAGCTCATGAGATTATTGTATTGAAGTACATAGGAGAGAGATGAACCACATAGCTACCGGTACAGCCCCGAGCCTCGATGGAGAACTACTCCCTCCTCATGGGAGCAGCAGCGGTGATGAAGATGGCGGTGGAGATGGCAGCGGTGTCGATGGAGAAGCCTTCGGGGGCACTTCCCCGTCCGCGGCGTCGAACAGAGACTCTGTCCCCGATCTTGGCTTCGCGATGGCGGCGGCTCGGAAGGTTTCGCGTACCGTGGCTTATTCCGTAAGGGTTTTCGACGCAGGGGCTTTATATAGGCGAAAGGGCAGCCTCGGAGGGTCGAAGGGGCGACGACACCATAAGGCGGCGCGGCCAGGGGGTGGGCCGCGCCGGCCTATCATCTGGGCCTGTGTGGCCCCCTCCGCGACTCTCGGGTGTTCCGGATGCTTCCGGCAAAATAGGAACCCGGGCGTTGATTTCGTCCAATTCCGAGAATATTTCGTTACTAGGATTTAAAACCAAAAACACAGAAAACAGAACGGCACTTCGGCATCTTGTTAATAGGTTAGTTCAGAAAATGCACGAATATGACATAAAGTGTGCATAAAACATGTAGGTATCATCAATAAAGTAGCATGGAACATAAGAAATTATCGATACGTCGGAGATGTATCAAGAACCTTGGGTTCAAAAGCAAATGCCTTTTCCTGCTAAGAAACTAAAATCAAAGGAGGAAGAACAATATAATAAATTTTGTGATTGGATGAAACCTTTGTTTTTGCAAATCCCTTTGACTGATGCTATTAAATTGCCTCCTTATTCAAAGTATATGAAAGATATTGTCTCTAACAAAAGGAAAATTCCTAATGAGGAGATTTCCACTATGCTTGCTAATTACTCTTTCAATGGCAAGGTTCCAAAAAAGCTGGGAGACCCAGGTATACCAACTATCCTTTGTTCCATTAAAAATAATTATGTTAGAACTGCTCTATGTGATTTGGGAGCAGGAGTTAGTGTGATGCCTTTTTCCCTTTACAAGAGACTTGATTTAGATAAGTTGATACCAACCGATATATCTTTGCAAATGGCTGATAAATCTACTGCTGTTCCTGTTGGTGTATGTGAGGATGTTCCTATTCAAGTTACTCAAAATTGCTTAATATTAACCGATTTTGTTGTGTTGGAAATGCCTGAAGATGATAATATGTCTATTATTCTTGGAAGACCTTTTCTTAACACTGCAGGGGCTGTTATTGATTGCAATAAAGGAAAAGTCACTTTCAATGTTAATGATAAGGAACATACTGTTTATTTTTCCAAGAGGATTGATAAAGTATATGGAGTTAATACAATTTCCAATTCAAGAACTATCAAAGTGGGAGTTATTGATTGTCCTATATATGAGCCTAAAGAAGGATATCAAACTATTGTGATTGGATCCGTATCAATACAATATAAGGTAACATGATTGATTTGAGGTTTATTTCTTCTTATGACATGTAAAATTTATTTGGTGGCAAGACTTGATCAACCTTGTCAACAAGTATATTTTAAATGCATGGAGGAGCTAAACAACATTTCTTTCTTTCTCCACTTGTTTTACTTTCTGTAGTACTATTTGTTTGCAAAATGCGTTAGTTGTTTAATTTTTTTTGGAAATCCTTTTCCTGCCCTGAAATAATTATTTTAACACCCAGAAATGTGCATTTTTCGAAATTTTCAAAAAATTACAAAAATTATACAGTTGGTCCTATTTTTCGAAATGCAACCTGGGAGTGCCTGGTCACAGGATTGCGGCACCCCATGTGCCGGCGCGCGGAGGAGGGCGCGCCACCCGTGGTGAGGGCCTCCTGGCCCCACTTCGTCATCCCTTCCACTCATTCCACTCTCTCTCCCGAAAAACTCGTACCAGTTCGCTCCCACTGCGCTCAAGAGCTCAGGATTTTTCGATCTCCTTGCTCAGCCTAGATTTCAGTCTGAAATTTGGCACATTTGCTCTCCGGTATGTGACTCCTTCGATTATCCAAATAGAATTTTGTATGATTGAGTATATCTTGAGTATTTTGCTGCTGTAGGTGACATGTTAAGTGAGCTTGCATGCTTGATTCAAGTTGTAGAAATGAGTTTTGATGCATGTTTAGTACTCAAGCAAGCTCCTATAGTAGTTTCGCTTAATTATATGTCTCGAAATCAAATTTTATAATGATTGTTGAAAAATTTCAGAAAAGGAAAATGAACAACCACACCTTTGGAGAGGTGTTTGAGAGGGATATGCCAAGAATGACAAGGCCTTCGAGGGAAGCCACTCGTATTAGGCGATCCTATGATGAGGATGTCATTGCGCCGAGCTTTGAAGCTGAAGAGGATAATGAGGTTCCTAATACTTCATCCTTTCCATGCTTTGACTTTTGCGTAATGCAGGGCTACTTGATGATTTCTTGTTTCTTATTAATCGAGTGGGCTTATCTACCTATATGGAGGATGAGAGTGCTCAATATTATAGAGGCTAACAAAAATCTTTGTTGAAAGTTTCAAATTTAGCAACTCAGCTTTCACCCCATCAGTTAAATTCAAGATTTATGATAGGCCTGCTACTATGAAATTGTGTGATTTCTGTGCTGCATTGGATATTACTCCTGTAGGTACATCGAAGAAGATCGAGAACCGCCCCAAGGCTTTGACGGAACTCTATCGGGAAGTTACTAACGATGATGACCGCGCCATTCAGCGCGACAAGATAAGGAACATTCAGCTCCCTGCCATTAGATATTTTGCTTACTATCTTTCTACTAGCATTCTTGGTAGGGAGAACACTAGCAACATTTCTAGTTATCATCTTGCTTTCCTGGTTGCTGCACTGACTGGGAGTACACCTTATCATCTTGGTGCACTCATTGCTCATCGCTTATCTAGTAAGGGGCCTATCTATGGAGGAATTATTGCTTCACATATCATTGCACGTCTAGATCTTTCTATTGATTCTACTGATGAGATATTAACCCCTGTTAAACTTGATATTGCTGCCATGAAGAGTCACCAATTTGTCACAACTGACTCTAATTTAGGGAATATTCTCTATAGAATGTTGTTTATTGACGGGGATGAGAGAGAAATCCCTTTGCCGCAGGGCGACTTGTTCAGTGTTCGCAGGAGGCCGTGGTCGCGCTCCAAGGAGGAGGTGGATGATCAGCTGAGGATACTTGGCTTTCACCAGCAGCACGACTCCGAGGACGCCGAGCCTTCTGACGAGTACATGGTCACATATCCTGGTGCGTCCTCCAGCGGGTATCAAGGACAGGATCCTCTTTCATCATATTACGGAGACGCCACCTCATGGGCACCGTGGGATTGACCTCCACTTAGGCCAAAAGCCTAAGCTTGGGGGGAGGTATGCCGGCATCACTCATTCATTGCATATTACAATTGCCGGTCATGTGTATATACTTGTTTCACTTCTTTTAGTTGTTTCTCTTTCGTTTATTTTTATTTCAGTAAGATTTCATTTTTAGTTTTTGAAGGTTGTTACCACTGTAGTAATCTTTAATTTTACTTTATTTCATTTGTGTGCCGATGGGTGCCTCTAATATGAGGAAGATGATATTTGGGAAGTGCTGTCTAAAAATAGATTCTGAGCTGATACTAAAAAAATTCCTGTGCGTAGCCAGAACGTTATTTTGAGCTGCCAATTTTTGTGCATGTTCCCCCGGTTGTTATCTAACTTTCATTAGTTGAGAACTTTTCGAGTTGAGCAGCAGAAGATTTTCGTAAAAAATGATTACTGCACTGCTGTCAAGTTTTGGCAGATTTCTGCCGCTTTGCTTTTCTGTGATTCTTTTAGTTTTCTTTCTCTTATTTTTGTTTTGTTTCTTTTTTAAAACACAAAAAGACCAAAAATATTTCTGTTGTTTATCTTTATCATTTGTTTATTTGGTTCCTTGTTCCTATTTTGCTTTATTTGCTATTGTTGGTTTGCTATGAGAAAATCCAAAAAGATTTTACTTTCATTCGGTGACTCTAATATCGAAAACGCCAAAAATATTTATTGTTCTTCTTTGGTTTTGTAAAGTTTATTAGGGAGTTCAGCGGTCTCCGGTGGTTGGAGCTTGGTTTTCATTCCATATTATTATTCAAGCTACACAAGTGAAAGACGATAATGACGATCTATGGCAACTGACTGTGGTGAGAGGCTGGTATGAACTCTATTTGTTTTCATTTTTGTACATATACTCATCCATGTGAGCATACTTAACTGGTTCATGTGAGGTATATGTCATTTAATGGAAGTCTAGTAGTTCATGATCTCTCATGTTTAGTTCCAATTTATTAATAATGAGTAGCATGTCATGAATATCTTCTTGCATTGTTTTATTCATAGATAGGTATGACATTGTGGTATCCTCCTCTGAATAATTCATTTGGATTGACTTGGCACATGCTCACGCATGCATATGACTGAAACAAAAAAGTCAGTTAAGCCTCGATGATTTACTTTGCTTCAGAGTTCTTGTATCACTTTTATGCCTCAGTTAATTTTATTTTGTCGCAAGCATGATTATATATGACAGTTATTGCTCTCTTGATTGTCGCTTCCCAGTCTTTTGCTAGCCTTCACTTGTACTGAGCGGGAATGCTGCTTGTGCTTCCAAACTCGAAAACCAAGTTATTCCAAAGTGTCCACCATAAATACCTATGCATGGCATTTCAAACCATTCCAAGTAAATTTTCATGTGCTACCTTTAAAACCTTCAAACTATTTCTCAATTTGTGTCAATGTTTTATAGCTCATGAGGAAGTATGTGGTGTTTTACCTTTCAATCTTGTCGGTCAGACTTTCACCAATGGACTAGTGGCATATACATCCGCTTATTCAATAATTTTGCAAAAAGAGCTGGCAACGGGGTGCCCAGCCCCAATTAATTATAACTTTCATTAATAATTCTCTTCACATGTTTTGCCCTGATTTATCAGAAGCAACTTAATTTGCAAATAGACACTCCTCCACGGTATAAGAATGTTGGAAGGCACCCGAGGATTCGGTTAGCCATGGCTTGTGTAAGCAAAGGTTGGGGGAGTGTCATCCATAATAAAACTAAAGTACATGTGTAAACAAAAGAGAAGAGGGATGATCTACCTTGCTGGTAGAGATAACGTTCTTCATGGGAGCCGCTCTTGAAAGTCTGGTTGACAAGGTAGTTAGAGTACCCACTATCATTCGTTGACAACAACAAACACCTCTCAAAACAATTTTACTTCTGTTTCAAAAATGAAAAGCTCTAGCACATGTTAATCCCTGCTTCCCTCTGCGAAGGGTCAATCTTTTACTTTATTTTGAGTCACCATCCTTTCTTTGAGCACCTTCTTGAGAGCATAATTGTCATTCTTAGTGTAATATGCTTGTCCCAGAATATAGTTAACTGTGGTATGACTTTGACGCTTTTATCTTTGATAGTCTTTGTTTCTAGTCTTCCCATGAACTTCAGAGGTGCCTGGGCATTTATGTTTTGCTGTACAAATACGGGCACGCGAGATACCACTTTATCATATCTTTCTATGAACATTGCAATCCTGCTTATAGAAGTGTTTCATGATGCTTGTTATTAGTTTGTTGATATCTCTTTCATGATTGATACAGCTATTAGATAACTTTATTTGCATGTATCTTATTACGAATTGCCTGAGTACTCGTCCATATCATGAGAATATTTACATCATATGAGCAAATGTGTCCGTGAAAGTTCTTTTATCGCACTCGGTTGTTTACTGAATTGTTTGAGGACAAGCAAGAAGCTAAGCTTGGGGGGAGTTGATACGTCCAAAACGTATCTACTTTCCTGAACACTTTTGCTATTGTTTTGCCTCTAATTTGTGTATTTTGGATACAACTAACACGTACTAACGCTGTTTTCAGCAAAATTGCACTGGTGTCTTATTTTTGTGCAGAAACTCAATTTTCAGGAAAATCCCCGGAAATAATCTCAATGGGCCTATTTTCACAGAGAACTCACGGGGCCACTTGGGCAAGCCAGGGGGGCCCACGACCCCCACACCATAGGCCGGCGTGGCCAAGGAGGGGGGCGCGCCGCCTTATGGTGAGGGCGCCTCGACCGCCCCCCACACCATAGGCCGGCGTGGCCAAGGAGGGGGGCGCGCCGCCTTATGGTGAGGGCGCCTCGCCCCCCCCCGACCTCCCCTCGGACTACTTAAGGCTTTCGACCTAAAAACGCCAAGGGGTTCGACGATATTTCCAGAAGACATCCAGAACTCCGCCGCCATCGCGAAACTCCGTATCGGGACCAGAAAATCCGTTCTGGCACCCTGCCGGGACGGGAAATTGGAGGACATCATCGCCATCATCACCACCGACGCCTCTCCATCGACCATCCATGTTTCCCCCATCCATGTGTGAGTAATTCCCCGCTGTAGGCTGAAGGGGATGGTAGGGATTGGATGAGATTGATCATGTAATAGTCATAAAATTGTTAGGGCATAGTGCCTAGTATCCGTTGTCACTACTGCAAAAAGGCTTATAGCCGCCAGGTGATTAGTGACAGGAAAAATTATGCCTGTCACTAATAACTATGCTAGTGACAGGCACATAAAAAGGGTGTCACTTGTCATTTTTTGGAAAGCCGTTCGGGATAAGAAAATTAGCTAGTGACTAGCTCGTAAAAGAGTCTGTCACTAGTCTTGCGCTGGTATTTCCCGTACGTATCTTTCCTGGGCCGGCCATTCCCGCATGCCATCTCTCCGTTTGGCAATCGATCGGAAGGCAGCTGCCACGAACAACACCTTGCGCGCGTCCGGCCGAAAACGTACTGCCGCGAAATCATCTCTTAGGGCATCTCCAACCGGGCGACCCAAACGGACGCCCTGGGCCGTCCGTTTTGGGCCGTTTGCGTGGCCGAGCGGACGTCGCTCCGCGTCCGCGCGTCCGTTTGGGTCGCGCGCTGCGTCCAACGCGGGATTTGGGTCGCGTTGCCCTATGGTATGTTTTTCTTGTAAATTCACTAGAAAAACGCAAAAACGTATTATATAAAATATATAAAATAGTTCAAATGCTCAAAATGTATTACACATTACATAGTCCATGTAATCAAGGATAAAGTATTATCAAATAAAATGAAAAAATGATACAAATGCTCTAGGCTTCAGGATTTCCTTCATCATTGTTGTTTGCAGCATTGCTGCCTACATGCTGCCACATGTGCTCGACCAAATCAGCCTGAAGCTGGTTGTGTACAGCCAGATCTCTAATTTCATGGTGCGCATGAAGAATGTCCTGGAATGATGCCGGACCACCTTGAGGAGTAACCAACTCTCCTTGGCCTTCCCAGTCATTATCAAAGAGTGAATCATCCCGCTCTACCTCAACAATCATGTTATGCATGATTACACAAGCGGTCATCACCTCCCACAGAGTTTGCACATCCCTGCTCTGGCAGGGTGTCTGACGATAGTCCAACGAGCTTGGAGGATGCCAAACGCCCGCTCCACATCTTTCCGGGCTGCCTCCTGCTCTTTGGCAAACCTTGCCTCCTGCTCTGAGGTGGGGTTTCAGATTGTCTTCACGAGTGTAGCCCAAGGTGGATAGATACCATCAGCAAGGTAGTACCCCTTGTGTAGTGGTGGCCATTGATCTCAAAATCCACATCGGGGGACTGACCGCTAGCCTATCAAACACCGGAGAGCGCTGCAGCACATTGATGTCATTGTGCGAGCCAGCCATTCCGAAGAATGAGTGCCAAATCCATGTGTCATGGGAAGCAACAGCTTCAAGAATGACCGTGCACCCCTCAGAATGGCCGCTGTATGCCCCTGCCAACCAAAGGGGCAGTTCTTCCACTCCCAGTGCATGCAGTCTATGCTGCCAAGCATCCCAGAAACCCCGGCAGCGTTGATCGACAAGACGAGCTGTGTCCTCTGCATTAGGTTGCCGGAGGTACTGTTCTCCGAACGAACCGATCACCGCTCTGCAGAACCTGTACATCGATTCCAGGGCGGTTGACTCACTCATGCGCGTGTACTCATCTACGAAATCACCGGCAACGCCATATGCGAGCATCCTAATCGCTGCCGTGCATTTCTGGTACGAAGAGAGGCCTACCTTGCCAAGTGCATCCACTTTCGCACGGAAGTAGTCGTCGTAGATCTTCACGCCATCCATTATCCGGCGGAACAGCGGCCTGGTCATCCGAAAACGACGGCGAAACAATGGCGGCACGAAAATTGCCTTCGGTTGGAAGTAGTCTCGTAGAGCTGGTCGTGGCCGCGTTCTCTTTCGCGGTCCAAGGCGGCCGCGCGCCCGGCAAGGACCCCGGTGCACGGGATCTGCGAGACAATGTGCTCGTGGATGAGCAGCGCAGATCCATGAAAAATTCGTCGTCGGACTCCTCTTCCGACGACGTGTCGATGAAGTTCTTGAAGTAGTATTCGTCGTCGCTGTCCACCATGATCTGAAAAGGGACACATTTGAGTTCGAGCATTTCAACGAACACCTCGCAGGCGGAGGCGATCGAAATGCTTCCGTAGGGACCTGCAGGCATGGCCGTCTCAGCCGACTTGCGGTCTGGAAACACGGGCAGGAGAGCTCACCTCCGGCGGAAACGCGCAGCTGCGAACGGCGGGAGGTGTCGCGACGGTGAGAGGACAACGCCGGCGGCGGCGTCCTCCGACTCTCGCTACGACGCGGCGAAAGCAGCGCGGGCTCGACCGCTTCCGCCCCGCTTGCCGGCGTCTCGACGACGATGGCCGGCGTCGACGCGCTCCCAAATCGCCGGTCCGTGGGTGGCGGCGGAGCGGTGGGGAGATATGTGCGACGGGCTTGTGTTTTGGGAGGCAGACAGCGGGCCGGGCGGACAAGGGAGGACGCGAGCGACCAGCCTTTCGCGTCCGCGGCCACGCAAACCCGTCCAAGATTTGGGCCGGGTTTGCGTCGATCCGGACGACGCGGCCGTCCGTTTTTGCGGTGCGTCCCCGCGCTGGGCCGGGTTTTTGTCCGTTTGGACCCATCCGGACGCCCGGGCGCGGGATGGATCGCCCGGTTGGAGATGCCCTTAGTAAAAAACCCATCGCTATAATCTAGGGTGACTCAGCCGGTCAAAAACCGAACCAGTTCTAACCTCATCCCCTAGCCTCGAACGCCGCCAGATCCTCCAACTGCCGCCCAGCTCCCTCGAATGCCGTCAGATCCTCCAACCGCCGCCGCCCAACGCCGCCAGCCCCTCCAACACCGCCGCCCAACGCCGCCGCCGGACGCCAGGACGCCCTCCCCGGACGCGAGCTTCGCCGAAACCCACGCGCGGCCCTGCATCCGCAACGCCGCCGCCCTAGGACGCCGCGCCGCCAGCCCCTCCAAAGCCTCAGCCCTAGGACGCCGCGCTGCCGCCCGACGCAATGACGCCGCACCGTCAGCCCCTCCAACGCCGCCGCCCTAGGACGCCGCGCTGCCGCCCGATGCAAGGACGCCGCCCTGCATCCCAAAGCTGCGTCATTTCCCTGCGTCCCAACGCCACACCATTTCCCTTCGTCCCCAACGCCGCACCGCCCGTCCACCCGACGCACGAACGCCGCCGCCGGAGGACGCCGCCCTGCACCTTCTGTCCGGTGTCATCCACTGCTCCTCGAAGCTGAACTACAGCTAAAGGTACCTGAATATGCGCTTCCCAATTTGGCACAATATATTGCTTCCAGTTTGCAGTCTGAAAGGCACATGTTATTTCTTTTAATCAGCTGTAATCTAGATATTGATGTTCTAATATGTCTCTAGCTCCACATATATCATTTATGGGATGATCCCCTACATGCAAATAATCTCCAGGTTTGACATGTACAAGCTTACAGGCCTTAAAACATATCTGAAGAAACCTTCTCTTTGCACATCGTTCTCACAAAATTATCTTCGGTAAGCTTGTGGCTAGCTCTATTTAACATTCCGTATTAGCATGAAGTAAATATTTCAAGTAGTCATCTTTTGGTAAAAGTGTATCCGAATGTGTGGTTCATGCGTGCAATACAAAATTAGAGAAAACTCATACAAGCCAGCTAGAATTATGTTAGAAAGCCAAGGTTACTTTTTTTTGGTCATTCAGAACTTGTATGAATCGGTGCAATGAGATCCATGCAACATTAAAAAAAAGTTAATATATATCTCCTACATTCCTCTCTAGGTGGCTGTAGTGTTCCAGTATGCAGATGTGTTCTCTCTTTATGTCCATGTCATCTCCTTTTTTTTTTTTAGTTTCAAAAAAAAATGTCATCTCCTTTTTGTTTCAAATTTGTGAGCATCAATTTCAATCTCCCAAAATTACTGGGAAATATATAGAAGTTAGGCACAACTATCTCTGATATTAAACTTGCTAGGCTATCTCTGTTTTTTGTTACAAGGTAAGTAAAATCTTTGGAAACATATTCAAAAGAATGAATTGACCTACCACCAGGAATCAGAGATGATTATATAAGGATGAGATTATATACGTCTGAATTTGATAGACAACTATGGTCAGATTAATGACTACAGAACCGAATTTGCAGCAGAAACCAAGTACATTAGCCCATTGTCTTCCACACGTTAATGTAGTTGGAGAACTGGGACCTGGCAGCCATCCTGGTTACATTCTTTTCCAGCAGTCCCTACTATTTTTTTTGGCATCGTTTCAATTGGGCTTATTCAGAGGTTCCGTAACTTACTTGATTATTCACAGATCTAATTAAAAACCTTGAAAACAAACTGAAAGAATGATCTGGACAGTTGTAAACATAAAACCAAAAAGCAATAGACAATATGCTGCAAATGGAAAAGATGTTAGCTGCGACTGACACAGTTTTAGCGTTAAATATGGAACAAATTTATAGCGTTGGTCCCATGTTATATGGCTAAGATGTATTGGATCTGCCCCCTCTCGTTTTTTTTATATTGGTATAGATTATTTGACATGTAGTTATGTCTTAGCGATACGTGCTCTGATTAATGCTTTCTCTGATACATTCTTGTGTATTTTATTTTCTTCCTCACCCATAGAACTGTTTGTAGGAATTGAAGAATCTTCAGACAACTACGACTCATCTGCTGATGGTTCTGATTCACCTCCTGCTTCTGAAACTGAAGAAGGTACCGTGGAAGAAACTAAGTCACAAGAACAACCTTGAAGGAGAAAAGGTCCTGCAAGCCTAGGAAACAAAGGCGGCTGCAACCCAATTGATCAAGCATGCATGATCACCAGAGAGGTATGTGGCATTACTATTTGCACTATAGAACAATTTTAGACTAGCAATCGTATTAATTCTCTGTAAAAGAACACATAGAAGAGATAAATAGGTCTTGTTGCTCAATGATATGCCAATGACACGCCCTATTGCCAGATTATATCTAGCTAGTTCTCTATCTAGCTTGGTCTAAGTTTTCTCTTATTTGAGTCTAAATTGCTAATGGTCATTATTGCAATACGATTAATGCAAAATTGAAAGTCTGACATCGTATACTAGCTACGGTCCTTTATGTTCATTATGCTTCAGGTGTGTCCGATATTTCCCTTTTTATTTCAAATATGATTGGTCTGCTTTTTTTCTTCAAGAAATGGCATGCTTCATTCATTCATACATTCAAGCTTGTACATACGGTGCCCCTGATAACATCAGGTATTTCAAATATGAATGCTCTGCTCTTTGCGAGTTCTTCTGTAGAAGGCAAGGCTGGGACCGATAATGCTCAAGCTAGATACAGTGAGTAGAGGACGTGGAAGTGCTGGGATGTTGGTATCTTTTGGTTTGCCGAGTAGAAGATGTGGAATATTTGGGTATTTGGTTTCTTTTGGGTCGCTTGTAGTTGCTGTATAGTTCTTCCCGCTTAGTTTCAAATTTTGTGTAACAGATCTTCAATCTTAGCTTTGGAGTAACATGTTTCTTGAGATACACTTTGTACAGTCCTTTCTTGAATTTAATATGAGATTTTGCCTACGAAATACTATATTGTACCTTGTACCTGCTTGTTACTGCATATTCATAAAATTGTATTTTTAATACCGAAAGTCATTACCAGTGACAGGAAAAATGTTGGACCAGTCACTAGAGAACCCAACATGCCGTGGCCTTTCTTCATGCTAGTGACATGCATTTGTTTGTGCCTGTCACTAGTTCACCCACCAGTGACAGGCATTATTCCCATCACTAGTGACAGGCAGTACCAGTGACAGCACACTAGTGACAGGCACATTGCCTGTCACTGATGAGCAAAATGTGCTTGTCACTAGTGAGGGTTTCTGCAGTAGTGTGTTGGTACTTTTATGATATTGTTGCAACTTGTTATGCTTAATGCTTGTCACTAGGGCCCGAGTGCCATGATTTCAGATCTGAACATGTTATTGATTCATGTTGATATT
Source organism: Lolium multiflorum (assembly GCA_030979885.1). NCBI lineage: Eukaryota > Viridiplantae > Streptophyta > Magnoliopsida > Poales > Poaceae > Lolium > Lolium multiflorum. The sequence goes on along the minus strand of CM061750.1, from coordinate 94,136,700 downwards.
CATTGTTTTATGATCTTACCTGCAAGTTGTATACACATATTCCTGTCCGGAACCCGAGACCCCAAAGTGACAGAAATTGGGACAACCGGAGGGGAAGGCTGTGATATGAGGATCACATGTGTTCACGGAGTGTTAATTCTTTGCTCCTACTTATTAAAAAGAGTACCTTAATCACCGAGTTACAGAGGCCCGGCTGCCACCGGCTGGTAGGACAAAAGATGTTGTGCAAGTTTCTCATTGCGAGCACATACGACTATATACAGAACACATGCCTATGGATTGTTTAGTACTTGGATACTGTTTTATTATTATCTGCAAATGCCTAGCCTTCATTATTACATGAGTTATCTTATCCATGCAGCGTCCGTTCATCCATCCCTGTGCCTACAGTATTTTAATCATGTTGTTTACTATAATCACTACTGCTGTCTTTGTTACACTTCTGCTTATATTTCACTATCGCGCTATAAAACCGTGCTTGATAAACTATTGCGAAGTCTGTTTCAGTGCTGAATTGACAACTCCCGTTAAGGCTTACAAATATTCTTTGGCTCCCCTTGTGTCGAATCAATAAATTGAGTTTTACTTCCCTCGAAGACTGTTGCGATCCCCTATACTTGTGGGTCATCAGCCATCTAGTACAGTGCTTCCTTGGGATCTCCCGGAGGTGGTTTAGATGCCAATATGAAGGCATGTGTCGCCATATATCCTGCTTCCGGCGTTTTTGGGATGATGTGCCCTCTCGTGTCTATCGACATAAAGGACATATCGAGGTTTTGGATCAGGTTTTCTCGTTCATGATCGGGCACATTTGCCAATTGCGATCTGTTTCTTGCACGGGCGTCTCTGTGACTGTCGCCCGAAGTTCCTGATTGCCGACTCAGGTTGTCCCTGCGCATTTGAGGCAGAAGCTGCAGCAATTCTTTCATCGAGTAACTTTCTTTGTTTTTCTAACTCTCGTCCAACATGAGCGAGTTTATATTGATATGCTTGCAACGCCTCCGGTGTAGCCGTGGTAGTCATCGGCTCTGTACCGTTCATGGCTCTCTGAGCTCTATCCCAATCTGCTTGTGGCAGCTGTATTTTTTCTCGCAGCGTGGCCCCGATGTATTTGTTTCCTGTTCCACGTGTGAGATCTACGGGATCGATGTATGGATTGCCCAAATTATCGAAAGCTTCTGACGCTTCGTCCTCCTGGCGACTTGCTTCCCCGATTGCGCAGATTTGGTGATATGTTGTAGTTTTGTTATCATCATCTTCAGGGTCGGTGACACCTTCATATAGATCGGCGAAGACCTCCCTAATAGAACTAGATTTGTCGATGAAGTCGAAGTTGGTGAGGCCGACGTTGTTGATGCTCTCTGAGTCGCTACCCAGATTAGAATCTGTGAACGACCCGAAAGTCATGTCGCCGAATAGATCGGCGAGTCCCTCGCCGACGGCGGGCTTGGTGAAGCTTGGTGGCGAAACCTCCTCGTCGCCTGACTCCATTGATAATGCTGATTATCCCGAGAAATCGGAATCGACCGCTAACGGTCCCGAAAAATCGGTACCGCGAGGCGATGCGATCCTTCTTTCCCGACGAGGAAGCGAAAACTCTCGAACGTCATCTTCGTCGACTCCTCCAGATCTGCATATGCATGCAAACGGGCGGGAGGGTGAGGAACAAAATCGTCAATATTAGGTTGGATCCGTTTACCTCCGTCCATCGCATTGCTTGTCGTTGATGATGTTGACGATGCCATCGAGATCACCTCCTTGCAGCCTCCAATTCCCACAGACGGCGCCATTGACAAGGGATTAATTTGTCAATGCCTACAAATTGTAGACTTAGGGTTTCGTAAAAAGTAGAGGGCAAGTAGATCTCCTGGTGCATAAGTAGATTGCCTAGCCCTTTCCATCAGTTCGGACTTTTGGTTCAAGTGGCTAGTGCATGAAGTTTAACATGGTATCAGAGCCTCAGGTCTCGAGTTCAAAATGGCTTTCACAATTTATTCTAAATTTCCGAGCCTGCGGCGCCCTGCCTCTTTGCCTCTCTACACGTGTTGACTTGTCTTCTCGTCACACGTGAGAGGGGGTGTTGAAGTGTATAAGTAGATTGCCTAGCCCTTTCTATCAGTTCGGAATTTTGGTTCAAGTGGCTAGTGCATGAAGCTTAACATGGTATCAGAGCCCAGGTCTCGAGTTCAAATCCTGGCTTTCACAATTTATTCTAAATTCCCCGCAGCCTCCTGCCGCGCCCGGCCTCCGCTGCCTCTTTGCCTCTCTACACGTGTTGACTTATCTTCTCGTCTTCCCGTCACACGTGAGAGGGGTTGTTGAAGTGTATAAGTAGATTGCCTAGCCCTTTCCATCAGTTCGAACTTTTATTTCAAGTGGCTAGTGCATGAAGCTTAACAACCGCGTCGTTTCCGATGCGAACCGCCGCGTCCCCTCACTGACAAGGCGCCCCCACCTGCAAAAACCGTCGTTACGCGAGGCGCCGGCGCGCCCGATTCGCGCCCTTGACGAAGGGGCCGGCACAGGGTTGCCGACGATTCTATTGGGCTCCAAAATTGGCCGGCGCCGTTTGGGGGCGCGCTGGTGCGAGTCCATTTTCGCCCCGGCCCCCAAATTGCTATCGGCGCTGCCGGTGAATATGCTCTAAGCACAGCTACTACAATTTTAAAAAAGAAACGAAAGAGCCGGACAGCTTTTACTCCGAGTCTCTGATTAAGCTTAATGTACCTCCCCCTCATGCATCAAGAAGAGAAATGGAAAAGTGAGACCGTACTCTCGCACGAGGCACAACAGACTACATCTAGAGCTCGAGCAATATGATGTCGACTGCCTTTCTGGTTGCCGAACCTTCTCGTACCAACATGACCGTCGGTTCCTACCTTTCTGGTTGCCACTGTTCGATGGGTTGCCGTCCAGGAGCTTTTCGCTCCATTTCTGTCGGTCGCATAAGCACCTAGTTAAGCTGTCCAAAACTAGCGGTTGCTGTTGCACAATCAAACTGATCTTCGTGGTCTGCTCGGAATTTTGTACAGCCTCTAGGTCTAGTCTCACCATTAGTACACGTGACGTGACAGTAAAAGTCCCCGATCACCAACACTTTTCCTCGGAAGATAAAAAAAAAGATTACATAGAACGACGTTGAAGATATCCTGCTTGTTTTCGAAACGTGTGGCATGGTGATTTGGACATGTCATTATCGAAGCATCTGATTCGACTGCTACCACGTGTCCCCGAGCCGACCTCCACCGGTGGATACGGCACTCTGAGATAGACCTGTTGTGCAACTGGAGGACGTATCCTATGCACCCATCCATTTGGTGAAACCTGTGCACCAACCTACAAAATACATGCAAATATACTGTAAAAAAATGTTTATGAATGTAGATACATCATAGATCTACAATGCCACAAAATTTCGATTTCAAGATCCAGGTACATATCACGAACTAAAAAGACAAATCATGTTTAAATAGTACTTATTTCTAGCTGGGCTGTGAATTCAGCCCATTAATATCACAAGATCTAAATTTGTTATTTTTATTTTTCAAGATCTGTCTAAGTTTCGATCAAGTTTTCTTTCGTAGCATTGCAGATATATGTCGTATCTATGTGCTAAATTATTCTCAGATTTTTTCTACTACTTTTTTCATGTAATTTATACGTTGGGTGCATAGGTTTCACCAAATGGATGGGTGCATAGGATACACTCTCTGTGCAACTGGTCGAAAAGGAATTTCAGAAAGCTAGATGTGGAGGTGGCCGCGCGCAGAATGGTTGGCGGGTCTTGGCTGTCGTGCCAGCCACTGTTCGGTAGCCCTGGTCCACCAAATCCGCCGTACGCCCAACCCGAATTCCCTTTTTCTACATGCAAACAGACACAGTACGGGCCTACACTACACCAGGATTACGATCGACACAAGTGGCCAAGCCGTGAAAGTGTGAAACAATCTCCAAGATCTCAGGACCCACGTGTAATTTTATAGTTATTTTTCTACTCTAAGTTATACTATGTGAAATTTTTGAGTAAAATAACATACTCCCCCCCACATCCCAAAAAATTGTTATGATTTTTTTAGACACGGATATGCATATAGGTACACTTGTTTTTTGACGGAGCTAATACTAAATTAGATTTTTCTACTCTAAATTGTACTATGTGAAATTTTTGAGTAAAATTACATACTCTCCCCATCCAAAAATAAATGTTCTGATTTTTTTAGACACGGATGTATGCATATAGACACACTTGTTTTTTGGGGGAGGTAATACTATTAGATTTGTACATGAAAAAGAATATAAGGATTTTTTTTTGGAAAATATTAAGATTTTTTTGGAAAATCCCATTCCGCTGCCTACTGCTCCATGCACCCTGTTTATTTAAGCGGAATTGCTAGTTCTAAGGCGCCTGCGATTTAATAAACCTTAGTCACCTAATTAACCATTGAATTATTGCTTTACGATTTGTACAATTTAGCTCTTGTTTTGTTACGTGGGCTACTATTTGGCGTGCACGCTACTGGCCGAAAAAGAATTGGTCTGGGCTGCCGCTGGGTATTGCTTTATTTGTGGGCTGCTGTGGCCGCTGCTTTGTCATGGGCTTCTTTTGCTTTGCTTCTGCCATGCCTTTGTAGAATGTAGCTTATAGCAAAAAAATAGTTTTTTTGTGTATGTCCTGTTGTTGAAAATTCAAGAACACTGCAACTGAGAGAAATCCTTCTTCGTACATTCGGATTCATGCTAGCATGAGAAATTGCACATTTGGTGCAACTAAGATTTTTTCTAATGCACGTGGGTTGCATGTGAATCGCAACAGATTTTTTTTAGTTGCATGTGGGTTGCAACTGAGATTTTCTTAGTTACATTTGGGTTGGAAATGAGGTTTTCTCACTGCAAGTGGATCTAACGAATATTTTTTATAGTTGCACGTGGGCTGTAACTGAGGATTTCGTGGGTTGGAACTGAGATTTTTGAAATTCCACGTGGGTTGCATATTAGATTTTTCCAGTTACACATAGATTGCAACTGAGAATGTTCCAATTACATATGGGTTGCAACTGAGTTTTTTTTAGTTACATGTGGGTTGTACCTTAGATTTTTCTAGTTACACGTAGGTTGCAACTGAGAATGTTTCAATTACATGTGGATTGCAACTGAGTTTTTTTTAAGTTACATGTGGGTTGCAACTGAGATTTTTTTCTAGTTTCGTCTATGTTGCACCTAAGATTTTACCAATTACACGTGGATTGCAACTAAACCTTTTTCGGTCGCAACTAAGATGGTTGCAGCAGTTTTTTAGCAAAAAAATACGAGTACGGAGTTTGCAATTTTTTCTTATACTATTTGTGTACAGTAGCATGACACGCGTTAAAAGAAAATTGTGAATGCTTACGTGGCCTTCTAGTGCATCTGCGTTGTACGTTTAGAACAGCCAGACGAAAAAAAGGAATTCACGCATAGGTTAACGCATCCTACAGAACGCGAATGGAAGAAATTAGCTGATATACAATGGCTTAATAATATAGTGACGTCAGCGACTGAAATTAGCCTGGGCCCAACCTACCCAAGTGCCACTAGGTCCGGGTCGGCCTGGCTATGGCTGCCCAAAGGCTCGACTCGCCTGGCACTAGGGTTCCCTGCCTCGCTTCGTGACATCCGCCGCCACACACGTTCGGATGCGCGTGTGTGCATCCCCCGCTACTCCTTCGTCTCGCCAACGCGCTCGTTCGCACAGGGAGTGGCCATGAGTGCTCCGGGGGCAAGGAGGAGGCGGCCAGGGTGGTGGCGGGCATGGCGGCGCGGCAGGGCACCACGGTGGCAACCGGCAGTCCGCAGGCAAGTCCCGGGCGCGGGCTCCGGCGCCAACGCCGGCGGCGGCGGCCGCGCAGCTCAGTCGCAGGAGGCGGCGCTGCGAGCCAAGGCGCTGGCGGAACATGGCCGGCTCCGGCAGGGGAAATGCGGTTCCCGGGCCGGCGGTAACTAGGGCTCCAATTCCCAGGGCACCAACGCCCCTCCCACCTGGTGGGTGGAGAGGGAGAAGAAGAGGGAGGCGGCGCGCCTCGCCCAGGCTGTTGTGGTTGTGGCTGCGGCCTAGGCCCCTCCCTCTACTCCGGCTGCTGCATGGTATAATCCCGTCTGGCAAATTATTTGGAAATTAAAGGTTCTGAATAAAGTAAAAATATTCATATGAAGAGCCTTGCATGGTATAATTCTTCTCAAAGCTATCTTAGCTAACCGACATGTGGGAATAGATAGGGGTTGCCCTATTTGCAACAATGCAACCGAAGACATGCTTCACATGATTTTCAAATGCCCTATGGCTAAGGATCTTTGGGAATCTTTAAACTTAACCCAAGTTATTAATGATGCGATGCATGACCGTTCTGGTTCTGTGGTTTTGGAAACCTTGTTCAGGCAAGATGTTGTTACTATTCAAATGTAAGATTTCTATTTTGTCGATTGCAGCGAATTCAACAAAGATCTTCTCTAAGCCTACTACCCCAAAAGATAAGTGAATGAAACCAGAACCTAGAACTCTGAAGGTTAATGTCGACCCGGACTCCCATGCAGGATCGACTGGAGCAATTATGAGAGATTTTGAAGGTAAATTTGTTGCAGCCGCCTCTTCTTATTTGGCAAATATTGATTCCGCAGCCATTGCGGAAGCTTATGCAATGAGGGAGGGGCTTAAACTTGCCAATTTGATGGGCTGCAGTAATATTGTTATGGAGTCAGATTCTTTGGAAACTGTTGAAGCTTGTACTGGTGAAACTACATGGTGGACTACGTCATCGGCTATATATGCTGATTGTGCCGACTATGCTGCAAATATTGGGAATGTCCATTATCGGTTCTGCCATAGAGAAGCAAATGAAGTTGCTCATGAGCTAGCTAGAGAGTGTTTTTTAAACAAATTAAGTGAATTGTAATTGTGTCGATGAACGCCCTAGTTTTATTCTAGCTAAACTCATTGACGATGTAACGGTGATATGATTGAAAGGCGGCAAGTTTCTTACGCCCTCTTTTTCTTACCAGGGTACCTAAGGGGACTGGAAGGTTTTTAATGAGGCGGCTTGCTGACCTAATATAGTGGTTTTAAATTTCAAAAAAAAAAACAATATATCCTCACATGAAAACATTTATTCAAGCAAAGAATAAATGAAAGGAAATATCAACACTACTATATATTTCCAAAACAAAACTATTTCTCAAATCAAATACTAAATGAAAGAAAACATAAAGATCAAATGTTGATTCCTAAGTAAAACCAAAACAAACATGAAGATGACATCTATTTGATTACTTATTCTGCTCATTTGGGATCAAACCCACCCTAGGTCTTTGAGAAGTTCTCATCAGGAAACTCTCCAATCATGCATGGTGTGTATGTGAATGCCCCACGGATGCCCACGCATGGCGTGTAGTGGTATCGCTTGGGGCGTAGGTCACCCGGACACTGGACCTCGCGGGTGTTAGATGATATGCTGTCGCTCCGAACACGAGCAGAAGTACATAATCTCCTTGAAAGGATGGAACACTAGGATGTAGATGCCACCAAGATAATTTTTATCCCCTTCTTCGATATCAACAGAGTCGTCCTCATCAGAATTCCACCAGTAATATTCCTCCACCGCTACATGCTGCTCTTGGTTGCCATCTTCATTGATGCCGTTGTCTTCCGCGCCGGTGGCCCTTGGCCGTCGTTGTTACCATTCTCGTTGTAGCCATTGTCCTCCTCCGCCGGTGCCTCTTGGTTGCCATTGTTACCATCTTCATTGATGTCGTCGTCCTCCTCTAGAACCCAAGGCCCATTGATCTGCTTACGGTAGCTCATACGTGGCACAGCTAGCAAACCGGTGGTCTGCAGATCATTTTCGTGCCTCAGCATCCACTTTGCCCGACCACACGACATGTTGAAGATCCAAACACGAACATCGTACCACTCGCGGATTGCGGCGAAGTAGACCCCCTTCTCAAATTTCCCGAGATAGCACAAGCTTCCCATCTGCGACGCTCTCGTCGGCGTTTTGATCACTTGGTAGTATTGCGTTGCAAAGACAACCTGCAAATCGAGCACTAATCAGTGGTGTTCAGACTTCAGAACACAGGAGCCCGCTGCAGTTAACAATTTGCAGCTGGAATGGTTTCTGGTAATACATCGAACAAGGAGCAACATAGCAAAACTTATATCCGACTATGCAGTATGCACACAGAACTAATTTTAAGCGGAACACTAAACCATCTACAGTAATGATTAACAAAGATCGATCATGGATTATGGCAACTGAAAACATGATGCGCTTGAGAGTACTAAAATGCAATGCCTAATTACCTCATGATGTAGGCGCCTCGGCAGTGCACACATACAGATCTCCTTGTCAATACGTTGCGAGGCGGTGTAGCGCACCGAACAGCTCCGGTTCATCGGGATCCAGCCGCACGTCGGCCACCGTTACGGCGGCTTCTCCAAGACGAACAAGAGCACACGCTCCTCCCACCGCCCGGTCCTCGACGAGAACACGTGCACCATGTGCTGCGAGCCTGCGACGGCGGCCACTCCATCGAGCCATACGGGTCCTCGGGCTCAGGTTCGGCGTCCTCCGCCGCGCCCCGCTGTTCCGACGCCGATCCTGTTGAAGAGACGCCGCCATCTCGAACGGACGTCGACGGTGGAGTGGTCGCGGCGGGCGTCTTCGGCTTCTCCGGGTGCGGCACGGAGGGGATGAGGACCACCTCGTAGTGGCGCGACACGATCGACGGGCTCGAAGACGAGGTGCATCAACGAATCTCCGGCCCGCGCGTTCGGCGGCAGGCGCGCCGACCGCCTAGTGGCAGGGTTGACGACGTGGTAGTCAAGGCCATCGTTGTAGAGCACGAGGCCGTTGCAGTGGTCGCGCACGGCGCTCCACCTGTCCCGATCGTCGACGGGCACCGTGTCGAACAGAACACTGTGGTAGTGTGGTGGTCGCCGACGGGGCTCCAGTGGCCGGGGTTGTCACGGGGCACGAAGTCGAGGCTACCGCCTGGGAGGTTGCAGCCGGGGCGGACGAGGATCGAGGTGCTATCGGCGCAGTAGTCGATGTAGTGGACGAAGATGCCGGCCACCGCCATCGGGGAGGACGTACGGGTGAAGAAGCCCGTAGGAGTCGACGACGGCGCGCCACCCGCTGCTCTCGCACCTCACCGCCGCGAGGTCACGTGGCGGGAGGCGCCGGCGCGGCCGCAGCGCTCGGTTAGTTAAGATCGTCTTTCCCGTGCGACTGTGATCCGCTTTATTTGCTTGAATTTAAATAAACACATTTCCTAATTTCCAGCTAGCTGAAATTGCAATTCGCTTCAAGTCAGATCTTGGTCCATTCATTCTAGGTACTTGGTGCGAATCTTGATGCCTACTACCTTCAATCTCAGTTTGTTCCGGGTTTTTTTTCCTCCCGATTGCAATTTTTTTCTCTCTCTTCCTGAGCCGTTTTTTTTGGGGGTCTTCTCCATTTCTCCACCCGACCTATGCCGCTGGCAGGGAGACGAATATCCAGTCGAGGAAGGGGCTGTGCCGGGGCCGGGAGAGGGATATCCAGGTGAGGAGGGGGTTGTGATGGGGCTGTGCTAGGCTCTCCCTCGACGGAAGTGGGGCGGATGGGTCCTGGAGGAGGCCGAAGGTCGAGGTTCTTCCATGGCTGTAACAGAGCTGCTTTTGACAGAGATGGCGGAAGGCGTCGTGGGAGGATCAGGTGCGCGCTTGTCTCCTCTTTCATTTTCTTCGTCGCACTTGATGTAAGTCGCCGTGGGCGCCCTTCATTCTATTCGTGCGCCCTTTTCCCTCGTAGGATCGCCTGGTGACATAGGCATCCCAAATGGGCCTGCCGAAGATAGTACCCGGGGTTTACTGAAGGCCCACTACCCGAAGAATAAGAAGATTCGGAAGCCCAAGATATTATTAAGGAAAGCTAGAGTTGTAATAGGAAGCGTTATTTACAATCTTGCGGGATGAGTTAGAAACCATCCCGGACTCTGTAACTTGTACAACACGAATCCATCGGCTCCGCCTCCTATATAAAGGGGAAGTCGAGGGACGAGGAAGGCATCGAATCATTGTTTACAAACCCTAGTTTTCATAATCGTCGAGTACTTTTCGGCTGAAACCTTCGAGATCTACTTGCCTCTACTTCTAACTAAACCCTAGCCTACAATCCATAGGCATTGACAAGTTAATACCTTGTCAATTGGCGCCGTCTGTGGGAACTAGAGGCGTAAGGATCTGATCTCGATGGCACGTTCAAGATCTTCGACATCATCAACCGCAAGCAACGCAATGGATCGAGGTAAACAGATCGCTGCTGGTCCCGTCGATTTTGTTCCTCATCCACCCTCCCGTTTGGATGCATATGCGTCTGGCGGAGCCTATGGAGATGACGTTCGTAAGGTTTCGCTTTCGTCGAGAAGGAAGGATCGTATCGTGTCGAAATTCCGATCGGGATCGTCGGCGGTCGATTCCGATTTTTCAAGCTGTACATCGTCAACCGAATCAGAGAAGAAGAAACTTCGTCGACACGCTACGTCAGCACCAGGGCAAGAGAGAAACTCGCCAAGATCTTCAGCGACATGTCGTTTGAGTCATCTGCGGACTCATATATAAGCGATGGCTCAAGCAATGTCGACAGTTACGACTTCATCGACAAATCTATTACAGTGGGCAAGGTCTTCATCAATCTCAACGATGGTGTCACCAAACCCAACATAAATCTGAATACAAAATATCAACAGATTTATGCCATTGAAGAGCCAAATAATGATCAAGAGGAAACATCTGAGGCTTTCGACGATCTGGGAAATCCATACGTCGATCCCTCCGATCTCGCGACGAGGTCCTGGGCAATAAGTACGTCGGGCCACAGCGACACGGAGTTCAACTCCGCAAGCTGGGATAGAGCCGCGAGAGCTATGGACGGCTCGAACCAATGGCCACCAGCCACGCCAGAGGAATTGCAAGCATATCAATATAGGCTCGCACGAGCCGCAAGAGAATTGGAAAAAGAACTGAGTTAAACAAGAAAGGAGGCAGCTTCGCATCCAGCAGAGAAGGGCAGATTTGAGTCGACAATCTAGAACGTCGGGTGATAGCCACAGGAGGCTCGGAACAGAGCAAGATCGAGGTTACAACACATACCCGAAGCGAAAGAGAGCACTTGGTCCAAAACCTCGACATGTCCTTTATGTCGATAGATACAAGAGGAAACATCATCCCTAAGACACCAGAGGCTGGGTATATGGCGACACATGCTTTTATCCTCGCATCTAAACCACCTGGAGATCCAAGGGAAACACTATACAATATGGCGATAGCAGAGTTGGAGCTATGGGGACAGCGTTGTATCAACGCCCCGAAGGAGCGGCAAAATAGTCCACGACTGCAGCAGCAACAGCGGCAGCCCCCGAAGGACCAAGTGGAGCAAGAGACACGGCAGCACAAGCAAGGGTCGACGCGCGCGGCAAAGGGAACATCGGCAATCCCGGAGCTTAACGACGAGGATATGTGTGGCTTGCCGTGCTTCACGAGGAGAGTCCGAAACCGAGTCCCTTCGGATTCAAGTTACCCGACAACTTCAAGAAATTGACAGCCTTCAAGATCCAGAGGATTGGCTAGTTGATTATCTCGAGACAATGAAGCTCACAGGAACCAGGGCAACAGCTATGCAAAGCATCCAGGTGCATTTAAGTGGAGCCGCACGATCTTGGATAAAGAAACTTCCTCCAGGATCTATCGACAGCTGGAAAGCTTCGAGGACGTGTTCGTCAAGAACTTCAGGTCCACGTGCAAAAACTGCGTCGCTAGAGGAGTTGAGAGCATGTCGACAAAAGCCGACGAGCCAATGAGAAAATACATCCAAAGGTGGAACATCATCAAAAACTCGGCAGAAAATATATCCGACGAGAGAGCGATAGATGCGTTTGTCGCAGGAATCAGGCGTGGAGATTTTGTCGAGGACTTGGGAAGGACCAACCCAAAGACAGTATCCGCGTTAATGGAAATAGCAAACAGATGGGCAGATGGAGAAGATGTTGTCCACAACAAACGGCACAGGTCGCCAGAGGAGGACCGTGGTCGAAATTACCAACCGAGGCGACGATTTCCTCGGCAATACCCGAACTATGATGCTCCAGGACAAATTTCGGCAGGTTTTCGGGCAAACACAGGAGGAAACAACAGAGATGATTATCGAGAAGCAATGAGCAGCGAGGCGATAATAGAGACGATTCTCGAAACAACAGGCAAAATAGCGGTCCTAGGTTCCCGAGGCCTTTCGTGTCTCCCGAAGAGATGATGAATGGGCCGTGTCCGATGCACTTTTTGCTCGACGCAACGGAAAAGACAGTCAGACATCGCAGAAAGATTGTCGTAATTTTCGTGCAATGTTAAGGTGGGCGAGCACGCTAACGCTCGGGCGCACAGAGAAATCCTCGAGAACCCAGAGCGAGATTCACTTGCCACCTCCCCCGCGATTACGGAAGACAATCGACATCAGCTCAGAATAGCGGCAGCACCTCCACCACCACCTTACGTTGATCCTAACTCCAACGGAGCTGTCGATGATTCAGAAGGGAAGGCCATCCAATAAAGCTCAGAAAGTAATCTCACGACAGGTGTTCATGGCAGAAAAATGCCTCCACCAACAATCGAGTATCTTAATTGGTCGGGCAAGATATTGGCTTCACCATAGCAGATCATCCGCAGCAAGTTCCTCGACCGGAGTCAGCACTTATCTTACCAGCAGTTATTGCGGGATTTGATGTTTCTCGAGTGTTCATAGACGGCGGCAGCAGCTTAAACCTTATGTATGCAGATACGTTGAGGAAGATGAACATATCCCTAGCAAACTTGAAGCCAACAGACACGAGGTTCCATGGTATCACACCGGAGAAACCAAGTTATCCATTGGGGAAGATCAATCTCGACGTTCAGTTTGGAACCCGAGAGAATTATAGAATCGAGAGGCTGAAATTTGAAGTTATGGATTTTCCGTCGCAGTACCACGCTCTGTTGGGACGACCAGCATATGCTAGATTTATGGCGGTACCACATTATACATACCTGTTGTGGAGGATGCCTGGACCTAAGGGACCAATCACAGTCAAAGGAAGCTTCGCCTTAGCCGATAAGTGCGATAAGGATTTTCATCGGATATTAGAAACTTTCGGGATGCAAGCTGAGTATCGTCAAGGAGTATGTGACTACGACGTGCTGCCACGTTGGAAGGCCAAACAAAGAATTAACTTTCAACACCGAGAAAAATGTGCAGATTCACCGACAGACCCGAAAAAGACGACGTCCATCGCAAACGACATGGACCTCGCATAGGAAAGCGCGCTCGTCGAGTTCCTCCGTGAGCTGGAAAATCTTCGCATGGTGTCCAGCTGACATGCCAGGAGTACCCAGGGAACTTGCCGAGCACCACCTAAACTTGGATCCACTAGCGAAACCAATCAAACAACCTTTGCGGCATTTTTCGGAACCAAACCGCAAGGCCATGCTGTCAGAAATCGATCGACTACGAGAAGCGGGTTTTATCAAGGAGTTGCACACAGAAGCCACATGGGTAGCAAATCCTGTGTTGGTGCCGAAGAAAACACTAAGGTCCTTCGCATGTGCGTCGAATTTACGTGTCTCAACAAACATTGTCCAAAGGATCACTTTCCCCTCCCGAGGATTGATCAAATTATCGACTCCACGGCTGGATGTGAACGTCTTTCCTTCCTGGACGCATATTCTGGTTACAACCAGATCAGATTGAATGAAGAAGATGAAGTAAAGACAGCGTTCATCACACCTTATGGCGTGTTTTGCTAGAACAATGCCCTTTGGTCTAAAAACGCGGGAGCAACATATCAGAGGATGATGCAGAAGTGTTTGGCGACACAGATTGGAAAAAACGTGCAAGTATACATCGACGATGTCGTCATAACGTCAAAAAAGGGGGTCATGCTGATCGAGGATCTCAAGGAAACCTTTGACAACCTCAATAAATTCTGCCTCAAGCTGAACCCGACGAAGTGTTCTTTTGGCGTCCCAGCAGGAGAACTTCTGGGGTTTCTAGTTTCAGCAAGAGGGATTGAAGCAAATCCCGATAAAATACAAGCTATCGTAACAATGAGGAAGCCAACAAAGTTGAAAGAAATAAACAGCAAAGGCGAGTCGCTTTGAGCAGATTCGTCGGTGGGAGAAAAGCGTTACCATTTTACGCTCCGATAAAGCAAGGAGATAAATTCCAGTGGAACGAAGAGGCCGACAGAGCTTTCGAGGATTTGAAGCGCACAATCTCGACACCACCAATTTTGGTGGCGCCGAAGGAAAAGGAACCTCTCCTGCTGTATATTGCAGCCACGCCTCAAGTGGTTAGCACGGTGCTAGTTGTCGAAAGAGAAGAAGAAGGAAAACTCCATGGAGTGCAAAGACCAGTATATTTCATCAGTGAAGTTTTATCACCTTCCAAACAGCGGTACCCGCAGTACCAGAAACTAGCATATGGAGTAATTGCAACGGCAAGGAAGTTGCGCCACTATTTTTCGGCACACCCGATAATAGTAGTCAACGAAGCACCTCTTTCAAATATACTGAACAATCCAGAAGCTACGGGCGTGTCTCCTTTGGGGAATAGAACTTTCCCTCGGGACATCACGTATGAAAAAGAAAGGCAATCAAGTCGCAAGTTCTGCTAGATTTCATTGCGAGTGGATGGAGCTACAAAACACGGGACCCCCAGATTTGTCGAGAACCTGGACCATGAACTTCGATGGGTCCAAGAGAGTAGAAGGAGCTGGCGCAGGAGTAGTACTTATATCACCTGAAGGCGACAAGTTGAAATACGTCCTTCGGATGACGTTCCTAACATCCAACAATGAAGCAGAATATGAAGCCCTCATACACGGGATGAAGATGGCGAAAGCTTGCGGTGCAACTCGACTAAAAATCTTCGGCGACTCACAATTGGTGGCTCAGCAAGTTATGAACCAATGTGACGCATCAATGATAGCATGATGGCATACAAGGAGGTGTACAATGAGCTCGAGAAGCTGTTTGATGGATGCGAGGTAAATCACATCAGTAGATTAAGCAATGATGAAGCCGACGTTCGCAAACATCGGGTCAGTGCCTCCCAATCCCGCCGGAGTATTTTGGGAAGAAATAGCGGAGAGATCCACAAAGCCAAAAAAGGTGCAGAAAAGCAAAAGAAGAGAAAACTTCGGCGCCCCTCAAAGAAACCACGGAGGATGAAGAGGACCAAGAGCTTGTGATGATAGTACAAATTCCTTGGATGCAAGCATATATCATACATCCTCAGGAAAGAAATACCCGACGATCCAGTTGAGGCAAGGCGAGTTATTCGACGATCCAAAGCTTTCACAGTGATCAAAGGGGAATTATACAAGCGAAGTATTTCAGGCGTCTTGCAAAGGTGTGTCACACCCGAAGAAGGAAGAATAATTCTGAAGGATGTACACGAAGAAATATGTGGCCACCACGCAAGTAGTCGAGCTATTGCAGCCAAGGTTTTTCGGGCAGGATTCTATTGGTTGACAGCAATCGAGGATGCCAAGGAAATAGTAAGAACTTGCGACGCGTGTCAAAGGTTTGCCGCAAAACCTCATTCTCCAGCGGCAGAACTAACACCAATACCATTGTCGTGGCCCTTTGCCCAATGGGGACTCGATATGGTGGGCAAGTTGCACAAAGCTTCGCCTGGAGGATATGAGTACTTGCTGGTCGCCGTCGACAAATTCACCAAGTGGGTAGAAGCGAAGCCAATAAATTCACCAGATGCAGCATCGGCAATAAAGTTTGTGAAAGGCCTCGTTTTTCGGTTTGGGGTGCCTCATAGCATTGTTACAGATAATGGTTCAAACTTCACATCCAAGGAATTCAAGAATACTGCGCAGAAGTTGGCATTAAATTGCACTTTGCGTCAGTTGGGCACCCGCAAACTAACGGACAAGTCGAGAAAGCCAATGGTATCATCTGCAATGGCCTCAAAAAGCGCCTGCTGGGACCGCTCGAAAAAGCTCGACATACTTGGCCAGAGGAACTGCCAAGTGTTTTGTGGAGCATCCGAACAACACCAAATACGGCGACACAAGAAACTCTGTTTTTTCTCGTCACGGAGCCGAAGCAGTACTACCAATTGAAATAGAGCATGATTCTCCAAGGGTAACAGAGTATGACGAAGAAACATCACAAAAAGCTCGGGAGGATGATATGGACGCACTCGACGAAGCTCGCGATGAAGTACTTTCACGAGTCACCAAATACCAGCAAGACCTCAAAAACTACCACAGTCGACGGTTAAGACCAAGATCTTTTCAAGTTGGGGATTTGGTCTTGCGGTTAAATCAAAAAAGTACCGAGAAGCTCGAATCACCATGGTTGGGGCCTTACGTTGTCACGGAAGTCATCGACGGAGGAGCATACAGGATCAAGGACAAGAAGACAGGGCTCCGAGAAAAACCCTGGAACGTGGCGCAGCTCGGCGGTTCTACGCCTAGAGTTGAAATATAGTCCTTCTTTGTAAAAATACAATGTACCGAAACGCCCGCGAGTTTTCAGACGCTCTTTTCCTTTTCGGGGCACCGAGTGGAGCCGGAAAGGTTTTTAATGAGGGCTCGCGGTGCTGTAATATAATAAAGATAGTGGAGATATACTTCTTATTCTTCGACGCTCGGGGGCTCAACGCCTTCAAAGTCTCAAAATACGTACAATATAGACAAACTAAACTTACCGAAATATTTCGCCTTGGTACACTAATACCTCGCCAAATATAAACATCGGAAGCTAACAATTATGAATATAGGATACTCGTCAAAATCTTACTGCCTTGGTCCAAGAACCTCGCAACAAAAATATAGAACTTCGACACCATGACACTCGGGGGCTTCTAACCCATCAATGAAAAAACAAAGATATCTTATTATGACAGGAGGGAAAACCTTCGAGATAGCAAAACAAGTATAAACTCCAGCCAAAAGCTCGGGGGCTCGGTGATCAAAAATAGAAAAAATACAGAGTTAACAGCTTTACAATATAGATTGTGTTTACAAATACACAAAGATGTATCAATGATGGAAGTACAGCAAGAAGAGGAAAAAGTTTTCAAGGGAAACCTAGCACATGATCTATGGTTATTCGCTCAGTAGAAGGACGAGTACTATGCTCAGCATAGCTTCCCTTCACGAAGAACTCAGAATCCATCCGAAGAAGTTCATCCATCATATCTTCGGCAACAGGAGTCACCAAATCGTCAATCTTGCCCATATTTCTCTTTTTCTTTGCCATCTTCGCCAGGCAAGTAGGAACAATTTGATCTATGGGCAATTTTGGATGGCAAATTTTTATCATCATCATGGCAAATCTTGCGCCAGCAGAAAGTTGGGCTCGCACAAAGCCATGGATTCGAGGAGCATCTCAAAAATTTTCCATTAAAGCTGGAAGGGTCTCTGGCATTTTGTTCCGAGGGAACATGGTTCCATAAACTAAGAATAAAGTCTTCGTACAGAAGTCAAGGAAGTCACGGACCTGAGCCGCGCGATCTTGAAATCACGATTTGGCGAGTGCGCTCAGGAGTAACCCAAAAGTTAGATCCATGTTGCGCAGCCAGTCTCAAAAAACAGTGGTTCGAGCTTCAACACGTTGGTCTTCGGCAGCAGTATCCAGAAATGAGCCTGGCACAGCAAACAAAATATCAAGGAACGAATAGCGAAGAACAACATCCAACACGGTTACGAGCAGGAAACATACCTGTCATATCCAACGGCATCGTCATTAGTCAAGCATATAATTCTCGAGAAGAAGTTTCAGCAGCCTCAGCAAGAGCATCCCTCGTAGCGATGACTTCTTTTGCCTGTTGAAGAGCAATTTTCTCTCTCTCGGACGCTTGTCGAGATTTTTCCATCATCGCAAGAGTTTGTTTCTTCATGGATTGAAGTTGTTGTCGAACTTCTTGCAAATCTTCCGACAAATGTTTGCTTGAAGAACCTTCGAGGGGGTTATCATCGATTAGCATTTTCTTCGAGAAGGAAGAAGCAGGCGAAGCATCGGCAGAGCAAGGATTGGTCGAATAGTTATCAAATATTAACTGGAAAAGAAAGCGCCAGGATCAATGATAGTGCCAGAAGGAATTTCATTAAAAATTTACATAGACATTACAAAAGAAGTTTCTCCAAAAGGACTACCAGGATAATTGTCGCCACAACTAAATTGGCGACAAGGGCAAAAGAGACAGAGAAAGCAAAAACAAAGAGGCATGCAACTAGACCTCCGGCCTTGATGAGCTAGGAGTTGAAGCTGGTTTGATCCCGAGATAGGCCAAGATTTTCTTCGTGTTGGGCTTGGCTGCCTTAATCAACGACCTCCATCTTGATTGCTCTATCGATCGGTGTCGCCAACCTTCATCCAGTCAACTTCTTGGCTGTCACGACCAAGGCAACAGTGCTCGAGCAATCTTCATGTTCTCCGGCGCATTTTCAGCCCAAGGTCCTCGATGGATTGAAGCTCGAGCAAGGGCAAGGAAAGTCTTGGGCTCCTCTTTCTTCGGAAGAAGTAGGGGAATAGCTTCGACAATCCTGCGTCGGCATTCACCACGCCTTCACGGATCCATGAAACTCCAGATAAGAAAGTGCGTCAAGGAGAGGATCATTGTCGGGATTCTCCATCAAACTCTTGGTTTGTTTGGCCTGCCAAGAAATAAACGTTGGTCAAAAACAAGAAAAAGCAGGTCCTATAAAAAATAGAAGAGATCGATAAAATTACCTTTGAAGCGCCGACTTTGAATTCAGGCGCTTGAGGATTCCCTTTTCACGAGCAGCCTGCGGCTTTGTGCTCATTCAATGCAGCCTCAGCATCCTCAAGTCTCTTCTGCAGCTCCTCGACACTAGCAGCTTTTGCTTTGGCTTCATCAGCCTCTGCTTTGGCTTCGCTAGCAACAAGTTCGGCTTTCTTGCGGGCCGCTTCACTTTGCTCCAGTTTTTGAGCAAGTGCATCGGCACGTTTGTTGGCCTCTACAAGTTTCTCTGTCGAAATAAAAAAGGAAAGGTCAAAAATTGCGACAAACGACAGGAGCAAGAAGTCAGAAACAACAAAAAAGTTATTACCTTCAACTGGCATACTCACGGTACCCAATGAATTGGGATCCGATGCGGATAAGCTCTTTGATCATGGGCTGTCAAAGAAGAACAAAGAAAGAGAAACATCGGTATGGAAAAAGAGTGAAGGCGTGAAAAAGCAAATAGAGGAAATATAGATATTGGCAAGAAAATTAATAAACTTACATCATCCAAGAGCAGAGTAGAAGAGCTACCCAATTGAGGGGCAGGCTCAATGATCGTTTCAATCCTTGTCCTTTTGGTGAAGGAGCAAGGGGGCTTGATGGCGGAGTAGTGGTGACGACGTTTCGTTGAGGAGGCGAGGATTCTTCTCCTTCAACTAGCGTATCCGAGGCAAGTAAAGTATGTGACGTGCTCGTCCGAGGAGCCACGTCAACAGTTGGTACTTCTTCCTCATCATCGCTGTGATTAAAAATCGACAGCATAAAAAGCAAGACAAGACAAACATTTCGAGTACAGAAATAAGGAGAAATAAAAATGACTTACGAGCTGACGAGGGATTCAAGATAAGGATCGTAAGCTGCCTTCTGATGTGAAGGATCAACTTCTTCGGCTTTGGAAGTGCCGGAATCTTCGACATCATTCCTCTTCCTTTTGCCTTTCGGAGAAACAGCGGGAGGAGGAGATTGTGCCGACGCAGTGCCTTCGGAAGAACCCGCAGATTTTCGAGAATCCACGGGTTCATTCACAAAAGATGGAGCTTCTTGATTGTCATCAGTGACAATGGCCCTTTCTTCGACTTCTCCACCTTCAGGGAGAGGAGGAAGCAAGACAAGGTCTGGATGATTCTGTGCAAAATAAAATAGGGAGAGACGTCAGAAAAGAAGTTACAAAAAGTTAGCAAAGCAACAACAAGATAATAGACAAAGATTACCTGGGGAGTGGATTGGCGGCGCAATGGTTTTACACGACAAGAAGCAGGGACAGGATCTTTTGAGAGATGAGATTTTTCGGACAAGCTTTTCCAAGTCTTTGACCTCCAAATCCACCGACAGCCGATCTACATCCTCGTTGCCAGCATATCTCCATAGAGGATATTTGCGAGCCTGAAGCGGCTGCACTCTAGTCCTAAGAAAGTATGCAGTAATTTGGATACCCGATAACTCTTTGCCGCGAGTATTTTGCAACTCGTGGATGCGGGCCATCAAGGTTTCTGTCGACGCCCTTTCTTCTTCAGTGGCCTCCGCGTCCCAGGAGCGGCGGCGAAAAATTTTCTCGGCACCATCAAAAGGAGGGATGTTGTCCTCCGCACATCTCAAGGAAATGTTGAGCCTTTGATCAAATACACGTTTCTGATCAAATGCTCGGGGGCTACTTTGGAAAAAAGAAAAAAGATCCAGAAAGACAAAATAGAAATGGCGTGAGCCTATGACCAAATACAAATATTTGTTCATAGCCTCGGGGGCTACTCCCATCGGGAGCGTTCGCACCCGAGAAATTATAAAACTTCGGGAGATAAAAGAAAATATATGCATAAGGCGTGGAGCCTACACCCAACTACAAGTCCTTGGCTGTAGCCTCCTCCCATCGGGAACGCTGTTCGCGTGCCCGATGAAATTATAAAAAAAGAAAGAAAGAAAGAAAAACAAAGATAGAAGAGCAAAAGAGTATATTTCGAGTTATAATTAACTCTACATATACTCCCATCGGGAGAGCAATATAAGTCATCTTTGACTCGATAAAATGTGCCATTCCAACAGCCGAAAAAGCACTCGACAATATATTCTCAGAACGCCAAAGTTGCGATCAATTTCTGAATGCCGCAAATTTGCGAAGGTAAGACCCCAGATCCGTTCTGCTGGGCGTGGCATCGCCGAAGACTGCGCTCTGCTACTTTTATCCGTATCAACAGATACGAAGAAAATCCTAACGGACGCGTTAGGTACCGATAAATTTTTGGGACTCGACGAATGGTAAGACCTTAAGCGGCACCGTCGAAGTTTACACTGGTATCCCGAGGTCATGTCCAGGGACGTGATCTTGAAGTAGATTTTTGCGGATTGCCACTAGAGCAGTTAACTAGTACCTGATCCGTCAGATGAACTAGCCTCAACTACCATTATCCCTGTACAATATAGATGTTTATAAGAAGAAATATAGAAAAGTCAAAGCTGTCGAATAAAAATAAACAGTGGAGATTTTCCTTGACCCTACGATTCAAGCAAAATCTCGGCCTACGACATAGGCATCCCAAATGGCCTGCCGAAGATAGTACCCGGTTTACTGAAGGCCCACTACCCGAAGAATAAGAAGATTCGGAAGCCCAAGATATTATTAAGGAAAGCTAGAGTTGTAATAGGAAGCGTTATTTGCAATCTTGCGGGATGAGTTAGAAACCATCCCGGACTCTGTAACTTGTACAACACGAATCCATCGGCTCCACCTCCTATATAAAGGGGGAGTCGAGGGACGAGGAAGGCATCGAATCATTGTTTACAAACCCTAGTTTTCATAATCGTCGAGTACTTTTCGGCTGAAACCTTCGAGATCTACTTGCCCTCTACTTCTAACTAAACCCTAGCCTACAATCCATAGGCATTGACAAGTTAATACCTTGTCACCTGGTGCATCCAGCTCATATGCGGAGATTTGTGTGGATTATTGGTGGCTTTGTAGGGTTATGTGGACACGTGAATGCAATTATGTACATGGGGAGGTCAATTTCATGGATATTTCGTCTCTATCAGTGTTCCCCTGTTTTCCCCCAATCTCCAATTTTTTTAGGGTTTGTAGGGAGTTAGAGCTATTCATGTACTGGACAAGGGTGAAGTCCGACATGGGAGACTTGAGGTTGAAGTAGTTCCTATGGTTTACTATATGCTCTTTATATCAGATAATATATGCTCTTGTCAGATAAGTGATTAAGTGGCCTTTGCAAGTTCAGATAAGCAACTTGGTATCAAGTTATCAGCTCCTTTGTTTTTAGAGTCCTCATTTGTTGGCAATTGTTCAAATCTAGCTTGGTCATGGTACAAGTTGGGCTGATCACTGATACTATGTCTTGTGTGCACTCCATATTTTCGAGTCATGAGTTGATATGAAGTTTGTTCATGTGTCATATCCTTGATGGCGGAGTTAGTCCCAAAAATGGATAAGGTATCCAAGTTTCTACTACCTCTGTTACTATAGCGCCACTAGCTTTACCTCTGATTTTCCCATTGTCATCTTCCTTGTGCCATCCCCTGTGTGGCCTGAGTGTGTGCCATAATTCTTGACTAACCATTTTGTTCAGCTAATTACTGATTTCCCCCATTCCCTTTGCTTTGCTAAATGACAGGTCATTGAAGCTGGAGGGAATGCCCTTGTTGCTGGTTTCTGCGGTCTTTGGAGCTAGACTATGTTGAAGGTATGGCTTCCATTTTCTATAGCAAAATAGCTCTCGTTTTTGATCTTCTACCTTGCAAAATTCTTACATATTTGTTTCAGTGTCGATAAAAATTTCAAGTCAATTATATTGCTGATAGGGGTTGCAAAATTCCCACTCTTCCCTATTGCAATTTCGCAGCTATTAAAAGGATTAAGACCAGCAAAAGACATGTAGCTTTAGCAGCATGTGGAAGCGGAGTATACCTATTTGCGCTGTGTAAGATTTTTGTATACCATTGTTGTGGTTTTACATAGATTCCTGTCATTGTCGAGCCATAGGTTGTACCATAGAGATCACCATCAAATAGGGGAAAAAGACGCAGTGAAGAAAGATCATTTTTCTTTTCCTGTTTTTCTGCGATTGTGAGGATGTCTTGTACTGTTTGCACAACAAGGGCAGCGATGTTGTTTTTTTCTCTGTGTGAACAACATTACAGTGAGCGCAGGATTTTTCACAGAATCACAATTAACCCGTTTTTGGTTCGATATGATCAGAAAATTTAGTTGTTGAGAATCTACATCTGTGGAAAATTTAGTCCTAAATATCTTGTACTTTTTCTGAATGGGTTCATTTGCATTGTCAACGGTTTTTTCGCAAAAATTTACAATAATAAGTACAAAATATAGCATCACACTGGCAGGCTACTGAACTGCAGAGCAAATGCTCCCTGAAAGTGTTGTTAAACTCTCAAGATGTAAACTGTACCTCCACTTTGCTGAAATTAATAGAAGTGGGCTTTATTTGTCTTCAGTGATATTATTATTACTCTCTATTATTCAGTTACTTTAGTTTCTTCCTCTCTTTCTTCAGCTGTGTATCTCAGATTTTCTCTGTGGTCAGTCACATCATTATTTCTTCATTTTTCATTCTCCCTCTTTTCTTAGTTAGTAATTAATTTATTCTCAGATATTTGAAGGCCTTCTGGGGTTGTTGGAGAACAGAGAATGTGCATACCGAAAACCAAAGTGAGTGGTCCTACGTTTTTTTGCTGTTTTAAACATGTCTATCAGTGCATTGGATAAAAATATACTCCCTCTGTTCCATTCTAGAGTGCCTATAGTATTTTGGCACGGAAATTAGCGCAAGATTATTTTTTACACAAGACCCCCTAGTTGAACGATTTGGGATCAACGTAAAATTTGGGAAATCCATATCTTCCTAACTTACCATAATAAATCCCACAAATCTCTCTTGTTGATTCTCCATATATGTGCGGCCAAGTTCAATTAATGAAATTAAACATTGCTGCCTAATCTTAAGGAATCGTTGGGCCATGCATTAGAAATCTCAATTAATTGTTTCCAATTTTGTATGGATTTTTCTCACGCATGTTGTGTGGAAGCTGAACGGGGGAGGGGGTAATTGAAAAAAATCCAAGCTACAACCTTATATTCCGAAACAAATGCCAAAAATCTATAGGCACTATAGAAAGGAACGGAGGGAGTAAAATGTTAATCATATTTGCCTAGAGTAACGTTTCCACGAGGATATGGCTGCCAACTGTTTGAATCATGGATTGAACTAGTCAGTTATAAACCCCGTGTGTTGGCTCTGTTATCTTTGCATTGTAATTTGTTCTGCCTACCTTGTGTTTCAAGTTCATTATTTTATTTCGGTATGTAGTCTTCATTAGCAAGCAGATGTAGCACATAGAGATGCCCTGTACCTAAAATTGTGAAACTGCAACTAGTGGATAAAATGTTTAAATGAAATCGGTCAGCTGTAATTTCTTTTATAGTCAGCTAGTCCTCTCCCTCATACCTCTACTCGCATTTGTGGATGCTTTTACTGCATGCACTGCCAATCAACACTTTGCAACCCTGGTTCTAGTCAACACTTGCTAACTCTTTGGTAATACTGTAGAGGTCCTCTGATATCATTTTTTTCTATTTCTTTTGCTAGCAAGTCATTCATTTAACTGCTTGTTTATTTCCTACTTAAGTCTTTCTAGAAAGTTTTTCCTGCCGGATATTTGTTTTGACCAAATGTGCTTCAAGTTGCAATGTTGTTGCCTCTTTCTTCGGTCCTTGTTTACCAGCCCGACAACGCACATCTACATAAATGTGAAAGTATTATTCTTTAGTCATTACTCTTGTCATTTTGCTCACTATCTCAGATTATTTTTATTTTTCCCAGTTCTTCATTATTTAAGTATTTTATTTTAATTTTTTATCGCCCCCTCTCTCTTTTTTCGCAGTTCCTCTTTTAAATTTTGTCTTGTTTCTTTGAGTCTTTCTTCAGTCATAGTGTTTCATGCTTCGTCTCTTTTTTTTTGTTTCACTCTTTGTTTTTTTTTGTTTCACTCTTTCTTCAGTCTCAGGTTTCAGTTTGGTTTTCTCTTTCGTTAGCCTTTAGACATTAGTATTTCATTGTCCAACTTCATTGTTGAGTCCTTTCTGTTCAATTTTATTTTTCTTAATTCTTCATTATTTCAGTATTTTATTTTCTCTCTCCTCTCTTTCTCAGTTCCTCTTTAACTCTTTGTCTTGTTTCTTCAGCCTTACTGTTTTATTCTCTGTCTCTCTTTCCTTTTCTTATTTTTCTTTCACCATTTGTTTTGTTTCTTTAACTCTTTCTTCAGTCTCAGCTTTCAGTTAGATTTTCTCAGTTCATATGTTTATCTTAATTCTCTGTTCTCGGTATTCTTTGACTCTTTCTCCCTTCTTTAGTTTATCTTAATTCTCTCAGTTTATCTTAAGTCTCCGTCTTCAGTCTTATCATTACTTTATCTTCGCCCTTTCTTCAGTTTCCAAGGTGTCTTGTTGTTTCTTCTTTTACTCTTTCTTAAGTTTATTTTCTCTTCCGCCAATCCTTTTATTCTTCCTTTTTTCATTACCCAAGCAGTCTCTTTCTTCATTCATCTCCGCCCTTATTAATTTCCAGTCCTTTTTTTTTCTTCAGTTTAGTCTTTTTCATTTTGTCTTGTCTATGTTAGCATTTTTCTCGGTTGCTCTGTGTCTCTTAGTTTCTCATTGTAGTGCTGATGTATTATCTGAGTAAGTATTCGGCTGGTGGCATACAAGTGATATCTTATTTAGGTGTTTGGCCGAATAAATTTGCATATATTTTCCCTGTGTCCGCACGTGTTGGATGAGGTGTTTGGGCCCATTTTGATCATAGTATACCGAGGAGGTGGAAGAAGCCAGTGGATTCGGCGCGGACTTGTATGGAGGGCAGAACAAGAGACCATAGAAGGCTGGACAAGCTGATGTTCAACTCAAGAGACCATAGGATGAACAAGCAGATGATTCAACTCAATTGTCTTCTCTTTCTTTAGTTTTTGTCACTCTTTCTTGTTATTGGTTTTCAAGTATAGGTGTTTGTTTCTTGAGCTAATTCTGTTTTGGTCATTCCTTTCTTCTTCTTTCTTTATTACAGGCTTCAATTCTCTCATTTCCCCTTTCTCTCAATACTCTGTCTTCTTCTTTCCTCACTCCTATTGTTTTTCTATCACTCTTTTCTTACGCTATCCATATTGTACACATATTTTACATGAACTATGCAAATTCAGTAGAATTTTGTTGCCGCTTCCAATGGATTTAGATTAAACTGAAACTGTCAGACAACTTACAGTTTAGTGTAGCTTCCAATGAATTCATTTGCTTGTTGCTAGCTTAATTTACATGCATGTCTGAATGTACTTTTGTCTTACAGCATAGAGTTTCTGACATAGGGAATTGTGGTGTGAGTCTGAACACAATTGTTTCTTACTGGTAGGATGATTTCTTGCATCGGACTGCTACTCCTTTAGAAGATATTTTCAAGTCCATTCTCTGGTATGGACATGCCAACGCTCTTTTTTTCATGGATTATAACTGACAATCCTGCTCTGTACTAGTAGCACATTGCAAATCTGCATCACAACATGTAGTTCTAGTGGCGTGGTGATATTATCTTGCCATCCTTTAATGACGAACCATAGCTATTGCAAGTGTATTTTTAACTCATTTGTCAATTGATCTCGAGTTTTGCTTTAGAGTCAGCTTTATTTCTTCTAGTTTTGGCCACTGCTACTATCTTCGTTTTTCATACATGATGTGCAGGTATGTATCTCATTGTGCGTGTATGTTTGGTGCAGTCTGGTGTAGTGGAGGTAGACCCTAATAAACTTGGAAGCTGATGTAATCACAGTATATGTTCTTAGCACTCGACATTTACATGGTTAATGCCTAGAGATCACAAGCCGAAAAGTTCAGCTAAATGAAATCTTCAGTTCTCATGTTTTCTATTTGTTTACTAATACTTGACCATTTTTGCTGCAGTAAAAATAGGCATGGACATACAAAGGGGAGAGGTTACCTATCTACTTGCTTGATCAAGACAGAGCTAGAAGAGAGATAAGAGTGAAAAGTGGGGGACATTCTATGCTATGCTTTACGAGATCCAAAGGTTTTCCCATCTCCTACTTCCTTCTTCGCCCTGATGTCTTCTTCCTCACTGCCTTCCATCGCCTCCTTTTTTGTTCAGTGGATCGATTTCTTGTTCTACCCTCTCTTTTCTTACAATCCTCTTGTTTTCCCCTCGTTTTCATGTGTGTCCTGAGCAGGTGTGGTGGCTGCTGTCATCTTTGCGTGTCCAGGAAGAAGAGAGACGTGTGGCCGTGTGGGGCAGTTGAGGGCCAAGATATACAAGGCCCAATTTTCTATTTTTTTGTAAAGCCGAAAAGTACCTATATGCAGCCATCCTGTTTAAGACTGAACTGATTGGGAGCTGGTTACTCGCGGTCAAAAAACCAAGCAAAAAAACCAGACTTAATGATAATGAACGGATTGATTCGTGTTCAGTGGATTGATTTTCTGAACTGATCGGTATGAATATTGAAGCGGGGCATGAATGAGTTAATGAATAATGAAGTCAAAATCTTACTTATGCCGAATTGCAATTTCAGCTAGATGACAGTTAGACACTCCCTAAATAAAATAAGCCGGTGGGGTTGCAGATTGGATCAACTGCGTGATTTCAGCGATCAAATTGGACTTGCGGCGACTTGGTCAACTTTACACTCGCTACGGGCCTACGGGGCCACGAGGGCGCCGGTCCAAGAAGATATGCTTCACTTTGCCATTTTCAAGTTTCTGTTTCCTTGTTTCACAAAAAAAGAAAAGTTTTCTTTTCTATTTTTCCTCTATCATATTTTCTTTTTATAAAATCCATGTAACATTTCTACAATCATGAATGTTTTTATCTTTCTACATAAACGTGTATTTTCCATTTTCTTTTCCTTTTACCAAATTCCATTTTATCGATAAAATGAAGATTTTTTGCGAATCATAAATGAACATTTTTGAAAATCTATGAACAATCATTTGATGCATGACTTGTATGAAAACTAATTTACAAATATAATTTTGTGTGTATTAATATTATTTTACAAATTGGTAAATATAATTTTGCTTGCATATCATATAGCTAGGTTTTCACACGTGAGAGAGTAGATGTCGCTGCCACGGGAATCATGTTGGTTCCCCCTGCCTTCGGTCATCATCTTGATGCTGCAAGGTGAGGGGAACCTCATGTTTCTCTAGTTACATCTAAAAGTCTTTAATGGAATGAATTTTATGGTCTTTCTCAAAAATGCTATGGCAGTGGGTGCGATACCATCGACAATAAAAGTACTCCACTTCTTCCCCTACTTTCGCGATACCTTACCAAGTAGTGCCAGGAATTTGGTGTGTCAAGTATCCCGGATTTGGATTTGTGTCCTCGCAGCAACAATCATATGGATTAGGCTGAGTTTGTCTTAGTATGTTTTGCTGCTATTGTTGGTATGATGTTTTAGATGGTGCCATCCCCGGCTTGGGCAAGTTCAATGCTCAAGGCTTCTTATATTTTTGACTGGGCGACTCAAGGAGCCTTTTGAAGGTAATCAATTTTTTACAAGTGTAAGAGTGACTATGTGGTTGCTCCAGTCTGATTCCAATGTTTTATCGGAACCATGGAAGCTTTTTTGGTATAACCATTGATATCACGGAGAGGATTGATTCGAGAGATTTTATTGTAGTTCTCACTTATACGAGTTACTTTATAATTTCTCGAGTCTGTGATTCAAAGCATTTAACTATAATGGTTGTCAATTTTGAATAAATTATGTGTTACAAAATATTATGCATGCATATAAACACAAATTTAGAAGTACTTAGACATCTTATTCAATAAGCGTGAACATAAATAGCAACCATATATCTTTCTTGAATTAAAATATTTTAAACACATTCCCAGATACTTTTAATAAAATGTTTTTCTATATTTATATATTTAAAAAATAATTGAACTCTTGTTGGTGGGTTGCCATGTTTGTCCTTCGGAACCACGTGCTTGTTTGAACATTACTGTAAATTTTGACTCTTTTAAAATAAAGAGATGTAGTTCTATTTTTTTTATATGTTGGCCTTTTGTTTGTGGGTTCCTAAGCAAAGAAACAAAATAACTCACGCAACTTGGCCGCTAATGGTCACTTTGTGATGGAATTGGCTCCAATAGGGCCCGCATGTCTTATTTTCTCTTCTACGGGTCCCATTACCTTCTCCCATTTGTTTGGGGCACAATAATAATTAAGGGAATTAGACCTCCTTGTAGCTAGAGGTGTAAAGAGATAAGATAATTTCCGGATCAAAGAAGGTGTCGAATCTGTTTTAAAGTATCAATATCTAATTTTTAAAAAATTGACGGATAAGGGTATCCAATTTCGATGTGGTGCTCTGGATACGGTATAGGATATGGTATATCAAATAGCATGCGGATATGAATTATCCGAAATTTAATTAGGATAATTCGAAGGTTTTAAACTGGATAATCCAATTTTTGAGTCAAAAGCCAAGGTCAATCTTGCAAGGTTAGTAGTTATTAATTTACCAAATTCATTTAGCAAGCATGTTTAGCTCTAAGTTTCTATCAATGCTTGAGTTTTAACACATTGTGTCTCTTTTTTCTTAACTACACAAGACTGAAGTTTAAATCTCTCGCAAGATTTGCAAGAACTATAACTATCTACTGATGAGAGCATATAACCGAATATGCAAAGAAAGGGAATTGACGCATATATAAGATCATTGGGAGAAAAATTAACTGAAACAAATTGGAAACCCTAGCCTATCCATAAGTTGGCTATTTCACGTGATCAAGCTGGCCATGCAATCAACCTCACCAGGTGAGGCGTGTGTTGGACACAACAGGACAAAAACAAGGGACACCGTGTGATGTACTCTCTTTTCACCTCTCCCCTGTTCTTTTCCAAAAGTTACGGGCTTCCAGAAAGTTGAGAATTTTGAAAGTTTGAAGTACCGACTTTTAAAAATAGATTTTAAAATTCAAAAAGTTCCAAATTCGAAAAGGTTTAGAACTAAAAGTTTGAACACTTCTTAAATTTTAAAAATTATCTTATTTTTTGGAAGTACATATATTATATGAAAATGTTGAAAGATTGATTTGAAAATTTTGAAAGTGCAATCTCTTGAAGTTGAATCTTTGGAAGTTCAAAATTTGAAGGTTCAATCTCTTAAAGTTGATTTTTTGGAAGTTCAAATTGTGAATGTTGCATATGCTGAAAGGTGGGACTAAAGTTTTCGAAAGTCAGGACTATACTTTATGAAAGTGCCAGAAAAAGAAAATTTATAAAAAAAAAGTGCAAAAAATAGATCGCCAAGCATCTAGCAGTCTGTTACACAATTTCTTTATCTCGTACAGCTACTTTTCCTCGTTTTAGTTTTCACCAAGCCCGTGCCATCAGTTTTGTATTGTTTGGTGCAGAACTCAATTGTTACCTAGTTTACTTCTGACTCCTACGATGTGTTACTACTTTGTCTTTCACAGAATCAGCTGTACTGTAATTTTTGCTCGTTCTTTTGCTCTACATAAACATTTAACAGATTGTTATTGTACTTCTGTTTATTCTTATCTAGAATAAACTGTTACTGCCGCTTTCGCCGTCGGTCATGCAATCTAGACACCAACGACACCAGATACTTACTTCCCACCAAACACACTGTTCCCTACTGGAAGTAACATCAAGATGAACCAGAAAATCACATTTGTAACGAAGTACCACCAGAGCAAATTCATCTACATTCGATTCCACACAATGAACAGAGGAACCATCACAAGGGAGCCACCTCCAGGCTACAAGCCTACAACAAAAGACATAATGAAGAGAAGAAACCACGACCAGAAAAAGGCACAAAGTATATGTCGTGATAGCGATTGTCTCAAACTGATCAAGACCCACAGCAACTAACCAGTCTTACACTGCAAAATCGCTGAGCCAACACTGTCCAAACTAGAACTAAGTAGGAACAGAAGGACGCAGGAAAAAACTAAGCAGACACGACCTCCTCACAACTCTCAGGTTTCTCCAAGTCGACGAGCACTGACAGACGAGTTCAGGACGCCTCCGTTTCAGTGAGACTCGCGTCCCGCAGCCGGTGCTGCTTGCTTTGCCCCCTCCACCACCCCACCGCTGCCGTAGTCTCATTGTCCGTGACCTCGTGCTCGACTTCTTCCTGCCAAACACCTGCAACCCACCACAAAGCATATATGGATTAGCCTTCAAAATCCTCCATGATATTTAAGTGAAGTCTGACAGAGCACAGAATGTAAAGGTGCATAGCAAAGAATGAACAGAACATTCCGCATTGAGTCTAGATTACTACTAGTACAGCAGATAGCATCGGTAGACATCAGATCAATGTAGTAGACTACCACTCTACAAGTGTGAGGCGTTGTGTTGTAACGACTGCTAATATTTATATCCACGCCTAAGATTCAGGAGATCGCGAGCACAACAGCAAAACCTTATATGCCATCTGACTAGCTATGAGAACAGAAACAAAGAAACACCTTAACTGAAGTATGAAGCACCTCTTATCAAACAAGATTACTACAACACTCAATCAGAGCAACTTTATTGAAGCAGGATGTGGGTTCCTGTGACGAATGCTAATAGCAGCATACAATTTCCAGCAAGGTGAAATGGCAGAGACAGAGCACAGACTTGCATACAGCTAAGTAAAAACAAACACAAATTGCAAGAATCAAAAGGGTCAGATGTTAACCCCATGATGATTTGGAAACAAAACAAAGCACCAGTATCACAGTACAAGCAAATCCAGCCGAGCCTTCTCTGTGGAACGGAAAAAGCAAGTGTGAAATGGACCTTGCAAATCACTACTAGTGAAGATATTGTGACAATGGCATGGATGGGTTAGACATAGTGCTACTCCTCGAGCTAGCAGATCAGGTACATGTACAACAACCCCCAGGCAGGCACCAATGCTAAACAAAAGGTACTGTGATCTCTTATACCAGGCATGAGAAGAAAACCACTGTTTATTTTCTTTAGGGCATAAACATCTTTGCTTAACAAAGAAATGTTTCGTTGGGGTGGAATGCGAAAGTAGTCCTTGGAACACAGAGAAACTCCAAATATATAAAACTAATGGATATTTTTCTGAGGCCCACAACTAACCGATGCCAAACTACCAAACAAAAAACAACAACTATATATATACGTTTTAACTGATGACAAGTAAGATCAGAAAAGAATGCAGATACACAAACTTTACTTCACAATGAAATGAGATACTCAGATATGCACTGCTCAAAAGAAATGATATGTAAAGAAGAATATGCCCAATAGCTATGCTCGTCTCAACTATACTAGATTTTGACACCTAGGCCA
This sequence comes from Lolium multiflorum, assembly GCA_030979885.1. Taxonomy (NCBI): domain Eukaryota; kingdom Viridiplantae; phylum Streptophyta; class Magnoliopsida; order Poales; family Poaceae; genus Lolium; species Lolium multiflorum. The sequence goes on along the minus strand of CM061750.1, from coordinate 94,104,517 downwards.
CAAAGGTAGACGCACGATCCCGTGGAGATCGCACCAATCTAAGCGTAAATGGAAATACATTTTATTGGATTTGAAAAGCAAAGCCAGTAGGACTAAGCTATAGTTAAACACATGTTACCAGAACGGGAAAAATAACAGAATGTGGCAGAACAACTAATACTCCCTCCGATCCATAATAAATATCGGGGAATTATTGCACATAGCACTGATAATAAGAGCGGAACAAGCCAGTAGTAAATCAGAAATATATACACAAATCTTTTTTCTGAGGAAGCACACCACAGGACGAAAGAAACTACAGAACTAAGCAGCTGATAGCAGCATGAAGCAAAAGCAGTTGCATACAACCATTGCACCAGACGCTTGATTCATATGTCCAATACCACAACAAAAGGGCACAATCCTCATATCCCACGATAGGTAGATAAGAGGAAGCAAACAACTATCAGTGGTTTGTGTCACCTGGAAGCAACGCTCCTGAAAAGTAAACCCGGCAGCAATCAACGCTCAATCGCAACTTACATCAATCATATGGTAGACACTACAGACTCAACAACATTTTGACACCTAGGCCACAAAGGTAGACTGACATGCAACATATCCATTAATAGAAGACACTGTTCTACCAGGGAGGCCAAATAAATCATAGTCAACACCATTGTTTTCATCTGTCAATATCATGGGTCATATTCAAATGGTATTTGGATTGTTTATGTTGCAAGCTAAGTCACAGGTGCAGGAGTTCTCTGAAATTTCTGTATGGCATTTTTTAACATGTTCGTATGGTCGTTTGTATTTAAAAAACAGTCCATGGCGCAGTATTATAAATAGAATTGTTCATCTTATTCTGTAGTTATCGGTACCACAATATTTACGATTAAGACATTTTTGGATGCTGAGGATGTCCTCAACTGAAATGATCACACTACGTAGGAAAACCAAGCGGTTAGCAGTATAGTTTTCCTGTTGCATTTATATAACAAATGGCTTTAATTGTTAAGATGCACAAGTTCCACAAGCACATATGCAAACACTATTTTGCTGGTATTTGATCGTTGTCGTTAATGTCTAGTTAAGGTCTAGAAAGGAACATCCGACTGAATTTACAGACCATACAAATAATGTAGTGGAAATGTACTACTGTACTGAGTCTTGTCTGCCACTTTCAGATGCTATCAAAGCAACTTATAACATGAGAATGGTTGAGAAAGAAGTATAGATAACCCCCACAACTTTCTGAAGAGGAACAGAGAAGTATAGATAACTGCCACTTTAAGACTGTTGACATGTTTGTGTACAGAGTTCTTGCAAAATATAACCGACACTATATGATCAATGTGAGAAGCACCATTTAATACGAACCAGAGACAAAAAAAAAAAAAACTTACAAAGTAGAAATTTTGAAAGGCGGGGATCTCCCAAGAGGATCCTTGGTAGGGGATTGCGGGGTTGCGAGAGCGCCTGAATAAGACCACAAATTTCCTGGTAGGGGATTGCGGGGTTGCGAGAGCGCCTGAATAAGACCACAAATTTCCTGGAAATCTTAATTTTCATAGGATAACAATTATGAGAAAAGCTAGTCGTGACAGAAAATGGGCACGCAACGAGGAACCATAATAATTGAATTCGGAAGAATCTATATAGATCAAATATTTGATGGAAACTTCCGTGTAAAATTAATTTGTTCCCAATATACATTTTAGTACTGAGATCAATATTTATATCATCACGTTTGGTGAAGCTAGGAATTCAATTGTTTGGATCCCTGTACCAACAACTGGATGCATAGAAATAGCTTGTCCTATTTACCATACAGTTTAGCAGCAAAAATTGCTAGCTCTTTACCTTTCAACCGAGCCCAACCCCACCGCTCTAAGATTACGGTAGCAGCTGGCAGGCTGAGAAGCATAAACAATCTAATCACTAAGTAGGCTAAGTAAACCAAAGTGCATAAGCTTGACCTTCTACAGGAACAGAGTCCATAGATTTTGGAGTGTACTGTTAAAACGATGTGTTAAACACACCAAGCAGGAGAGAGAGAGAGAGATTAACTGGTTCTACAAGTTCAGCATTTCTCAAATATGGTTCCATGAATTTGAACAGATCAACAAGCAGCCCATGGAAAAGAGGCCACCCTTTTTGCAAATTGCAGGTTAGCAGTCTTGGCATGAAGCTTCTATGACTCACCAACTCAAGCCAAGCAAAACTGAAACAGAACAGTGTTAATCAGATAATACACACATATTACCGATTCAGATGTCAAATATATAACTTCTTGAGTGAATAGTTCAGCTTTAGCTGCACTTAAGAACCAGAAACTATCGGCTACTGTTACAGAATTTGGGCGTTAGGACGACGAGCACACAGCAAGCAGTAGCAGAAGCAGCTGCGCGCAGAAGATCTAACGGGTCTGGAGGCTAGAGCACGCATGATTAAAAAAAAGGCATGCCTAGGCCTGCGCTTAAGCCATCCTAGGTGCTAGGCGACATCAAAATGCCTAGCGCTTAACCGCACCTAGGTTCACGCATAGGCAAGATAGGAGCTACATAGGCAAAACTAGGAATTAAAGCCTAGCGCTTTTTGATCCTTGGGAGGCAGCAGCGGTATCAACTATATATTGTTATACTCTTTATTTTAGGCCATCTTATTATTTGATTGGTTAAATAAGACAAGCACTGCTAGGTAAGGAACCTCTATTAAAGGGAATTGGGCTGGATGCAAGCAAAAAAACAAGCAAGGTTTTATATTCCTCCAGTCCCTTCTCAGAGGAAGAGCCTTACTAGCTGCAACATGGGCATGAGCACCCTTCCTTATCCATTCCCTGTGGCTTTAACGAACCTTGCACATGACAGCCACACAACAAGTACGAAGCTGAGGGAAACGACAATCAAGTTGACTTTGTGGTGTGGCCGTGGAACCCTGTGTTTTTATCTGACATGAGGCTAATTAAACTCGTCTGTTGCATAGAATATACTCCCTCCATTCTAAAATAAGTGTCACAACTTTGCCTAGACATGGATGTACCTACAACAAAAATGTGTATAGATACATCTGTGGAACGGAGGTAGTAGTATGTAGCAATTCGTAGCATAACACTGTCACATTTCAGAACTTTATCACACGATGGTAACCTTCGAAAACTTAAATGGTAAGTCGATATTGACACGGAAAAAAAAGTAGGCAAAAGTGATTCACAAACCTCAAACCAGGAATTCTCAAGGGTTGCAGTGCATGGAATGCATTTGCAAATGCAGTCAAAACCTGCTATAACAAAATAAAATATTATATTACTCATGGTACACCAAAGAGAACTATATATAGTTAAAAGAATGTGTACCTGGAAATTAGCACCATCATGATGGACATCAGAAGTAGTAAGGTCATTCAACCAATTTATAAACAGCCGGAAGAATGGTCGGGGGTTGAATGAAGTTTTCTTCTCTTCAGCATCTTTCTGAATGACCCTAACTGTCACTGACAGGATCTGGACAAATTGAAGAATAACTTATTTTGAGCACTGGATAGATGAACAAGGAAACAAAAAAACAGAATACGAAAAATATCGGGCCTATAGAAGTTTAAATGTGTGGCCACTAACCGACCAGCTAACTAAGAAAGACGATCATAAGTATATTTTGCATGCAGTGCTAATAAACAAAATCAACTGATAATGCAACATTGCCTAGGACAATAAAATGTATGAAACTGCATAACCAAATGTTCCTTCTGATCAAAAGGTATGTTCCTTTCTTAACAATATAACATTGGTACTTTCAATAGTTTGCAAGCGACAATTTTAAACTTTAACTTCCAAGTTTGTAATTTGAATCTACACATTTTACCCAGTCTAGGACAGAAGAGTAGAGAGATGCAGAACATGATTTGACACTGACCTTGGAAAGAAGGCTAACTTTATTTGGTCCTATTTCCACTGAAGAATACTGAAGACAAATAACAAACAAGCGATTAGTATCACTAGACATTAACCGCATTAACCTTTGGTGCATGGCATCAGATTTGTCAGTTCAAAAGTCTTCCAGGTTATAATGGCTAGCTATAGGGCAATGTTTTAAACACATCAGAAAAAGTGGATAAATTAGCTATAAGAGAAGAAATGATAGTACACTTCTGAAGAAACAAGAGTGCAACAGACGAAAATCTCAGAAGTAATAAATAGCAGTATATCGTTACAAACATCTTAAATTCATTTCTTTAATATATGCATCATGTTATAGACATACCACTGGAAACAAGATAAATCAAACCAAAGTAGATGACAAGTAAATAAAATATACAGTGCATGCTAGGCCTACTTAGCTTGCTTACTCTCTGATTTCCTTGGTACACATTTTGTTCACATGTCAGTTCTCGCTAAGATAAATAACACATTGAAAGCTAAGAAACCTTTGAACCTTTAACAAATCTGCCATGTTCACTCTATTATAACCCTAAACCATCAACAATTAGATTCCAAAGTAACAAGGAACCTGTGTAGAAAATGTCCTTAAAGATACCTTTAGCACCATAGACATAAGCTTCGAATATGAATCAATGGGGAGATATGATATATGTGATGAGTGTTGAGACAATCCACCAGGAGCAACAATTTGCTCGGAGATCAGAGAATGTGTAACAGCAAGTTCCTGATTCATTCAAAATTGGCATCAAATTATCAAAAACAATGGAATACAAGTTCCATACAAACTAAAAAGTAGAATAATCACCGTGAGAACTCGAAAGAAGCGCTCAGTGAATTCATCTCCCTTCAGCAAGCCAATATGTTGCAATTGCATAACATAACGACTATATGCCGCATCAGAAGCACTTGGGTGATCACATACTTGACACCACTCAGAAAATAGGTGTGCAACCTAGGAATCAACCAACATAATGCATCAAATTTCCAGCATGTAGATTTTATTCTGATAAAGTAGTGATTGATATATTATCTAAATTATACGGCAAACCTCAATGTAATAGGTTTTGTTGTTAACAATGTGGCTAGTTGCTATGATATAATAATACAATAGGGCAACACATCAGAAGATCTGTTAAAATGCAAATCTGTAGAGTTTGCTGTAATGATTTATGGTTAGGCACTACTTAAGTCAACTTGCATGTTCAAAACATGGAATATGTAAATGAAAGGATATTGGCACCAGAAATAGGCATCCGAAGAAACACACAAAAGCAAAGAAAAGGCTCGCTATTCTATCTTCAAGATATACGTAAAGCAACACAAAGTGCTACTCCCTCCGTCTAAAAATAGATGTCTCACTTTTGTCGTCTGTAGACAAAAGTGAGACATCTATTTTTAGATGGAGGGAGTAGTAAATATTGCAGAATTCAATTTTTTATGCAACTGAACAAGAAGTTGCAACAAAGATACCTGTTCTTGAAAAGCAGTAGAATCAGCATGGGTGGTGTCATTAACACTGTTTTCCTCTTTGTTTGTTCGACTAAAGAGAACCTACAAATAGCAACAGAAATATACAGTCAAGTCACTGGGTATCCGTTCTGGGAACAAAAGTTCTTGTGAGTTATGGAATTCATCAAAGTGAACAAACTACACAGTTCAGACCATTCTTAGAAGCTCCCTAACCTTTTTATCCTTCGACTGTATGGCTTTTTCATCCTTCCCAAAAGCAAAACCAGGAGCATTGTTGGCATTACTCCTTGCAATCTCAAGCAACTGAGGCAACGACTCAGGTGAACCTGGCCTCCTTGAAATCTGCAAAGCAACAGATGTAGCCACCAGTGAGAATCCGTTTGACAGTAACCAGCCTTCCTGGAGATGGCCAGAAGGATTGGAAGGCATGAATCTTAGTTGTCACAGAGCCTGCTCCTGGGGGTAAGACTAACAAAACAACAACTGAATACATAGAACAGCCCAAAAATTTAGTGTACCTTTGATAGTGCCTCAAAAACATCATGAAGTTCTGAGATGATAGCAGAGTCCTGAGTAATCAATGTCTGGACAAGTGACATGCCAAATTCTATTGCAACCTCTGAGGAAAAGAAGTTGGCAACCCAATTAATTGATGAAAATAATATGCTTTTTCAAACAATAATAAGAAAAGGTAACAAGGCATAGATTAATTGTTTGTGGGGACTATGAAACAGAGATTACTAGTATATCCAAAATTTAAATATGAACACATCAACATACTATTTCTTCCACCATCAATTAGCTTTGCCAAATGAACATTGTACTCTCCAACATTCAGCAATTCAGAACGAATAAGGCAAAATATTATGTCAAAGTTAAACTTCTTCTCGTCATCCAAGCAGATCACCTGCACACAACAACAAGAAAACATTGCATGAAAAGCAGTCGAAGCAATGCAAGAACGTCGTTTATAAACTTTGCTAAACCGAACAGAAATACATGGGATGGTTTCCAAGCACACAAAGACTACAAGGGTTCTGAAAGTATATGACATAAAACTCTATGCCAACCATACTTTCCAAGCAGTTCAAAAACAAAAATAAGGATTGTTATTTGTTGGCAAGCCCTTCTCACGCTCGCCACCAAATTATCTCAGGAAAAACAGGTTGATCCACGCCAATGAAAGGAAATTCTAACATAACAGTCATCGGTGTGTGTGTGTGTGTGTGTGGGGCTGCATCAGTAGGACAGGTAACTATAACATGGGTGAATACCGTAAAGAAACATACCCAATTTGTGATCTCTCTGACAACAAGCTTGCAGACATCTCGAACCGCAACTAAAGTTGCTACATACGACATGATACTGGCACTATTTGATGCATTGTCGTACAAACTGTTGAAAACCTGAGACCAGATACAAAAAAAAACAATTGTCAAAACAACAATTAGCCGAGGTTTACAATTAAGTGTCATAACAAAACAGAAATGATTTACCTTTTGTGCAACAGCTAATGCAGCCTCATCCCGGTTAACACATTTGAGTAAGATATCAGGAACTTCCGCGATAACAGACTGAATAAGACAATGCAAGAAAGAAGATAAGTTAGTCACAATAAGATAAAATATTAAACCTACCAAACAATGAACAAATTGTTGGTGGTAACTCCACAAAAAGTAAATACTCCCTCCACCCCAAATTAATTGCTGCAGTCATATACTCTGTCCAGTACAATTGTACTCCTGAGCTGCCTAAATTAAATTGGATCTGAGGGAGTAGCCAAATAGATCCATGAGCTGTTTGGTTGACAGCCGATCAATACCTACAGGCACTGTGGTGCACAAGACTTGCCAGTTACAACACTTATTAGAGAACAGTGGGATGGTAACATTGTTTATCTTGCCACAGTATTTACACCAATTTTGAGAGGTTCAGACACTTTTTTGGAGAATAAGTGGGATAGATAGCATTGCTTCTCTTGCCACAGTATTCACAACTTCAGCACAGAAGCCGTGGCAGGCAACACTCACTTTGCCTAACATACAGCCACTAAATACATATAAGGAATGTAAGCATGTGTAGGAGAAGTAATGAAGGCTAACTGACCTTGATTTCCCCATCTTTTCCATCCTTCGCAATCAAGGCCTCCATCTGGGGGAAACAACAATGAGTTAAGTGAATCAAAACACTATCCAAGATAACCAGAGATAGTGTGGAAAGTGAAAACTGTTGGAGCCATCTAGAGGGAACTAGAATTTAATCAAAAAGGTCGGCATATATGTATAGGAATGATCACATTATCTACAATGTATATAAACAAAAGGAACACAATACTAATAACCAAATTTACTGCAAATTGCTCTACACCATTCGACCATCACAAAAAAAACACCATCAATCTCCAACAAAACAGAGCATGCAGAGGTTAAAAAGGTTTGATTTTGCAGTGTAGGCCAAGCACAATTGTAGACCCATGAAACCGGCATAGGTAGAACTCGGACGAGCGAGCAGACATAGCGAGGCGATAGGAACAGTATGATGTGACAAGTTACATATTTTTATGATTTTATCCATCAAAAAGCACGCATTAGTTTCTACAAATTAAGATAAATTCTGAGACATCTTAACAGAAACTCCATGGTACTTAGAGCATGTACACCTATATTAAATTAATAGAACATATCATACTAAGCAGTGTTCTTGTTTTGGCTTCCTTCTATTTCTGCTGGTTTCATATCTAGCCTACCCCAACTTGCTTGGGAAAAAGGCTTCGATGTTTTGTTGTTGTTGTTGTTGTTGTTGTTGTTGTTGTTGTTGTTGTATATCATACTAAGCAGTAAGAAACCAAAACAAGTCCTAAAACACACAAAGTTGCCGATCACATGGCCAACAAGATCTTTCAAACATATAATAGTTGCCCTTTGACAGTATTAAGAGGACATGTATTTGAACTAAAACCATGACATTTATTATGGATCGGAGGGAGTACTACTAACCCCACACATGTACATCTTATATGATATTCTGATATAAAAGCAGTCAGTAAATCGTGAGGAATTTCAAATAATCATTACAATTTTGATTGTCCGATCACATATTTATTCAAACCAGTCCAAAGTATTCCCACAATGCTCCTGCTAATGCAAATGAATCCAAATGGCATTACCTTTTGTGAAACTTGTCCGTATCTCTCCAAGGCATCACCAGTATTAAAAGCATCAGGTAAAACAGATCCACGATTGTCAACAGAAACTGTAGCTGGAAATGACATCACAGCACTTGAATCCTGGTACATGGTTGAAACCGGTTTCAGAAGTCTATTGTAGGACATATGTATATGTATATATTAAGTCCGGAGGAGAAGTTATGTGGTCGTGACCGTTATTCCTCCCACAGGAAGATCATTAGATATCAAAGGAGGAGATGTGGATGCAGCGTCAATGGTTCCACCAAGCCAGCCAGAAGAGTCACTGGTCCCAAGTTGAGCAGTAGAATCACTACGAGAGGCATAAGACATTCATCAACCTTGAGCTGCAGCTCGAGCAAACCACATTTCACAACAAGGTACAAAAGTATGGGTACCTATATAGTTGTGCAGCACCAGGAATCAATTCCTCAGACACCAGCAGCTCCGTAGGCTGAGCTGACGTAAGCGGAGCTGTTTGAGCAGTCAAAAAAGCACTGGAAGCTGGTGCTGGGTTTGGGCTGTAAGCTCGAGGTACGCCGCCAAAATTGCTCGAGACAGCAGATGTACCAGATGAACCAGAACCTGCAGCACTAACATTTTGGCTGTGGCTCTGCCATACATGAACAAAATCCTGAAACCAAAAAGGTGAGATGCAGCTAGTCACATGTAGAGTACAGAAACATCAAGGTTTAATTTCAATTGACTAATTTAAGTCCTGATGGTACACACCTCATACACTCGTTGTTGGGCAGCTGACTCGGGCTTAGTATGGAGTACTTCAGGTACAGGGGCAAATGGACCTTGAGCATAAGTAAAAGAGTCATAATATGCAGGACCCGCGGCCTCTCTTTTTTTCCTTTGTTGTGAAAAAGATTGAGTTATTTCGCCATCAATCGAAACAACAGCCTGCAAAAATGGCGTAGATAACATGAGGCTAAAGAATGAACTTCACCAGCATTTCCATTGTAGTTCATTGCGCTAAGGAACATGCACAACGATGATCAGAACATTAGAAGAGACATATCCATAGTACGAAAGCAACTCATTGGTAGGTGTAGGGGTCCAAACTGATCGACTAGAAGCAACTAAATAATGCCACATAATCTGAGAAATTTCAAACTTGAATAATGTTTCGAGACTTTTAAGACACAGTAGAAACAGAATGTTTTGCTGAGTAGGATTAGCAGCATACTAGCATGTCAAGGAGCTACCTTGCGGGTTGCCACAGACTCGATACTTGCGCAGCCAAGATCCAAATTGTCGTTGATTAGAATATGGATTACTTGCTCCACGGTCTCGCTGTTGCTAGTAAGGTTTTGAATAAGGCTTCGAAGATGAGAAGATAGTGCAACGCGAAGCGGTTCCTACACCAGAGGGAAAAAGGAAGCATATAATACAGGTTTCACATAAGATCAACAACAATAATGAAACAAACAAACAGAAGACGGGCACGCGTAAAGGCCTTCAAAACAAGCCAGAAGTACCTTGCAAGTAACATGGGCTAAACTTCCAGCTAATGTCCCGACCATCAAACGAGCAGCGCGATTTGCAGCACTGTAATCCGATTCCATTGCATAATCCTTCAGGAAGAAAAATATTAATAACATATCAACAATTTCAATAGAACACAAAGCTTTCTTAACGGACACAGGTAAGAAAGGAAACCTTCAGGACGAGTTCTTTTGTAGTTTTGCTTGCTATTGTGACACTTCTTTCGATGACAGGGAGTATTATCTCTTTGATAGCCTTATCCAAAGCAACGCCCATGATTCTATTAAATAAAAGGCAATAATCAGATGTTCAGTAAAATTCAAATAGTATAAGGTATTTCTGTTTAGAAACATACTTGCTGAATTGCAATTGTGAGCCAAGAGACCCAAGTTTTGAATTTATCTTGAAGCGTATCTCATCATGTGGAATCAACGACAAAAGCTGCAAACGACAAATGAAAGAATATATGCCATCACCAAAATATCTAGTTGCCCAGTGAAAGATGGGTGAAAATAGTAGCATGACAAACCTGACTGAGAGAGAGGGGAGATGGCGATAGCGATGCTAATGGTGCTTGTGATGGTGAGACCTGGGCCAAGGTGTGCGAAGAGAATTGCTCAGGCATCATTAGAGCAATTTTTTCATCTTCCACCATACTGTTAGGAGGTAGACGTCCAGGAGCAGCATACTGCATGCATATAAAATGTTTAATATAATACAGGTTGAAAGAACAATTGCACGCCAACATAATTGAATTGATAACGCAAGTCTGAAATCAACCTGATTCAGTATAGTAGGAAGGCTCATGGCACGAGAAGTGTTATTGACTTCAGGCTGCAGTTCCATGTGGTTTATTGGGGGGTTAATGCCCGAAGAGACTTCTACAGACACTTGGGTTTGAGATGCAACATCTTTGTTTGAAAAATCTGGGTTTCCCTCAACTTCACGTCCTCGGTCTTTAAGAAGGGAAGTGGGTTTTACATCTTTCATGTCCACGGTGAGATTCTTAAACAGGACCTAAAATCGCAAATAATAACAGTTACACAATGTATAACAGAACAAAAGATGCAGATTCAACAAAGCAGTCTAGACAGAAAACGTTGGCAACCTCAATGTCAAATTTCAGATTCATCTTGAGGTTTGGCAGATTATAGATCTCAGCAAGTAGACTAAGAACTCCCATTGTCCACGGATTTGGAGGACGATATGCTATACTTGACTTGCAAGGTTCAAGAATCTGCAGAGAAAGCACTGGTCATGATATCCGATAGCATGTTTCACGCAAATGAGAATACTGCAAATGCGAACCTTTGAAGTGAATGGAATTACAGCAATCATCAGTCCTTTCTCGTATGCCTGTAAAAGTAATTTCAAAAGTCTGTCAAGCAGTTGGCAGAATCACTCCACCAATACAAGCACGAAAATATAGGTACAATGCAAGCTTTAGAAATAAATGAGATCTAAACAAGTCGAGACAGTCATGGCCTCACAGCCTGTAGAAGGAAAAGAACTCAGAAACTGCAGTCGAACAAAAGAAGTACCTCTACAATAAGAGATTTTGGGTCAATTTCCTTAGCTCGTAATGCCTAGTTCCTTCCAATAGTAAATTTTCCCAACCAACTGCCCAAATGTTTTAGCAATGAGCGTTCCTCAGAACTAGATTTGATAAGATCTGATCTTAACAAAGCCTGCACAAACAAAGCTAAGATTCACGGACTTTCTTAACCATCAAGACAGAAAAAAAAAATTAGACCAATTGGCGTAACCACAACCTTGCAGTTCTCATATGTAGCTTTCAGCATCTCCTTACTCAAGGATCTTGAGTTAAGTTTGTCAAAGAACTTCAGGTACAAATCATGAAAATTTGGTTCAATGTTTGCCCTGCCAAGATAAACAGGTAATTAAATCTTTGAGGTCAGGAGACTGATGCAAAAAAAAAAAAAAGGAAACAAAAGTGCATTATACCTTTTCATGACCATGTATTGTGCAAACCAAGGATAATATTGTTCCTGAAGCACTTCATCAAATTCTTTTGCCTTGGCTTCCATATTAGAGGTAGATATATTGTTAATCATAAACAAGACCTTGTCCTGAACTTCAGATGGAGGAGTCTAGGTGCAGAGGAAAATGAATTAGACCAATTCAAGTTGTGTATTCTCCCACGAGAGAGCACGCCAAGGAAAACAATAGCAATACCAACCTCAATCGGTCTATCTCTTTGCCCTGCTGCTGCTACAAGGGTCTCGATATTTAAAGCAGCTCCAAATCCCGTAGTGTACGAATGTTGCCGAGGCAAGCCTACAAAAGAGGGTCATAACATTAACTCGTGGAGTGGTAGTATAGAGATTAGAAAATGAATAAAATCGGATTGCAACTGTTGCCGTGAATATGACAAGCAATCAATTCACCTGTGGCGGTACTTCGAGTGTGCAGAAAACCAGTGGCATGAGCAGTGGTTGACATGCTTGTAGAGTGAGGTAGTGCAGAGGGTGGAACAGTTGTCTGCAGTAAAAAAAAATGGATCAGATCAAAGAAAGAGACAGCAGGTGTCTAAATTACATTACAAAACAGAAAGAAGACCGGAAACCAGCACTGCATTCAAGCATCTCACTATTAGAAAATATATGAAGTGGTAAACTAACAGGCAATCATATAGAAAATCCCTGATACCTTATTAGTTGCTGAATCAGCAGGTGCAGAAGGAACTGAAGGTTGACTGGGTAAAATGATCTTATTCTGAGAGGTGGCCATGGAGACCTTGGACCTATCCCCAAGAACACTCTGTTGCCTTTGCTGCAAAGGGTAAGAAGGTGTCCTTCCTAGCTGAGTTGGAGAGGTACCCATCAACTGCCATGATGGTTCAGAAGCCTACATAATCCAAGCATGTCAAACAGGAAAAGGGGTTAGATCTTAGCAGAACATATCGAGTCAGTAAGCAACTGGCAGGATCTTATTGTCCTAACAAACTGCCAAGTAATACGATTCTGAGAGCCCATTCCTCAGTTCCAGGTCAATGATTGCCCCAAATATAATGTTACCATTTCCATTAAGTTTTTGTGACAAGTTACCTCCATTGTTTCAATAGATGACGATCCGGAAACAAGGTGGTCTGCAGAAAACATGTTGCCAATACTGGGCTCATTTTGACTTGATGAAATCCTGGCAAGGGCTCGCTCAATTGCAGAGACCATTTCAGCATGAGTTCCACGGAGATGTGAAATCTGCAATATGTGGTTGCAGTACTGTGGCCACTCTATTACACGATCCATGAACTGCTCTAGCGCTGTTGTGCCAAACACAAACATCTGCAGCCAAATAACACCATCAGGACTACAATTTTACGGATCAGTTAGCAAATGGAGACAGTAACCTAAAACAGATAAGAGCTAACCTTTGAATCAACAGACTTGCGCAAGGCATCAAGAACAGCACGTAGAGCAATCCCAAGTCCAAGATGAGCCACAAGTTGATGTTTAATAAGGGATCCTATTTACAAAAGATGCAATTGGATTAGAGAACAGCACATGATTGGCGCAGATGATGATTTTACAGATATGCAGAACATGTTCCATGCAAGCAGCCGAGGCATTTACATAAAGCATAGACTATTATAGCCCTACTTCAAATCTTGATGTAGCACATATGAACAGGGTTGGAACTCTATTGTTATGACAAAGTCTGTTACAGGCAACAAAACACGTGTCTGTAATAACATCGAACATGTTCAGTCAGACGGTTCTCATGGCTACCAGAAAAAACATAAAGAAAACTGAACTTGCATTGCTTGGATGGCAGCCCATCAGGAAGCTAAGGTCTTGATGCAGCATGTGTGACATTGTTCCAACCCAATCCAGCACAGTAAAACATTGCAACCCTTTCAAACTATAATTTCCTAGATAGTCCATGAGAATTCAACCAAAGATGGGAGTAGATATGTTCTTGTGCAGCGTATACAAGTCCACATAAGCCATGAGCAATTTAAGCACAAGACAGAGAACAAGAAAACAGTGCTTAATGAGAAAGGTTATGTCAGGTCACAATTCAGCATGATATAAATGGCCCATGAAGGTGTAGCAAAGCGAAGACATAATACATACCAAACAGCACAGCAGCTAGTTTAAGCTGCTTATCAGGATACTTCGTAAAGAACTTGTATTCCTCAAACAGATTTGAGATCATACAATTAAAAATCGCTTGCTCCCTGGATATCAAAAACATTCATGGAATCCAATTGTCAGCAACTGTACAACTATCAGTGCATGAAATACTGTACTCTTAAGAGATGAGTAGTCGAATCAGCAGCAGCATGGCAGATATTTATGAAACAAATCAGATCAATCATCTTTCTTTTTAAGGCTGACTCGGTGGGCTTCTCATTTTGTGGACAGCTATGTCTTTTCTGGAATTCTTATATGAGTAATAGAGTAAGTATAATTATAATAAAGCCTCAATTTCATTGATCTCTCAGTACTAACAATACAAACACCAGCAAATATCATGCTTTTACATGCAGGGAAGCCATTTTACATGCAGAGGAACAGGGGAATTAAGCGGGGAGCAGGGGTGGGGGAAAGAGGTGGTTACCTACTCCTTGGCGAGGCGGAGCCTGTTGTTGATGCAGTCCCGGCTCGTGTCGGCGGAGGACTCCTGGATTGTGGTGTCGAGGATCTTGTCGTCCTTTCGAAGCACGCCGGCGCCGCCTTCTTCTCACCGCCGCCGCCGCCGCCGCCCTCCACCTCCACCTTGTTCCCGCCGCCGTCCTCCACCTTGTTCTGGCCGCCTTCCTCCACCTTGTTCTCGCCGCCTTCCTCCACCTCCACCTTGTTCTCGCCGGCGTTCTCCTTCGCCGGCGCCGCCTTCTTCTCGCCGGCCTTCTTCTCGCCGGCGCCTCCTTCTTCTCGCCGGCGCCGCCTTCTTCTCGCCGCCGCCGCCTTCTTCTCGCCGCCGCCGCCTTCTTCTCGCCGCCGCCCTCCACCTCCACCTTGTTCTCGCCGCCGTCCTCCACCTTCTTCTCGTCGCCTTCCTCCACCTCCACCTTCTTCTCGTCGCCTTCCTCCACCTCCACCTTCTTCTCGCCGGCGTTCTCCTTCTCCGGCGGCGCCGAAAGAGTACAGAATCTTTTCTCTTTCTTTGGAACGGAGAAACTTTTCCTTTCCTTGGACTGTTGTTTCTCTCGCCAAAAGTGGTGGCCGAGCTTTGTGCCTAATGGGTGACTGACAGGTGGGGCATGGAATTTCCTCTCTCCAAACGATGGCTTGGACATCACGAACGCTCCGCCTCTTGAGTCTGGCTGACTGGTGGGTCCAACACTGCAGCGTGACAGGGCACATGCAGCGGCGTGGTGGTGTGCGTTCCAGTTAGCCGATCCCTTCGTTCGCCATCCGACGGCTCAGGAAATCCTGCCTGCATACAAATAGGAGGAGGGAGAGATGGCTGTGGGCATTGCCACCACTGTTAATTCTGCACTGCACAGGTCGGAGCAGAGCACCTCCCTGCTTTTCTTCTCTCGTCCCGCCGGCCGCCGCACTGCTCACCGGCTAACCGCGTATGTTTCATCCACGCTCTTGCTCTATCGACCTGACTGTATTTCTTTTTTTGAATCCATGTTCTTGCAAGTGTAACTCCCTCCAAGCCTATTTGTGTCCTTCTTGGTTCTTGATTGCAAAGCCCACCCCTTTCTCGTCACGATTTCAACGAGTAGAAAGTATGTTTTTTTCTGGATCTACCAGTTCTTGATCTAACGTTTTGTCAAATCTCAAAAATCTTCACTTTGGTTAGGCCCAGCCCAGTTCGTCTTTGATTGATCTAATGTTTGTCTTCAAAATCTGATACGTATTACAGGATGTCTGGAAGGAAGATTTTGGAGGCAGTTGGAAAGGGTTTAAACACTGTTTGGAAGGAGTGGATCGCCAAGCACCCAGATACGATACTCACGTCAGACGCTGTCAAGAAGGGAGTTGAGCTGCTGAAGCAAAAGGCGGAGGATTTGATGAAAACAGATACTGGGTCAAACACACAACTGCCAC
The DNA here is from genome assembly GCA_030979885.1 of Lolium multiflorum. Classification (NCBI taxonomy): domain Eukaryota; kingdom Viridiplantae; phylum Streptophyta; class Magnoliopsida; order Poales; family Poaceae; genus Lolium; species Lolium multiflorum. The sequence goes on along the minus strand of CM061750.1, from coordinate 94,088,424 downwards.
CAGACCCCTGCGCTGTTGACTGGAGCGAGACCATCCCTGTCCCAGATTTCTCCAACACCGGCTCCTCCTCCTCCGCCGCCGAAGCCAGTCTCATGGAGCGTCTCTCCGAGCGCGTCCAGGAGGCGCTCAGGGACGTCCCCACCCCGAGCCCGGAATTCGTGTGGTACCTTCTCGGCTCTGCAATCGCCATGGCCATCATCCACGTGCTCTTCGAGGAGAGCAGCAGCAGCGAGGAGTCCGAGGGCGAGATGGAGATCGCTGGCGAGGACTCCGCCGAGGCCTGCGAGGAGGAGAAGCCCGAGGACTCCGAGGGCGAGCCCAAGATCCCAGGCGAGGAGGAGGAGGAGAAGTCCGAGGACTCCGGCGAGGAAGAGGAGTCCAAGGACAAGCCCAAGGACCACCGCGAGGACTCCGACGAGGCCGGCGAAGCGGACAAGGTGTCCTCCGCCGACGCCGGCAACGAGGACAAGGTCCCCGTCATCGGCTCCGCCATCAACTCCGCCGACGAGGCCAAGAACGCCGGCAAGGACAAGGTCCCCGTCATCGACTCCACCATCGACTCCGCCATCGAGGGCAAGAACGCCGGCAAGGAGGACAAGGTCCCCGTCATCGACTCCGCCATCGACTCCACCATCGACTCCGCCATCGAGGGCAAGAACGCCGGCAAGGAGGACAAGGTCCCCGTCATCGACTCCGCCATCGACTCCACCATCGACTCCGCCATCGAGGGCAAGAACGCCGGCAAGGAGGACAAGGTCCCCGTCATCGACTCCGCCATCGACTCCACCATCGACTCCGCCATCGAGGGCAAGAACGCCGGCAAGGAGGACAAGGTCCCCGTCATCGACTCCGCCATCGACTCCACCATCGACTCCGCCGACTCTGCCGATGAGGGCAAGAACGCCGGCAAGGACAAGGGCCCCGTCATGGACTCCACCGAGGACGGCGAATAGAGGCCTCCATGGCTCATGATCAATTAAGTACCGCTAAATCTGCTATAAACTCGTCTGGGTTATTCCTATCTGCTATCTCCTGAACTAGTAGATTAAGTTATTGCTATCTATCGATGCTTCGAAATGTCGCTGAGTTCAGTATTATGGTCTGCAACATTGCTCTGTTAACAGCATTGGCCATGGTTAATTATTGGACAAAGAAAAATCCCCTTCTCTGCTTGGTCATTCCTGTTTGAAACCCTGTTATATATGTGATGTTCTAAGTCACAAACTCCACCTGTTTTGGCTTATGTGATTTATTGGTGTTGCCTAATCACGGTTGCTTGAGTGTATGAAAGATTAACCCGTGACTGTGAGAAGGAGCTGTGATACCCTAATCCAGTGTAATTAACTCGTTGGTGACTACTATGGCGAAAAAACATGTTTTTTTTATCAATCATGTGACACTCATTTGACCAACAGATTTGTTTAGATTTAATGTGGTATTGTTGCTTGCACTGGTATAATGTGTGAAGGCCACTTGAATCTGTTGCTATTCTCTGGAGGTGCTCTTTGGACACAAGAATTGTTCTGCAGTTTGAAAATTTTTGAGGCCTTTACCTTCTGGTGGTAATTCACTAAATTTGACTAGCTACTATCTTCTCCTGTTAGAATATTCCTCTAAGTTAGTTAGCTTCTTCAGTGGACTAGTAGATCAGTCACTTTGTAAGAACATCTTCTGATTGATTTGGATGTAGAATTGGTACCACATTTGTTTGATTTGTATTTGCAATTTCTACTGAAACTTTGTAACAGAACACTGTCATTACGCATATTTCTGTCTGCATCATGTAAATTTTGTACCTACTAGATGTAAGATTATGCATGTTCTCTAAAAAAAGAAACTAGATGTAGGTTGATATTATGTATAACACATGGGTAATCTAATAATTTAGATGTTTCCGTATATATATTAGATGCAGTTTTCCCATCATTTGTTATCTTGTCTGTATATCCATGAAGATAGAGGAAGCTACAGTGGTTGCTTTTGGTTTGTTTTTAAATAATTGTTATGATCAACAGAAGTTCAAATTTTGTGTGTTTACATTGCTTCACTGTGCATTGGATATGTCTACAACAGATGTTGGCCAGTATTTCGTTTCGATTTTGCATAGAACAGAGAGTAGCCATTTCCTGGACAAATATAGACAACATATGACTTAAAGGTACATTCATAGGATGGAGAGAAAATGACACTGATTTCATTTTCTGCTTGAAAACCTGTTATAGATGTTACTTTTTGGTGTTGAGGATGTGTAGGTTTATTTTGCTGCCCAAGTTAGCTCGACTTGGCAGAGTTCTGTAGCTCTTTACTGCATTATTTACTATTAGTACAAATAGCAGTTGCAATTGAACAACATTGTTTGGTAACATGTAGCAGTACCATAGCATTGTCTGGTAACAACAAAAGCAGGACACACTAGAAACTTCAGGTTACCACACAGTACACCTCCTCCAAATACATGATCTACTCTGCTCCACCTTACTCGGAATTTGTTTCGTTGCCAAAGATCCACCATTTTGGCCTTCCTTCTGTTGGAATTTGTATGGTACCATGCTATGATCTGTTGATGGCTGAGAGTTGTGCCATGTAGGAGCAAGTTCTAGAGTTGGTTGGACAGTAGTGGATGGCTGAGACTGTGTAGTGAAAGTTGGCTTTCTCCTTGGTTTGTTCTTAGCTGGTGGTACTGCTGTAGGATGTACAGAACCATGAGCTTGATCTGGAGCAGCTTGGTAGGCTTTCCTTTTGCTTTTTTCTTAGATAGTGCAGCAGCTTGAGCAGGACCTGGAGCATCAACTTGTGCACTGCCTTGTTGTTGCTGTGAACATAGTTAAGATTTAAATAATGCAGTCAATTTAATGAATAATGCATAAGCATTGCATATAGTAAATAATGTAGTAAATATAGTGAAGATAATTACCTTGTTGGCTTGATCTTGCTTTTTCCTGCTTTTTCCTGGTATAGCCAGTTCTAATTACCTGCTTGTAGACATCTTGTGTATTAGCAAGTGAATGTGTTCTGCATCTAAGCCTGGCATGTCCCATGCTGCTTGGTTTTTGTGATGCAACTCCACTTGAGCTTGATGAGCAGCAGCTGTTCGAGAGCGTTTGCCGTTGTGCTCCCTGACGTCATCGATCAGTCGGTGTACTTGCTTCGTGCAATGGCGAATCCATCATTTTTGACGGGCAGAACCGGTCCGCTATAGGCAATCATCCGAGTGCTTATCTGGGATCTGACAATCATGTACAGTATTTTGAATGTTGCTCGATGTCTGGATCATCACAAGCTGTGACCGTAGCAGGTGCTTGAGCGTGACATGCTTAAGCTAGCCGCGGGCGGGAGAAGCCTAACAAAATGCAAGACGACCACGAGTTGGTGGACTGGTGAAGGCAGAGACGTTTTTTTTTCAAATTTCGAAAATGCTATTTCAAAATTTCATAAAAATCTGAAATAATTCACCCATATGCATACTACATTGATACTTACTCGTGCAAATTGTCAAGGAAAAATACAATCGTATATGGCCTACACAGGAAATAGGAAATAGAAATTTGCATTTTTTGAACAGTTAACTCCAATCATTATAGTGTTATTTTGACATTTTTATCATTTTTGTATATGCCAAATACAATCATATTTTGCATACAAAATGTGCACGGATAAATATTAAGTTAATATGTGCATGCACAATTTTATTTGAAACAACATTTGAGGGTGAATTTTGGAATGAGGTCTACACATAGCTTGTTTTCAAAGAAAAATCGAAAATAGCATTCTAAATTTTCAAAAAAAATCTGAAAAATCTAGATGTAGACAATGTTGATTTCTATAATGGTGCAAAATTTGAACTCGAGATACCATATATTCGAGACTGGATAAAAATGACAAAATCTGACAGATTTTAATATTGTGAGAGTTTCTATTATAGATGTCAGATTTTGTCATTTTTGCATAGCTTCAATTATAAGGTATTCCGCGTTGCAATTTGGCACGTTGGTAGACAACATTGTCTACGCCTAGATTTATTTTCAATTTTTTTTGTAACTTTGAAATGTCATTTTTTAATTTTTCAAAAACCGAGCTACATCTAGCTCGGTCTACAATTTTGGTTTCCGCATTTTTTGCTTTTTAAAATACCAGGTACACCTGGACCCGGGTCCCACTAGCTACTTTCGCAAGATTATACCTTCTTTTACAAAGAGGTGCGGATCGGTCCGGAAAATCACTTTAGAGCTCGGGCTAGAGGTAGCTCAAATTGTTAAAATTGAAAAACTCAACTTCAAAGTTTCAAAAAATCTGATTTTTTTTTTCTAAATATAGCCAACGATGCAAACTAAAGTGTGAAAATTTTCAGTATGACATGTAGTTTGTGCTCGGAAAAATGACAAATCTAACAAAGTTTGGAAGCTTCAAAACATCTGCACTGTTCACCGTGCTCAAATCTGAACATTTGTCATATTTGACGAGCCTGGAATAAAAAAAATCGTATCTTTTTTGCACAGTGGTAAATACATTGTGAACTACATTTCTTTAAAAAATTGAAAGTATGAAATCGAGTTTCCAAAACAATACTAAAGAAGTCTCACTAATTACTACGGAAAGGGATACCTGAGCATTGGCCTGATCACTGCTGGGCTGCTGGCGCCCTGACGCATCTGCTCACTCCCTCGTGGGTCCGCTTGGAGAGTGGCTTGTAGAGGTAGAGGTTCCCATTTTTGACACGGAAAATGGGACGAACTCTATGTAGTGTAGCTCTTTAGTTTGGAAAACCCCAAAAATCATACTCAATGGTATAAGCATGCAAAATGTCATTGTCAAATACTATGTATTGTATAGCCCGAATTACAAAAAAAAAATTCTTAGATTTTGCATGCATATATTATAATTATAGAATAGTTATCAGAATTTTTAAAACTTTGAACTATTATTATAAAAATGTAGATTAAAGGGCTCCATAGAGCTCGCCAAAGTTCAACATATTAAGATCATCTTAGTTTGACCCGTTATTTTTCACTAGTTACATGCCATTAGTCTTTGCACGTCATTTACCAATTAATAGCCAAAACATTTACCAACGAACTCAAGATGTACGTCCATCTTTTTTTTTTTTGAACAAGAGATGTACGTCCATCTCAGTAGGCCTCTATAGAGTGGTAGACGTATCCGCAATAATATCAAAGTCGTTTTTGCCCTCCGCTCCTAGAATCAGCAAGCTTTCAGGACCAAAATTGACTTAGCCAAGGCTTTCGATCATCTAGGATGGAACTTTGTGGTTTCTGGCGGTTGTTGCACGTAAAGGGTTGCATGGTCATTTCTTTATATTAGTGTATGCATGTATCTCCCTGACTACATTCTCCGTCATCATTAATGCTAATCACTTGGTTGCTCACGAGGTATTTGGCTGGAAAAAGTCTAAACAAAAGGCAACATTATGCTTTTTTTTACACAGAGTCAAGATCGGTCGGGCGCTTTGTTTTTGCTATTATGTGCATATGTTCTCTTTATCTGAAATGCATTTTAGACATATAATAAAATACTAAAAGTTGAAAAAAAAATCATGCTTAAATCTTCACATTCTATGTGGGCAGAAGAGTAAATTATAAGCTGAGAACCAACCTGTGCTTGGGTGGTTAGGAGGGTAGTGGCACCCCAGCCCACCAGAGTTCAAACCACAGGTTTGTTACTGGTGTCTCATAAAGACGGTATATTTTTTATTGGGAGGCAATGTTAATTCCCATCGACAGCGAAACAAATATATTATGAGGAACTATCATATGTACCGTGTTTCGCAAAAAAAAAGTAAAGGGAGTATCATATTTGAAGCGAAGAATTCAAGTTAGTACCACTTCTGCTAATTATTTCAGTTCAGTACCATCTTTGAAACAGTCAGCAACAAACTGTGTAAAACATCAAGAGACAGCCGATTAGCCATTGTGACCCGACACATGTGGACAAATGGCCGTTAGCGCACGGGCCGGTTAAGTCCCTGGCTCCCTGCCGTTTCCGACCGTCTTGCCCGTGCTCTCGCTGCTCTTGCCTGCTCTCGCTCTTATTCCAGCCGTTTTGACCGGTCGTTGTCGGAGTCGGCGTCATGCTCGCCGTTGCTGGAGCTAAGGTGCGCGAGCCAGCATCTGCCGTGGACGCCTCGCCGCAGACGCAGACCTCGTACTCGAGGCGTCCCTCGTCGGAGCCCGCTGAAGCCTGTCGACGACCGTGTTCTAGACGTGTGCGCCGCGGTGGGGGCAGATTGGGCAGTCGCCGGGTACCCGACCAAAAGCATCAACACCTTCGGCATCTGGAACTACGCCGGCAAGGTCACCTCCGGCTTCGCCTCCCAGGCCCTGCTGGAGCGGTACAGGTTCCCGCGCACACTGATGCTCACGGCCATGCTCCTGCTGGCCTGTGCGGGCCATGTCCTGCGCTGGGTGTCCCGCAGTCGCTCTACGCGGCGTCGGTGATCATCGGGTTCTGCTTCAGCGCGCAGTGGCCGCTGGTGTTCGCCATCATCTCTGAGGTGTTCGGGCTCAAGTACCACTCCACGCTCTACAACTTCGGTGGCATGGCCAGCTCCGTGGGCGCCTACATCTACATCCTCAAAGTGCTCGTCACAGGGAGGCTCTACGACTCGGAGGCGGACAAGAAGCCGGGCAGCGGGTTCGCCGCCGGGAGCGGCCGCGACAAGGTGTGCGTGGGAGCAGTGGCGGAGGACGGATCAAAAGTATGGTATGGCAAAAAAAAATTTTTTTTTGCGAATAGTATGGTATGGCAAATTAAGGCAATTAAGACCAAAATGTATTTGCAAAGTAGTACTAGTAGTAGTAGTAGTAAATTTCTTAGCGATAATCCTACATGTACGGAGAGTTGGCTTACAAAAACTTCTACGGGCTGACATGGAATGAATTTGTTGGCTGGATTTTGATTTCTTAGCAAGTCTTGATTATCATACCAAACTTAATGTACGTGTGACAAGATTAAGGTACATACCTTGCCATAATGGCTCCTCCGCCACTGCGTGCGAGTGGACTGCTTCAAGTTTAAGCGGTCGTTCCCTGATCATCATGGCGGCCACCGTGTTCGGCCGGTGGTGTCGCTGGGGTCTGGAGGACGTGGAGCTTTCTACACCACAACTGCATGGCCAGTGCTCTTGCGTTCACACTGCTCGTCTGATGCGGAAGTTGTATACTCCGGCTGATATGCATGGACGTGGAATACGTATTTTTTCGTATTTTCTATTCATCTTGGTCTTGAGGAACAGTAGCGCAAGTTAGTTTACACGCGTTGACGTATAAGGGTCTTCAACGACAGTATGGTCTAAACGGCGAGCGACGGCCGACGGCCGTTAGGCCAGGTCTGTCATAGCTGTGAAGGTTAAAACTGTCTGTCAACGACTACTCCTATATGTTGCTCTCTCTCTTATCAAGTGACTATGGATCCATGATGAAAGTAGGAAGAAGAGAATTTCATGAAGGCCGGAGGGGAGGACTAGGGAGGTTCAAGTGCTGCGATGTTGAGGGCTTGCTTGGTGTTCGGGTTTAGCTGGTATGAAAGTGGGGCGACAACACAGGTGAAGTCCAGTCCTCTGGTGAAAAGGTCTGCTTAATTGGTTGTGCTGCAATGTCCTTGGTGAGGCATTTGTTTTGAGCGGGGACTAGTCGTAATTCAGGTGTTGTCTTGGCGGTGGATGTATTCCGTTGTTAGGCCGAGATACTATAGCGGGACTTTTCTTTTAGTTTTCTTTTCTTATTTTTGGCTGTGTGCATCCGTAGTGCCATTAGGGTGGTGCGTTGTTGCAGAGGCTGGGTGTAATTGGTATCTTTTTGATATTAATATATTCCCTTTATCGAAAAAAAAATATGTTGCTCTCTCAGAAATAGTACATTTTCGAAAAAAAAAAGCAAAAATGGTACTGACTCGTATTGTTTGTCTCAATTGTTGTAGTTTCTTGTAATTTACTCTACGCAAAAGTCATAAAAATTTGACTTGCCATGTGGCATGTGTAAACAAGACAATTTTTGGTCTAAAATAATGTTTTTTGCCAGACAATTCATGTCTTTTCATACATACAAAATATTCATTTCTACTCAAATCTTTACATGTGTTGATGTGCACATAGAATATGAAGATGTATCTGCAAATATTTTTTCAGAAATTTTTAATAATTAATTTTCTTTTGCGCAAGAGCATATGCATCCTGAAGATAAATTGAATTTTCGGACACTTTTTGCTACGGATAAGATACCAAGGCATTGGCTAGCACCGAGGAATGCGCGCGAGGACCTAGCCGAGCACAAGAGAAATAATAAATAAAGAACCCACAAAGAACAGGTAGCGGAGGTGCCAAAGTGCTCAATGACCAGATCACTACTCACGTCATGCCGTGTCAGCCCGTCGGATGCCCTCACGCTTCGAGCATCTACTCGCACCCTCTCAATGTCTCCTCTCCCCTCGTCTATCTCGACACAGAATAAAGGTTTATTCCATAAACGGAGGCAAAAATGTTGCTCCATTCAATTAATTAAGCAAAGGTTTTACAGAAAAAGTGTGATAACACGGAACTAGTCTACCATAGTCAAAATACACGAACTTCTGGCCCATGGTTACCCAAAGCCTAGCTTCAATCTTCATCTTGTCGAGGATGATCATAGAAGGTGCATGTTCGTTATTGAAGAGGCGATCACTCAGCTCGTTCTAAATTTCCCATGAAGTGAGCAAAGCAAGCGAGGATAAAAGCTTTTCTATTCGGAGTTGATCTATCCGACATCTTGAGCCACCATTGCTCGAGAGAAAGGACCGACCATTGTGAATATCAAGAGTATGTAGCTCCACCCAATCCTTTATGAAACCCCAAAGGCCCATGGTGTAGCGGCAATTGATAAGAAGGTGAGTGATTGATTTCGGAGTCCTTTTGCAAAGAGGGCAAACCCCACAATTTGGCCATCCCGCCTTTTTCAATCTTCAAGCCGAGCAAAAAACTTGATTTTTGGAGAAGCCCAAACCTTCCAAACCATGTGGTTCATGTTGGCAGAACTGGTCCTGAGGAATTGTGCCTTGTATGCCGACTTCACGTGTATTCCCCACTTGGAGATAGTTTTCATGTTATGTTGTTTTTCACGTCCTTGTAAAGATGAGAATTGATAACTTTCATCCATAGCACAATGTATTGGGTGGCATGATCGAAAGAGAAAACTTCATTCATGTTCATCTTTCCAATCCACACATTCTTGTCTTGAGCTTTCTTATGTTCCATTTCTTCATCTTTGGTGCCTTGAAAATAGAAGGGAAAATGTTGTTTGGATCTATCAGTCGATCGAGCCAAGGTGACTCCCAAAAGGGCTTCTTTTGCCATTGCGCACCGTGATGAGGGTGGTGGCATAAAATAGTTGCATGTCCTCCGGCTGCAAGGGTTACCCGAACCCAGCAAAAAAATTAAGCCATGGTCATTTCAATCTAAGTTCCCTTGCAAATTTATCAATGTTAAGGGTACTGAGTCCTCCAAGCTCCTTGGGTTGGAAAACATTATCCCAATTAGCTTTGCATTGCACTCTAGTAGTTTTGTCCTTAGCCGACGAAAGAAAAGATCTCTCAAGCTTATTGAAATAAGCAATGGTGCCCGGAGGTACCACAAGCGGTGTCAAATAGTAGATGTATTTAGAGGTAATCACCAATTTGACAAGAGCGGCGTATCGGCATGGTGATTGTCAACACCCGGGTTTTTAAGTCCAGATGCCTATTATGCCATACATCGCAATCCCAGGAATATTGTTTTTGCGAGACATAATAGATTGATATCACAGAACATCATTCATTACAACTCATAATTGTCTTACAACAAAAGGATCACATGATCCAGTCTCATTACAACACTTGATCTAATGATCAATTACATAACACATAGCGGAAATACGTAGTAGAGGTCCATCTGTTCCACGGGCAACTGTTGACGTCAGGAGTAGTCCTAGTTGTCGTAGACGTCCTGTTGTCCATCCTCCTGGTACTGGTTCTCCTCTTCATAGTCTGGCCATTTGAATAGCCGGGGACAAAGCCATGAGTACTTTAAAGTACTCGCAAACTAATACTAATGTAAGTACTATCAACTATGGTAAGGGGTGCTAAGCTCTAGGTTCATTTGCATAAAGCCAGTTTTATTTCAGAAGCACTTTAGTAATAAAAGACTCTTTGATTGTCTAACTAACTCAAGTGGGAACATTAGTGTCATTCCCACAACTCTGTTGTGATTCAAGTCAAATTCACCTTTCAAGTTTCAAGTCACCCGTCACATGTCATATTGTTGAAAATGGTCTGATGACGGAACAATATGGCCTTTCCAACCATCCATAACCATGGACACGGCTATTCAAATAGGTTTACACTCTGCAGAGGTTGTACACTTGTGCCACAACTTTTGATTACATCCGTCAGGAATAACCCTGAATAATCATACTCAGTATGCGGATCATCAACCATAATCTTTCACTTACATACCCTAGTATAGGCACCTCTCCCCATGAGCTTGGCCTACCAGTGATGTCATTCTGCCATCCTGGGAACTGCACAGGGCTTGGGCCGGACATTCACCTCTTCTTTAACGTCGTTTCTTTTGTTGTGGAGGCAGCTTTCGGCATAACCCCAATGGCGCTTGTTTAGAGGGAACCCATACTAGAGTACATAAACTTCCAGTTAAGCCCTACCCATAATCAGGTATTGTGGGGGTACTCTAAAATTGGAATGGTATCGCATCCGCACCCAATCATCAGTTTTTGTCAAATTCACCAAGTCATTCATGTCATATTTACCTTCAAAATCTTTCAATAGAATGACTCATCATTCCAAGGTTTTCAAATTCATTTGTTTCACAAGTTCCCAACTAGGGTAAGCAATTATGGTTTTAGCACTAGCAACTAGTCATGAGGGGTGCTAACTAAAGTGTAGCTCTCTAGGCTAAATTTGATACTCTTGTAGTACTCTATACTTAGACCAAAGTTAACTATAAAAGCAAGCTTGGATAATCAAAGTAAAAGCTTATAAGGGTAAAAACTTGGGATGGGAGCATTAAACATAAAGTAATAGGGCAATGGTGCCTTGCTCTTGTAGAGCTTTGCACTTGCAAGAATATTAGCTTGCAAGAGTAGAGCTTGCATTGGTGTTAGCTTGCCTTGGTTGGTGTATTGATCAAAGTGATCCTCCTTCTTCTCCGTAGCTGTTCTCGTCTTCCCCTTCGTAGCCTTCGGTACTAGCGTCTATAAACGAATACGAGGTAACAAAAACCAATCAATACTTAAGTAGACTAGTTAGCCCTAATGGCTCACTCAAGATGATCTAATATCATCACAATCATTATTCAACATCAGACTAGGGTTTCTTCTTTAGGGTTTGGAACATAGTTTCCTCTCATTGAAAATTCTATTATGCTGTGTTTGGATGTATAGAAACTGGGCATGGAATTGGAATTGGGCTCGATTCCACAAATTCCGCCGTTTGGGCTGCGCTCTGAATTGATCTATGGAAAGCCAACGAAATTCCAAGCCCACCCACCGCGTGCAAATCGATTGGAAAAAATTCCGAGGGCGAGAGCTCGGAAAGGCACGGAAACAGACCCCGCGTCCCTCCCGTCTTCCTCCCTGCCTCCCTCCCCCACGCTCCCCTACCATGCTCGCCGGCCCACGCAGGTCGCCGTGCTCGACCGCGCGCTCGCCGCCGGCGGCTCGCCGGCGCTCGCCGGCAGGTCTGCGCTCCGCGCGCACGCCGGCAGGCAGCCCTCCCGTCTCCCTCCACCAAGCTCCCCCGCCGCGCTCGCCGGCAGATGGCCGCTGCGCTCCGGCCCGCGCGCTCGCCGGCAGGTCGCCGTGCTCGACGCTCCCCCGCCGCGCTCGCCTGCAGGTGGCCGGCATCGACACTCCGCCCCGCTGCGCTCGCCCGCTGGTCGCCTCCCTCCACCAAGCTCCCCCGCCGTGCTCGCCGGCAGATGGCCGGCCCGCGAGCTCGCCGGCAGGCGGCCCTCCTAGCAGCTCCGGCCCGCGCCCTCGATGCTCCGGTCCGTGCCCTCGCCAGCAGGTGGCCATCCTGGCAGCTCCGTTCCAGATTCAACAAAATATCAGATTCCATAGTTTATACATCCAAACAAGATTTGGAATTAGTTATATCTTTTGATTTCAACAACAAATTTCAAAGACATCCAAACAACAGAATTGAATTAGAAGCCAATTCATTTCCATCTCAGATTTGGAATGTTACTCCAATTCAATTCCATGCTAACTTTCTGTGCATCCAAACACAGCATATAGGGTTTCTATTTATTTCCTTTGGAGAAATAATTTCCTCTCATTTAATCTTCTTAAGATTTGGCCTCCTCAAACCATAAAGTATGAGTACATGTTGACCAAGGTCAACACTTCATATTTACCATTTGGAGAAAATGACTTAAATGAGATACTTTATCTCATACCATTTAATTCCTACTTTGATTTAATATCCTCAAGTAAGAAATGATGAGACCATGCAACTAAGGTCATCACTTGACTTCACATTACTTGGGAAGATGATTTAAATGAGGTGCTACACCTTATAGATTTAAAATCCTACATTTGAAAATGATTTAAATGGGCTAGTATTGACTACATAGCCAAGTTTTGATTCTAGCCCATGATCATATGAAACACTATGTCATATTTTTGCATAATTAATTCGACAAGATGAAATGTGATTTATGAGAGTTGGAATCAACTCAAAAGCATTTATGGTTGATTTTTAATAATTGTTTGAATTTTGAAAAGTTATTGAATTGTTATTTTTGCTACATTAAATCTATAGCAAAACTAGGTATGAGACCAGTGTGGTTAGTTAGATATTTTCACAAGCTTTCCAGATATATAAGCTTCATGAAATTTGGCCTAGTAGATTTGGAGATATTTAATTTCTAACAACACATCAGTATTTGAATTTGGGTAAAAGAAATAAACGAAAATTTGAATTGTAACGCGGGCGGGAAACGAACTGGGCCGGCCCAGCTGATGCCCGGGCCGTGCGTGCATGGCGCATGCACGTCGCCCGCGCGCGGGGCGCGCAGAGCGTCAGATCAAGATCTGACGGCTCTGGGACGACGTCTACCTCGCGATGCTGTGAGCTTGCGGGGCCAATATCTCTCACCTCGAGGCTCGGATCACGGCGGGGTTGGGCTCGTTGGACGGGGAATTTCAAGGGCTTCAAGATGGTATAGGGGTTTGTGGCTGTGGTGATGAAAAGTGGCGCGGCTTCGAGTGATGCCGCCGGGTGCACGCTAGCGAGCTTCTTGCTCCGGTGAGCGGCAAGGAGGGAGAGAGGGAGGATGCTAGGTGGTGTGGTGATTTCCAAGGGCAGGTCGGGGTTTATATAGGGTCCAGGGAGGAGGAACGCGGCATGGTGGCCTGGCGGTCAACGTCGCCGGGCGCGTCATGCACAGTCGCCTCCGGCGTGGCTATGGCGTCAGACGGTGAGGTAAGAGGTAGGGGAGGATGCGTGCACTGTGGCTGGCTTTCTGGCGTCGTGTGCAGGGCACACGAGGACGAGGCCGACGTCCTTGCGGGCGTCGCGTCGTGACGTCCTCCTGGTGCGCGGGTAGGTCAATGGGCATGTCTGGCGTGTGTGTGAGAGTGAGAGGAGGTGGGTGGCGCAGTGGGACACGATGGGACGCAGTGTGCATGCGGGCAAACGGTGGTGGCCACGGGTGGTGATCATGTGACATGGCATGAGTTGTTGTGGTCGAGTCCTTGCTATCCTCCACCAAGGGTCGTGTCTGGCAGGTGTCTAGGGTCTAGTGAAGTGTAGATGACATTGTGAGAGAGAGGGAAAAGGTCAGGGGTAGGTAATGACATGGTGGTGATCATGAGGATGACATGGTGTGGTCTTGGGTGGTGCAAGTGGGTTCCTTGGGTCAACTCTGATATGGTAGTGTTCAGGGGAGTGAGAGACATCTCCTAGACATGGTGAGCATGGTGAGAGAGGTCTAGGGTTGTCACATTTGACTATAGCAAAAGTGTGTGTGACATAGGCCATGTACTAGGCTTGTCTTGGTTCATGGTGATGATGTCAAGGTTAGGTGATGTCATGAGGGTGGTTGTGGTACTAGTGACACTATTGATGAGCTCAAGGTTGAAAAAAAAGGGTGGTGGTACATAGTGGTTGGAGTAGGTGTACTTCTATGTAAAAAATGGATTCTCATGTAAAAACCTCATGTGTGGGTAAATTTTGCTAGGTTTTTTCATGTATGAGTTATAAATGATATTTGGCAGCAATGGGTGGTATTGGTTTGGGATTTGGAAATGATTTGTGAAAAATTTATAATTTGGGGGAATCTAGAATTTGTGTTAAAGTGGCATTTTGGCTTGACTATTGTGAGCAATGGTCAATGATTTGGTCAATGTGGTCAACACGAAAAATGTTCATCTTGATGAGGTCTTGGATGAGGTGCAAAGAGTTGAGAGGGTTTGGTTTGAGAATTTTTTGATACAAGGGCTCAAAGTGGGTATGTTGTTAAAATTGTCACATGTGACCATCATCACATGCAACATGCAAATTTCATTTCTTTGATTTTTGATTTGATTTTTCTTGACCCAAATGATGTTGTTGAGTGTTGAGATGTTATAGAAGAGTGATCCAACAATTCACACCAAGTCTTAGGGTCAAAATTCTCAAATTCACAAATTGGCTATTTACTCTCATATGCCTCTATGTAAAGTTTTGTTTTCTTTTTATTTCTTTTTTGTTTCACCTTAGATTTGATTTTTTAAGTACTAGATAGTGTTTATTAAGGTTTTACAATCCTATAAACAAGGTAGAAGGTCCTAGGGTAAAGTTTTACAAAAATAGTCATAGCCTCATAGGTGAAGCTAGTTGCATTTTCCTTTTTTTCTTAAATGTCTCACTTTGATCCAAATGATCATGGCTTAGGGTTTAGTGGGGTTTAACCATGGTTCACAACCATTTGGAAAAGTGGTTAGGGCAAAGGTCAAGATTTGCAAATTAGGGTTTTAGGCTTACATATGTTTTCTCTTTTCATTTATTTTTATTTTGCTTTATTTCATTTTGACTTCAAAGAGCAAGGTTTAGGGTTTTAGGTCATGTTTCAAACAATAATTAAACAATCATGGCAAATATCATCACACATATGCATTAGCACTAGGCATCTTGATTTATTAAAATAAAGTTTTTGTTGGTTCCAAATTTTGGAAAAAGGACATTCATTTTCTTCTTTGTTTTAAAATTTGGGGTGTTACAGTGATTTTTGTCCCATTACTAGTTGGAAGCTTCCCGGCGGACTTGCCTTCAAGATGTTGGAATACACTCTCTGAAGGTGCCGAACTGAAAGTGGTAGGCCTAAGGATCTCACAGGGAAGGTGGTGTGCATGGCCGGAGGCTCTCATGGACATCATCAAGGTTGACATTTTCACAACAAATTTGGAAAACGGAGCAATTTTTTAATGTTTGTGCATAGGTCGGTTACTTCTCAAAATTCTTATAATTTTTTGATAAGTTGATGCTATTCTCTTTAATAGTTGTCACAAAAAAACGCTGAATCATCCGCATAAAGAGAGGTCCCCAAGATGGACCCTAGGCCCCTAAGTTAATGTAGCAAAACCATGTCGTGTGGCAATGTCAAGGATTTACGTGAGTGCATCAAGAGCAAGAATAAAAAAGAAGCAACGAAAGATGATCGCCTTTCTGAAGTCCATGAACGAAAGGTTCGAAGGCCACCCCATTTACACTAGGACGAGGTTGATAATGGTCGATGATCCAATTGCGGAATCTACTCGAAAAAACCCTCTGTGAAGATATATTCCCACAAATGGAGCCAAAAGCTATCCGCATATCAAGCAAGGTTCTTGACATAGATGAAATCGTCCTAGATGCTCCTCTTCTAGATGAAGTCAGTTAATTTGAGAGTTGGGGACGAGCTCGTTCATTAGGGGGAGGGACGGAGAGCTAAGATCTTGGCGATAATGTTTGCAATGTCATGAATTAGGCTAATAGGCCTAAAATCCAAAAATTCTTCCGCCCTTTCCATGTTTAGCAAGAGAAATGTTTGTCGAGTTTAGCCATTGAAGGTTGGCAACATGGACATCTCCGAACCAATTAATGAATTGCACGATATCGCCCTTTATTTTCTCCCAACATTTCTTTTTTGAAGAAAGCACTAGTGAAGTCATCCGGTCCGGGCGCCTTAGCCCTCGACATTTGATCAATAGCTTTCTTCACTTCCTCTTCGATGAATGGGTCATCAAGGCCATGGAAGTCCGCCTTCTCAAAGTTTAGCTCTCCACAATTAAAATCTGGGTCTCTTGTGTTACCGCTACCAATGACTTGCTTGAAGTGTTCGTGGATATTTTCCTACCTAGCCTTATGATCGGTAACCCATCTATTATTTTGTTTGAGAACTTTTGTGAAGGGAGAAAAGGAGGAGAGATTGGGGAATGGAGAGATGATGCAAGGTAGGTGGGGTGGGGTGGTCCTCGGTCATCCGCAAGAAGGAGCGGACAATGGTCCGACAAGGAAGAAGTTGCATAAGGTGGGATTGAACCTCTTGTTACTCCAAGTAAAACGATGGTTTTGGTGGCGAATTTCTTGTAACTCACAAGCTTGTAAAGCGGCAAGCAAATGGTTGATTCCACTGCTCTTGTTCTTACCCCTAGCACAACGACCAATTTGGTTAAAGTCGCCGAGTGCCAACTATTTTGTGCCATTATTAGGGGGTTTATGGAGAAGGAGTTATGCGAAGAGATCGTTTTTTTGGTTATATAAGCCGTCGGGCCGTAGACCGTTGTAATCCTGAAATCATCCTCATTTGTCGCAGAGTTGATGACATGGATGTGTGCGGTAAGACGGAATTCTGCAACCTGCACTTTGGTAACTTGAACAAGGACATCGTCATAGAGCATAAAGGCAGGTAGCAAGCATCAACATTGTTTAATGTAAGTATTTGGTTAGTCGGTAAACTAGTAGACTCTGCAGAAGAAGCAAGGATCAGAGTTCAGACCGCCGCGTTGAGCGCAGCATCAGTTTCAGCATCCAGGTACAGGCCAGTGTTGCCTCCGTGCCCGATGATCGATGGCTTCTTCTTCGTCAGTGTTGAGCTTGAAAAGGGCACGGAGCGTTGACGTTGTGATAACCTGGGGCTGGACCTGATTCTGGAAGCGACGCGCAAATTCGTCCAGGGCTTGATCAGTCACCACTTCCCAGATTACGGCAAACCAGAGCCTCCGCCGCCTTGGACATTGGAGCCTACATGCGTCGCACCTTGAAGCGAGCACTAGCGCGCCTGCGAGAGAAGAGAACCCGTAGGTACGGCCAATGGCCATACCTGAAATTGTGCAAGCAAGGGCGGCTCGATGGCCTGCCTCTCAATCCCTCTCATATATATATATAGACAAGTTACATTGTGTTACAAGTAAACTTGATAACCAAGAAATCTAGATCCTAACCGCCAGAAGTATCTAGAATAGGAGATCTTCGTGATACGTTGCCTAACACGCCCCCGCAGTCTGAACGAGGAGCGGGAGAGACGTGAAGACTGGATCGAAATTCTTGAAACAAAGCTGTAGGCAACCCTTTAGTGAAAATATCCGCATATTGAGAGCTTGATGGCACATGCAGAACGCGAACATCACCAATGGCGACCTTCTCCCGCACGAAGTGGATATCAATCTCAATGTGCTTTGTGCGACGATGCTGAACTGGGTTGGCTGAGAGGTAAACTGCACTGACATTGTCACAATAGACCACTGTAGCTTTGTGCACAGGCCGCTGAAGCTCCTGCAGAAGGTGACGCATCCAACAAGTTTCAGCAACCACAGCAGCAACACCGCGGTACTCCGCTTCAGCGCTCGAGCGAGAGACAGTAGGCTGTCGGCGGGAAGACCAGGACACAAGATTATCACCCAAGTACACACAGAAACCGGAAGTGGATCGACGTGTATCCGGGCAGCCGGCCCAATCAGCATCCGAGTAAGCAGTGAGAGCATGAGAGGAGGTGGAGTGTAGAGTAAGGCCTAAATCTAGAGTGCCGTGAAGGTAGCGAAGAAGCTAGAGGAGAGAGAGGGAGAGGGTAGGCGGCGGCTAGGGTTTTAGGAGAGGGTTGCGGTGGGAGGGCAGGGGCAGGAAAGCCTGCTCTGATACCATGAAATTGTGCAAGCAAGGGCGGCTCGATGGCCTGCCTCTCAATCCCTCTCATATATATATAGACAAGTTACATTGTGTTACAAGTAAACTTGATAACCAAGAAATCTAGATCCTAACCGCCAGAAGTATCTAGAATAGGAGATCTTCGTGATACGTTGCCTAACAATACCAGCCAATGTCTTCTGCCTGTTCACCTGAGGCGCTGGAGGCGACGACATGGGCGGCGAGAGCAGAGCAGGCTGCGGCTCGGTGCAGATGCCTGGCGGCGCTGTCGAGGTGGAGGCGATGGCGTGCGCGTGTGCGTGTGCGTGGCTGGAGCCTGGAGGAGACGAACTGCGGCGTCTGAACTCTGAACCGGGGAAGCTTTAAAACCTGGCGGGCGCACCGGAGCGTACGCGGTGACCAGCGTCAACCGCGCACTGGCACCCGCAGAGGCGAGAGCAGTGCTTTGCACCTGAACATGCATGAGCGCAGGAGAAGCACTCCTGGAAAGGCGTCGCCCTTGGCCGTTGGGGATGCTGGCGTACGCTCGGAGAAGCACTCCTGGAAAGGCGTCGCCCGCGTCTGCCGCGAGCCGAGCAGCACGATGAATGCAGGCGACGCCGAGGGCGGCGATATGTGCCGCTCCACGAGCACGTCCTCCAGGTTATGCTCGACGAGGGCGTCGTCCTGGACCGGCGTCGCCCTGAGCGATGCACCAGAGCGAGCAGCAGCATCAGCGTAACCTTGATCAGCAGCAGCGCTTCCTTGGTCGTGCACAGGGAGCGAAGACATCCAAGACCTGCAACGAGCAACCAAAGTTGAGGCGGCCGGCCGCTGCCTTCATGGTTGCCGGAACGGTCCCTGTCGCGGCCGTGCTCTTGTCGACGGTCGTCGTCACGACCACGATTCCCCACAGACCTGGAAAGGCTGCGGAGGCACTCGCCCCAGCTGGTGGAGTGGTTCTCCCAGGACGGTCGTCATCGCGCCGCCCGCGGCAGCTTTGGCCATCGTCACACTGCAGGCGCTCTGTGTGGTCACGCATGTTGCTGTCGCCGTCCACGATGCCATAGGACCAATGGCGCTGCACCGGCAGCGGCCGGCGGTACGAAGGACGGGCTTTATTACATGGCAAAGATTGACGGGCTACAATCAACCCAGGGAGATAAAACTGGAAGCCAGAGCCCCTGCGACGAGCCAGATTACCCGTCCGCTCAGGTGGATTGATGTCGTTTACCCGTCCGCTCTTCGCCCGGAGGTCAATTCCCGGATCTCTGATGGCTTTGAAGACGCTTGCGATGTCGGTTTCAGTTACAAACTGCCCTTTAACCCAAGTAGAAGCAAGCTCAAGGCCATCACTGAAGGCGTCAGGCTCTGTTTCAGCATTCCTGGTACGAGCATTGGCATTGCCTCAATGGAGTAAAGAGGGCCAAAGGGACTCAAAATCCAGAGAATTTAGCATAATTATGCAGGAAGTCGACAGGTTGACTAATTGTGGCTTTTCCCTTCTCATAGATGATATTTCTGCAAGTTGGCCCTGAAATAATTCTCTGTATGAAAGAGAAAAAAAGGGAGAAACAGTCCAATGCCAACTAAACAGATTGTTTAAAGTGTAAGCAACATGTTCATTTAGTTCGCCATGAATAAGGACAGGTTGCGAACCCCTTTTGACTGTCTCGATCCTTAAGGGACTCCATTCTTTCTCCACAAATAGTTTTGGCAAATAAATGAAGAAACCAACTAATAATTTTACATGGAGCTGGGGTCGCACACAATCTCTCCTAGCAGAAACCATTTCACATCATTTAACTTTGATAGTTCATACTAGTGAAAAGCTTAATTGTCAGTAATCATTGCTATGGTAGTGATACCACCAAATTATTGCTGTCACTGTCAGTCATCAGCAATCCACCTTCTTCAGCACTTCGTACTCCAACCTCTTCTGATCGTCCGTCGCTTCAATGCGGATTGTTGAGCCTTCACTGGCTTCTCCTTTGACCAACATCTTTGAGAGCATCGTCATCACATTCTTCTGCACCCACCTCTTTATGGGCCTTGCACCGTACATCTACAAGAGACAGCAATGCATGGTTGGCAAAATATAGAAACATGCAGAGAAGAAACAATATCTGGTTGCATGAAATAGTGAGGCTTTGATCATGTGATGGTAATCTGGAACAGAGGCTATACTTACTGGGTTATATGATTCCGATAAAATGGTGTCCACTGCAGCATCACTCACAGAAAGAGAGATGCCCTTGTTAGCTACTTTGGCAATAACATTCTTCACCTGGATCTTCGTGATCTCCTTCAGTTTGTCACGCGAAAGCGGCTCAAATATAATGATCTCACTCAATCTGTTAAGAAACTCTGGCTTGAAGTGCTTCTGAACCTATAAGAGCAAATGTGTATGATAATTAGCACTGGCTGCTGCAGCTTTCTCGGGTGCAGTTTGGGATTCACAAACCTGTTTCATGAGAAGGCCCCGTGCAGCTTCCGCTGTGCCTTCCCTAGCCATCCTTGATGTTAGGTTATCTGATCCAAGATTTGAGGTCATAATGATGATGGTGTTCTTGAAATCTACAGTCTGGCCTTTGCCATCAGTCAACCTGCCATCATCAAGGATTTGAAGAAAAATATTGAACACCGAGGGGTCTGCTTTCTCCACTTCATCAAAAAGGATGACACTGTATGGGTGCCTCCTAACATTCTCAGTCAGTTGCCCACCATCTTCATAGCCATGATAGCTTCAATAAGTTAAAGACTAGTCAAACAAAAGGCTAAGTATAATAAGGTAAGGAAATGCTATAAATTAAGAAGAGAAACACGAATTAAACCTTGGAGGTGCTCCAATGAGACGCAACACAGAACCACACGAAACATATTCAGACATGTCAAAGCGAAGCAACATCTTCTCACTGTCAAACAGCTGTTCCGCAAGAGCTTTTGCAAGCTCTGTCTTTCCAACACCAGTTGAGCCCAAGAAAAGGAAAGAGCCTATAGGCTGGCCAGGCTGATCAAGGCCAGCTCTGGAACGTAACACTGCTTCTGCAACTAAATTGACCGCTTCATCCTGGCCAACAACCCTCTCATGCAGTTTGTCAGCTAGGCGGATTAACTTATCCTTCTCCTCGTGATTAAGTGCAGTTACCGGAATTCCAGTCCATCTGCTCACAACCTTCAAATAACAACGTTGGAATAAACATGTCAAGCATTTCTCGTCCATTGCAACATTAGACACACATATTACTAAGAAAAGAATGCCTACTTGTGCAATATGATCTGGGCTAACAACTGCTTTCTTCACTGTATTTGCGGCCCTACTTTGCGCAATGTACAATTGGTCTTCTTGGTTCTCAACCAGCCTCAGTTTTTTGGTTGCAGTGACGCATGCTTCATCGATCAGATCAATTGCCTTATCGGGGAATTGACGACCTACAGTGTGGACAGCAATAATCCATCAATTTTCTCCAACATATATACATTCTAGACACTACTAGATGCAACTTGGTAGAGAATAAATGCATCTTGCTCAATTAATTTAACTAACAGTGTTCTCATGAGTGTTTCCACCCTCCAACATGATCTATAAATTAAGCCAATTTTGTATCCAATGCAACAAGGATACCCCACATTCTCCTTTTAAAATGTGATGACAACTCTTGCATTGTGCATATCCTAACCTTTATATAAATATTTTTAAATAAGCCTGTGACCCTTAACAAAGATGAAATCATCTGACCTTAACAAATTACTGTAAGATCATATATACTCAATTTGACACCTTTTCTTTCACCAGTAAGTGAGTAGGTGAGTACGTGGTAAACATCATAGTAAAATTAGTGTGTCCTTACCAGTAATGTAGCGGCCAGCAAGCTGTGCGGCAGCAACAAGAGCTGCCTCCTGGATTTCGACACCGTGGTACTTTTCGTACCTTTTCTTTAACCCCTGTAACATTGCAATTGTTGCTTGTGCACTCGGCTCCTCGACCTGCACCATTTGGAACCGCCGCTCCAATGCAGAGTCCTTCTCAATGTAATTACGGTACTCATTCAAAGTTGTCGCACCCACGCAGCGGATACGACCACGGGCCAACGCTGGCTTCAGCATGTTGGCGGCACTCACGCGACTCCCCTTGGAACGCCCGCCACCAAGAAGCATGTGCATCTCATCGATGAACAGAATCACCTTGCCGTCAGCAGCCTCCACCTGCTTTATCACATCCTTCATGCGCCTCTCAAACATGCCGCGGTATCCAGTCCCAGCCAGCAATCCTGCAACGTCGAGCTCCACGACGCGCGCACCGGCGAGAGCGTCAGGGACCGTTCCGGCGGTGATCCGCTGTGCAAGGCCCTCAGCGATAGCCGTCTTGCCTACCCCTGCATCGCCAATGAGCGCAACACAATTCTTGTTCCGGCGGCAGAGGATGTCAACAACATGATCAATCTCATCGTCGCGGCCGATCACTGGATCCACTTTGCGAGCCGACGCCGTCATATCCCGGCCGTACTTCCGCAAGCATGCACGACGATGATAGTACCTCCATGCTCCCCAACAAATACCAGTAGCTACTCCAAGGCAGAAAAAAGTTCCAGCGTCCCTAGAGATAAGTTCGCGAGAGCGCGACAGCGAGGCCGTCAACCGATCGTAGACGGTAGGATGTGCCATGAACCCATCAAAATCAAGCCGATCGTAGACTGTACTCCTTGCCATGACCCCATCAAAATCCATAACCTGCAGTCCTGAACAAGGCAAAACAATGAATTGCGTCATACATACATAACATGCCTACATACATACAGAGCACAAGTACTTGTTGTACAAGGATTATGCTTCCTATTTTATACGCTTTGGAGTTCTGAAATTACGACACCTGTCTAACTGTAAGACCTGGGATAATAGCGGCATCAGGATAACAAGATTCGGCAACCTAGGGACAAAAAAATTACCTTTTTTCAGAGAAAACTGACGAACAAAATATCACGACTATATCGCTGCTTCGATGATCCCCGCCACTGCGCCGCCTGCTCCGCGGACCGCGGAGTCCGCCCTTTCTCGCCCCACGCCCAGGAGTCCTCGCCACCTCCACCTGGTCTGGTGGCGCAGGTGCCGCTCGAATCCCCAATCTACCGACGATTGCTCCGCCCCTCAACACCAAGACCCCTCGTTGCGCCGGCGCAGCTGCAGTCCCAGTCCGCCGCTGGCTGCTCCGCGGGTAACACAGGGCCCCTCGTTGTCTCTGCCTGGTCAGGTGCGCCCCGGCGCCGATACCCGTCCGGCTCCGGCCTGCTCACGCTCGCACTTTTTTTTTTATGCCAACACGCACGGATCGGCTTTTCTAGAATATATAGGTCACGCAGGCGTTTTCGTTACCTATTACACCTTGAATCCCGCATTGGGTCAAATACGGAGGTGGAGCCGGCCCAACAAACCTGGTTTCCTTCTCCCTTTCTAATACGGAGTATATAGTAGTAGTACGGCGTATAAGAAAAGATCCTTAACGAATGTAATATTTCGTAGTTAGTCAACTTGTATTTCGATTAAGACTCTCCGTGCAAACCCTAGATCCTGGCGCCTTTATAAGCCGGATTCCGAGAGCCCTAGAGACACAACCACAACTCACTGTAACAACGTGAAAGCGTCCAGATAAATCCTGACAGGCAACAGTAGGCCCTGTTATCGTGAAGGTGTTTCGAAGCTGGGTAAATCGCGTACCACCGTCCTGGAGACTCTCCGCCTGATGAACCCTACTTCTTCTGCCCCTCGTGAGGATCCCTCCTCCGAGGTACCGTCGAATAGGCAACGATAGTTGGCGCCCACCGTGGGGCCAGTGACGGCCGGAATCGGGAGGGTTCCGCTATGGGAGGTTCAACGACTCCATCACTGTGGGACGTGTTCTTTACGCCGGGAATTTTCCGATCGTCCCTTAGGACGAGTGCTGGATTCCGGCTAAGACCGATCACATCAAGCTCTCCATCGTCCCAATCGTCGGCATTCACATCTTCATCGACGAGAACATCAATTCCAACAGAAATGCTCTGGTAACGACACGACCCCGGAGCAGGGCAACGATCGCGATCCGATCTGAATCGCAGAAACTTCCTAAGGATGATTCCACCTTAGATCTAGAAATTTCAAAACCCACCCAATCCGCCCCGGAGCAGGAAATTACGGTGGAAGACCAATGCACATCCGCCTGGGTCTCCGAGGTGTTAGAGAAGCAAATGTGCCACTTCATGCACTTCCTCGCACATACCGCAGGAACCGCCCCTCCTCGGGATGGAGCCGGACCCATGCAGGTTGAGGCTGCCGGAGACAACGATACCCTGGATCAGTAAGAGGTTGCCGGAGACAACAACGCTCCAGATCAGCAAGAGGAGGTCGGAGACAAAGAAGAGTTAATACTCGAAAACCTAAGCCCACTATCTGGCGATGCGTCCTCCATGGACGCAGATGAGTACAACCGTGCTATGAAGGAGTTGGAGGATGAGGAGAAAGCTGAGGCAGAATCCGCTCCGCCAAAACAGGTCCTTGCGACCGTAACTGGGCTGGAGCAGAGAGCTGACGCAGAAGAAACTCCGCCCAACGCCAGAATTCCAGGCCCGTCAAACCCGGAGACCCCGCAACGAGTGTGTTATCGCATCGTGCCGGATCGTGTAGAAGGACGTGTCCTAGAATACGGGGAAGACATGTCCATAGAAGAGCTCGCTAGGGCGGCAGGCCGAGGTGCCATTGCAAACTCGGAAGTCCTAACCAACCCAGTAACTCTGAAAGAAGCCGCAGACCCGGAAGCTTTAGAAGCCAAAAGGAAGGAACTGCTGGCTGCCACTGAAAGGTTCGCCAATACCGCAGTAGTAATGCTGGAGGAAAGGCAAGACGCGGAGGAGTTGCTGGAACGGGTCGAGGAGAAAGAGCGCACAACCGTAGAATACTTGCAGGAGGCCAAAGCACTCAGAGAGCGGTGGGAATCGATCATAGGCAATGCTAGCAGGGAAGCAAAAAGGATCCGAGAGGAAGCCATTCGCCCCCGCAAGATCAATTTTGACACCCCCACCAATCATCATTAGCTCGCAACTCCGAAGGATAACATGATGAAGGCTGCAGAGCTTTTGGCCAAAAACGATGAGGAAATCGACATCAACCACCTCCGCACACTCGTCGCTTCCGCAATGAAGCAATAGAGTAAGGCAGATACTTCGCACAAGATGGAATCCAACCCGGATCTATGTGTATCCACCGCGCAGAAGGACGCCTCAGGAAGGGAGCGTCGTGACGAAGAATCGCAGACCGAATCCACGGAGCGCAGAAGAAGAACC
The DNA here is from genome assembly GCA_030979885.1 of Lolium multiflorum. NCBI lineage: Eukaryota > Viridiplantae > Streptophyta > Magnoliopsida > Poales > Poaceae > Lolium > Lolium multiflorum. Next base: position 94,062,988 of record CM061750.1, on the reverse strand, counting down.
AGAGAACATCCAAATCCGATCCACATACCCTCGAAAACACCTGCGACGGATCCAAACAAGGGAAAGGATTCGATGTACACTGGTAGGGACAAGTACCGGAACCCGTCACCTTCGCCCAACGCCGGAATTCCAAGCCTGTCAAACCCGGAGACCCCGCAACGAGTGCGTTATCGCATCGTGCTGGATCATGTAGAAGGACGTGTCCTAGAATACGGGGAATACATGTCCATAGAAGAACTCACTAGGACGACATGCCGAGGTGCCATTGCAAACGTGTTGGAGATATGCCCAAGACAATAATAAAAGTGGTTATTATATATCTTTATGTTTATGATGAATGTTTATATACCATGCTATAATTGTATTAACCGAAACATTGATACATGTGTGATATGTAAACAACAAAGAGTCCCTAATATGCCTCTTAACTAGCTTGTTGATTAATGGATGATTAGTTTCATAATCATGAACATTGGATGTTATTAATAACAAGGTTATATCATTGTATGAATGATGTAAAGGACACACCCAATTAAGCGTAGCATAAGATCACGTCATTAAGTTATTTGCTATAAGCTTTCAATACATAGTTACCTAGTCCTTATGACCATGAGATCATGTAAATCACTTATACCGAAAGGTAATTTGATTACATCAAACGCCACGTAAATGGGTGGTTATAAAGGTGGGATTAAGTATCGGAAAGTATGAGTTGAGGCATATGGATCAAACAGTGGGATTTGTCCATCCCGATGACAGATAGATATACTCTGAGCCCTCTCGGTGGAATGTCGTCTAATGTCTTGCAAGCATATGAATAAGTTCATAAGAGACCACATACCACGGTACGAGTAAAGAGTACTTGTCAGGAGACGAGGTTGAACAAGGTATAGAGTGATACCGATGATCAAACCTCGGATAAGTAAAATATCGCGTGACAAAGGAATTGGTATCGTATGTGAATGGTTCATTCGATCACTAAAGTCATCATTGAATATGTGGGAGCCATTATGGATCTCCAGATCCCACTATTGGTTATTGGTCGGAGAAAGTTCTCACCCATGTCCACATAGTTCGCGAACCGTAGGGTGACACACTTAAGGTTTGATGTTGTAATGGTAGAACTTGAATATGGAATGGAGTTCGAAGTATTGTTCGAAGTCTCGGATAGGATCCCGGACATCACGAGGAGTTCGGAATGGTCCGGAGAATAAGATTCATATATAGGAAGTCATTTTATAAGTTTGAAAATGATCCGGTGATTTATGGAAGGTTCTAGAAGGTTCTAGAAAAGTCCGAAGGAGTCACTAAGGAAGGAGGAGTCCCGGAGGAACTCACCTCCCCATGGCCGGCCAACCCTAGAGGGAGTCAAGGTGGACTCCACCTAAGAGCCACCACCCCCACATGGAAGGGAATCCCTTGAGTGGGAGTCCCACTGAAGGAGATATGCCCTAGAGGCAATAATAAAGTGGTTATTATTTATATCTTTATGTTTATGATAAATGTTTATATATCATGCTATAATTGTATTAACCGAAACATTAGTACATGTGTGATATGTAGACAACAAGAAGTCCCTAGTATGCCTCTTAAACTAGCTTGTTGATTAATGGATGATTAGTTTCATAATCATGAACATTGGATGTTATTAATAACAAGGTTATGTCATTGTATGAATGATGTAATGGACACACCCAATTAAGCGTAGCATAAGATCTCGTCATTAAGTTATTTGCTATAAGCTTTCGATACATAGTTACCTAGTCCTTATGACCATGAGATCATGTAAATCACTTATACCGGAAAGGTACTTTGATTACACCAAACACCACTGCGTAAATGGGTGGCTATAAAGGTGGGATTAAGTATCCGGAAAGTATGAGTTGAGGCATATGGATCAACAGTGGGATTTGTCCATCCCGATGACGGATAGATATACTCTGGGCCCTCTCGGTGGAATGTCGTCTAATGTCTTGCAAGCATATGAATGAGTTCATAAGAGACCACATACCACGGTACGAGTAAAGAGTACTTGTCAGGAGACGAGGTTGAACAAGGTATAGAGTGATACCGAAGATCAAACCTCGGACAAGTAAAATATCGCGTGACAAAGGGAATTGGTATTGTATGTGAATGGTTCATTCGATCACTAAAGTCATCGTTGAATATGTGGGAGCCATTATGGATCTCCAGATCCCGCTATTGGTTATTGGTCGGAGTGAGTACTCAACCATGTCCGCATAGTTCACGAACCGTAGGGTGACACACTTAAAGTTGGATGTTGAAATGGTAGTACTTGAATATGGAATGGAGTTCGAATATTTGTTCCGAGTCCCGGATGAGATCCCGGACATCACGAGGAGTTCCGGAATGGTCCGGAGAATAAGATTCATATATAGGATGTCATTTTATGTGAATTAAATTGACGGAAGGTTCTATGGAAGGTTCTAGAAGGTTCTAGAAAAGTCCGGAAGAAACCACCAAGGAAGGTGGAGTCCACATGGGACTCCACCTCCATGGCCGGCCAACCCTAGTGGGGGAGGAGTCCCAAGTGGACTCCCCTTAGGGGGCCGGCCACCCCCATATGGGAGGTGGAAGTCCCACCTCTAGTGGGAGTCCTAGCTTGGCTAGGTTTCCCCTCCATATGGAAGGTTTTGGTTCGGGTCTTATTCGAAGACTTGGAGACCAACTCTTGGGGTTCCACCTATATAATGAGGGCCAAGGGGGAGGGGGCCAGCCACCTCAAACACCACCAAGGTGGCCGCACCCCTAGTGGCCGGCGCCCCTCTCCCCAAACCCTAGCCGCCCGCTCCTCCACTTCCCGCACGCTTAGCGAAGCTCCGCCGGACTTCTCCACCACCACCGACACCACGCCGTCGTGCTGTCGGATTCAAGAGGAGCTACTACTTCCGCTGCCCGCTGGAACGGGGAGGTGGACGTCGTCTTCATCAACAACCGAACGTGTGACCGAGTACGGAGGTGCTGCCCGTTCGTGGCGCCGGAACCGATCGTGATCAAGATCTTTTACGCGCTTTTGCAAGCGGCAAGTGAACATCTACCACAGCAACAAGAGCCTCCTCTTGTAGGCTTTGGAATCTCTTCAAGGGTGAGACTCGATAAACCCCTCGTTGCTACTGTCTTCTTGATTGCATCTTGGCTTGGATTGCGTGTTCGCGGTAGGAATTTTTTTTTTCTATGCAACGTTATCCTACAGTGGTATCAGAGCCAGGTTTATGCATAGATGGTTGCACGAGTAGAACACAATGGTTTTGTGGGCGTTGATGCTCTTGTTATCTTTAGTTTGAGTACTTTGCATCTTTGTGGCATAGTGGGATGAAGCGGCTCGGACTAACTTTACATGACCGCGTTCATGAGACTTGTTCCTCGTTCGACATGCAACTTGTATTGCATAAGAGGCTTTGCGGGTGTCTGTCTCTCCTACTATAGTGAAGATTCAATTTACTCTTCTATTGAAAACATTAGTATCAACGTTGTGGTTCATGTTCGTAGGTAGATTAGATCTCTCTCGAAAACCCTAAACCACGTAAAATATGCAAACCAAATTAGAGACGTCTAACTTGTTTTTGCAGGGTTTGGTGATGTGATATGGCCATAATGTGATGATGAATATGTATGAGATGATCATTATTGTATTGTGGCAACCGGAGCCTTATGGTTGTCTTTAAATTTCATGTTGAGTAGTATTTCAAAGTAGTTGTAATAGTAGCTACATGGAGGACAATCATGAAGACGGCGCCATTGACCTTGACGCTACGCCGACGATGATGGAGATCATGCCCGAAGATGATGGAGATCATGTCCGTGCTTTGGAGATGAAGATCAAAGGCGCAAAGAAAAAGGGCCATATCATATCACATATGAACTGCATGTGATGTTAATCCTTTTATGCATCTTATTTTGCTTAGATCGACGGTAGCATTATAAGATGATCCCTCACTAAAATCTCAAGATAATAAAGTGTTCATCCTTAGTTGCACCGTTGCCAAGACTTGTCGTTTCGAAGCATCGTGATGATCGGGTGTGATAGAATCAACAAGTGCATACAACGGGTGCAAGACAGTTTTGCACATGCGGATACTAAGGTGGCCTTGACGAGCCTAGCATGTACGGACATGGTCTCGGAACACGTGATACCGAAAGGTAGAGCATGAATCATATGGTTGATATGATGAACACTTTGAGTGTTCGCCGTTGAAATCACACCTTGTCTCGTGATGATCAGACATAGGTGCGGTGGATTTGGTTCGTGTGATCACTAAGACAATGTGAGGGATATTGTTTTGAGTGGGAGTTCACCTAGATTTTTAATTATGTTGAATTAAAATTTGAACTCAATTTGTCATAAACTTAGTCTAAACTTTTGCAAATATATGTTGTAGAGATGGCGTCCCCAATCAATTTTAATCAGTTCCTAGAGAAAGAGAAACTTAAGAGCAACGGTAGCAACTTCACCGACTGGTTCCGTCATGTGAGGATCTTCCTCTCTGGCGGAAATCTGCAATATGTGCTTGATGCACCGCTAGGTGACCCTCCTGCAGAAACTGAAACCGATGAAGTAAAGCTGTTTACGAGACTCGGAAAATACGGTACTCTCAAGTTCAGTGTGCCATCCTATGCAGTCTGGAATCCGATCTTCAAAAACGTTTTGAGCACCACGATCCTCATGAGTTGATGAAAGAGCTGAAAGCTATTTTTGAGACTCATGCGGCCGTGGAATGCTATGAAGCATCGAAACAATTCTTCAGCTGCATGATGGAAGAAGGCAGCTCCGTTAGTGAGCACATGCTCGCCATGACCGGGCATGCGAAGAAACTCTGACTTGGGAATAGTGATTCCTAACAGACTGGGGATTAATCGTGTCCTTCAATCACGCCACCAAGTTACAAGAACTTTGTGATAAACTACAATATGCAGAACATGAACAAGGAGTTACCTGAACTCTTTGGCATGCTAAAAGCTGCTGAGATTGAGATCAAGAAAGAGCACCAAGTGTTGATGGTCAACAAGACCACCAGCTTCAAGAAACAGGGCAAGTCTAAGGGAAAATTCAAGAAGGGTGGCAAGAAAGCTGCCACGCCTCCTGTGAAATCTAAGAACGGCCCTAAGCCCGATGCTGAGTGCTATTCGCAAGGAGAAGGGACAGCGTAATTGCTCCAAGTATCTGGCTGATCTGAAGAGCGGCCTTGTCAAGAAAAAGAAAGAAGGTATATCTGATATACATGTTATAGATGTTTATCTCACTGGTTCTCGTTCTAGTACCTGGGTATTTGATACTGGTTTGGTTGCTCATATTTGTAACTCGAAACAGGAACTAAAGAATAAACGAAGACTACTGAAAGATGAAGTGACGATGCGCGTTGGAAATGGATCCAAAGTCGATGTGATCACTGTCGGCACACTTCCTCTACATCTACCTTCGGGATTAGTTTTAAGCCTAAATAATTGTTATTTTGTACCCGCGTTGAGCATGAACATTATATCTGGATCTTGTTTAATGCAAGACGGTTATTCATTCAAGTCTGAGAATAATGGTTGTCCTATTTTTATGAATAATATCTTTTATGGTCGAGCACCACAAAAGAATGGCTTATTTCTGTTAGATCTCGATAGTAGTGATACGCATATACATAACATAGATGCTAAGCGAATTAAATTGAATGATAATTCTACTTATATGTGGCACTATCGTCTTGGTCATATTGGAGTGAAACGCATGAAGAAACTCCATACTGATGGATTACTTGAATCACTTGACTTTGAGTCACTTGATAAATGTGAAGCATGTCTAATGGGAAAAATGACAAAGACTCCATTTTCTGGTATGATGGAGCGAGCTACGACTTATTGGAAATCATACATACCGATGTATGTGGACCAATGAGCGTAGCATCGCGCGGTGGTTATCGTTATGTTCTAACCTTCACAGATGATCTGAGTAGATATGGGTATATCTATTTCATGAAACATAAATCCGAAACTTTCGAGAAGTTTAAGGAATTCCAAAGTGAAGTAGAAAATCAACGTAACAAGAAGATCAAATTTCTACGATCTGATCGTGGAGGTGAATATCTGAGTTATGAGTTTGGCATGCATTTAAAGAAATGCGGAATACTTTCACAATTGACACCGCCGGGAACACCACAACGTAACGGTGTGTCCGAACGTCGTAATTGAACTCTCTTAGATATGGTTTGTTCTATGATGTCTCTTACTGATTTGCCGTTATCATTTTCGAGTTATGCATTAGAGACAGTCGCATTCACTTTAAATAGAGCACCATCAAAATCCGTAAAACGACACCGTATGAATTATGGTTTAATAAGAAACCTAAGTGTCGTTCTGAAAGTTTGGGGTTGCGAAGCCTATGTAAAGAAGTTACAACCGGACAAGCTAGAACCCAAAGCGGAGAAATGCGTCATAGGATACCCTAAGGAAACTATAGGGTATACTTTCTATCACAAATCCGAAGGCAAAATCTTTGTTGCTAAGAACGGAACCTTTCTTGAGAAAGAATTTCTCACTAAAGAAGTGACTGGAAGAAAAGTAGAACTCGATGAGATTGATGAATCTATACTCGTTGATCAGAGTAGCGCGACAGGAGTTGTACATGCCGCCTGCAACAAGAGGAAGCTAATGATAATGATCATGAAACTTCGAACGAGGAAATTACTGAACCTCGCAGATCGACAAGGGAACGTACCACTCCTGATTGGTATGATCCTTGTCTAAATGTCATGATTGTGGATAACAATGATGAGGACCTGCGACGTATGAAGAAGCGATGATGAGCCCAGGTTCCAACAAATGGCAAGAAGCCATGAAATCCGAAATGGGATCCATGTATGATAACAAAGTATGGACTTTGGTAGCTTACCTGATAGCCGAAAGGCTGTCGAGAATAAATGGATCTTCAAGAGAAAAACAGATGCAGATGGTAATATTACTGTCTATAAAGCTCGACTTGTCGCAAAGGGTTTCCGACAAATTCAAGGAGTTTACTACGATGAGACTATCTCACCTGTAGCGAAGCTAAAATCTGTGAGGATTTTGTTAGCAATAGCTGCATTTTTCGATTATGAGATTTGGCAGATGGATGTCAAAACGGCGTTCCTTAATGGAGACATTGAGGAAGAGTTGTATATGGTACAACCCAAAGGTTTTGTCGATCCTAAAAATGCCGACAAAGTATGCAAACTTCAGCGTTCAATCTATGGACTGAAGCAAGCATCAAGAAGTTGGAACCGACGCTTTCATAAGGTGATCAAAGACTTCGGGTTTATACAGTGTCATGGAGAGGCTGTATTTACAAGAAAGTGAGTGGGAGCTCTGTAGCATTCCTGATATTATATGTAGATGACATATTGTTGATCGGGAATGATATAGAACTATTAAGCAGTGTTAAAGGTTATTTGAATAGTAGTTTTTCAATGAAAGACCTTGGTGAAGCATCGTATATATTAGACATCAAGATTTATAGAGTTAGATCAAGACGCCTAATAGGGCTATCACAGAGTACATATCTGGACAAGATTCTAAAGAAGTTTAGAATGGATGAAAGTAAGAAAGGGTTCTTACCTATGTTACCAGGCAAAGTCTTGAGTAAGACTCAAGGACCGGCTACGGCAGAAGAAAGAGAAAGGATGAGTAAAATCCCCTATGCCTCGGCAGTAGGATCTATCATGTATGCCATGCTATGTACTAGACCGGATATAGCACATCTGTTAGTTTGACTAGCAGATATCAAAGTGATCCAGGAATGGAACACTGGACAGCGGTCAAGAATATCCTGAAGTACTTGAAAAGAACTAAGGATATGTTTCTTTGTTATGGAGGTGACCAAGAGCTCGTTGTAAGTGGTTCCACCGATGCAAGTTGGAACACTGATCCTGATGACTCTAAGTCACAATCTGGGTACGTGTTTATATTGAATGGTGCTGCAATAAGCTGGGCAAGCTCGAAGCAGTGCACGGTGGCGAAGTCTTCAACAGAATCGGAGTACATAGCGGCTTCGAGGCTTCATCAAGCGGTATGGATGAAGAGGTTCATTGTAGAGCTCGGTGTGGTTCCTAGTGCATTGGACCCATTAATCATTTATTGTGATAACATGGGTGCCATCGCCAATGCACAAGAGCCAAGGTCACACAAGAGGCTGAAGCATATCAAGCTGCGTTACCACTCGATTCGCGAGTACATCGAAGATGGAGAAGTAAAGATTTGCAAAGTACACACTGATCTGAATGTAGCAATCCGTTGACTAAAGCTCTCCCTAGGGCAAAGCATGACCACCCTAGTGGGGGAGGAGTCCCAAGTGGACTCCCCCTTAGCCGGCCACCCCCCCATATGGGAGGTGGAACTCCCACCTCTAGTGGGAGTCCTAGCTTGGCTAGGTTTCCCCTCCATATGGAAGGTTTTTGGTTTGGGTCTTATTCGAAGACTTGGAGACCAACTCTTGGGGTTCCACCTATATAATGAGGGCCAAGGGGGGGGGTCGGCCACCTCAAACACCACCAAGGTGGCCGCACCCCATAGTGGCCGGCGCCCCCCTCTCCCAAACCCTAGCCGCCCGCTCCTCCACTTCCCGCACGCTTAGCGAAGCTCCGCCGGACTTCTCCACCACCACACCACGCCGTCGTGATGTCGGATTCAAGAGGAGCTACTACTTCCGCTGCCCGCTGGAACGGGGAGGTGGACGTCGTCTTCATCAACAACCGAACGTGTGACCGAGTACGGAGGTGCTGCCCGTTCGTGGCGCCGGAACCGATCGTGATCAAGATCTTCTACGCGCTTTTGCAAGCGGCAAGTGAACATCTACCGCAGCAACAAGAGCCTCCTCTTGTAGGCTTTGGAATCTCTTCAAGGGTGAGACTCGATAAACTTCTCGTTGCTACCGTCTTCTAGATTGCATCTTGGCTTGGATTGCGTGTTCGCGGTAGGAAATTTTTTGTTTTCTATGCAACGTTATCCTACACCACCTTGGGTAGATTTCCCTACTACATGGAAGGTTCTTGTGTTGGGGTCTTATTCGAAGACTTGTAGTCCAACACTTGGGGATCCACCTATATAATGAGGGGCATAGGGGAGGGGGCCGGCCACCACAAGCCCTCAAGGACGCCGTGATACGTCTCCGACGTATCGATAATTTCTTATGTTCCATGCCACATTATTGATGATATCTACATGTTTTATGCATACTTTACATCATATTTATGCATTTTCCGGCACTAACCTATTAACAAGATGCCGAAGAGCCAGTTGCTGTTTTCTACTGTTTTTGGTTTCAGAAATCCTAGTAAGGAAATATTCTCGGAATTGGACGAAATCAACGCCCAGGGCCTATTTTCACACGAAGCTTCCAGAAGACCGAAGAGTCAACGAAGTGGGGCCACGAGGTGGCCAGATGATGGCGGCGCGGCCCAGTCTTGGCGCGCCGGCCTGTCTCTGGGCCTCGTGTGGCCTGACCCGCCCTTCCGCCTACAAATAGTCTTCGTCGCGAAACCCCGTACGAGATCCACGATACGGAAAACCTTCAGACGACGCCCGCCAATCCCATCTCAGGGATTCAGGAGATCGCCTCCGCACCCTGCCGGAGAGGGAATCATCTCCCGGAGGACTCTACGCCGCCATGGTCGCCTCCGGAGTGATGAGTGAGTAGTTCACCCTTGGACTATGGGTCCATAGCAGTAGCTAGATGGTTGTCTTCTCCTCATTATGCTTCATTGTCGGATCTTGTGAGCTACCTAACATGATCAAGATCATCTATCGTAATGCTATATGTTGTGTTTGTTGGGATCCGATGGATAGAGAATACTATGTTATGTTGATTATCAATTTATGTCTATGTGTTGTTTATGATCTTGCATGCTCTCCGTTATTAGTAGAGGCTCTGGCCAAGTTTTTGCTAGTAACTCCAAGAGGGGGTATTTATGCTCGATAGTGGGTTCATGTCTCGTGAATGGGGGAGTGACAGAACCTCTAAGGTTATGGATGTGCTATTGCCACTAGGGATAAAACATTGATGCTATGTCCGAGGATGTAGTTATTGATTACATTACGCGCAATACTTAATGCAATTGTGTTGTTAGCAACTTAATACTGGAAGGGTTCGGATGATAACCTGAAGGTGGACTTTTTAGGCATAGATGCATGCTGGATAGCGGTCTATGTACTTTGTCGTAATGCCCAATTAAATCTCACAATACTCATCATAATATGTATGTGCATGGTCATGCCCTCTCTATTTGTCAATTGCCCAACTGTAATTTGTTCACCCAACATGCTATTTATCTTATGGGAGAGACACCTCTAGTGAACAGTGGACCCGGTCCAATTCTCTATACTGAAATACAATCTACAATACTTGTTCTACTTTTTTCTGCAAACAATCATCTTCCACACTATACATCTAATCCTTTGTTACAGCAAGCCGGTGAGATTGACAACCTTGCTGTTTCGTTGGGGCAAAGTACTTGGTTTGTGTTGTGCAGGTTCCACGTTGGCGCGGAATCCCTGGTGTTGCGCCGCACTACATCTCGCCGCCATCAACCTTCACGTGCTTCTTGACTCCTACTGGTTCGATAAACCTTGGTTTCTTACTGAGGGAAACTTGCCGCTGTGCGCATCACACCTTCCTCTTGGGGTTCCCAACGGACGCGTGTCGAACGGAAAGACAATACGTCAACCACGCGCATCAAGCAAAATTTCTGGCGCCGTTGCCGGGGAGATCAAGACACGCTGCAAGGGGAGTCTCCACATCGCAATCTCTTTACTTTGTTTTTGTCTTGCTTTATTTTATTTACTACTTTGTTTGCTGCACTAAATCAAAATACAAAAAAATTAGTTGCTAGCTTTACTTTATTTACTGTCTTGCACTCTATATCAAAAACACAAAAAAATTAGTTACTTGCATTTACTTTATCTAGTTTGCTTTATTTACTACTGTTAAAATGGGTATTCCTGAAAATACTAAGTTGTGTGACTTCACAACCACAAATAATAATGATTTCTTATGCACACCTATTGCTCCACCTGCTACTACAGCAGAATTCTTTGAAATTAAACCTGCTTTACTAAGATCAATTTTCTGGTGTTAGTTCTGATGATGCTGCTGCCCATCTCAATAATTTTGTTGAATTATGTGAAATGCAAAAGTATAAAGATGTAGATGGTGACATTATAAAATTAAAATTGTTCCCTTTCTCATTAAGAGGAAGAGCTAAAGATTGGTTGCTATCTCTGCCTAAGAATAGTATTGATTCATGGACTAAATGCAAGGATGCTTTTATTGGTAGATATTATCCCCTGCTAAAATTATATCTTTGAGGAGTAGCATAATGAATTTTAAACAATTGGATACTGAGCATGTTGCACAAGCATGGGAAAGAATGAAATCTTTGGTTAAAAATTGCCCAACCCATGGACTGACTACTTGGATGATCATCCAAACCTTTTATGCAGGATTGAATTTTTCTTCGCGGAACCTATTGGATTCAGCTGCTGGAGGTACCTTTATGTCCATCACTCTTGGTGAAGGAACAAAGCTTCTTGATAATATGATGATTAATTACTCTGAATGGCACACGGAAAGAGCTCCACAAGGTAAGAAGGTAAATTCTGTCGAAGAAACCTCTTCCTTGAGTGATAAGATTGATGCTATTATGTCTATGCTTGTGAATGATAGGACTAATATTGATCCTAATAATGTTCCGTTAGCTTCATTGGTTGCTCAAGAAGAACATGTTGATGTCAACTTCATTAAAAATAATAATTTCAACAACAATGCTTACCGGAACAATTCTAGTAACAACTATAGGCCATATCCTTATAATAATGGCAACGGCTATGGTAATTCTTATGGGAATTCTTACAACAATAATAGGAACACACCCCCTGGACTTGAAGCTATGATTAAAGAATTTATTAGTACACAAAGTGCTTTTAACAAATTTGTTGAAGAAAAGCTTGGGAAAATTGATATACTTGCTTCTAAAGTCGATAGTCTTGCTGCTGATGTTGATCTTTTGAAATCGAAAGTTATGCCTCATGAAAATCTTAATAATAAAATTGTTACTACAGCAAATGCCATCCAAGTTAGAATTAATGAGAATATAAGATTGATGGCCGAATTGCGTGCTAGGTGGGAAAGAGAAGAAAATGAAAAAGAAGAAAATATAGCTAAAGTTTGGACTATTACCACCACTAGCAATGCTAATGCTACACAAGTTGCTGCACCTCCTACTATTAATGGTAAAAGAATTGGTGTTAGCAATGTTTCCACTTCTAATGCAAAGCGCGAAAAACTGCCTGAAACTGCTAAAACTGCTGCCTGTGATAAAACTGCTGAAATTTTTTCCAACATTGGGGATGATGATCCCATTGCTTTAGATTATAATGGTTTGAATTTTGATGATTTCCACATCTCTGAAGTTATAAAGTTCTTACAAAAACTTGCTAAAAGTCCTAATGCTAGTGCTATAAATTTGGCTTTCACGAAACATATTACAAATGCTCTCATAAAAGCTAGAGAAGAGAAATTAGAACGCGAAGCTTCTATTCCTAGGAAGCTAGAGGATGGTTGGGAGCCCATCATTAAGAGGAAGGTCAATTACTTTGATTGTAATGCTTTATGTGATCTAGGTGTAAGTATTTCTGTTATGCCTAAGAAAATCTATAATATGCTTGACTTGCCACCATTGAAAATTGTTATTTGGATGTTAATCTTGCTGATCATTCTACAAAGAAACCTTTGGGGAGAGTTGATAATGTTCGCATTACGTTAACAATAACCTTGTCCCCGTTGATTTTGTTGTCTTGGATATTGAATGCAATGCATCTTGTCCCATTATTTGGGAAGACCTTTTCTTCGAACTGTTGGTGCTATCATTGATATGAAGGAAGGTAATATTAAATATCAATTTACTCTCAAGAAAGGTATGGAACACTTTCCTAGAAAGAGAATGAAGTTACCTTATGATTCTATTATTAGAACAAATTATGATGTTGACACTTCGTCTCTTGATAACACTTGGTGCACACTTTCTGCGCCTAGCTGAAAGGCGTTAAAGAAAAACGCTTATGGGAGACAACCCATGTTTTTACAACAGTACCTTTGTTTTTATTTTGAGTCTTGGAAGTTGTTTACTACTGTAGCAACCTCTCCTTATCTTAGTTTTGTGCTTTGTTGTGCCAAGTAAAGTCGTTGATAGTAAGGTTCATACTAGATTTGGATTACTGCGCAGAAACAGATTTCTTTGCTGTCACGAATCTGGGCAAATTCTGTAGTAACTAAGAAAATTATGCCAATTTACTGTGAATTCCTCAGACTCCTCAATATGAGCATTTTGAGAATTTTTCATTTGAGCAAGTATGGTGCCTCAATAAAATTCGTGCTTTATTTCACTGTTTGTTTTGACAGATTCTGCCTTTTATTTTTTTGTTTTGTTATGAATTTCGATTTCCATTGACTTTAGCTTTGTGCAATTTGTCCAGAAGTGTTAAGAATGATTATTTCACCTCTGAACATGTATATTTTGATTGTGGATAAGAGAGTGAGATGTTTTCAGATGATCAAGAGAGAGTGACAAATAAGCTAGCCCCGTGGTTCACCCCTGCATATATCAAGAAGACTCAAGCGTCTAAGCTTGGGGATGACCAAGGCATCCCCTTCTTCATCGACAACATTATCAGGTTCCTCCCCTGAAACTATATTTTTATTCCATCACATCTTATGTGCTTTGCTTGGAGCGTCGGTTTATTTTTGTTTTTTGTTTTGTTTGAATAAAATGGATCCTAGCATTCTTTGTGTGGAGAGAGACACGCTCCGCTGTTGCATATGGACAAGCATGTCCTTAGGCTTTACTCATAGTATTCATGGCGAAAGTTTCTTCTTCGTTAAATTGTTATATGGTTGGAATTGGAAAATGATACATGTAGTATTTGCTATAATGTCTTGGATAATGTGATACTTGGCAATTGTTGTGCTCATGTTTAAGCTCTTGCATCATATACTTTGCACCTATTAATGAAGAAATACATAGAGCATGCTAAAATTTGGTTTGCATAATTGGTCTCTCTAAGGTCTAGATAACTTCTAGTATTGAGTTTGAACAACAAGGAAGACGGTGTAGAGTCTTATAATGTTTACAATATGTCTTTTATGTGAGTTTTGCTGCACCGGTTCATCCTTGTGTTTGTTTCAAATAGCCTTGCTAGCCTAAGCCTTGTATCGAGAGGAATACTTCTCATGCATCCAAAATCCTTGAGCCAACCACTATGCCATTTGTGTCCACCATACTTACCTACTACATGGTATTTCTCCGCCATTCCAAAGTAAATTGCTTGAGTGCTACCTTTAAAATTTCCATTCTCTACCTTTGCAATACATAGCTCATGGGACAAATAGCTTAAAAACTATTGTGGTATTGAATATGTACTTATGCATTTTATCTCTTATTAAGTTGCTTGTTGTGCGATAACCATGTTCCTGGGGACGCCATCAACTACTCTTTGTTGAATATCATGTGAGTTGCTATGCATGTTCGTCTTGTCTGAAGTAAGGGAGATTTACCACCAAAATGGTTAGAGCATTGCATAATGTTAGAGAAGAACATTGGGCCGCTAACTAAAGCCATGATCCATTGTGGAAGTTTCAGTTTTGGACAAATATCCTCAATCTCATATGAGAAAATTAATTGTTGCTACATGCTTATGCATATAAGAGGAGTCCATTATCTGTTGTCTATGTTGTCCCGGTATGGATGTCTAAGTTGAGAATAATCAATAAGAGAAATCCGATGCGAGCTTCTCCTTAGACCTTTGTGGCATAGAGGTACCCTTTGTGACACTTGGTTAAAACAAGTGCATTTGATGATAATCCAGGTAATCCGAGCTAATTAGGACAAGGTGGCACTATTAGTATACTATGCATGAGGCTTGCAACTTGTAGGATATAATTTACATAACACATATGCTTTATTACTACCGTTGACAAAATTGTTTCTTGTTTTCAAAACCAAAGCTCTAGCACATATAGCAATCGATGCTTTCCTCTTTGAAGGACCTTTCTTTTACTTTTATGTTGAGTCAGTTCACCTATCTCTCTCCACCTCAAGAAGCAAACACTTGTGTGAACTGCATTGATTCCTACATACTTGCATATTGCACTTGTTATATTACTTTGCATTGACAATATCCATGAGATACACATGTTACAAGTTGAAAGCAACCGCTGAAACTTAATCTTCCTTTATGTTGCTTCAATACCTTTACTTTGAATTATTGCTTTATGAGTTAACTCTTATGCAAGACTTATTGATGCTTGTCTTGAAGTACTATTCATGAAAAGTCTTTGCTATATGATTCATTTGTTTACTCATGTCATTTACATTGTTTGGATCGCTGCATTCATTACATATGCTTACAATAGTATGATCAAGGTTATGATGGCATGTCACTCTAGAAATTATCTTTTTTATCGTTTACTTGCTCGGGACGAGCAGGAACTAAGCTTGGGGATGCTGATACGTCTCCGACGTATCAATAATTTCTTATGTTCCATGCCACATTATTGATGATATCTACATGTTTTATGCATACTTTACATCATATTTATGCATTTTCCAGCACTAACCTATTAACAAGATGGCGAAGAGCCAGTTGCTGTTTTCTACTGTTTTTGGTTTAAGAAATCCTAGTAAGGAAATATTATCGGAATTGGACGAAATCAACTCCCAGGGGCCTATTTTCACACGAAGCTTCCAAGACCGAAGAGTCAATAAGGGGCCACGAGGTGGCCTGATGATAGGGCGGCGCGACCGTCTTGGCCGCGCCGGCCTGTCTGGGGCCCTCGTGTGGCCCCGACCTGCCCTTCCGCCTACAAATAGTCTTCGTCGCGAAACCCCGATTGAGAGCATGATACGTCTCCGACGTATCGATAATTTCTTATGTTCCATGCCACATTATTGATGTTATCTACATGTTTTATGCACACTTTATGTCATATTCGTGCATTTTTTCGGAACTAACCTATTAACAAGATGCCAAGCGCCAGTCTGCTGTTTTTGGTTTCAGAAATCCTAGTAACGAAATATTCTCGGAATTGGACGAAATCAACGCCCAGGGTCCTATTTTGCCACGAAGCTTCCAGAAGACCGAAGAGGAGTCGAAGAGGGGCCACGAGGGGGCCACACCCTAGGGCGGCGCGGCCCCCCCCTTGGCCGCGCGGCCCTGTGGTGTGGGGCCCTCGTGCCGCCTCTTGACCTGCCCTTCCGCCTACAAATAGCCTCCGTGACGAAACCCCCGCACCGAGAGCCACGATACGGAAAACCTTCCAGAGACGCCGCCGCCGCCGATCCCATCTCGGGATCCAGAGATCGTCGGCACTCCGGAGAGGGGATTCATCTCCCGGAGGACTCTACGCCGCCATGGTCGCTCCGGTGTTATGTGTGAGTAGTCTACCCCTGGACTATGGGTCCATAGCAGTAGCTAGATGGTTGTCTTCTCCCCATTGTGCTATCATTGTCGGATCTTGTGAGCTGCCTAACATGATCAAGATCATCTATCTGTAATTCTATATGTTGCGTTGATACGTCTCCAACGTATCGATAATTTCTTATGTTCCATGCCATATTATTGATGTTATCTACATGTTTTATGCACACTTTATGTCATATTCGTGCATTTTCTGGAACTAACCTATTAACAAGATGCCGAAGTGCCGTTCCTGTTTTCTGTTTTTGGTTTCAGAAATCCTAGTAACGAAATATTCTCAATCGGACGAAATCAACGCCCAAGTTCCTATTTTCACCGAAGCATCCAACACCCGGAAGGATCGAGAAGGGGACAGTGGCCACCAAACCACACCCCCGGCGCGCCAGGGGGCCGCGCCCCTATAGTGTGTGGCCCCCCTTCCCCTCTCGGCGCCGCCTCTTCGCCTATAAAGCCCCCGGATCGAAAACCCCGAGGCGTTCGACGAAACCCATAGAAACCTTCCAGAGCCGCCGCCATCGCGAAGCCAAGATCCTGGGGACAGAGTCTCTGTTCCGGCACCTGCCGGAGCAGGGAAGTGCCCCTAAGGCTTCTCCATCGACACCGCTGCCATCTCCACCGCCATCTTCATCACCGCTGCTGCTCCCATGAGGAGGGAGTAGTTCTCCATCGAGGCTCGGGGCTGTACCGGTAGCTATGTGGTTCATATCTCTTCCATGTACCTCAATACAATAATCTCATGAGCTGCTTTACATGATTGAGATTCATATGAGTTTGTATCACAATTTATCTATGTGCTACTCTAGCAATGTTATTAAAGTAGTTCTATTCCTCCTGCACGTGTGTAAAGGTGACAGTGTGTGCACCGTGTTAGTACTTGGTTTATGCTATGATCATGATCTCTTGTAGATTGCGAAGTTAACTATTGCTATGATAATATTGATGTGATCTATCCTCCTACATATGCATGAAGGTGACAGTGTGCATGCTATGCTAGTACTTGGTTTAGTCTGTTGATCTATCTTACACTAAAGGTTACTAAAATATGAGCATTATTGTGGAGCTTGTTAACTCCGGCATTGAGGGTTCGTGTAATCCTACGCAATGTGTTCATCATCCAACAAAAGTGTAGAGTATGCATTTATCTATTCTGTTATGTGATCAATGTTGAGAGTGTCCACTAGTGAAAGTGTAATCCCTAGGCCTTGTTCCTAAATACTGCTATCGCTGCTTGTTTACTGTTTTACTGCGTTACTACTGCTGCAATACTACCACCATCAACTACACACCAGCAAGCTATTTTCTGGCACCGTTGCTACTGCTCATACTTATTTATACCACCTGTATTTCACTATCTCTTCGCCGAACTAGTGCACCTATTAGGTGTGTTGGGGACACAAGAGACTTCTTGCTTTGTGGTTGCAGGGTTGCATGAGAGGGATATCTTTGACCTCTTCCTCCCCGAGTTCGATAAACCTTGGGTGATCCACTTAAGGGAAAACTTGCTGCTGTTCTACAAACCTCTGCTCTTGGAGGCCCAACACTGTCTACAGAAAGGAGGGGGAACGTAGACATCAAGCTATTTTCTGGCGCCGTTGCCGGGGAGGGAAGGTAAACGGCACTCACACATTGGCAAGCCCGGCAACTAAGCACTTTTCCTCCCTCGTCAACTACGCGCCAAGCTACTTTTCTGGCGCCGTTGCCGGGGAGGAAAGGTAAAAGGCACTCATACTCCGGTTCCAGGTAAAGTACTTTTCTGGCGCCATTGTGTTTGTGCTCGAAGCTATTTCCTTTAGATCCTGCAATTGCAACTTTTTGTTTCTTGTTTACACTAGTAAGGCATAATGGAAAACATCTGTGAGCTTTTTATTCTATTTCCTGAGTCAAGACATGAATGGTTTAATGCGAAAATTAAAAAACCTATGGAATCTTATTTGCATGCTAGTAGCAATGATATTAGTATGAACGCTTTGAACACCATTGTTGCTAATGATATGGAAAGTTCTAAGCTTGGGGAAGCTGGTTTTCATGATCTTTTTAGTCCCCCAAGCATTGAGGAGAAAATTTTCTTTGATGATACTTTGCCTCCTATTTATGATGATTATAATGATAGTGGTCTTTTGTTGCCACCTACTATGGAGAGTAAATTTTGTTGCGATTATACTATGCCTCCTATACTTGATGAGAATAATAATGATAGCTACTTTGTTGAATTTGCTCCCACTACAATTAATAAGAATAACTATGCTTATGTTGGGAGTAGTAATAATTTTATGCATGAGACTCATGATAAGAATGCTTTATGTGATAGTTATATTGTTGAGTTTGCTCATGATGCTACTGAAAGTTATTATGAGAGAGGAAAATATGGTTGTAGAAATTTTCATGTTACTAAAATGCCTCTCTATGTGCTGAAATTTTTGAAGCTACACTTGTTCTATCTTTCTATGCTTGTTGCATTATGCTTCTTGAACTTGTTTATTTACAAGATTCCTATGCATAGGAAGCATGTTAGACTTAAATTTGTTTCATACTTGCCTCTTGATGCTCTCTTTTGCTTCAAATACTATTTCTTGCAAGTGCATCATTAAAACTGCTGAGCCCATCTTAATGGCTATAAAGAAAGAACTTCTTGGGAGATAACCCATGTGTTATTTTGCTACAGTACTTTGTTTTATATTTGTGTCTTGGAAGTTGTTTACTACTGTAGCAACCTCTCCTTATCTTAGTTTTGTGTTTTGTTGTGCCAAGTAAAGTCGTTGATAGAAAAGTTCATACTAGATTTGGATTACTGCGCAGAAACAGATTTCTTTGCTGTCACGAATCTGGGCAAAATTCTCTGTAGGTAACTCAGAAAATTATGCCAATTTACATGAGTGATCCTCAGATATGTACGCAACTTTCATTCAATTTGGGCATTTTCATCTGAGCAAGTCTGGTGCCATTTTAAAATTCGTCAATACGAACTGTTCTGTTTTGACAGATTCTGCCTTTTATTTCGCATTGCCTCTTTTGCTATGTTGGATGAATTTCTTTGATCCATTAATGTCCAGTAGCATTATGCAATGTCCAGAAGTGTTAAGAATGATTGTGTCACCTCTGAATATGTTAATTTTTATTGTGCACTAACCCTCTAATGAGTTGTTTCGAGTTTGGTGTGGAGGAAGTTTTCAAGGATCAAGAGAGGAGTATGATGCAACATGATCAAGGAGAGTGAAAGCTCTAAGCTTGGGGATGCCCCGGTGGTTCACCCCTGCATATATCAAGAAGACTCAAGCGTCTAAGCTTGGGGATGCCCAAGGCATCCCCTTCTTCATCGACAAATTATCAGGTTCCTTCTCTTGAAACTATATTTTTATTCGATCACATCTTATGTACTTTACTTGGAGCGTCTATTTGTTTTTGTTTTTGTTTGTGTTTGAATAAATTGTATTACATCATGCTTGTGTGGGAGAGATACACGCTCTGCTGGTTCATACGAACACATGTGTTCTTAGCTCATAGTATTCATGGCGAAGTTTCTTCTTCATTAAATTGTTATATGGTTGGAATTGGAAAATGATACATGTAGTAATTGCTATAATGTCTTGGGTAATGTGATACTTGGCAATTGTTGTGCTCATGTTTAAGCTCTTGCATCATATACTTTGCACCTATTAGTGAAGAATACATAGAGCATGCTAAAATTTGGTTTGCATAATTGGTCTCTCTAAGGTCTAGATAATTTCTAGTATTGAGTTTGAACAACAAGGAAGACGGTGTAGAGTCTTATAATGTTTTCAATATGTCTTTTATGTGAGTTTTGCTGCACCGGTTCATCCTTGTGTTTGTTTCAAACAACCTTGCTAGCCTAAACCTTGTATCGAGAGGGAATACTTCTCATGCATCCAAATCCTTGAGCCAAACAACACTATGCCATTTGTGTCCACCATACCTACCTACTACATGGTATTTCCTGCCATTCCAAAGTAAATTGCTTGAGTGCTACCTTTAAACAATTCAAAATTTATCACCTCTGATTTGTGTCAATGTTTTATAGCTCATGAGGAAGTATGTGGTGTTTATCTTTCAATCTTGTTGGGCAACTTTCACCAATGGACTAGTGGCTTCATCCGCTTATCCAATAATTTTGCAAAAAGAGCTGGCAACGGGATTCCCAATCCCAAATTAATTAACAAAAATAGACACTCCTCCATGGTATGTGATTGTTGGACGGCACCCGAAGGATTCGGTTAGCCATGGCTTGTGTAAGCAAAGGTTGGGAGGAGTGTCATCATAATAAAACTAAAATAAAAAGGCACTCCTTCATGGTATGAGATTGTTGGCAGGCACCCGAGGATTCGGTTAGCCATGGTTTGTGAAAGAAAGGTTGGAAGGAGTGCCACCCAAAAATAAAATAAAATGGGAGCCGCTCTTTGAAGGTTTGTCTGGCAAGGGGGTTAGAGTGCCCACTACCATTCGTTGACAACAACATACACCTCTCAAAACTTTATTTTTATGCTCTCTTTATGTTTTCAAAATAGAAGCTCTAGCACAAATATAGCAATCGATGCTTTCCTCTTTGAAGGACCATTCTTTTACTTTCAATGTTGAGTCAGTTCACCTATTTCTCTCCACCTCAAGAAGCAAACACTTGTGTGAACTGTGCATTGATTCCTACATATTTGCTTATTGCACTTGTTATATTACTCTATGTTGACAATATCCATGAGATATACATGTTATAAGTTGAAAGCAACCGCTGAAACTTAATCTTCTTTTGTGTTGCTTCAATGCCTTTACTTTGAATTATTGCTTTATGAGTTAACTCTTATGCAAGACTTATTGATGCTTGTCTTGAAGTGCTATTCATGAAAAGTCTTTGCTATATGATTCACTTGTTTACTCATGTCATTACCATTGTTTTGATCGCTGCATTCACTACATATGCTTTACAAATAGTATGATCAAGTTTATGATGGCATGTCACTTCAGAAATTATCTTTGTTATCGTTTTACCTGCTCGGGACGAGCAGAACTAAGCTTGGGGATGCTGATACGTCTCCAACGTATCGATAATTTCTTATGTTCCATGCCATATTATTGATGTTATCTACATGTTTTATGCACACTTTATGTCATATTCGTGCATTTTCGGAACTAACCTATTAACAAGATGCCAAGTGCCCTGTTTTCTGCTGTTTTTGGTTTCAGAAATCCTAGTAACGAAATATTCTCGGAATCGGACGAAATCAACGCCCAAGTTCCTATTTTCACCGGAAGCATCCAGAACACCCGGGAAGGATCAGAGAAGGGGGACAGGGCCACCAAACCACACCCCGGCGCGGCCAGGGGGGGGCCGCGCCCCTATAGTGTGGGCCCCTTCGACCCTCTGGCGCCGCCTCTTCGCCTATATAAAGCCCCTGGATCGAAAACCCTGAGGCGTTCGACGAAACCCATAGAAACCTTCCAGAGCCGCCGCCATCGCGAAGCCAAGATCTGGGGGACAGGAGTCTCTGTTCCGGCACCCTGCCGGAGCGGGGAAGTGCCCCCGAAGGCTTCTCCATCGACACCCTGCCATCTCCACCGCCATCTTCATCACCGCTGCTGCTCCCATGAGGAGGGAGTAGTTCTCCATCGAGGCTCGGGCTGTACCGGTAGCTATGTGGTTCATATCTCTTCCATGTACCTCAATACAATAATCTCATGAGCTGCTTTACATGATTGAGATTCATATGAGTTTGTATCACAATTTATCTATGTGCTACTCTAGCAATGTTATTAAAGTAGTTCTATTCCTCCTGCACGTGTGTAAAGGTGACAGTGTGTGCACCGTGTTAGTACTTGGTTTATGCTATGATCATGATCTCTTGTAGATTGCGAGTTAACTATTGCTATGATAATATTGATGTGATCTATCCCTCCTACATATGCATGAAGGTGACAGTGTGCATGCTATGCTAGTACTTGGTTTAGTCTGTTGATCTATCTTACACTAAAGGTTACTAAAATATGAGCATTATTGTGGAGCTTGTTAACTCCGGCATTGAGGGTTCGTGTAATCCTACGCAATGTGTTCATCATCCAACAAAAGTGTAGAGTATGCATTTATCTATTCTGTTATGTGATCAATGTTGAGAGTGTCCACTAGTGAAAGTGTAATCCCTAGGCCTTGTTCCTAAATACTGCTATCGCTGCTTGTTTACTGTTTTACTGCGTTACTACTGCTGCAATACTACCACCATCAACTACACACCAGCAAGCTATTTTCTGGCACCGTTGCTACTGCTCATACTTATTTATACCACCTGTATTTCACTATCTCTTCGCCGAACTAGTGCACCTATTAGGTGTGTTGGGGACACAAGAGACTTCTTGCTTTGTGGTTGCGGGGTTGCATGAGAGGGATATCTTTGACCTCTTCCCTGAGTTCGATAAACCTTGGGTGATCCACTTAAGGGAAAACTTGCTGCTGTTCTACAAACCTCTGCTCTTGGAGGCCCAACACTGTCTACATGAAAGGAGGGGGAACGTAGACATCATGCGTTTGTTGGGATCCGATGAATAGAGAATACTTGTTATGTTGATTATCAAAGTTATATCTATGTGTTGTTTATGATCTTGCATGCTCTCCGTTACTAGTAGATGCTCTGGCCAAGTAGATGCTTGTAACTCCAAGAGGGAGTATTTATGCTCGATAGTGGGTTCATGCCTGCATTGACATCTGGGACAGTGACAGAAAGTTCTAAGGTTGTGTTGTGCTGTTGCCACTAGGGATAAAACATTGATGCTATGTCTAAGGATGTAGTTGTTGATTACATTACGCACCATACTTAATGCAATTGTCTGTTGCTTTGCAACTTAATACTGGAGGGGGTTCGGATGATAACCCGAAGGTGGACTTTTTAGGCATAGATGCAGTTGGATGGCGGTCTATGTACTTTGTCGTAATGCCCAATTAAATCTCACTATACTCATCATGATATGTATGTGCATGGTCATGCTCTCTTTATTTGTCAATTGCCCAACTGTAATTTGTTCACCCAACATGCTGTTTATCTTATGGGAGAGACACCTCTAGTGAACTGTGGACCCCGGTCCAATTCTTTACTGAAATACAATCTACTGCAATACTTGTTCTACTATTTTCTGCAAACAATCATCTTCCACACAATACGGTTAATCCTTTGTTACAGCAAGCCGGTGAGATTGACAACCTCACTGTTTCGTTGGGGCAAAGTACTTTGGTTGTGTTGTGCAGGTTCCACGTTGGCGCCGGAATCCCTGGTGTTGCGCCGCACTACATCCCGCCGCCATCAACCTTCAACGTGCTTCTTGGCTCCTCCTGGTTCGATAAACCTTGGTTTCTTTCTGAGGGAAAACTTGCTGCTGTGCGCATCATACCTTCCTCTTGGGGTTCCCAACGAACGTGTGAGTTACACGCCATCAAGCCACGATACGGAAAACCTTCCCAGACGCCGCCGCCGCCAATCCCATCTCGGGGGATTCAGGAGACTCCGGCACCCTGCCGGAGAGGGGAATCATCTCCCGGAGGACTCTACGCCGCCATGGTCGCCTCCGGAGTGATGAGTGAGTAGTTCACCCCCGGACTATGGGTCCATAGCAGAGCTAGATGGTTGTCTTCTCCTCATTATGCTTCATTGTCGGATCTTGTGAGCTGCCTAACATGATCAAGATCATCTATCTGTAATGCTATATGTTGTGTTTGTTGGGATCCGATGGATAGAGAATACTATGTTATGTTGATTATCAATTTATGTCTATGTGTTGTTTATGATCTTGCATGCTCTCCGTTATTAGTAGAGGCTCTGGCCAAGTTTTTGCTAGTAACTCCAAGAGGGGGTATTTATGCTCGATAGTGGGTTCATGTCTCCGTGAATCTGGGGGAGTGACAGAAACCTCTAAGGTTATGGATGTGCTGTTGCCACTAGGGATAAAACATTGATGCTATGTCCGAGGATGTAGTTATTGATTACATTACGTGCAATACTTAATGCAATTGTCTGTTGTTAGCAACTTAATACTGGAAGGGGTTCGGATGATAACCGAAGGTGGACTTTTTAGGCATAGATGCATGCTGGATAGCGGTCTATGTACTTTGTCGTAATGCCCAATTAAATCTCACAATACTCATCATAATATGTATGTGCATGGTCATGCCCTCTTTACGTCTCCGACGTATCGATAATTTCTTGTGTTCCATGCCACATTATTGATGATATCTACATGTTTTATGCACACTTTATGTCATATTCGTGCATTTTCTGGAACTAACCTATTAACAAGATGCCGGAGAGCCAGTTGCTGTTTTCCTGTTTTTGGTTTCAGAAATCCTAGTAACGAAATATTCTCGGAATCGGACGAAATCAACGCCTAGGTTCCTATTTTGCCCGGAAGCATCCAGAACACACGAGAACCGCAGAGAGGGGGCACAGGGCCACCAAACCCTAGGTCGGCGGCCAAGGGGCGCCCTATAGTGTGGGGCCCCCAGAAGTCCACCGACCTTGCCCTTCCGCCTATTTAAAGCCTCCGTCGCGAAAACCCCGATACGTTCGACGAAACCGAGAAAACCTTCCGAGCCGCCGCCATCGCGAAGCCAAGATCTGGGGACAGGAGTCTCTGTTCCGCACGCGCCGACGGGGAAGTGCCCCGAAGGCTCCTCCATCGACACCACCTCCATCTTCATCACCGCTGCTGCTCCCGTGAGGAGGGAGTAGTTCTCCATCGAGGCTCGGGGCGGTAGCTATGTGGTTCATCTCTCTCCTATGTACTTCAATACAATAATCTCATGAGCTGCCTTACATGATTGAGATTCATATGATGATGCTTGTAATCTAGATGTCGTTATGCTAGTCAAGTGAATTTTACTTATGTGATCTCCGGAGACTCCTTGTCCCACGTGTGTAAAGGTGACAGTGTGTGCACCGTGTGGGTCTCTTAGGCTATATTTCACAGAATACTTATTCACTGTTATGAATGGCATAGTGAAGTGCTTATTTATATCTCTTTATGATTGCAATGTGTTTTGTATCACTATTCATCTATGTGCTACTCTAGTGATGTTATTAAAGTAGTTTTATTCCTCCTACACGGTGTAATGGTGACAGTGTGTGCATCCGTGTTAGTACTTGGTTTATGCTATGATTGTGATCTCTTGTAGATTACAAAGTTAACTATTGCTATGATGGTATTGATGTGATCTATTCCTCCTACATAGTGTGAAGGTGACAGTGTGCATACTATGTTAGTACTTGGTTTAGTCGAATTGATCTTTCATGCACTCTAAGGTTATTTAAATATGAACATTGAATTGTGGAGCTTGTTAACTCCGGCATTGAGGGTTCGTGTAATCCTACGCAATGTGTTCATCATCCAACAAGAGTGTAGAGTATGCATTTATCTATTCTGTTATGTGATCAAAGTTGAGAGTGTCCACTAGTGAAAGTCTAATCCCTAGGCCTTGTTCCTAAATACTGCTATCGCTGCTTGTTTACTGTTTTACTGCGTTACTACTGCTTGTTTACTGTCCTGGGCAAAGCACTTTTCTGGTGCCGTTGCCACTGCTCATATATATTCATACCACCTGTATTTCACTATCTCTTCGCCGAACTAGTGCACCTATTAGGTGTGTTGGGGACACAAGAGACTTCTTGCTTTGTGGTTGTAGGGTTGCATGAGAGGGATATCTTTGACCTCTTCCTCCCTGAGATCGATAAACCTTGGGTGATCCACTTAAGGGAAAACTTGCTGCTGTTCTACAAACCTCTGCTCTTGGAGGCCCAACACTGTCTACAGGAAAAGGAGGGCGTAGACATCAAGCTATTTTCTGGCGCCGTTGCCGGGGAGGAAAGGTAAAAGGTACTCACACTCCGGATCTCGGCTACTAAGCTATCTTCCGGCGCCGTTGTAAGTACTCGAAGCTATTTCCTTTAGATCCTGCAATTGCATCTTTTTGTTTCTTGTTTACACTAGTTAGGCATAATGGAAAACAACAAAAATATGAGAGATCTTTATGAACTTTATCTTGAATTAGGACATGATGTGTTTGAAGAGAGAATTAAAAAACCCATGGAACTTTATATGCATGCTAATGGGAATGTTATTAATATGAATGCTTTGAACACTATTGTTGCTAATGCTATGGAAAATTCTAAGCTTGGGGAAGCTGGCTTTGATGAGCATGATATTTTTAGTCCCCCAAGCATTGAGGAGAAAATTTACTTTGATGATACTTTGCCTCCTATTTATGATGATTATAATGATAGTAGTCTTTTGTTACCACCTGTTATGGAGGATAAATTTGATTATGATTACAATATGCCTCCTATATTTGATGATGAGAATAATAATGATAGCTACTTTGTTGAATTTGCTCCCACTACAACTAATAAAATTGATTATGCTTATGTGGAGAGTAATAATTTTATGCATGAGACTCATGATAAGAATGCTTTATGTGATAGTTATATTGTTGAGTTTGCTCATGATGCTACTGGATATTATTATGAGAGAGGAAAATATGGTTGTAGAAATTTTCATGTTACTAAAACACCTCTCTATGTGCTGAAATTTTTGAAGCTATACTTGTTTTATCTTCCTATGCTTGTTACTTTGCTCTTCATGAACTTGTTTATTTACAAGATTCTTATACATAGGAAGCATGTTAGACTTAAATATGTTTTGAATTTGCCTCTTGATGCTCTCTTTTGCTTCAAATACTATTTCTTGCGAGTGCATCATTAAAACTGCTGAGCCCATCTTAATGGCTATAAAGAAAGAACTTCTTGGGAGATAACCCATGTGTTTATTTTGCTACAGTACCTTTATTTTATTTTTGTGTCTTGGAAGTTGTTTACTACTGTAGCAACCTCTCCTTATCTTAGTTTAGTGTTTTGTTGTGCCAAGTAAAGTCTTTGATAGTAAAGTCAATACTAGATTTGGATTACTGCGCAGAAACAGATTTCTTGCTGTCACAAATCTGGGCCTAATTCTCTGTAGGTAACTCAGAAAATTATGCCAATTTACGTGAGTGATCCTCAGATATGTACGCAACTTTCATTCAATTTGGGCATTTTCATCTGAGCAAGTCTGGTGCCATTATAAAATTCATCTTTACGGACTGTTCTGTTTTGACAGATTCTGCCTTTTATTTCGCATTGCCTCTTTTGCTATGTGGGATGGATTTCTTTGTTCCATTAACTTCCAGTAGCTTTGGGCAATGTCCAGAAGTGTTAAGAATAATTGTGTCACCTCTGAACATGTGAATTTTTGATTATGCACTAACCCTCTAATGAGTTTGATTCGAGTTTGGTGTGAAGGAAGTTTTCAAGGGTCAAGAGAGGAGGATGATATACTATGATCAAGAAGAGTGAAGAGTCTAAGCTTGGGGATGCCCCGGTGGTTCATCCCTGCATATTTCAAGAAGACTCAAGCATCTAAGCTTGGGGATGCCCAAGGCATCCCCTTCTTCATCGACAACATTATCAGGTTCCTCCCCTGAAACTATATTTTTATTCGGTCACATCTTATGTACTTTACTTGGAGCGTCTTTGTGCTTTTATTTTTGTTTTGTTATTTTCATTCTCTGAATAAATACATGCTTGTGTGGGAGAGAGACACGCTCCGCTGGTTCGTATGAACACATGTGTTCTTAGCTCATAATATTCATGGCGAAGGTTGAAACTGCTTCGTTAATTGTTATATGGTTGGAAACGGGAAATGCTACATGTAGTAATTCTAAAATGTCTTGAATAATTTGATACTTGGCAATTGTTGTGCTCATGTTTAAGCTCTTGCATCATATACTTTGCACCCATTAATGAAGAAATACATAGAGCATGCTAAAATTTGGTTTGCATATTTGGTTTCTCTAAGGTCTAGATAATTTCTAGTATTGAGTTTGAACAACAAGGAAGACGGTGTAGAGTCTTATAATGTTTACAATGTGTCTTTTATGTGAGTTTTGCTGCACCGGTTCATCCTTGTGTTTGTTTCAAATAACCTTGCTAGCCTAAACCTTGTATCGAGAGGGATTACTTCTCATGCATCCAAAATCCTTGAGCCAACCACTATGCCATTTGTGTCCACCATACCTACCTACTACATGGTATTTCTCCGCCATTCCAAAGTAAATTGCTTGAGTGCTACCTTTAAATTTCTATCCTCTACCTTTACAATATATAGCTCATGGGACAAATAGCTTAAAAACTATTGTGGTATTGAATATGTACTTATGCACTTTATCTCTTATTAAGTTGCTTGTTGTGTGATAACCATGTTCACTGGGGACGCCATCAACTACTCTTTGTTGAATTTCATGTGAGTTGCTATGCATGTTCGTCTTGTCTGAAGTAAGAGCGATCTACCACCTTATGGTTGGAGCATACATATTGTTAGAGAAGAACATTGGGCCGCTAACTAAAGCCATGACCCATGGTGGAAGTTTCAGTTTTGGACATATATCCTCAATCTCATATGAGAATAATAATTGTTGCCACATGCTTATGCATAAAAGAGGAGTCCATTATCTGTTGTCTATGTTGTCCCGGTATGGATGTCTAAGTTGAGAATAATCAATAGCGAGAAATCCAATGCGAGCTTTCTCCTTAGACCTTTGTACAGGCGGCATAGAGGTACCCCATTGTGACACTTGGTTAAAACATGTGTATTGCGATGATCCGGTAGTCCAAGCTAATTAGGACAAGGTGCGGGCACTATTAGTATACTATGCATGAGGCTTGCAACTTGTAAGATATAATTTACATGATACATATGCTTTATTACTACCGTTGACAAAATTGTTTCATGTTTTCAAAATCAAAGCTCTAGCACAAATATAGCAATCGATGCTTTCCTCTTTGGAGGACCATTCTTTTACTTTTATTGTTGAGTCAGTTCACCTATTTCTCTCCACCTCAAGAAGCAAACACTTGTGTGAACTGTGCATTGATTCCTACATATTTGCATATTGCACTTATTATATTACTCTATGTTGACAATTATCCATGAGATATACATGTTACAAGTTGAAAGCAACCGCTGAAACT
The DNA here is from genome assembly GCA_030979885.1 of Lolium multiflorum. Classification (NCBI taxonomy): domain Eukaryota; kingdom Viridiplantae; phylum Streptophyta; class Magnoliopsida; order Poales; family Poaceae; genus Lolium; species Lolium multiflorum. The sequence continues at coordinate 94,033,439 of CM061750.1, read as the reverse complement.
TAATCTTCCTTTGTGTTGCTTCAATGCCTTTACTTTGAATTATTGCTTTATGAGTTAACTATTATGCAAGACTTATTGATGCTTGTCTTGAAGTACTATTCATGAAAAGTCTTTGCTATATGATTCACTTGTTTACTCATGTCATATACATTGTTTTGATCGCTGCATTCATTACATGTGTTTACAATAGTATGATCAAGTTTATGATGGCATGTCACTCCAGAAATTATCTTTGTTATCGTTTTACCTGCTCGGGACGAGCAGAACTAAGCTTGGGGATGCTGATACGTCTTCGACGTATCGATAATTTCTTGTGTTCCATGCCACATTATTGATGATATCTACATGTTTTATGCACACTTTATGTCATATTCGTGCATTTTCTGGAACTAACCTATTAACAAGATGCCGAAGCGCTGTTTTCTGCTGTTTTTGGTTTCAGAAATCCTAGTAATGAAATATTCTCGGAATCGGACGAAATCAACGCCCTGGTTCCTATTTTGCTCCTAAGCATCCATAACACACCGTAACCGCAGGAGAGGGCACAGGGCCACCAAACCCTAGGCCGGCGCGGCGGGGGGGCCACGCCCCCTATAGTGTGGGCCCCCAGAAGTCCACCGACCTTGCTCTTCCGCCTATTTAAAGCCTCCGTCGCGAAAACCCTGATACGTTCGACGAAACCAGAGAAAACCTTCCAGAGCCGCCGCCATCGCGAAGCCAAGATCTGGGGGACAGGAGTCTCTGTTCCGGCACGCCGCCGGGACGGGGAAGTGCCCCCGGAAGGCTCCTCCATCGACACCACCGCCATCTTCATCACCGCTGCTGTCTCCCATGAGGAGGGAGTAGTTCTCCATCGAGGCTCGGGGCTGTACCGGTAGCTATGTGGTTCATCTCTCTCCTATGTACTTCAATACAATAATCTCATGAGCTGCCTTACATGATTGAGATTCATATGATGATGCTTGTAATCTAGATGTCGTTATGCTAGTCAAGTGAATTTTACTTATGTGATCTCCGGAGACTCCTTGTCCCACGTGTGTAAAGGTGACAGTGTGTGCACCGTGTGGGTCTCTTAGGCTATATTTCACAGAATACTTATTCACTGTTATGAATGGCATAGTGAAGTGCTTATTTATATCTCTTTATGATTGCAATGTGTTTTGTATCACTATTCATCTATGTGCTACTCTAGTGATGTTATTAAAGTAGTTTTATTCCTCCTACACGGTGTAATGGTGACAGTGTGTGCATCCGTGTTAGTACTTGGTTTATGCTATGATTGTGATCTCTTGTAGATTACAAAGTTAACTATTGCTATGATGGTATTGATGTGATCTATTCCTCCTACATAGTGTGAAGGTGACAGTGTGCATACTATGTTAGTACTTGGTTTAGTCGAATTGATCTTTCATGCACTCTAAGGTTATTTAAATATGAACATTGAATTGTGGAGCTTGTTAACTCCGGCATTGAGGATTCGTGTAATCCTACGCAATGTGTTCATCATCCAACAAGAGTGTAGAGTATGCATTTATCTATTCTGTTATGTGATCAAAGTTGAGAGTGTCCACTAGTGAAAGTCTAATCCCTAGGCCTTGTTCCTAAATATTGCTATCGCTGCTTGTTTACTGTTTTTTGCGTTACACTGCTTGTTTACTGTCCTGGGCAAAGCACTTTTCTGGTGCCGTTGCTACTGCTCATATATATTCATACCACCTGTATTTCACTATCTCTTCGCCGAACTAGTGCACCTATTAGGTGTGTTGGGGACACAAGAGACTTCTTGCTTTGTGGTTGCAGGGTTGCATGAGAGGGATATCTTTGACCTCTTCCTCCTGAGATCGATAAACCTTGGGTGATCCACTTAAGGGAAAACTTGCTGCTGTTCTACAAACCTCTTCTTGGAGGCCCAACACTGTCTACAGGAAAAGGAGGGGGCGTAGACATGCCCTCTCTATTTGTCAATTGCCCAACTGTAATTTGTTCACCCAACATGCTATTTATCTTATGGGAGAGACACCTCTAGTGAACTGTGGACCCCGGTCCAATTCTCTATACTGAAATACAATCTACTGCAATACTTGTTCTACTATTTTCTGCAAACAATCATCTTCCACACTATACATCTAATCCTTTGTTACAACAAGCCGGTGAGATTGACAACCTCGTTGTTTCGTTGGGGCAAAGTACTTGGTTTGTGTTGTGCAGGTTCCACGTTGGCGCCGGAATCCCTGGTGTTGCGCCGCACTACATCTCGCCGCCATCAACCTTCACGTGCTTCTTGACTCCTACTGGTTCGATAAACCTTGGTTTCTTACTGAGGGAAACTTGCCGCTGTGCGCATCACACCTTCCTCTTGGGGTTCCCAATGGACGCGTGTCGAACGGAAAGACAATACGTCAACCACGCGCATCAAGCAAATTTCTGGGCCGGCCTCCCAAACCCTAGCCGCCTCTCTCCTCCACCTCTCCCGCACGCTTAGCGAAGCTCCGCCGGAGTTCTCCATCACCACCGCCACCACGCCGTCGTGCTGCCGGATTCAAGGAGGAGCTACTACTTCCGCTGCCCGCTGGAACGGGGAGAAGGACGTCGTCTTCATCAACACCGAACGTGTGACCGAGTACGGAGGTGCTTGATGACCCACAAGTATAGGGGGTGTATCGTAGTATTTTCGATAAGTAAGAATGTCGATCCCAACGAGGAGCAGAAGGTGTTGACAAGCAGTTTCGATGAAGGATTCACTGTAAATGCTCACAGACAAGTATTCAGGGGGTTTTGATGTAACAGATGAATAAAGTACGAGTAAGTAAAGTGCGAGAGTAACAATTGCAGCGAGTGGCCCAATCCTTTTTAGCACAAAGGACAAGCCGGTTTGTTTACTTATAATGACCAAACGTTCTCGAGGACACACGGGATTTTAGTCTAGTGCTTTCGCTACATACGGCTAAATAATCTTCATTGTTATGATGGGTGAACCTATGCTAATGTACCGCCCTTCCTAGGACTAATACATACTTGTGATTATACCCCTTGCAAGCATCCGCAACTACAAGAAAGTAATTAAGAATAAATCTAACCACAGCCTTAAACTCTGAGATCCTGCTATCCCTCCTGCATCGATATACCAACGGGGGTTTAGGTTTCTGTCACTCCGGCAACCCCGCAATTGGCAAACGAGTACAAGATGCATTCCCCTAGGCCCATAAATGGTGAAGTGTCATGTAGTCGACGTTCACATGACACCACTAGAAGAATAACACCACAACTTAAATATCATACCATTGAATATTACTCAACCATAGTTCACTACTAACATTTAGACTTCACCCATGTCCTCAAGAACTAAACGAACTACTCACGAGACATCATATGGAACATGATCAGAGGTGATATGATGATGAATAACAATCTGAACATAAACTTGGTTCAATGGTTTCACTCAATAGCATCAACAACAAGTAGAGATCGATACCGGGAGAGTTTCCCCTATCAAACAATCAAGATCAAACCCAAATTGCTACGGCGGTGACGGTGTCCAGCGGTGGAGACGGCGGTGATGATGGTGGAGATGATGATGATGGTGATGGAGATGATGTCCAGCTCGATGACGGTGACGATGGCGTCGATTTCCCCCTCCCGGAGGGAATTTCCCGGATTCCTGCCCCGGAGAGCTCTTTTCTCTCTGGTGTTCTCCGCCCCGCAGAGGCGGCTGTAACTCTTCACGAGGTACCCTCTGTGGCTTAGGTTTTCGGGACGAAGGGTTTCGCGAAGAAAAGGAGGCGAAAGGGGCTGTGGGGCCCCCACACCACATGGTGGCGCGGCCAGGCCATGGGCCGCGCCGCCCTATGGTGTGGGCCCACCCTGGGTCCAGCTGGCTCCTCCTTCTGGCTTCCTTCGTCATCTTGAAAAATAGGATTTTTGGTATAATTTCCTTCCACAGTTGATCTTCCGAAATATTGCGTTCTGACGGTGCTTTTTCCAGCAGAATCCTGGCTCCGGTGCTTGATCCTCCAATAATGATGAAACATGCAAAATAGATGAAATAACATAAGTATTGTGTCCCAATATGAAATATATCAATGAATAACAGCAAATTATGATATAAAATAGTGATGCAAATTGGACGTATCAACTCCCCCAAGCTTAGACTTCGCTTGTCCCCAAGCGAAACTGAGCTCGATAAACAAGACCACATGTTTATGGAGTGAAGAGTCGATAAATAAAATACGGACAAGAAGCATCATATTCATTCACACAAGACATTATAGTAAACAACTTCCTCATATAATTCAACTTGAAACAAGTATAAGGTAATCACAAATAAAGGTGCATAAGAAATCATAATTGGTGATGGCAAACTTCGTTCTTGGTCAGAGAACAATTAACAGATTATACTTATCTCATTGAGCAGCGCTCTCATGTTAAAGTTTATAAGGCACAACTTGCATACTCAATCATAATGGTCTCTTCATGATCATTGATAACTTGCAAAGCTATATTCATTCAGATAAAACTTGTACTAAACAAGGAAGAATAAAAGACATGATGAAGCAAATCACAATATAATGGTTTGATCACAACTACTCAAATGCTTGCTTGAGATGGAGGGAAATAGGTTTACTGACTCAACATAAAGTAAAAGATAGGCCCTTCGCAGAGGGAAGCAGGGATTAAATCATGTGCTAGAGCTTTTTCAGTTTTGAAATCATATAGAGATAATAAAAGTAACATTTTGAGAGGTGTTTGTTGTTGTCAACGACTGGTAGCGGGTACTCTAACCCCCTTGCCAGACAACCTTCAAAGAGCGGCTCCCATTTTATTTTTATTTTGTGTGGCACTCCTTCCAACCTTTCTTTCACAAACCATGGCTAACCGAATCCTCGGGTGCCTGCCAACAATCTCATACCATGAAGGAGTGCCTTTTTATTTTAGTTTTATTATGATGATGACACTCCCCCAACCTTTGCTTCAAGCCATGGCTAACCGAATCCTTCGGGTGCCGTCCATCAATCACATACCATGGAGGAGTGTCTATTTAGTTTAATTAATTTGGGACTGGGAATCCCATTGCCAGCTCTTTTTGCAAAATTATTGGATAAGCGGATGAAGCCACTAGTCCATTGGTGAAAGTTGCCCAACAAGATTGAAAGATAAAACACCACATACTTCCTCATGAGCTATGAAACATTGACACAAATAAGAGATACTAAGTTTTGAATTGTTTAAAGGTAGCACATGAAGTATTTACTTGGAATGGCAGAAAATACCATGTAGTAGGTAGGTATGGTGGACACAAATGGCATAGGTTTGGGCTAAGGTTTGGATGCACGAGAAGTATTCCCTCTCAGTACAGGTCTTTGGCTAGCAAGGTTAATTAGCAAGCATAAGAGTCGAGGGAAACAAACAAATATACATGTGATAGAAACAATCATGCATCTTCCTTGTAAGCACAAACAATTTTAACTTCAGAATAATAAGCTATGAGCTAACAAGAAAGAAAGACAATGAAACAACTACATGTATTTCTCTTTTCTACTTAAACCTCAAAGTGTTGTTGCTATTGACCAATGCTAAGTTTGCCAAAACCAAATAGATTTATTCAATGCTCCCAAAGTGATACCAATACTAACAACAAGGTAAATCATATAATAGAAATTGCAAACTAAAATAAGATGTGCAATATGTAAATGATAAGACTTCTCATTAATATTCCATAACGATAACTCACACCAAGGGATACATAGATAACCAACTAAAGGAGAGATACTTCCAACTGCAACCCATCTTATATGATAACTTCCCTACTCATGATATGACACTACTTGACAATAAAAGTAAAAGGTAGTGATAATGTGATACCGCGGCACTCCCCCAAGCTTGGAACAAACCAAGGGGATGCCAATACCGATGATGAATTACTCCTTTGGCGATGATGGTGATGAACTCCTCCCGCGCTTCTTACAGAACTCCTTCAACTTCAGTTTCTCAGCTTGACAATTCTGCACTAAGACTCGAAGAGATTCATTGTTATCTGAAGTTGGCGATGACGACCTTGTGATGCGAATCGAGTGGTATTCCAGCATTCTTCGGAGACGGCAATTCTCCTCCTGGAGTATCTCCACTTCTCTTCTTAGAGCCCGATATTGATCACAAAACTCATCGGTAGTCCGTAGAACTTCTTCCAACATAGGGAAGGAGTCGAGGCTAAGAGCGGGTGGTAAAGGTCCCTGCAGGTTATGAGAAAAAGAACGTCGAGTGTCAACAGATCCCACCAAGATTTGCTTGCTCCCTCCGGCTTGCTGCTCTTGTCTTGATGGCACCTCTTCACTTCTTCCTCCGAAAGCCCCTTGCCCTTGTTGTTGGAGGCCATGGTGCTTCTAGACCGAAAACAGATCCTGGCAGAAACAGCTCGAAACAAAACACGTCGAGAAAACGATATACGGACCTCCAGGGGTCCGGGGGATTATATAGCAAAAATTTTCACGACAAAAGGAAAGTACCAGATCGAACCAGAGTCGGAAAGGGGCGACGAGGCGGCCAAACCATAGGGCGGCGCGCCCGGCCAGGCCCGCGCCGGCCTATGGTGGCAGCCCTCGTGCGTCCTTTCCACTCCGTTTCGAACTCGTAATTTTTCATATTTTCCAAAAACAGCAAAAATATTGTTCGGAAAGTAAATTGCGTACTTTTCATTACCAGTACTGTTACCTATTCAAAGTTGAGTTCTGGCGGACTGTCAATTTGCCCTTTGATGAAAGCCTCCGGTGTTTCCACTTGAATAATATCAACATCAACATTATAAGAATCACCCGAGATATAATGCTTGAGTCTTTGTCCATTCACCACTTGCGTGGCATTGCCTTGGAGAGAGCTAATTTTAATTGCTCCTGAACGATACACCTCCTCGACAACATATGGTCCTTCCCATTTCGAGAGTAATTTCCCTGCAAAGAATCTGAGACGAGACCGATACAATAGGACTTTATCCCCAATATTAAATTCTCTTTTGATAATCCTTCTATCATGCCATTTTTTAACTTTCTCTTTAAAGAGTTTAGCATTTTCATAAGCTTCACTTCTCCATTCATCTAGAGAACTTAATTGCAACAACCTCTTATCACCGGCAAGTTTAGGATCTTTATTTAATTCTCTAACAGCCCAATAAGCTTTGTGCTCTAGTTCTAAAGGTAAATGACAAGCTTTCCCATAAACCATTTTATAAGGTGACATTCCCATGGGATTTTTATAAGCAGTTCTATAAGCCCATAGTGCATCCTTCAATTTACTAGCCCAATTCTTTCTAGTTTTATTAACAGTCTTTCCCAAAATAGATTTAATCTCTCTATTTGATAATTCTACTTGACCACTAGTTTGAGGATGATAAGCGGAAGCAATTCTATGATTAATACCATACTTAGCAAGAGTTTTTCTAAAACCTCCATGAATAAAATGAGAACCTCCATCAGTCATAATATATCTAGGCACTCCAAATCTAGGAAAAATAATATCTAAAAGCATTCTTAAAGAGGTCTCACCATCAGCACTTTTTGTAGGTATGGCTTCCACCCATTTAGTAACATAATCAACAGCAACAAGTATGTGAGTGTTACCTTCTGAAGAGGGAAAAGGTCCCATGAAGTCAAATCCCCAACAATCAAACGGTTCAATAACAAGAGTATAATTCATAGGCATTTCATTACGTCTGGAGATATTACCAACCCTTTGGCATTCATCACAAGATAAAATAAACTTTCTCGCATCCTTGAAGAGAGTTGGCCAATAAAAACCTGATTGTAGAACCTTTTGCGCGGTTCTTTCTCCGGCGTGATGTCCTCCATAAGCACTACCATGACATTTACTCAATATCTCTTGTTGTTCATATTCGGGAACACATCTTCGCATAATACCATCCACTCCTTCTTTATATAAGTGTGGGTCATCCCAAAAATAATGCCTCAAGTCATAAAAGAATTTCCTCCTTTGCTGAGCTGAAAAGGTTGGAGGCAAGTACTTGGAAACAATAAAGTTAGCATAATCAGCATACCAAGGACTGTCTCGCGAGCTCACCTTTATTACAGCCAATTGTTCATTTGGAAAACTATCATTAACAGGAACAGGATCATAAGCAATATTTTCCAATCTAGACAAATTATCAGCAACAGGATTATCAGCACCTTTCCTATCTACAATATGTAAATCAAATTCTTGCAAAAGAAGTACCCATCTAATAAGCCTCGGCTTAGCATCTTTCTTTGTCATAAGGTATCTAATTGCAGCATGATCAGTATGAATCGTAACTTTTGAATCAACAATATAAGATCTAAATTTATCACAAGCAAAGACTACAGCTAATAATTCTTTTTCAGTTGTAGCATAATTTCTTTGAGCAGCATCAAGAGTTTTACTAGCATAATGAATAACATTCAGTTTTTTATCTACTCGCTGTCCAAGAACAGCGCCTACAGCAAAATCACTAGCATCACACATAATTTCAAATGGTAAGTTCCAATCAGGAGGTTCAACTATAGGAGCAGTTGTTAAGGCTTTCTTAAGAGTTTCAAAAGCTTCCTTACAATCGTCATCAAAAACAAAAGGTACATCTTTTTGAAGAAGATTAGTAAGAGGCTTTGAAATCTTGGAGAAATCTTTAATAAATCTCCTATAAAACCCAGCATGACCAAGAACACTACGAATACCTTTAACATCCCTAGGATAGGGCATCTTCTCAATTGCTTCAACTTTAGCTCTATCAACTTCAATACCTCTCTCAGAAATTTTATGTCCCAATACAATTCCTTCATTAACCATAAAGTGGCATTTCTCCCAATTAAGAACAAGGTTAGTTTCTTCACATCTCTGCAAAACTTTATCAAGGTTTCGCAAGCAACTATCAAAAGAATTCCCATAGACGGAAAAATCATCCATGAATACCTCTACAATACTCTCACAAAAACCATGAAAAATAGCAGACATGCATCTTTGAAAAGTAGCAGGAGCATTACATAAACCAAAAGGCATACGTCTATAAGCATAAGTTCCATAGGGACAAGTGAAAGTGGTTTTCTCTTGATCTTTAGCTTTAACAACAATTTGTGAAAACCCAGAATAACCATCAAGAAAACAAAAATGTGTATTTTTAGACAACCTTTCTAGCATTTGATCAATAAATGGTAAAGGGTAATGATCTTTCTTAGTAACTTTGTTAACTTTTCGAAAATCAATGCACATTCTATACCCTACAACTACTCTTTGAGGAATGAGCTCATCATTATCATTAGGCACAACAGTCATTCCTCCTTTCTTGGGAACGCAATGCACAGGACTAACCCATCTACTATCAGCAATAGGATATATAATACCAGCTTCAAGAAGTCTTAATACCTCATTCCTTACCACTTCCTTCATCTTCGGAATTAGACGACGCTGAGGTTCAACAACAGGCTTCGCATCATCTTCCATATTAATAGCATGTTGGCAAATAGAAGGAGAAATCCCTTTCAAATCATCAAGAGTATAGCCAATAGCTCCTCGGTGTTTCTTCAATATTTCCAATAACCTTTCTTCCTCAATCTCTGAAAGCTTAGAACTAATAATAACAGGATATATTTTCTTATCATCAATATGAGCATATTTAAGATTATCAGGCAAAGGCTTTAAATCAAAAACAGGATCTTCCTTTGGTGGCGGTGTTGTACCCAAATCTTCCACCGGTAAATCATGCTTGAGAATAGGTTGGCGAAGAAAAATTTCCTCAAGCTCATCTCTTTCTTTCCTAAAAACTTCACTCTCGCTATCCTCCAAATGTTGCTGCAAAGGATTATTAGGAACAAGAACAATAGATGCACACTGCTCCATTTTAAAATCATTATTAGGCAAATCAGCTTTATAAGGAGTTTTGGTAAATTTAGAGAAGTTAAACTCATAAGATTCACCAGCAAATTTAGTCAAAATTTTCTCTTTCTTGCAATCTATAATAGCTCCACAAGTATTTAGAAAAGGTCTACCAAAAATAATAGGACAATAATCACTAGCAGCAGAACCAAGTACCAAAAAGTCAGCAGGATATTTAATCTTACCGCATAAAACTTCCACATCTCGAACAATACCAATTGGAGAAATAGTTTCTCTATTAGCCAGCTGAATAACCACATCAATATCTTCAAGTTCACAAGAATCAATTTCGTGCATAATCTCCGTGTAAAGCTCATAAGGAATAGCACTAACACTTGCACCAATATCACATAATCCATAATAACAATGATCACCAATTCTAACAGATAGCATAGGAACACTAGCTTGTTTGGGTTTATTAGGATGTGAAACAATATTAGAAGCATCTTCACAGAAAATAATATGACCATCCTCCACATTTTCAGTCACAAGATCTTTAACTATTGCAACAACAGGTTCAACTTTTATTTGTTCTTCAGGTTCTACAGGTTTCTTTTCACTTTTATGAACCACACTATTTATAACAGAGTACTCCTTCATTTTAGCAGGGAAAGGAGTTTTTTCAATATAAGCTTCAGGAATAACATGATCAGCAGTTTCAACTACAACGCATTTATTAATAGATGAATCAATTTTATCTTTATACGGTTCATGATACTTATCAAAATTCTTCTTTGGCAATTCATAATGAGAGGCAAAAGCTTTATAAAGATTTGCAGCAACTTGAGAATCAAGACCATATGTAGCACTCATATTACGAAATTTATCAGTATCCATAAAAGCTTCAATGCATTTATAATCATAAATTATACCTGATTCTCTATCCTTGTCGTTCTCCCAACCTTCAGTATTTTCTTGGATCCGATCAAGAAGGTCCCTTTTAAACTCTTCTTTGTTGCGTGTAAATGATCCAGAACAAGAAGTATCCAGCAAGGTCTTGTCTTGAAAAGAAAGTCTTGCATAGAAATTATCAATAATAACATTACCAGGAAGCTCATGAATGGGGCATTTGAGCATTAAAGACTTCAATCTCCCCAAGCTTGGGCAATACTCTCTCCATCATGAGGCCAAAAATTATATATGCGATTCCGATCCTTGTGAATTTCACTTGGAGGATAGAACTTAGAATAAAACCGGGGCACAATATCATTCCATTCAAGAGAATCCCCATTATCCAGTAATTTATACCAATGCGCCGCTTTACCAGACAGCGATAAAGAGAATAGTTTCTTCCTCACTTCATCCATAGCAATACCTGCACATTTGAATAACCCGCATAATTCATGCAAAAACAATAAATGATCACCAGGATGGACAGTTCCATCCCCTTCATAGCGGTTATCCATAACACGTTCAATAATTTTCATAGGTATTTTATATGGTATCACTTCCTCACCTGGCGCCTCATCCACTACCGTTGCAGTAGTAGTAGATTTCCCAAATAAAAATTGAAGAGAAGATCTCTCCATAATGACTTATAGCAGCAGGCAGAAATAAAATCAGCACAAACAGTAAAGGTTTTCCTTACCAATTCCACTTACCAATAGCGCTTCACTCCCCGGCAACGGCGCCAGAAAATAGTCTTGATGACCCACAAGTATAGGGGGTGTATCGTAGTATTTTCGATAAGTAAGAATGTCGATCCCAACGAGGAGCAGAAGGTGTTGACAAGCAGTTTCGATGAAGGATTTACTGTAAATGCTCACAGACAAGTATTCAGGGGGTTTTGATGTAACAATGAATAAAGTACGAGTAAGTAAAGTGCGAGAGTAACAATTGCAGCGAGTGGCCCAATCCTTTTAGCACAAAGGACAAGCCGGTTTGTTTACTTATAATGACCAAACGTTCTCGAGGACACACGGGATTTTAGTCTAGTGCTTTCGCTACATACGGCTAAATAATCTTCATTGTTATGATAAGTGTTGTGTGGGTGAACCTATGCTAATGTACCGCCCTTCCTAGGACTAATACATACTTGTGATTATACCCCTTGCAAGCATCCACAACTACAAGAAAGTAATTAAGAATAAATCTAACCACAGCCTTAAACTCTGAGATCCTGCTATCCCTCCTGCATCGATATACCAACGGGGGTTTAGGTTTCTGTCACTCCGGCAACCCCGCAATTGGCAAACGAGTACAAGATGCATTCCCCTAGGCCCATAAATGGTGAAGTGTCATGTAGTCGACGTTCACATGACACCACTAGAAGAATAACACCACAACTTAAATATCATACCATTGAATATTACTCAACCATAGTTCACTACTAACATTTATACTTCACCCATGTCCTCAAGAACTAAACGAACTACTCACGAGACATCATATGGAACATGATCAGAGGTGATATGATGATGAATAACAATCTGAACATAAACTTGGTTCAATGGTTTCACTCAATAGCATCAACAACAAGTAGAGATCGATACCGGGAGAGTTTCCCCTATCAAACAATCAAGATCAAACCCAAATTGCTACGGCGGTGACGGTGTCCAGCGGTGGAGACGGCGGTGATGATGGTGGAGATGATGATGATGGTGATGGAGATGATGTCCAGCTCGATGACGGTGGCGATGGCGTCGATTTCCCCCTCCCGGAGGAATTTCCCGGCAGATTCCTGCCCGCGGAGAGCTCTTTTCTCTCTGGTGTTCTCCGCCCCGCAGAGGCGGCTGTAACTCTTCGCGAGGTACCCTCTGTGGCTTAGGTTTCGGGACGAAGGGTTTCGCGAAGAAAAGGAGGCGAAAGGGGCTGTGGGGCCCCCACACCACATGGTGGCGCGGCCAGGCCATGGGCCGCGCCGCCCTATGGTGTGGGCCCACCCTGGGTCCAGCTGGCTCCTCCTTCTGGCTTCCTTCGTCATCTTGAAAAATAGGATTTTTGGTATAATTTCCTTCCAGAGTTGATCTTCCGAAATATTGCGTTCTGACGGTGCTTTTTCCAGCAGAATCCTGGCTCCGGTGCTTGATCCTCCAATAATGATGAAACATGCAAAATAGATGAAATAACATAAGTATTGTGTCCCAATATGAAATATATCAATGAATAACAGCAAATTATGATATAAAATAGTGATGCAAATTGGACGTATCAACTGCCCGATCGTGGCACCGTGATCAAGATCTTCTACGCGCTTTTGCAAGCGGCAAGTGATCGTCTACCGCAGCAATAAGAGCCTACTCTTATAGGCTTTGGAAATCTTCAAGGGTGAGTCTCGATCATCCCCTCGTTGCTCCGTCTTCTAGATTGCATCTTGGCTTGGATTGCGTTCACGCGGTAGGAATTTTTTGTTTTCTATGCAACGAATCCCTACAGTGGTATCAGAGCCGTGTCTATGCATAGATGGTTGCACGAGTAGAACACAATGGTTTGTGGGCGTTGATGCTTTTGTTGTCTTTAGTTTGAGTACTTTGCATCTTTGTGGCATAGTGGGATGAAGCGGCTCGGACTAACTTTACATGACCGCGTTCATGAGACTTGTTCCTCGTTCAACATGCAACTTGTATTGCATAAGAGGCTTTGCGGGTGTCTGTCTCTCCTACTATAGTGAAGATTCAATTTACTCTTCTATTGACAACACTAGTATCACCGTTGTGGTTCATGTTCGTAGGTAGATTAGATCTCTCTCGAAAACCCTAAACCACGTAAAATATGCAAACCAAATTAGAGACGTCTAACTTGTTTTTGCAGGGTTTGGTGATGTGATATGGCCATAATGTGATGATGAATATGTATGAGATGATCATTATTGTATTGTGGCAACCGGCAGGAGCCTTATGGTTGTCTTTAAATTTCATGTTGAGTAGTATTTCAAAGTAGTTGTAATAGTTGCTACATGAGGTGAACAACCATGAAGACGGCGCCATGGACCTTGACGCTACGCCGACGATGATGGAGATCATGCCCGTTGATGATGGAGATCATGTCCGTGCTTTGGAGATGAAGATCAAAGGCACAAAGATAAAAGGGCCATATCATATCACATATGAACTGCATGTGATGTTAATCCTTTTATGCATCTTATTTTGCTTAGATTGCGACGGTAGCATTATAAGATGATCCCTCTCACTAAAATATCAAGATAATAAAGTGTTCATCCTTAGTAGCACCGTTGCCAAGACTTGTCGTTTCAAAGCATCTCGTGATGATCGGGTGTGATAGAATCAACAAGTGCATACAACGGGTGCAAGCCAGTTTTGCACATGCGGATACTAAGGTGGCCTTGACGAGCCTAGCATGTACAGACATGGTCTCGGAACACGTGATACCGAAAGGTAGAGCATGAATCATATGATTGATATGATGAACACTTTGAGTGTTCGCCATTGAAATTACATCTTGTCTCGTGATGATCGGACTTAGGTGTGGTGGATTTGGTTCGTGTGATCACTAAGACAATTCGAGGGATATTGTTTTGAGTGGGAGTTCACCTAGATTTTTAATTATGTTGAATTAAAATTTGAACTCAATTTGTCATAAACTTAGTCTAAACTATTGCAAATATATGTTGTAGATATGGCGTCCCCAATCAATTTTAACCAGTTCCTAGAGAAAGAAAAGCTTAAGAGCAACGGTAGCAACTTCACCGACTGGTTCCGTCATGTGAGGATCTTCCTCTCTGGCGGAAATCTGCAATATGTGCTTGATGCACCGCTAGGTGACCCTCCTGCAGAAACTGAAACCGATGAAGTAAAGAATGTTTACGCGACTCGGAAAACTCGGTACTCTCAAGTTCAGTGTGCCATCCTGTGCAGTCTGGAAGCCGATCTTCAAAAACGTTTTGAGCACCACGATCCTCATGAGTTGGTCAATGAGTTGAAAGCTATATTTGAGACTCATGCGGCCGTGGAATGCTATGAAGCATCGAAACACTTCTTCAGCTGTATGATGGAAGAAGGCAGCTCCGTTAGTGAGCACATGCTCGTTATGACCGGGCATGCGAAGAAACTCAGTGACTTGGGAATAGTGATTCCTAACAGACTGGGGATTAATCGTGTCCTTCAATCACTGCCACCTAGTTACAAGAACTTTGTGATGAACTACAACATGCAGAACATGAACATTACCTGAACTCTTTGGCATGCTAAAAGCTGCAGAGATTGAGATCAAGAAAGAGCACCAAGTGTTGATGGTCAACAAGACCACCAGTTTCAAGAAACAGGGCAAGTCTAAGGGAAAATTCAAGAAGGGTGGCAAGAAAGCTGCCACGCCTCCTATGAAACCTAAGAACGGCCCTAAGCCTGATGCTGAGTGCTATTACTGCAAGGAGAAGGGACACTGGAAGCGTAATTGCTCCAAGTATCTGGCTGATCTGAAGAGCGGCCTTGTCAAGAAGAAGAAAGAAGGTATATCTGATATACATGTTATAGATGTTTATCTCACTGGTTCTCGTACTAGTACCTGGGTATTTGATACTGGTTCGGTTGCTCATATTTGTAACTCGAAACAGGAACTAAAGAATAAACGAAGACTACTGAAAGATGAAGTGACGATGCGCGTTGGAAACGGATCCAAAGTCGATGTGATCGTCGGCACACTTCCTCTACATCTACCTTCGGGATTAGTTTTAAGCCTAAATAATTGTTATTTTGTACCCGCGTTGAGCATGAACATTATATCTGGATCTTGTTTAATGCAAGACGGTTATTCATTCAAGTCTGAGAATAATGGTTGTTCTATTTTTATGAATAATATCTTTTATGGTCGAGCACCTAAAAAGAATGGCTTATTTCTGTTAGATCTCGATAGTAGTGATACACATATACATAACATTGATGCTAAGCGAATTAAATTGAATGATAATTCTACTTATATGTGGCACTGTCGTCTTGGTCATATTGGAGTGAAACGCATGAAGAAACTCCATACTGATGGATTACTTGAATCACTTGACTTTGAGTCACTTGATAGATGCGAAGCATGTCTGATGGGAAAAATGACTAAGACTCCATTCTCTGGTATGATGGAGCGAGCTACTGACTTATTGGAAATCATACATACCGATGTGTGCGGACCAATGAGTGTAGCATCGCGCGGTGGTTATCGTTATGTTCTAACCTTCACAGATGATCTGAGTAGATATGGGTATATCTATTTCATGAAACATAAATCCGAAACTTTCGAGAAGTTTAAAGAATTCCAAAGTGAAGTAGAAAATCAACGTAACAAGAAGATTAAATTTCTACGATCTGATCGTGGAGGTGAATATCTGAGTTATGAGTTTGGCATGCATTTAAAGAAATGCGGAATACTTTCACAATTGACACCGCCGGGAACACCACAACGAAACGGTGTGTCCGAACGTCGTAATCGAACTCTCTTAGATATGGTTCGTTCTATGATGTCTCTTACTGATTTGCCGTTATCATTTTGGAGTTATGCATTAGAGACAACCGCATTCACTTTAAATAGAGCACCATCAAAATCCGTTGAAACGACACCGTATGAATTATGGTTTAATAAGAAACCTAAGCTGTCGTTCCTTAAAGTTTGGGGTTGCGAAGCCTATGTAAAAAAGTTACAACCGGACAAGCTAGAACCCAAAGTGGAGAAATGCGTCTTCATAGGATACCCTAAGGAAACTATAGGGTACACTTTCTATCACAGATCTGAAGGCAAAATCTTTGTTGCTAAGAACGGAACCTTTCTTGAGAAAGAATTTCTCACTAAAGAAGTGACTGGAAGAAAAGTAGAACTCGATGAGATTGATGAATCTTTACTCGTTGATCAGAGTAGCGCAGTACCGGAAGTTGTTCCTGTGCCGCCTACACCGGCAACAGAGGAAGCTAATGATAATGATCATGAAACTTCGAACGAGGAAACTACTGAACCTCGCAGATCGACAAGGGAACGTGCCACTCCTGATTGGTATGATCCTTGTCTAAATGTCATGATTGTGGACAACAATGATGAAGACCCTGCGACGTATGAAGAAGCGATGATGAGCCTAGATTCCAACAAATGGCAAGAAGCCATGAAATCCGAAATGGGATCCATGTATGATAACAAAGTATGGACTTTGGTAGACTTACCTGATAGCCGCAAGGCTGTCGAGAATAAATGGATCTTCAAGAGAAAAATAGATGCTGATGGTAATATTACTGTCTATAAAGCTCGACTTGTCGCAAAGGGTTTCCGACAAATTCAAGGTGTTGACTACGATGAGACTTTCTCACCTGTAGCGAAGCTAAAATCTGTGAGGATTTTGTTAGCAATAGCTGCATTTTTCGATTATGAGATTTGGCAGATGGATGTCAAAACGGCGTTCCTTAATGGAGACATTGAGGAAGAGTTGTATATGGTACAACCCAAAGGTTTTGTCGATCCTAAAAATGCTGACAAAGTATGCAAACTTCAACGTTCAATTTATGGACTGAAGCAAGCATCGAGAAGTTGGAACCGACGCTTTGATAAGGTGATCAAAGATTTCGGGTTTATACAGTGTCATGGAGAGGCCTGTATTTACAAGAAAGTGAGTGGGAGCTCTGTAGCATTCCTGATATTATATGTAGATGACATATTATTGATTGGGAATGATATAGAACTATTAAGCAGTGTAAAAGGTTATTTGAATAATAGTTTTTCAATGAAAGACCTTGGTGAAGCATCGTATATATTAGGCATCAAGATTTATAGAGATAGATCAAGACGTCTAATAGGGCTATCACAGAGTACATATCTGGACAAGATTCTAAAGAAGTTTAGAATGGACGAAAGTAAGAAAGGGTTCTTACCTATGTTACCAGGCAAGGTCTTGAGTAAGACTCAAGGACCGGCTACGGCAGAAGAAAGAGAAAGGATGAGTCAGATCCCCTATGCCTCGGCAGTAGGCTCTATCATGTATGCCATGCTATGTACTAGACCGGATATAGCACATGATGTTAGTTTGACTAGCAGATATCAAAGTGATCCAGGAATGGAACACTGGACAGCGGTCAAGAATATCCTGAAGTACTTGAAAAGAACTAAGGATATGTTTCTTTGTTATGGAGGTGACCAAGAGCTCGTTGTAACAAGTTACACCGATGCAAGTTGGAACACTGATCCTGATGACTCTAAGTCACAATCTGGGTACGTGTTTATATTGAATGGTGCTGCAGTAAGCTGGGCAAGCTCGAAGCAGTGCACGGTGGCGAAGTCTTCAACAATCGGAGTACATAGCGGCTTCAGAGGCTTCATCAGAAGCGCTATGGATGAAGAGGTTCATTGTAGAGCTCGGTGTGGTTCCTAGTGCATTGGACCCACTAGTCATCTACTGTGACAACATGGGTGTCATCGCCAATGCACAAGAACCAAGGTCACACAAGAGGCTGAAGCATATCAAGCTGCGTTACCACTCGATTCGCGAGTACATCAAAGATGGAGAAGTAAAGATTTGCAAAGTACACACTGATCTGAATGTAGCAGATCCGTTGACTAAAGCTCTCCCTAGGGCAAAGCATGACCAACACCAGAATGCCATGGGTGTTAGGTACCTTACAATGTAATCTAGATTATTGACTCTAGTGCAAGTGGGAGACTGTTGGAGATATGCCCAAGAGGCAATAATAAAAGTTATATATCTTTATGTTTATGATGAATGTTTATATACCATGCTATAATTGTATTAACCGAAACATTGATACATGTGTGATATGTAAACAACAAAGAGTCCCTAGTATGCCTCTTAACTAGCTTGTTGATTAATGGATGATTAGTTTCATAATTATGAACATTGGATGTTATTAATAACAAGGTTATATCATTGTATGAATGATGTAATGGACACACCCAATTAAGCGTAGCATAAGATCACGTCATTAAGTTATTTGCTATAACCTTTCAATACATAGTTACCTAGTCCTTATGACCATGAGATCATGTAAATCACTTATACCGGAAAGGTACTTTGATTACATCAAACGCCACTACGTAAATGGGTGGTTATAAAGGTGGGATTAAGTATCCGGAAAGTATGAGTTGAGGCATATGGATCTGTTGTCGTCAGAAACCCACCGGCGGGCAACGACGGGCAACACCGTAGAGCCGGGAACAACCTAGAGCTGCGGCTGGCTGAGGTCCCTCCGAGCGACGGCCCGCAAAGCCTTCTGGTCACACGTCCGATGCTGATTGCAAGGGCGTGCCACCTGACCTATACCTGGCAGGAAGGTGATGGAGATGCCTCGCTTAGTTTCCTGCATGGCATACACGTAAACATTAAATACGAGCCTCGATCGGCTCTCAGGTTATCTGTGAATCGGCTCAAGGAGCCGATCCACCCATGATTCGTACGGGGTGCACGAATATATGGTGGTCCTGCTTGATCAAGATAAAGCTAATTAGATCTACGACGATTTAGGGTTTTCACCGCATAATCGGATCATCCTACTCCAGGTTGGGCCTCGCGGCCACGCACGGTGATCGTAAGCCGATCCTAAACAAGGCCTAAAAACCAACACGAAGTTGATCCCCGGAACATCCTGTTTAGGACTAGCAAACGACACCCTACGTGCCGCTGGATCCTCCCCCCTTTGTAAGGCCTAACTATTGCAGATATTAAACTAATCCTTGTAGAACAAGGAGCAACCGTAACGGATCAGATCTACTAAATAATGATCAAGCGGGGTGCCGCCCCTACACCTAAGATAGGTGTAAGGGCGGCTAGATATGCAAGGGTTGCACTACGACAGCATATGATACGAAGAACAATGCTAACCCTAACATATCTATGATAACTACGTTGCTCGCCATCAAAAAGGCTTCAGTACGAGCAACGCATGAACAACGTGGAGCTTGTGCTGCCTAGATCGCAAGATGCAATCTAGGCAGCATGTTGCTTACCGGTAGAAACCCTCGAGACGAAGGAGTTGGCGATGCGCCGAGATTGATTTGGTTGGTTGAACGTTGGTTGTTGTTTATTCCATAAACCCTAGATACATATTTATAGTCCAGGGGACTTTCTAACGTGGGAATAATCCCCACCGTGCACGATACAAACTCTAACTTTTAATCTAAGATACAATCTACCATAATTAAAGATACACGGGCAATCTAGCCCAAACTCTCGTGCAAGGCCGCTTCAAAGATCTCCCACGTGTAATCTTCCAAGCCCATCTCCCGTACGGCCCACCTCCTGATTTGGCCAAAATCTGGTGATAACACATGCCCCCTGGTTTTGGCAATGATAATTTCAAAACCACTCTGTTTTTCCTTCGAAGGGTCATGTCGTGGCAGAGCAGACCGTCGCAGTATTCTCTCATCATGAGACTTTCGTCAACTTCTCTGCAAATTCGATAATGGCATTAAATTTCCACCAGGCTTCTCATTATTTAACCGTGCCGATTGATTAGCTCTTCATCCCCTTCCTCTGTTCCAGCCATCGGCACCCAAAAACCCTCTTCTCCTCTCGCCATGTCTTCTTCTCTTCCTCTTCGTCTCCTCTCCAATCCTTCTCTTCAAGCGAGCCGGAGTGGAACTCCGATCACGCGCCAGAGAGCAACCTGCCTCTGACCGATGGGGAAGAGGACCTCAAGTTCCTCATCGATGGGGAGCTGATGAGCGAAAGTGAAGACGACCTCCATCCTTGGGCGAAACCCACCTCCCCCGACGGGAAGGGGGAAGAAGTAGAGGAAGAAGAAGAAAAAGAGGAGGGCGGCCCCTCTTCCCCCGCTAAGCTTCTGCCGGCCAAGCGATTCCGCGCTTGGGCGGACAGCGAAGACGATGATGATGACGAGGAGGAAGAGGAGGAGGATGAATCCTCCTCCTCCATCGGGTATCCGCCGACCAAGCGCTTCCGCTCCTGGGCGGACAGCGAGGATGATGATGATGAGGAAGAGGCTCCGGCCAAGGGCTGGGGCAGCAGCGACGAGGAGCTTCCTGGGAGCAGCGCCGACGACATCGACGGCGGTGATGACGAGGACAGCGACGACTAGTAGAATAGGACTAGTAGTAGCAGTGCACTAGGCACCAGATCCCTCTTTTGAGAGCCATCGGCTCTTTCTTGTAAAGCCGCTCCTTTGAATTAATGAAAATTGTTCTTTCAATTCATCTTTCAATTAATCCAATTTCATTCCTTCCGCCTGCCATGCCAAGACCGATAGCAACGTATCGGATTTCTTTTCTTTTGGACGCCCGTGAAGCCGGACTCACATGCCGATTAGCCCGTCGGTCAAGCACTTCTCAATTTCAGGCTGCGATTTGATATCTGACCATAATTTTTCGCAATCCCTTAGCCGATGACTACTCATCGGCTATTTTGAGAATCCAGTCCCTTTCCTTCTCTTGCAGACAGGACGGTCCAAAACCCCGAGCCTCCTTTCCGATTCCTCTCCATAGCTTCGAGTAGTCTTCTTTTGCAACACCTTACTACTTCAGAGAAGATCACAATGCAGGCCAGTCGATGTGACTCCAATCGGCTCCCAAAACAGGACATCTACCAAGTTAACTGCCCCCCGAGCCTTAATCAAGGCGAGAATACAGGCAAGGATGCACAGGTCGCTGATCAGCTTTCTTCTACTGAACGTCGATGTTGATGTAAACTTTGAGCACATAGCCAGTAGGTCTTGGTCTTGTGTAACTGTACTAGAGTCGATGGCCGCGCATCGGCTTCGCTTTTTGTGCAATTTTTTTTTTATTTGGCCGATTTTTCCTAATCGGCCCCCAATGTTTCACTGCACGCATGTTTACACATGTTTATCTGCACATGTTCATCTGACTATATGCCCCCCGAGCCGAATCTGCCAGATGACTGCAGATATCGGCTTTTATGGTTAGCCAGGGCACTGCACTTGTACGTCGGCTCCGCGAGGATTCGTGCTGACTTTCATCCGCCGACGTGGCTGCTGCCCAATAGATTGATGTTAAACACAAGCAGCAATATGTGGTGAAGATAATTTTGGCCGATTGCTGGAATCGGCCTCCATATCCATTGAAGCGCTGACTGAAGGTTCTGTAATGCTCCTTCATAATTTTTGGGGCCGATCACAAGGATCAGCCTCGCCCCGTTTGCTCATCGGTTTGTTCTTGCTACTCGGTCAGGCTGGTGGATAAAACCAGCCCAACCTCTGACTTGATGCGCTGTCGTCCACCTTGAGTGCATCGTGTAATCGTGGAGCACTAAGCTCCGTCGGAAGACGAGCACCATGTTTGTGCCAGCCGATGTTTCATCATCGGCTTTCCTTTGCTTTGGGCGCCACTCCATTTTCCGTGGTCGACCCTCTTCGTCCAGGGTTCGCTGAACTTTCGCGGCCAGATCAGTCGTGCCTTCCTTGGGTGCAGTATAACCTTTCGGCTTCCTCCAGACGCAATCGCTAAACCCTGCGCTTTTGTGAACGATCGAGTCCATCGGGGCACCACCTTGGCCGGTGATACCTGTCTTCTTCTTATCCCCGTCTCGAACCTCGAGATCTGCCCATCGAGGGGACTCGGCGTTTGCTTTGTGGCGGGAGAGGCCCAGCGCAACACAGACACGTTGGCTGCCTCCTTCTTCTTTGGTTGCATTCTGGGCAATTGCCGATTGTGGGCAATCGGCTCATTCCTGAATCCCATCAATGTCTGAAGAAGGGGCAGTCCCAGTGCCTGTCGTTGTCGTCTTGCTCCCTTGATTCTCCTTTGGCACGGCGCTCGTGCTCCTCCTCATCGCGATCATGCCGACGATGTCTTCTGGCTTCTCTAGCCAGACGATCTCTTTCATCATCATAGCTGGACCGTCGGCGTTGGTCATACTGACTCACATACTTGTTGAGGAGGTGATCAGAGAGAGGTCGCTGATATCTTATGTTCTTCACTTCTCCCTCTGTGACGTAGCGCTTGCCATCATGACGGAGCCGATCGCGTGGAGCGGCCTCCTTTGTGTCCTTGCTACGAGAGCAGCTGCCCTCGTCTTCATCTTTGCCAGAGTGGTTCCCAGGTCCTACCATGTTGATGCTGAACGAGGATCCTGGCTGGCAACCTTCAGGGTAAGTGCATTCCACCATGTTAACGGCGGGGAAGGGCTGGGTGTCGACCTTCATAGCGTACTGGTTTAAGATTAGACGCCCTTTTTCTATCGCCGCTTGGATGCTGACGCCACTACCCGCAGTCGTTGGTGGCATGGGAGAGCGAGTTATGCCATTTACAGTATGGCTTTCCGTTCAGCTCTTGCACCGTGGGAATTTGAGACCTTCAGGATCGTCAACTGCTTCTCCTTGAGCAGGAGGTCGAAGATTTGCTCATCTTGGTCACGTCAAAATCAAATCCTCAGGTGGGCCGGTGGCTTTACCCATTTGCGGGACACGGGGTTCCTCCCCGAGTCCATTCAGCCATGCTACCTCTGGTCTCCCGCAGGAACTTCGTCTTCCTCTGCATCGACCAGGACTACCGCACGCTTGAACTTGTCTTGGTACAGGTCCGGGTGGCGCTGTTCATATGCGACAGTTTCTGAACCATGTGCGCCAATGAGGGATAATCTGCTTGGGAGGCCATGTCCTTGAGCTGTGTTGCAAGGCCTGTACGCCAACTCGCCGTTTCTTTTCAGTTATACGAACCGAATAACATCGGTTCCTAAGATTCCTGGCGCTGGATGTATTGTCACATTTCTCCGCGCTTCTGACGTAGTTGTGCTAGATCGGCAATGCCGGACTCGGAAGCCTGAATGATACTGCATATGGAACTGCTCTTCCAATCGCTTCCAAGTCCGGATGGAGTCCGGTGGCAAAGAGGTGTACCATCCGAAAGCCGATCCCGTGAGGGACTGTGAAAGAGCCTCACGCATAGTTGATCCGACTGAAGCCGGTCCTAGTTGCGCCAAATATCGGCCCACGTGCTCGATGGAGCTGGAACCATCTGATCCACTGAATTTAGAGAAACCAGGGAGCCGATATTTAGGTGGTAGCGGGATCATCTCGTAGTCGTCAGGGTACGGCTTGGAATAGCCGATGGCCCTTCTTTTCGGCACCATGCCGAACGGGTCTCTCGATGGTATCGATCTGATCCGCGTGCTGGCTGCAGGAGTTGAACCTGAATATTCGCCGGGGTGGCGTACTTAGCCAGCCATGTTTGCTTTTCCAGCTCTCAGCCAACTGCAGGAGCTGCGCTCTGGAGGTTCGTCGGGGTGGCGTACTTAGTTAGCCACGTCTGCTTCTCAAGCTCTGTCGACGACGTCCCTCCTGTCTTCCCGGAAATCCCTGATGTTGTGGCCTGGTTTGTGAGTGCCCAGTTACCGCAATCTGGCACATACGTGCACGTGTACCCGTGAGGGATCTCCTTAGGCGCCTCGGGCAAGAACTGGTAGTCACTAGGGTCACCACCGATCTTGTAGACGACGAATGCCGGTGAAGCCGGCACTTCTGGTGCTGCCAAATGGCAGCGGTGGACGGGACTGGAGTGGCAACTCCCCTTGATGCGTCCCGAGAGCTGGTCCTGACGGCGAGTACTGGTGCCTCATGATCTCCTGGATCACGCGAAGAGCGACACGCTCCAACGTGTTGACCAGGTTCTCAGAGTGGCGGTGTAGCGAGTGAGCCACCAAGTAGTTGATCTCCTGCCGCAGGGACCTGGTGCGTTCTTCCGACGGGGCAGAGAGGTCTATCCCATCTAGTGCACCATTAGGCGAGAACCCCTTCCACCTGATGCCATGTGAACGGGTTCTGTGGAAAGAGCCGATGAGGTCGGCTTCGAGGATGACTTTGATCTCGTCATACTTCTTCTTGAGCTCGTCCGTCAGATCCTCGTACGTGACTGCCGTCCGCCATCTCAGATGTAGATGGCGATGTGGTTGATGTAGAAGCTTGTCCCACCGGGCGTGCCAGAATGTGTTGTCGTCAGAAACCCACCGGCGGGCAACGACGGGCAACACCGTAGAGCCGGGAACAACCTAGAGCTGCGGCTGGCTGAGGTCCCTCCGAGCGACGGCCCGCAAAGCCTTCTGGTCACACGTCCGATGCTGATTGCAAGGGCGTGCCACCTGACCTATACCTGGTCGAAGGTGATGGAGATGCCTCGCTTAGTTTCTGCATGGCATACACGTAAACATTAAATACGAGCCTCGATCGGCTCTCGGGTTATCCTGTGAATCGGCTCAGGAGCCGATCCACCCATGATTCGTACGGGGTGCACGAATATATGGTGGTCCTGCTTGATCAAGATAAAGCTAATTAGATCTACGACGATTTAGGGTTTTCACCGCATAATCGGATCATCCTACCTGGTTGGGCCTCGCGGCCACGCACGGTGATCGTAAGCCGATCCTAAACAAGGCCTAAAAACCAACACGAAGTTGATCCCTGGAACATCTGTTTGGACTAGCGACGACACCCTACGTGCCGCTGGATCCTCCCTTTGTAAGGCCTAACTATTGCAGATATTAAACTAATCCTTGTAGAACAAGGAGCAACCGTAACGGATCAGATCTACTAAATAATGATCAAGCGGGGTGCCGCCCCTACACCTAAGATAGGTGTGGGCGGCTAGATATGCAAGGGTTGCACTACGACAGCATATGATACGAAGAACAATGCTAACCCTAACATATCTATGATAACTACGTTGCTCGCCATCAAAAAGGCTTCAGTACGAGCAACGCATGAACAACGTGGTTCTAGAAGGTTCTAGAAAAGTCTGGAAGGAGTCACTAAGGAAGGAGGAGTCCGGGAGGGACTCCACCTCCCCATGGCCGGCCAACCCTAGCGGGGAGTCCAAGGTGGACTCCACATAAGGGGGCCGGCCACCCCCACATGGAAGGGGGGAATCCCACTTGAGGTGGGAGTCCCACCTTGGGTAGGTTTCCCTACTACATGGAAGGTTCTTGTGTTGGGGTCTTATTCGAAGACTTGTAGTCCAACACTTGGGGATCCACCTATATAATGAGGGGCATAGGGGAGGGGGCCGGCCACCACAAGCCCTCAAGGAGGCCGCACCCCATAGTGGCCGGCCACCCCCTCTCCCAAACCCTAGCCGCCCCCTCTCTCCTCCACCTCCCCCGCACGCTTAGCGAAGCTCCGTCGGAGTTCTCCATCGGCACCGCCACCACGCCGTCGTGCTTCCGGATTCAAGGAGGAGCTACTACTTCCGCTGCCCGCTAGAACGGGGAGAAGGACGTCGTCTTCATCAACACCGAACGTGTGACCGAGTACGGAGGTGCTGCCCGATCGTGGCACCGTGATCAAGATCTTCTAAGCGCTTTTGCAAGCGGCAAGTGATCGTCTACCGCAGCAATAAGAGTCTACTCTTATAGGCTTTGGAAATCTTCAAGGGTGAGTCTCGATCATCCCCTCGTTGCCCCCGTCTTCTAGATTGCATCTTGGCTTGGATTGCGTTCTCGCGGTAGGAAAATTTTTGTTTTCTATGCAACGAATCCCTACAAAACGAATATAGAATGTCACGATGTACACCAAAAAAATTATGTCAGAATTTTTTAACATTTTTAAACTATTTTGAAATTATTTTATATAATAGGAGCAAATGCTTCTATGAGCCAAAACGCCTCCTCCGACATTGCTTTGATTCGAACATTTCTGTGTTTTGGCATGATGCGCCCAGTGTTATTTCCTCTGATGTAATGAACAATGTAAGTTTGTTCAAAGAGAAATAAAGCGTGCCATGAAGGCTATCCCTTGAATCCCATTCATTGCTGGAACACCGGCAAAACACCTTTATAACATCGCCAAAACTTTAATGAAATTACTGAGAAACATACAACCTATATGAAACCTTAATGAAACATGTTGGATACATGAGTAAACATTAGTGAAACTCGTATGAAAATTCCATTAATTTCACACATGTTGTAGAAAGGTTTCCCAAAATATTTATAATTATCATGTGAAATGTAAATTGCTAGGAACGCTAGGGAAACCTATTTGCGAATTAATTTCACAACAGTTTGACTAGTTTTCCATAGGTTTCACGAAAATTCCATTTGTATCACACATATTTTAAAATAGTTTTGACATAGTTCCGAAAAAGATCCCTTAGTTTCATAAACATTATAAAGATATTTGCCAAAATAGTTCTATTTATTACAAACCTATTTGGAAGAGATTCCCATTAGTTTCACGTGTACCAAAAAGGCTTCACAAAAGTTTATCGGAATTTCTAGTATGTTTATTTTCGGATTTTCCTCTTCGGTATAACTAAATTAGTGAGTCTATGAGAGCTTATGTTTTTAAGAAGTTGATTCTTCCATCGGCAGTGAAGAAGTCCGAAAATATCCGGTTAGACAATGAGTTGTTGTCCAAAGTTATATTGGGTTATGTTAGTGTAGAGGGCTTTTACATCTTTGAGATGTACAAAAGAATTTAAACTACAATTCTGGTACCGTATGAATATTTCTAGTTGAATTGGCTTAGAAATACTAAGCAAGGACTTAGTTTAGCTACCTACGCACAAGCTATATTTTAGTTATGGCAAAATTCAAAATTTCTGGTTCCTATGTGAAACCCTAGTGAAACAAGCATGAAATTTTAAGTAAACATGATGAACATATATGAACCCCATGTGAAACTCTAGTGACACCATGAAAAGCATGTGAAACGATGGCGAAGCATATGGAAAATATGGTCAACTATCCATGAGATCTTTTTAATCGTATGATCATATGCCGGCTCCATAAATTTCATATCCATTTCACTTTCTAGGCATGTTTCAAAAGAACAAAATTAGAGTTTCACAACTATTTCAAATGAAAAACTTTGTGAAACATAAGTGTTGTTTGCAGCCGAAAAAGAAAATGGTGTGAAATATCTAAGAAATATCTCTATGAAACCGGAGTGAATTTTATGAAAACATTGTGAAACAGATGTTATATGTGAAACCGAAGCAAAAAGGAAATCAATGAATATCTAAAATCAGCGAACAACTAGTTTGAACCTAGAGTGGAACACTAGTAAAATATGACACCACATGACACTAGTAAAACCTTAGTGTAACCCGAGCAAAATAAAAAATAAAACAAACTTGAAGCATTTCTAAGATATTTATGACCCCTTTCTAATTTATTTTTAAAACCATTACAAAACCTTCTCCACTGCAATGGAGGCTTCTTGTCGGATGAAATTCAAAGAGATGTCCGACATAAAAAACAACAACACTTAAATGGCCAATTGAACTTAAGTATTCAAGCAAGTTGTTTCATTAGAACTTACAATCTGAATTAGTGCAAAGCTAGCAAAAGATCCAGTAAACACACTAGTAACAGCTATAGTGGATCAAACCAAGAAATTTGAGAGAAAAGGCTCAAATAGGCCTGCTTAAACACCGAGTTCTGCTGGGTGCACCAGTTTACAAAACACAAAAGATGACTGGAAAGACCATCCAGTTCATGAGAAAGGAATAACGACAGTTTATGTTGTGAGTACAACAAGTTCAGAGGCCGCCTACCCCTCAGGCCCTCACACAGGAGAGAAAGGAAAACTAGCAAAACAGGGAATCACCAAATTGTGCATTAGTACGACCCCATCAATTTTGATTGGGGCTGGATGGAGCGCATGAGCTGGTTCGTGGAGAATGGAGGCGCATGGGGCGGCTGCTCCAGTCGGTCAAGCGCTCGACGGCGTTGTGGAGCAGGAAGGCAGGGTCGCAGCCGGCCCGGCGCGAGACAGGGGGAGGGGACGACAGCCACCGTCAGATCGCAAGGCAGGGGAGGGCATCGCTCCTCTCGCGACGGGAGGACCGGAGTGGCGGCGCAGTCCTGCCAGGTGTAAGCAGCAGGGGAAGAGAAGGCCTCCGGGAGCTGGAAGCGAGAGCGGCGGCGGCGGATTCGACTTCGAGACGGAGAGATTTTATTTTGGAAAACGCTTCCAATCCGGCGACCGATCGCTCGCCAGTGATCGGTCATCGTCCCGCGCGGTCCTATATGGGCCTGGTTTTTCGGCCCAAACTGGAGTGTTGCTTTTTTTTAAGATAAACTCACACGACATAATTTGTAAGATTTTTCTAAGTGATATGTTACGAAAATGTGTGTTTCTTGATACGTTGTAAACGGATGACTTTTTTGTTGTAATTATTTGTGATTTTTGGTGTAATTGTTTTAGTCATGGACACTTTTTTTTCGTAGAGATGTTGTATATGTTCGTTAGTTTTGTAACAAATGCGTATAAAAGTTATAGAGAAAGCATGTCAGAGATGTTGTAATGTTTACCTGGACGTTTGCTATAAATTATTTTGTTGTAATCGCTAATAATTTTTGGTAAAAATAGCTGGTGATTTTTGTTGTAATTTGATATATATAAAATGTGTTATTTTCAATCAAATTTTCACAGCCACGAACACATGTTTTTTGTTGTTATAGCTTTTGATTTTTTATTGTAATTGTTGTCAATTTTTGTTGTAAACCAACCTATAGCAAGACAATTGTTGTTTAATCATTTTTTTATAATACTATTTTGTTTATATTTTTTGTAATTTTTTTTGTTGTAATAGTACATATTTTTTGTAAGCGAAGTGAGAGATTTTGTTGTAATACTTAGTATAACTTGGATCTGTCCTCGGGTGGCATTTGTGTTGTAAATATAGTGAAGGTCGGGCAAAGGGATATACCTTTCACTTTAACGGAGATAGGACCGCGGGTTAAGTTTCAGAAAAACAGGGGCAAATACAAATCTCGCACCGGTAGATTTCGGGACCGATCGGTCAGCGCGCGGAGAACCCGATTTTGGCCGTCCACCGACCGACGCGTAGCGTCCGCCTTTTTTTTTGGAACTAGACGGAGAGATTGGGAGTGGCGGGCCCCAGGTCTGATACCGATACGTACCGCTTCGGGATGGAATACCGGATACACGGCGGAACGGGAAACAGCCGCACCAATCTAGAAGCAGTTGGACGGCGGATTGGACGCCGACACATACAGGCGCCGGTAAAAACAACTTTTCAGGAGGCCAGGAACCACGGGTGGACGTCGGCGCCCGAATCCTGATCCCTTCAAGCCCGAAGTTCGGGAGACGCTCCGTCAGAAGGTCTTGGGCAAGTCCCGACAAAAACAACAACACCTCCCTCTATATCGATTTATATTACTCCCTCCGTCCCAGTTCGCAAGACAAAGTTCCAAAAAATATTTATCCCAAAATGCCTCACCTCCTAGGCACATTTGCATTTAATGTAGGAGTAAAACTGATTCATTATTGCATGCAAAAGACTCCTCCTTTCGTATCCCACCAATTAAAGGGTAGAAAATAAAGTTCTTTTTAATTTCCCAATTAATTGCAGCGCCGATGTTAACGTTTTTACGTGAAAATTTAGAGCCAATAAGAATTCACCTTGAGCCAAGATATTTGAAAACTTTGCCTTACAAACTGGGACGGAGGGAGTAGGCTTCTTATAATATGTTGAGCGCTGTGAACAAGGTTAATAGTGATTGGCTCAAATTAGTTTTTGCCTCGGGTAATTATAAGGGGAAGGCAAGAGATCAGGGGAAGGTCCACGTCGTTTGTTTGCATGCACATTCACACGGAAGGAGGAAGTGTTCACACAGCATGTAAAGATTTTTCACACAGGACGCAAGCAAAAACCGTTTTGCATGGCTAATGCTATTAAGAGCGACTAACGGCAATTAAGTCAGTATGTATTAGTTATCAAATCAAGCCTATTTTTGTGAACTTCTCTAATTCTAAAGTGAGTCAACCGGTATGGAGGGAGTATATTTTTAACCTTAGTCATAAATAAATGATTTTTATATTGATTTTTATTTCTTAGAGATGATCTTTATTAAAACATACCCAAATGCATGTTTATTGCTACGACCTTAGTCATAAATATATGCTCTTAATTGCATGAAGATGTTCCTGTCATAGTAATTATTTAATTAAATTTCCATAATTATACTAATGTACCATTAAAATGGAGTCATACTTTGTCATGTAAATTTTACTGAACTATTAAAGTTAGATATCTATAAGAATAGCTCGGTCAACTGAATTTACAATGTCTAAAATCTAAGCTTTTTTACAAAATCACATTTCTCAGTATAGTGCTTCATGTATCACACAGTGTAACCATATGTGTTTTCATACTTTAGTATGTTTATTAAATATCTTGGTATAGGATTCTACAACATACGATATGATCAAGTCTTTTGACAGGTTGCCCTCATGCAAAATGTTTTTTTGCTTATTTCTCCATGTAGAATCTCAATTATGAGATATTTTCTCCAAAATGTTGTTGAGTTCAACTACGACATTACTCATATTTTCTTAACCATAATCATAAATAGATGATTTTTATATTAAACTTTTTTACTTTTTTATAGATTTTCTTATTAAAATATACACAACTGTATGTTTATTGCTACAACCTTAGTCATAAATATATGCTCTTGATTGCATGAAGATGTTCTTGTCCTAGTAATTGTTTAATTAAATCTCCACAATTATACTAACGTACCATTAAAATGGAACCATAATTTATCATGTAAATTATGCTAAACTATTAGATTTGGATATCTATAAGGATAACTCGGTCAACTAAATTTACAACGTATAAAATCTAATCGTGTTATGACAAAATCACATTTCTCAGTATGGTGCTTCATGTTTCACATGGTGTACTTATATGTGTTTTCATACTTTAGTATATTTACTAAATATCTTGGTAAATGATTCTACAACATAGGAAATGCTCAAGTCTTTTGACAGGTTGCCCTAATGCAAAATGCTTTTGTTTATTTCTCAGTGTAGGATTCAGATTCTATGATATTTTCTCCAAAATGTGATTTGAGTCCAGCTTGCGTCTCGGCCCAACCCCCTGCGTGATCGTATGCACGAGGCTGATCGCGTTCAACCTCTACGTACCGAGTCTCTCTGTAACGCATATCATCCTCTTCCTCGTCAAGCCGTCGCACAGGCCGCTCCTTCGCCGCCCTCGTCTGCAACATCTTCTCGCCCCGAGACTCGCCGCACATTCCTGCAGGCCCTTATCGGGACCAACTCGGGGGAGGATGTCAACACCCGGATTTTTAAGTCCGGATGCCTATTATGTCGTACATCGCAATCCCAGGAATATTGTTGTTGCGAGGCATAATAGTTAAGTATCACAGTCATCATTCATTACAAACCATAAGTCTTACAAATTTGGAATCACATGATCCATATTACACGAATAGTTGATCTATTGATCAACGAACAAACACAAGTTCATAGTTCAACATAGCGGAAGCGTAAGATACAAGGACTCTCTAGTCCACAGGCCAACGCTTGACGTCGGAAGGCACTTAGTTGTCGTAGGCGTCCTGCTGGTCGTCTCCTTGTTCATCTTCATACTCTGGCCATTTGAATAGCCAGGGACAAAGCCGTGAGTACGTTAAGTACTCGCAAACTAATACTAAAGTAAGTGCTAGACATTCTAGTATGGTTCGCTAAGCTCTAGTTTATTTGCATAAAGCTAGTTTTAGTTCACAAAGTTTGAGAAAAGCTTATTCAAGTGCTAACTAACTCAATTGGGAACATTAGTGTCATTCCCACCATTCAAGTGGTGATTTCAATTCAATTCACCACAAGTCATTTCACCATCATCCTTTTCAACATCATTTTCAAAGATATGACATCGGAAACTGTATGGCCTTTCCAACCGTCCGTAACCGTGGACGCGGCTATTCGAATAGGTTTACACTCTGCAGAGGTTGCACACTTGTGCCACAATATTTGATTTCATCCGTCGGGATTACCCCGAATCATCGTAACACAGTACGCGGATCATCAACCATAACCTTTCACTTACAAATCCTAGTATGAGCACTCTCCCCATGAGCTTGGCCTCCCAAGACCAACTCCAACTGGGAACTGCACAGGCTTGGCCGTACAATTCACCTCAATTTCACATCATTTCTCAACAACGGAGGCAGCCTCAAGCGTAACCCCTATGACGTGTGTTCAGAGGGAACCCATACTAAGACGCATAAACTTCCAGTTAAGCCCTACCCATAATCAGGTATTGTGGGGGTACTTAAGAATTGGAAAGGTATCGCATTCAAACCAACATCATTGTTTATCAAAAATCACCATCTTCTCTTGTTCACATTCACCTTCAAAAATCATTCAATGGAATGCATCATCATTCCAAGGTTTCAAATTCATCTCAAATTTCACATTGTTCCCATCTAGAGTAGTCAAGTTTTATTTCATTAGCGCTAGCTCTAAATCATGAGGGGTGCTATCTTGCTTTGCTTGGAAGAGACTAACTCACTACTCTAGTAACCAACTTGTACTTTGACCAAAGTTAACTATAAAAATAACTCCTTTAGAAAACAAGTAAAACTTGTAAAGTAAAAACTTGGGATAGGTTCATGTAAGAAAAGATAAGAATCATGGTGCCTTGCCCCAAGGGGCTTTGCACTTTGCAAGAATATTAGCTTTCCTTGGTAGTTCTCAAACTGTTCCTCCTCCTCCTCTTGGTAGCAACCTTCTTCTTCGGCGTACTCTCCGGTGCTACCGTCTAAATTTGAATACGAGTATAATTACTCACTAATTCAATGGCTATTCCATACATCACATATAACACACAAACTACTCTATGCACACAAATAAATTAACTAGGGTGCATGGGTTGTGGGGTTTAAATAGAATTCACTTCTTTGTATTTCATATGTAAATGATAGTTTCCATAGGGTTCTTGAGAAATAATTTCCTCTCATTGAAATCTTCTTAAGATTTAATTTCTCAAACAATCATGTATGAACTCATATTGACCTAAGTCAAATGTTCATCATCATCATTTGTGAAAATGATTTAAATGAGGTAGATCACCTCATACTATTTAAATAACACTACATTTGATTTAAATCTCAAGTAATTCATATAAGAGAGTTTGGGACCAGGGGTCCAAACATCCCATGAATTCATGTGAGACAAGTTTAAATGAAGTATAAGACTTCACAAAATTTACTTTAATAGTTTTGGACAATATCAACTAGTTAAACTAGTCAAATGATCCATTAATTAAACTATGGCATGATCATACAAAGTGACCACACCATTTTATTGCATAAACAATTAGTGTAAGTCAAATGTGAGCTATTAGAGTTGGAATTAACTTAATATCTATTTTGGTTGATTTTTAAGAATTATTTGAATAGGGAAAAGTCCCTGTCTTGTTATTTTTATCACATTAATTCTACAAAGAATCTGGCCATGGGACCAGTGGCATTGGTTAGATAATTTCTCTAGCTTTCCAACCATATAAAGTTCATCCAATTTGGTTTAGCCAATTTAATTCTATTGAATTTCAAAGTGGCAGCAGTATTCAAAACTATTTGAATTAATTAAATCCAGTTTGAATAAAAGGGCCGGCGGGAAAAGCTAGTTGGGCTCAAAGGTTTAAAAACGGCCCAAGGCCAGCCCAGCCACGGTCC
This sequence comes from Lolium multiflorum, assembly GCA_030979885.1. Lineage (NCBI taxonomy): Eukaryota > Viridiplantae > Streptophyta > Magnoliopsida > Poales > Poaceae > Lolium > Lolium multiflorum. The sequence goes on along the minus strand of CM061750.1, from coordinate 93,999,199 downwards.
AGTGCCGTGCGGGCTGCCTGACAGAGGGTCCCGCCTGTCAGCGAGTGTTAAACGCCGAAGCGGTATGGGCGAGTCTGAGGCGTTGGATTAGAACGCGATCAAACGGCTGTGGTTCATCGTCCCGCCGGCGAGAGGGGAGTTCACCGGCGGCTCAGGTAGGGGGTCGGAGAGCTCACCGTGGCTCCAGCTAGGGTTGGCAAGGTGCGCGATGAAGTTGTGGACGACGGCGAGTCGACTGGTAGGCGGCTCGTCCTGGGGTGGCTCCAATCGACGGCGGCGTCCACCAGGTACTGGCGGCTCCGATCTCCAAATTGGAGCAGCTCCGGCGACGATCGAGTGAGTGGAGTGGTGGTGGCGAAGCAGTGAGAGGTGGGGAGTGAGCTGGTGTGGTTGGTTTGGTCCAGGGAACCTCCTATTTATAGAATCGCATGAGGGTTGCGGGGCAGTGAGGTGGTCGACATGGGCGCGGCGTCTCCGGCGGCTGGTCGAGCTAGGCGAGGCTATGGCGATGCTCTACGGGTCCAGGCGATGCTACTGGCAGCGACAGCGTGGTCGGGGAGCGTCGGAATCGCTCGCATTGCTTCCGTGTCTGTGGCGCCCGCGGCGGAGCAGGGTCTCCTTCTCCGGCGGCGGTGGGCACGGGTCGCGGTCTTGGCCGTGTCTGGCGGCGTCCAGGTGTCGAGTGCGTGCTCAAGGCGTTGAGAGCAGGGCCAGGGAGTGAGCGAGGTGGTGGCGCGGCGCGTGTACTGGGCGTGTCCGCGTCGTGCATGCGTGCGACGTGAGCGGCGTCCAGGGCGTGTGCTGGCGCGCGTCGTCCGGCGTCTGGTCGCCGTTCCTTCGACCATGGCGGTGCTAGGGCTTGCTAGGGGACGCGTTGGCGCACGGTGGCGAGGTGGTCCTGGCAGAGGAGCAAGGGGAGAAGAGGGAGGTCGACGAGCTCGGGGACATGGCCGGCATGGCCATGCCCTAGCTTGCTCTCTCTCTCCCTTCCTCACTATGCTCCAATTAAGGTTTAAGGGGACCAGGGAGCACAATGTGATAGGTTAGGGTAGTTTAGGTTAGGTAGATTCACTATTTGCAACTATTGCAAATAGTGCCCGAATTTGTAAAATGCAAAAATAACCAAATTTGAAATAATTCAAATGGTGAAAGTTTTTGAAATGTGAGTGTTGAAATAAGTTGTAAATGACCAGAGAGGTTTGAGGTGGTGGTGGAAAAATTAGAATTCAAAAGTTGGCCAAAATGGCTAAGTGTAGATTGTTGCATATGTGAGAAAGTTGGAACTTTGGATGAGCCTTGCTCATGATCAAAGATGAATTTGGCATGATGATCTTCACCAAAGTTGTTCACCTTGATGTTGACTTTGAAATGGTGCAAAGAGTTAGCAAGAGTTGGTTTGGGAAAAATGAATGGCAAGGGCTCAAAGTGGTGATCAGACTAGAATTGTCCAAATTGACCATTATCATATGTGAGTTGGATTTGTGTTTGAATTTCATTTGAAATGTGAAACTTTGATTCCAAAAGTTGTAGTAAGTGTTTAATAACATTACTCAACTAATGGTGAAGACCAAATAGGTCTAGGGTCAAAATTTATAAAAATGCCATAGGGCATATGTGAGGGTTTTTAGGGTTTTGCATTTTATGGAATTTCTTCCTCTTTGATTTATTTGGTTGGTGATCTTCATATGATCACATTAGGGTTTTAGAGCATATCAAATACAAGTAAAAGCAATCATCATGGCATATCACTCAAATGCACAAGTCCTATGCATGGTACTATATGCAAATAGAAAAGTTTTTGTTGGTTTGAAAATTTGCTTTCTGGAATTCTCTAACTTTCTTTTTATTGAAATTTGGGGTGTTACAAACCCTTCCCCCTTACAAAAGATCTCGTCCCGAGATCGAAAAGAAAGTTAGGTACTAAAGAGATCTGGGTACTCCTTCTTCATGAAGTCTTCGCGTTCCCATGTGGCTTCATCCTCGGTATGATTGCTCCATTGGATCTTCAGAAACTTGATGCTTCGGGTGCGGGTGGTTCGGTAAGCTTCTTCCAGGATGCGAATCGGCACTTCGCGGTAAGTCAGATCCTTGTTGATATCCACCGATCGGTGATCGATGTTCTTGAACACTTCGGTCTTCTCCGGGACTTCAAGGCACTTCCGGAGAAGTGAGATGTGAAACACGTCGTGCATAGCCGACATTTCTTCAGGCAACTCCAGTTGATAAGATACTTCACCTCGGCGGCTGAGGACTTTGAAAGGTCCGACATAGCGGGGTGCAAGCTTTCCTTTCAGTTGGAACCTTTGCATTCCTTTCAAGGGGGATACCTTGAGATAGACGAAGTCTCCGATCTCAAAGGTCATCTCCCGACGTCTCTTGTCGGCGTAGCTCTTCTGTCTCGATTGCGCGTCTTGAGGTACTCGCGGATCTTGTGGACTTTCTCTTCGGCTTCACGAAGAACGTCTGGGCCGAAAACTTGGCTCTCTCCGACTTCTGACCAGTTCAGGGGGGTACGGCACTTCCTTCCGTACAAGGCTTCAAAGGGGGCCATCTGGGCTGGCTTGAAAGCTATTGTTGTAGGAGAATTCCGCGTAAGGTAGGCAGTCTTCCCACTTGGATCCATATTCCAGTACGCATGCTCTAAGCATGTCTTCCAGTATCTGGTTTACTCTCTCAGTCTGTCCGTCGGTCTGAGGGTGATAGGCGGTGCTGAAATTTAGGCGAGTGCCTAGTCCTTCATGCACTTTGCCAGAACCTTGAGGTGAACTGTGATCCTCTATCTGACACTATCGATTTGGGGGTTCCGTGCAGAGCGACTATTCTAGAGATGTAAAGTTCAGCTAGCTTTGGGCCTTGATAGGTGGTTTTGACGGCGATGAAATGGGCTACCTTGGTCAGTCTATCGACAACTACCCATATTGAATCATTGCCTTTGCTGGATTTGGGCAGTCCGGTGATAAAGTCCATTCCTACGGAGTCCCATTTCCATTCCGGAATCTGGAGGGGTTGTAACAGTCCGGCGGGTCGTTGATGTTCTGCCTTGACTCTCTGACAGATGTCACACTTAGCGATATAGCTACCGATCTCTCTCTTCATTCCGTGCCACCAAAATTGTTCTTTCAGGTCCTGGTACATCTTGGTACCTCCGGGGTGGATTGAGTAAAGGGTGTCATGGGCTTCTTGCAGGATGACTTGTTTCAAGTCAGAGTCCGATGGTACGCAGAGATGTTCTTTGTACCAAAGAACTCCGGCTTCGTCTATGGTGAATCCGGGGGCTTTTCCTGCGGCTATCTGTTTCTTGATTCCGTCAATGCTAGCGTTGTCCTTCTGGGCTTCCTTGATCTGACCAACCAAGGTGGGTTGCAGTTCTATGCTGGCTAGGAATCCTTCACTAACAAGTTCAAGTCTGAACTGTTCAAACTCTTGGTGCAAGCTGGGCTGTTCGGTTGCGAGCATGGAGTTTAACTGACACGGCAGTCTACTCAAAGCATCCGCTACCACATTGGCCTTGCCGGGGTGGTAGTGAATCTCCATGTCGTAATCCTTGATCAATTCGATCCATCGGCGTTGTCTCATGTTCAGCTCTTTCTGGGTGAATATGTATTTGAGGCTTTTGTGGTCGGAGTAGATCTCGCATCGATTACCCATAAGGTAATGACGCCAAACTTTCAAGGCTAAGACCACGGCTGCAAGCTCGAGGTCATGGGTTGGGTAGTTCTGTTCATGTTGCTTGAGTTGTCTTGAAAGGTAGGACACAACCTTGCCTTCTTGCATAAGCACGCATCCAAGTCAAAGGCTTGCGATATCTGGCATGATCAGGATTGGGGCTGTTGTCAGTCTACTCTTGAGCTGTTGAAAGCTCTCTTCGCATTTGTCGGTCCACTCAAACTTTCTGTCCTTTTTCAGCAGTTGGGTCATTGGTCGAGCGATGCTCGAAAAACCTTCTACAAATCTGCGGTAGTATCCGGCTAATCCAAGAAAAGCGCGGACCTCGGTTTGTGTGGTTGGGGCTTGCCATTCCATAACCGTTTTGATTTTGGCGGGATCTACGGCAATTCCTCCTGCAGACAAGATGTGTCCCAGGAATCCAACTTCTTCCAGCCAAAACTCACATTTGCTAAACTTGGCATATAACTTGTGTTGTCTAAGGGTTTCTAGGACAATCTCCAAATGCTGTTCATGTTCCTCTTCGGACTTGGAGTAGACGAGGATGTCGTCGATGAATACAACGACAAACTTGTCCAAAAAGTTCATGAAGATCTTATTCATGAGATTCATGAAATAAGCGGGGGCATTGGTCAGTCCAAACGACATGACGTTGTACTCATACAACCCATATCTGGTGGTAAAGGCAGTTTTTGGAATGTCGGTGGCTCGGATCTTCAGTTGGTGGTATCCAGTTCTAAGATCAATCTTGGAGAAAACTCTGGATCCGGTGAGTTGATCGAACAGGTCTTCTATCTTGGGTAGGGGGTATTTGTTTTTGATGGTGACATCGTTAAGCTTACGGTAGTCCGTGCATAAACGATTTCAACCATCTTTCTTGTCGACAAACAAGACGGGGGATCTCCAGGGGGATGCACTTGGTCTAATCAAACCTTTGGCCAACATGTCATCTATTTGCTTCTTCAGTTCCACAAGCTCGGTTGCGTTCATGTTGTAGGCTCTCTGGGCTATGGGTCCAGTTCCGGGAATTAACTCGATGATAAACTCGATATCCCGATCCGGGGGCATACCGGGTAGATCATCCGGAAACACATCAGGGTAGCGACAAACGACCCTGATTTGATCCAGAGTTGGCTTGGATACACTTTGGTTGCAGGTGAATTTTCTGGGTAGTTTTTCAGAGACGTGCTCTACTATGATACCGGTGCTGCTAGTCATGGTTATGGCTTTCTTGGCACAGTCTATCAATCCATTGTGCTTGGACATCCAGTCCATTCCTAGGACAACTTCCAAACCTTTGGTTCCCAGAATGATTAGATTGGCATAGAAATCTACATCATGGATTTTGATTGGTACATTTTTGCAAAATTTTCTGGCTTTGGTGGTTGATCCGGGGATTTGAACTATCATAACATGCTTCAAACTGAGGGGTTGAATTTTACTTGTTGATGCAAAGTCTTCGGTGACAAAAGAATGAGATGCTCCGGAATCAAACAATACTCGGCAGGGATGTGGTTGACAGAAAACATACCCAGTACAACATCTGGTGCTTCCTGGGCTTCTTCAGCGTTCATGTGGTAGAGGCGGCCGTTGCGGTTGTTGGGGTTGTTGGGGGCGAACTTCTTGCCGGTGGAGACACGGCGTTGCTGCTGAGCAGGTGCAGCGGTGTTGCCGGCGAGCTTGGCAAGACGCTTGGGACACTCGTTGGAGTAGTGCCCCACTACACCACACTCATAACAAGTGATAGTGGTCTTGTCCTGCTTGTTCGCAACGGGCACGGCATTGCTTCCGGTTCTGGGGGCGGTGTTGGTGTTGGTGTTGTTGTTGTTAGGGGCTCGGGGTGGAGCGCGGTTGTAGTTGTTGTTGTTGTAGTTGTTGTTGTAGCCTCCCGGCTTGGAGTTTCCTCCACTCCGGTTCTGATAACCGGGGCGAGAGTTCTGCATCTGTGGCTTGTTGTTTCTCGGAGTGAAACCTCCGCTTGAGCTAGGGCGAAACTTTTGGGGGTGGCTTGATCCACTCTGATTCGCCATGCGGCGCTTGCGGTTCTCATTGGCTTGGTTTAACTTGCCCTCCATCTGGATGGCGGAGTCAACAAGGGCTTCGAGGTCGGCGAAGGGGATGTTGACGAGGACAGTCTGCATCTCATCATGTAGTCCGTTCAGGAATCTCTCCTTCCTCTTCTCAACGGTGTCGGTCTCATCAGGGGCATACCTCGACAAGGTGAGAAACTTGTCACGGTATTCAACCACCGTCATGCGACCTTGTTTCAGCTCACGGAATTCATCCCTCATCTTCTTGATAAGACCCGGGGGTACATGGTACTTGCTGAACTTGAGTTTGAAATCCTCCCAAGTCATGAATTGACCTCCGTTCATGGCACGGGTGCTTGTCCACCAAGCGCGGGCTGGTCCAGCGAGATAGTGAGTGGCGAACAAGACTTTCTCGTTGGCTTCCACTCCGGCTACCTCCAGATTGTTCTCCATAGTCTGGAGCCAATCGTCGGCGTCGAGGGGCTCCTCGGTCTTGCTAAACACCGGAGGGTTGGTGTTTTGGAAGTTCTTGAGCTTGGATCCGGGGTGGTCATGATTTCCATGGCCTTGGTTGGCGATGTTCTGCAAGGCGATGAGGTTGGCTTGGCGTTCGGCTCTTTCGGTTTCCCGGTCTGCAAGCATGGTTTGCAGCAGTTGCAGCATCGCGTCGTTGGTGCGATTCGGAGGGGCCATCTGAAGATGTAGAAGATTATGAGATAAGAGGGAACATTCTATGGTTCATTTTGGTTAAGTTTGAAAACAATTTGAAAACTTGTAATCTTTTCATGACAAACATAACATTCATTCATTCATGCAACACATAGTACAAACTACACACATACTCCAATGGTTTTAAGAACCATTCTCATGCTACGATACAAAGGACGGGATACAACTCACACCTACTATAAGTGAACTAGTGCAACTACTCCTCATCATCGACATCGATCGGGACGTAGTCATCGGGTCCTGCCTCCAGGAACTCGTAGTCCTCCTCCTCGGTGTTCTCGTCCTCCTCAAAGTCGTTGTCGTCGCTCAGGAAGGCGTCTCCTCCCTGAATGTCGATGCCTCCATCGTCATCCTCCAGCTGACGAATCTGATCCTCCTGGGCCTTGACAGTGGCCTCAAGTGACGCGATCCGGGCGCGAAGGCGACGAATCGTAGCGTCCTTCTTGGCACGCTGCTGGCGAAGGCTCTTGCGGTCGTTGTTGAGTAGCTTGATCGCCTCACCCTGCTCGGTGATGTGAGCATGGGTCTGGTTCGCGTAAGCGCGAGTGGCGTCGAGGTCCTTCTGAGTCTGGTAGAGCATGAAGTCCAGGTGCTCAGCATGGTGCCTCAACTCCGGGTGCGGCTGCAGCTCCATGGGCACTCCCGCAGCATCACGCCTCACAAGGTGGGCGTAGCGAGAGGCGAGGATGCGCACCACGTTCTGTCCACAGAGGCGCGCAAGTGCCTCCTGAAGGCCACGTGCGAGTCCGTCGAGCCAGTTGCTCTCGCGGAAGGAGAAGAGGATCCTCTCCGAAGTGGGAGGCTCCATCTTGCCCCTCAAGTCGGCAGTGATCACCCACTGCAACTCTCCTCCGGGCGTGTCGTCCAGCTGAACCCCGTGAAACTCGGGGTGTGGGCGCCCAAGGAAGTCAGAGACGGCGTTGAGGTCGTGCTCGAAGATCAAGCTTCCTCCGTTCCCAAGCTGGTAAAACTTGGTGTTGATGGGTTCATTCGGCTCCATCTGAAAGAGAATTGGATGAGTAAGTTAGAGAGTGCAAAGTGTGGCAAAATTTTAAGTTGATTCAAATAAGATAGAACATGATTCATCAAATTTTGGCAAAGTCTCAAAGACAAGAGTGTAGTAAATTTTCACAAATAGTTTCTTTCATTTGATTTCAAAGTTAAGGTTTTCAGAACGCCCATTCTAACTAAGGTCTTCTAAGGTCAAACAATGGCTCTGATACCAACTTGTCAACACCCGGATTTTTAAGTCCGGATGCCTATTATGTCATACATCGCAATCCCAGGAATATTGTTGTTGCGAGGCATAATAGTTAAGTATCACAGTCATCATTCATTACAAACCATAAGTCTTACAAATTTGGAATCACATGATCCATATTACACGAATAGTTGATCTATTGATCAACGAACAAACACAAGTTCATAGTTCAACATAGCGGAAGCGTAAGATACAAGGACTCTCTAGTCCACAGGCCAACGCTTGACGTCGGAAGGCACTTAGTTGTCGTAGGCGTCCTGCTGGTCGTCTCCTTGTTCATCTTCATACTCTGGCCATTTGAATAGCCAGGGACAAAGCCGTGAGTACGTTGAGTACTCGCAAACTAATACTCAAGTAAGTGCTAGACATTCTAGTATGGTTCGCTAAGCTCTAGTTTATTTGCATAAAGCTAGTTTTAGTTCACAAAGTTTGAGAAAAGCTTATTCAAGTGCTAACTAACTCAAGTGGGAACATTAGTGTCATTCCCACCATTCAAGTGGTGATTTCAATTCAATTCACCACAAGTCATTTCACCATCATCCTTTTCAACATCATTTTCAAAGATATGACATCGGAAACTGTATGGCCTTTCCAACCGTCCGTAACCGTGGACGCGGCTATTCGAATAGGTTTACACTCTGCAGAGGTTGCACACTTGTGCCACAACATTTGATTTCATCCATCGGGATTACCCCGAATCATCGTAACACAGTACGCGGATCATCAACCATAACCTTTCACTTACAAATCCTAGTATGAGCACCTCTCCCCATGAGCTTGGCCTCCCGGTGAAGACCAACTGTCAACCTGGGAACTGCACAGGGCTTGGCCGTACAATTCACCTCAATTTCACATCATTTCTCAACAACGGAGGCAACCTCAAGCGTAACCCCTATGACGTGTGTTCAGAGGGAACCCATACTAAGACGCATAAACTTCCAGTTAAGCCCTACCCATAATCAGGTATTGTGGGGGTACTTAAGAATTGGAAAGGTATCGCATTCAAACCAACATCATTGTTTATCAAAAATCACCATCTTCTCTTGTTCACATTCACCTTCAAAAATCATTCAATGGAATGCATCATCATTCCAAGGTTTCAAATTCATCTCAAATTCACATTGTTCCCATCTAGAGTAGTCAAGTTTTATTTCATTAGCACTAGCTCTAAATCATGAGGGGTGCTATCTTGCTTTGCTTGGAAGAGACTAACTCACTACTCTAGTAACCAACTTGTACTTTGACCAAAGTTAACTATAAAAGTAACTCCTTTAGAAAACAAGTAAAACTTGTAAAGTAAAAACTTGGGATAGGTTCATGTAAGAAAAGATAAGAATCATGGTGCCTTGCCCCAAGGGGCTTTGCACTTTGCAAGAATATTAGCTTGCCTTGGTAGTTCTCAAACTGTCCTCCTCCTCCTCTTGGTAGCAACCTTCTTCTTCGGCGTACTCTCCGGTGCTACCGTCTAAATTTGAATACGAGTATAATTACTCACTAATTCAATGGCTATTCCATACATCACATATAACACACAAACTACTCTATGCACACAAATAAATTAACTAGGGTGCATGGGTTGTGGGGTTTAAATAGAATTCACTTCTTTGTATTTCATATGTAAATGATAGTTTCCATAGGGTTCTTGAGAAATAATTTCCTCTCATTGAAATCTTCTTAAGATTTAATTTCTCAAACAATCATGTATGAACTCATATTGACCTAAGTCAAATGTTCATCATCATCATTTGTGAAAATGATTTAAATGAGGTAGATCACCTCATACTATTTAAATAACACTACATTTGATTTAAATCTCAAGTAATTCATATAAGAGAGTTTGGGACCAGGGATCCAAACATCCCATGAATTCATGTGAGACAAGTTTAAATGAAGTATAAGACTTCACAAAATTTACTTTAATAGTTTTGGACAATATCAACTAGTTAAACTAGTCAAATGATCCATTAATTAAACTATGGCATGATCATACAAAGTGACCCCACCATTTTATAGCATAAACAATTAGTGTAAGTCAAATGTGAGCTATTAGAGTTGGAATTAACTTAATATCTATTTTGGTTGATTTTTAAGAATTATTTGAATAGGGAAAAGTCCCTGTCTTGTTATTTTTATCACATTAATTCTACAAAGAATCTGGCCATGGGACCAGTGGCATTGGTTAGATAATTTCTCTAGCTTTCCAACCATATAAAGTTCATCCAATTTGGTTTAGCCAATTTAATTCTATTGAATTTCAAAGTGTCAGCAGTATTCAAAACTATTTGAATTAATTAAATCCAGTTTGAATAAAAGGGCCGGCGGGAAAAGCTAGTTGGGCTCAAAGGTTTAAAAACGGCCCAAGGCCAGCCCAGCCACGGTCCAGTGCCGCGTGGGCTGCCTGACAGAGGGTCCCGCCTGTCAGCGAGTGTTAAACGCCGAAGCGGTATGGGCGAGTCGAGGCGTTGGATTAGAACGCGATCAAACGGCTGTGGTTCATCGTCCCGCCGGCGAGAGGGGAGTTCACCGGCGGCTCAGGTAGGGGGTCGGAGAGCTCACCGTGGCTCCAGCTAGGGTTGGCAAGGTGCGCGATGAAGTTGTGGACGACGGCGAGTCGACTGGTAGCAGCGGCTCGTCCTGGGGTGGCTCCAATCGACGGCGGCGTCCACCAGGTACTGGCGGCTCCGATCTCCAAATTGGAGCTGCTCCGGCGACGATCGAGTGAGTGGAGTGGTGGTGGCGAAGCAGTGAGAGGTGGGGAGTGAGCTGGTGTGGTTGGTTTGGTCCAGGGAACCTCCTATTTATAGAATCGCATGAGGGTTGCGGGGCAGTGAGGTGGTCGACATGGGCGCGGCGTCTCCGGCGGCTGGTCGAGCTAGGCGAGGCTATGGCGATGCTCTACGGGTCCAGGCGATGCTACTGGCAGCGACAGCGTGGTCGGGGAGCGTCGGAATCGCTCGCATTGCTTCCGTGTCTGTGGCGCCCGCGGCGGAGCAGGGTCTCCTTCTCCGGCGGCGGTGGGCACGGGTCGCGGTCTTGGCCGTGTCTGGCGGCGTCCAGGTGTCGAGTGCGTGCTCAAGGCGTTGAGAGCAGGGCCAGGGAGTGAGCGAGGTGGTGGCGCGGCGCGTGTACTGGGCGTGTCCGCGTCGTGCATGCGTGCGACGTGAGCGGCGTCCAGGGCGTGTGCTGGCGCGCGTCGTCCGGCGTCTGGTCGCCGTTCCTTCGACCATGGCGGTGCTAGGGCTTGCTAGGGGACGCGTTGGCGCACGGTGGCGAGGTGGTCCTGGCAGAGGAGCAAGGGGAGAAGAGGGAGGTCGACGAGCTCGGGGACATGGCCGGCATGGCCATGCCCTAGCTTGCTCTCTCTCTCCCTTAGCCTCACTATGCTCCACTTAAGGTTTAAGGGGACCAGGGAGCACAATGTGATAGGTTAGGGTAGTTTAGGTTAGGTAGATTCACTATTTGCAACTATTGCAAATAGTGCCCGAATTTGTGAAATTCAAAAATAACCAAATTTGAAATAATTCAAATGGTGAAAGTTTTTGAAATGTGAGTGTTGAAATAAGTTGTAAATGACCAGAGAGGTTTGAGGTGGTGGTGGAAAAATTAGAATTCAAAAGTTGGCCAAAATGGCTAAGTGTAGATTGTTGCATATGTGAGAAAGTTGGAACTTTGGATGAGCCTTGCTCATGATCAAAGATGAATTTGGCATGATGATCTTCACCAAAGTTGTTCACCTTGATGTTGACTTTGAAATGGTGCAAAGAGTTAGCAAGAGTTGGTTTGGGAAAAATGAATGGCAAGGGCTCAAAGTGGTGATCAGACTAGAATTGTCCAAATTGACCATTATCATATGTGAGTTGGATTTGTGTTTGAATTTCATTTGAAATGTGAATCTTTGATTCCAAAAGTTGTAGTAAGTGTTTAATAACATTACTCAACTAATGGTGAAGACCAAATAGGTCTAGGGTCAAAATTTATAAAAATGCCATAGGGCATATGTGAGGGTTTTTAGGGTTTTGCATTTTATGGAATTTCTTCCTCTTTGATTTATTTGGTTGGTGATCTTCATATGATCACATTAGGGTTTTAGAGCATATCAAATACAAGTAAAAGCAATCATCATGGCATATCACTCAAATGCACAAGTCCTATGCATGGTACTATATGCAAATAGAAAAGTTTTTGTTGGTTTGAAAATTTGCTTTCTGGAATTCTCTAACTTTCTTTTTATTGAAATTTGGGGTGTTACAGAGGACATGGCCGCGCCTTCGCACCCGACTGCGCCACCTGGGGCGCCGTTGACAGCTCCTCCTCCTACACCGGCCGCGCTAGGGCCGGGTCCTCCCGCGGTTATGACCGCTGCTGCGGTCGGTACGTACATGGCACCCCCCGGGTTTTCAGGGATGGCCGGCGGGAGCTCCAATGCCGCAGGCCACACCTGCAGTGCCTAGGCCGGCAGCGCCACCTGCGAGGCCGCCGGTGGGGTTTCGCCCGCCTATTCGCATGCCGACGCCACCGATGCAGTTCATACCGCAGCAACGGATCACGGTACCAAGGTCCTTACCGTACCTAGTGCCCGGACAGCGAACTTGGCACAACATGCACATAAGGGCTGTGCATCAACAGCCACCGCCGCAACCTGGACAGGTCAAGAAGAGAAGGAAGAAGAAGACTGCCAACGCAGTGGGGCAGACTGTCAATCCTAAGGGGCAACCTGTGCCACCTATGGGGCTTCCCGTGCCGCCCATGGGGCAGCCCGCACCGATGCTTATGGGACAGCAACCCTTAGTGGCCAATTCTGAGCCTACTCTGATTCCTGTGCAGGCGCCTTTGGTTGTCCCCATCGACGCACGGTGGTGAAGCAGAAGAAGGACTGTAAGGCTATTTATTATTGTTTGGTTTGTGATTCTGGGGCACACCCGACTGTTCGGTGCCCAACTCTGAAGCTGCCGAGATCCACGAGTTATTTTGTTTGTTGTGGGAATGACACCACGCTTGATCTTCAGCTTCCGGACTCAGTTTATAAGCCTCAGTCGATAGCTTCTGGAGCACCTACAACTTTGGCGCAGGTGTCTGGGGACGGGGTCACAGGCGGAGATATTCAGAATCTCATGGCCCGTATGTGTCCAGGAAATCCCACTTGGAAGTGGGCAGCTGTGCCTCATGGTGCTGATTCTTTTCTTATTGGGATCCCTACAGCTGAGGATTTGTTGAGGATAGATGGTATGCAGATGAGTGTGACCAAAATTAATGCATAGGCTCTCGTTTATTCTTGGGTACATCAGGATGTTCTTCCGGAGTTTGTGATGAAGCCAGTTTGGGTGCATGTAGACGGTGTTCCAGACTCCGTGCGACACTTCTTAGGTCTTTGGGCTGTTGGTTCCCTCATTGGTACTACTCTTGATGTTGATTTGTTTGCCCTCCGGAGCCAGGGGATTATTCGAGGTCTTGTAGCCATGCGAGATCCTACAGCTCTGGAGAAAGATAAAGGCTGTCTTGAGGTGACAGCTTTGTTACAACTTAATGGTTACAGGTTTTGTTTTCGTCGAGAGGCAGCAGGGTATAAGCCAGACTCTTGGTTCCGTCCTTTTTTCTGGAAGGACGAAGGTGGTGATGATGGCTCTCACGGCTTCGAGGAGGAGAGGTTTGATGATACTACAACGGATGCGGCGCCGGAGATAGGAAATATGGATGTTGATGGACTGGCACCTTCACACTCGACTAGTGGTTCGGCGCTGCCGGTTGCTCAGGTGGCTTTGACCACTTTCAACCACTCACCGCGGACAGTTAGAGGTCGGGAGATTGTGGCTCGTGCTAGGACGGTGTCACCTCACTTGGTGGCCTCTCCTCCGGTGTCATCACGATCATCATCGTCGTCGCGAGTGCGCACCTTCATGCAAGGACGTACTAGACCCGCACCTTCACGGCCCGTTTCTCCGACCACTCTGCAGGGTGCACTAGTTCCGTTTTCTACTTCGGCTCAGACGGGATCGGAGCACGTGTCGTGACTGTTGGCGCAGCCGTCTACCCCGACGCGATCACGGAAGGAGGCTGAGTCGGTGGGGGGCAGCGACGGACCATGGAGCAGCAAGAGCCGGCCACGCGCCGCTCGCAGCCTCGGCCACGTCGCCTGGCCACGCCTCGCATGCAGGTCCCGGCGTCATCGGAGACGGCGTCGCTAGGCCGGGGCTCGCCCATGGCGTCCGCTGAGACGCCCACACCGGCGGTGACGCCGGGCACGCAGCCGCAGCAGCCGGGCTCGCCGCTCAGGACGCGGCAGCAGCCGCAACACACGGTGGCGGTGTCGATAGGCCAGCAGGTGGCCACAACGGCCACGGAGATGTCCGCGCCGCGGGTGCAGCAGTAGCAACCGGCCATGCTGCTCATGTCGGTGCAGCAGCCGGCCTCGCTGCCTGCGCAGCTGCAGCAGCCGGTACCTACGCTCGCGTTGCTGCGGCACCGGGCTCGCCTACAGGGGCTTTTTCGACACCTTCTTCGCCTATAGGGGCTTCTTCGACACAGTTAGGTCTGTTGCAGGGGGCTACACCGCCTTCTACCCCTGCATCGGCGGACTCGATGCCCGCTTCGTCGTTGACTACACCGCGCTCGAGCTCTCCCTCTCCGGTCCTTACCTTGCAGCAGCCTCGTCCCACTACTCTCCCACCTGTTGTTCAGCCGACGGTGCGGAGGGGGGAGGTATGCGCGCAGAGGATGGGTGCAGGGTCACGGATGAGGATGTCATGCGAGAGGGCCATGCGACGAAAGGCGGAGAAGAACCTCCACACGGGTACTAAACAACCGGTGAAGTCGTTTCTCGCTTTTTCTGATTCTCGTATTTCTTCGAACTTGAGTAGTATAGGTGTTTCTATGGGGAGTCGGTCCGATGAGATTTCTTCGGCGAATGTGTTGAGAAAACGGAGCTTGACCGTCGACGGTTGGTCCGAATGTCTCCACCGAGTCTGAAACTATCATAATAGACGATGAGGACGCCGATGACATCCTAGATGGTCTTCTCTCGGCTATAGTGGGAAATATTTTAGAAGTTGATTTAGAGCACTCAGAGCTTAGTTCAGTTTATGATCTAAAAGTGTCTGCACGTTGTTCTCGATCGTCGCCTGGAAAGAAATCTCGGCGGTATGGCAAATGCACTAAATCTAAAATAGTTTCTCGATGAATGGCATGTTTCAGAATAGCAGAGGTCTTGGTGACTTGGCTAAGAACTCCCACATTGCCGCTTGTTGTATAGATTATGATTTAGATTTTGTTGCTATATCGGAGATGGGTAGGCGGAATTTCTCATAGAGTTTTCTCGACAGATTATCTAGCGGGATTAACTATAAGTGGTATTCTCACCCACCCCATGGTAGATCGGGGGGCATTTTACTTGGCGTCCGCATAGATACCATGACTGTTCTAGCTAGTTCGGATGGAGAGTATCATATTAAACTCGACATTCAGAACAAAGCAGATGGTTTTATTTGGAGTCTGGTTGCTGTGTACGGTGCCGCCCAAGAAGACTTTAAGGCTGACTTTTTACGTGAGTTGGTAAATGCTGGCGTGCAGTTGACGTGGGAGTTAGAAATCTCTGTGGTGTAATTTTCCTTCACGTTCCCGGCAACGGCGCCAGAAAAAGAGCTTGATACGCGTAAAGCACACGTCCGTTGGGAACCCCAAGAGGAAGGTGTGATACGTACAGCAGCAAGTTTCCCTCAGTAAGAAACCAAGGTTATCGAACCAGTAGGAGTCAAGGAGCACATGAAGGTTGTTGGTGACGGAGTGTAGTGCGGCGCAACACCAGGGATTCCGGTGCCAACATGGAACCTGCACAACACAATCAAAGTACTTTGCCCCAACGTAACAGTGAGGTTGTCAATCTCACCGGCTTGCTGTAAACAAAGGATTAGATGTATAGTGTGGAAGATGATGTTTGTTTGCGAAGAACAGTAAAGAACAATTGCAGTAGATTGTATTCGATGTAAAAGAATAGACCGGGGTCCACAGTTCACTAGTGGTGTCTCTCCAATAAGAAATAGCATGTTGGGTGAACAAATTACAGCTGGGCAATTGACAAATAAAGAGGGCATAACAATGCACATACATATCATGATGAGTGATACGTCTCCAACGTATCGATAATTTCTTATGTTCCATGCTTGTTTTATGACAATACCTACATGTTTTGTTCACACTTTATGATGATTTTATGTGTTTTCCGGAACTAACCTATTGACGAGATGCCGAAGTGCCGTTCCTTCTTTCTGTTTTTGGTTTCAGAAATCCTAGTAAGGAAATATTCTCGGAATTGGACGAAATCAACGCCCAAGATCTTAAAATCCCACGAAGCTTCCAAAACACCCGAGAGCCACGGAGGGAGCACGGGGGCCCCACACCGCGGGCGGTGGGGTGGACGCGCCCTATGGTGTCACCGCCTCGTGGCCCTCCGACTCTCGCCTATTTAGCCTCCCGACCTAAAACTTTGACACCGATTGACGAAACCCGAGAAAACCTTTCCGAGCCGCCGCCATCGCGAAACTCCACCGGGGGACAAGTCTCTGCCCGGCCCCGGACGGGAATTGCCCCCGAGTCGTCTCCACCGCCGTCTCCACCGCCATCTTCACCGCCATTGCTGTCTCCATGATGAGGAGGGAGTAATTCACCCCCGGGGCTGAGGGCTCCGCTGTAGCTATGTGGTTCATCTCTCTTTATGTGATCTAGTTGAATATCATCTATGTGCTACTCTAGTGATGTTATTAAAGTACTCTATTCCTCCTTCACGGTGTAATGGTGACAGTGTGTGCATCGTGTAGTACTTGGCGTAGGTTATGATTGTAATCTCTTGTAGATTATGAAGTTAATTATTGCTATGATAGTATTGATGTGATCTATGCCTCCTTCATAGTGTGATGGTGACAGTGTGCATGCTATGTTAGTACTTGGTGTAATTGCAATGATCTATCATGCACTCTAAGGTTAATTAAATATGAATATCGAATGTTGTGGAGCTTGTTAACTCCGGCATTGAGGTTCTCTTGTAGCCCTACGCAATTAGTGGTGTTCATCATCCAACAAAAGAGTGTAGAGTGGTTCTATTATGTGATCATTGCTGAGAGTGTCCACTAGTGAAAGCAGGATCCCTAGGCCTTGTTTCCACACATCGAATCTCCGTTTGTTTCCTGTTTTGTTGCATGTTTACTCGCTGCCATATTTTATTCAGATTGCTATTACCACTCATACTCATCCATATTACTTGCATCTCACTATCTCTTCGCCGAACTAGTGCACCTATACATCTGACAAGTGTATTGGGTGTGTTGGGGACACAAGAGACTTCTTGCATTGTGATCGCAGGGTTGCTTGAGAGGGATATCTTTGACCTCTTCCTCCCTGAGTTCGATAGACCTTGGGTGATCCACTTAAGGGAAAACTTGCTGCTGTTCTACAAACCTCTGCTCTTGGAGGCCCAACACTGTCTACAAGAAAAGAAGCGTGAGTAGACATCAAGCACTTTTCTGGCGCCGTTGCCGGGGAACGAAGAAAAGCTACACCACAGAGATTCTACCTCCCACGTCAACCACGCGCCAGTTGTGGACAGCAAGCTATTTTCTGGCGCCGTTGCCGGGGAGGAAAGGTAAAAGGTACTCATACTCCGGATCTCGGCTACTAAGCTATTTTCTGGGTGAGTACTCGAAGCTATTTCCTTTAGATCCTGCAATTGCATCTTTTTGTTTCTTGTTTATCACTAGTTTGGCATAATGGAAAGCAACAGTGAGCTTTTAAAATTATTTCCTGAGTTAAGACATGGATGGTTTGATGCGAAAATTAAAAAACCCATGGAACATATTAGTATGAATACTTTGAACACCGTTGTTGCTAATGATATGGAAAATTCTAAGCTTGGGGAAGCTGGTTTTGATGAGCATGATATTTTTAGTCCCCCAAGCATTGAGGAGAAAATTTACTTTGATGATACTTTGCCTCCTATTTATGATGATTATAATGATAGTGATCTTTTGGTGCCACCTGTTATGGAGGATAAATTTGATTATGATTACAATATGCCTCCTATATTTGATGATGAGAATAATAATGATAGCTACTTTGTTGAATTTGCTCCCACTACAACTAATAAAATTGATTATGCTTATGTGGAGAGTAATAATTTTATGCATGAGACTCATGATAAGAATGCTTTATGTGATAGTTATATTGTTGAGTTTGTCCATGATGCTACTGAAAATCTTTATGAGAGAGGAAAATATGGTTGTAGAAGTTTTCATGTTACTAAAACACCTCTCTATATGCTTAAAATCTTGAAGTTGAGCTTGTCTAGTTTTCCTATGCTTATTGCATTATGCCTACATAACTTGTTTATTTACAAGATTCCTTTTCATAGGAAGCATGTTAGGCTTAAAGTTGTTTTGAATTTTCCTCTTGATGCTCTCTTTTGCTTCAAATACTATTTCTTGCGAGTGCATCATTAAAATTACTGAGCCCATCTTAATGGCTATAAAGAAAGCACTTCTTGGGAGATAACCCATGTGTTTATTCTACAGCAACTTTGTTTTATATTTGTGTCTTGGAAGTTGTTACTACTGTAGCAACCTCTCCTTATCTTGTTTTATTGCATTGTTGTGCCAAGTAAAGTCTTTGATAGCAAGGTTGATACTAGATTTGGATTACTGCGCAGAAACAGATTTCTGTCTGTCACGAATTTGGGCAGGGTTCTCTGTAGGTAACTCAGAAAAATCTGCAAATTTACGTGCGTGATCCTCAGATATGTATGCAACTTTCATTCAATTTGAGCATTTTCATTTGAGCAAGTCTGGTGCCTCTTAGAAATTCGTCTTTACAGACTGTTCTGTTTTGACAGATTCTGCCTTTTATTTCGCATTGCCTTTTTTGCTATGTTGAATGGATTTCTTTATTCCGTGAACTTCTAGTAGCTTTGGGCAATGTCCAGAAGTGTTAAGAATGATTGTGTCACCTCTGAACATGTAAATTTTGATTATGCACTAACCCTCTAATGAGTTTATTTCGAGTTTGGTGTGGAGGAAGTTTTCAAGGGTCAAGAGAGGAGGATGATACAATATGATCAAGGAGAGTGAAAGATCTAAGCTTGGGGATGCCCCGTGGTTCATCCATTCATATTTCAAGAAGACTCAAGCATCTAAGCTTGGGGATGCCCAAGGCATCCCCTTCTTCATCGACAAATTTATCAGGTTCCTCCCTTGAAACTATATTTTTATTCGGTCACATCTTATGTACTTTACTTGGAGCGTCTGTGTGCTTTTATTTTCGTTTTGTTATTTTCATTCTCTGAATAAATGCTTGTGTGGGAGAGAGACACGCTCCGCTGGTTCGTATGAACACATGTGTTCTTAGCTTTTAATGTTCATGGCGAAGGTTGAAACTGCTTCGTTAATTGTTATATGGTTGGAAACAGAAAATGCTACATGTAGTAATTGGTATGATGTCTTGAATAATGTGATACTTGGCAATTGTTGTGCTCATGTTTAAGCTCTTGCATCATATACTTTGCACCTATTAGTGAAGAAATACATAGAGCTTGCTAAAATTTGGTTTGCATGATTGGTCTCTCTAAGGTCTAGATATTTTCTAGTAAGGGTCGAACAACAAAGAAGACGGTGTAGAGTCTTATAATGCTTGCAATATGTCTTTTATGTGAGTTTTGATGTACCGGTTCATGCTTGTGTTTGTTTCAAATAACCTTGCTAGCCTAAGCCTTGTATTGAGAGGGAATACTTCTCGTGCATCCAAATCCTTGAGCCAAACACTATGCCATTTGTGTCCACCATACCTACCTACTATATGGTATTTCTCCGCCATTCCAAAGTAAATTGCTTGAGTGCTACCTTTAAATTTCTATCCTTTATCTTTGCAATATATAGCTCATGGGACAAATAGCCTAAAAACTATTGTGGTATTGAATATGTACTCATGTATCTTATTTCTTATTAAGTTGCTTGTTGAGCGATAACCATGTTCTTGGGGACGCCATCAACACTTTGTTGAATATCATGTGAGTTGCTATGCATGTTCGTCTTGTCTGAAGTAAGGGCGATTTACCATGAGTTGAATGGTTTGAGCATGCATACTGTTAGAGAAGAACATTGGGCCGCTAACTAAAGCCATGATCCATGGTGGAAGTTTCAGTTTTGGACAACAATCCTCAATCTCTTATGAGAATATTATTTGTTGCTAAATGCTTATGCATTAAAGAGGAGTCCATTATCTGTTGTCTATGTTGTCCCGGTATGGATGTCTAAGTTGAGAATAATCAAAAGCGAGAAATCCAATGCGAGCTTTCTCCTTAGACCTTTGTACAAGCGGCATAGAGGTACCCCTTTGTGACACTTGGTTAAAACATATGTATTGCGATGATAATCCAGGTAATCCGAGCTAATTAGTACAAGGTGCGGGCACTATTGGTATACTATGCATGAGGCTTGCAACTTGTAGGATATAATTTACATAATGCATATGCTTTATTACTACCGTTGACAAAATTGTTTCTTGTTTTCAAAATAAAAGCTCTAGCACAAATATAGCAATCAATGCTTCCCTCTACGAAGGGCCATTCTTCTACTTTCATGTTGAGTCAGTTTACCCATTTCTCTCTATCTTAGAAGAAAACACTTGTGTTAACTGTGCATTGATTCTTACATACTTGCATATTTGCATTCATCATATTACTTTGCATTGACAACTATTCATGAGATACACATGTTACAAGTTGAAAGCAACCGCTGAAACTTAATCTTCCTTTGTGTTGGTTCAATGCCTTTACTATGAATTTACTGCTTTATGAGTTAACTCTTATGCAAGACTTATTGATGCTTGTCTTGAAAGTACTATTCATGAAAAGTCTTTGCTATATGATTCAGTTGTTTAACCATTGTCTTTATCATTGCTTTGAATCACTTCATTCATCTCATATGCTTTACAATAGTATGATCAAGATTATGTTGGTAGCATGTCACTTCAGAAATTATCTTTGTTACCGTTTACCTACTCGGGACGAGTAGGAACTAAGTTTGGGGATGCTGATACGTCTCCAACGTATCGATAATTTCTTATGTTCCATGCTTATTTTATGACAATACCTACATGTTTTGTTCACACTTTATGATGATTTTATGCGTTTTCCGGAACTAACCTATTGATGAGATGCCGAAGTGCCAGTTCCTCTTTTCTGCTGTTTTTGGTTTCAGAAATCCTAGTAAGGAAATATTCTCGGAATTGGACGAAATCAACGCCCAAGATCTTAAAATCCCACGAAGCTCCAACACCCGAGAGCCACAGGGGAGCCCTGGGGCCCCACACACCATGGGCGCCAGGGTGGGCCGCGCCCCCCTATGGTGTCACCGCCTCGTGGCCCCTCCGACTCCGCCTCTTCGCCTATTTAGGCCTCCCTGACCTAAAACTTCGACACCGATTGACGAAACCCGAGAAAACCTTCCAGAGCCGCCGCCATCGCGAAACTCTAATTCGGGGGACAGAGTCTGTTCGCACTGCCGGACGAATTGCCCCCGGAGTCGTCTCCACCGCCGTCTCCACCGCCATCTTCACCGCCATCGTTGTCTCCATGATGAGGAGGGAGTAATTCACCCCGGGGCTGAGGGCTCCGCTGTAGCTATGTGGTTCATCTCTCTTTATGTGATCTAGTTGAATATCATCTATGTGCTACTCTAGTGATGTTATTAAAGTACTCTATTCCTCCTCCACGGTGTAATGGTGATAGTGTGTGCATCGTGTGGTACTTGGCGTAGGTTATGATTGTAATATCTTGTAGATTATGAAGTTAATTATTGCTATGATAGTATTGATGTGATCTATGCCTCCTTCATAGTGTGATGGTGACAGGTGCATGCTATGTTAGTACTTGGTGTAATTGCAATGATCTATCATGCACTCTAAGGTTAATTAAATATGAATATCGAATGTTGTGGAGCTTGTTAACTCCGGCATTGAGGTGCTCTTGTAGCCCTACGCAATTAGTGGTGTTCATTGATACGTCCAAAACGTATCTACTTTCCCGAACACTTTTGCTATTGTTTTGCCTCTAATTTGTGTATTTTGGATGCAACTAACACGGACTAACGCTGTTTTCAGCAGAACTATTCTGGTGTCTCGTTTTTGTGCAGAAATCCAACTTTCAGGAAAATCCTCGGAATTTATGCGAAATGTCTTATTTTCCAAGACTCACGGAGCGAAGGGCAAGTCAGGTGGAGGCCGAGGGCCCCACACCATAGGGCGCGCGCCAAGGAGGGGGGCGCGCGCCCTAGCGTGTGGCCCCTCGGCCGGCCTCCGACCTCGGACTACTTAAAGGGATTCGATCTAAAATCGCGAAGGAAGTCGAAGTCGCCGAAACCCTCCAATGCCGCCACATCGCGAAACTCCGTCTGGGGGCAGGTCTCTTCTGGCACTCCGCCGGGACGGGAATTGGAGGAGATCATCGCCATCATCACCACCGACGCCTCTCCATCGACCAGCAATGTTGTGAGTAATTCCCCCGCTGTAGGCTGAAGGGGATGGTAGGGATTGGATGAGATTGGTCATGTAATAGCATAATATTGTTAGGGCATAGTGCCTAGTGTCCGTAATTGGTACTTTGATGATATTGTTGCAACTTGTTATGCTTAATGCTTGTCACTAGGGCCCGAGTGCCATGGTCTCAGATCTGAACATGTTATTGTTTCATCATGATATGCATTGTTTTATGATCTTACCTGCAAGTTGTATACACACGTCGCTGTCCGGAACCAAAGGCCCCGAAGTGACAGAAATCGGGACAACCGGAGGGGATGGTAGTGATGTGAGGATCACATGTGTTCACGGAGTGTTAATGCTTTGCTCCGGTACTCTATTAAAAGGAGTACCTTAATATCCGATAGATTCCCTAGAGGCCCGGCTGCCACCGGCTGGTAGGACAAAAGATGTTGTGCAAGTTTCTCATTGCGAGCACGTACGACTATATATGGAACACATGCCTATGGATTGCTTTGTACTTGGACACCGTTTTATTATTATCTGCAAATGCCCTGCTTTGATTGTTACATGAGTTTATCTCATCCATGCAACGCCCGTCATCCATCCCCCTGTATTTTAATCCTGCTGTTTACTATAATTACTACCTCGTCTCTATCTACTGTATTTCACTACTACTGCTATAAAATTGTTACTACTGATAAACTCTTGCGAGCAAGTCTGTTTCCAGGTGCAGCTGAATTGACAACGCTGTTAAGGCTTTCAAGTATTCTTTGTCTCCCCTTGTGTCGAATCAATAAATTGGGTTTTACTTCCCCGAAGATTGCGATCCCCTATACTTGTGGGTCATCAAGACTATTTTCTGGCGCCGTTGCCGGGGAGCATAGCTTTATTTGGAAGTTCACTTGGATTGATATTGTTCGCTGCAAATTCTCCATCATGGGTAAACCTCGCGATCCTAAAGTCGCCATATTACCATCCACTACAAGAAAAGGTACAACTCTGAGTACCTCTGCTACTCTTGATTCACCATCTGTGATAAGTCAACTTGTTTCACCGCCACAAGCTTCACTTGCTGGTACTTCTGCTGAACCTGTTAATTCACCTGAACTTGATTATTCTAGTGATGATCCTGATGAGGATTATGTGGAGCTTAATGATGATTTTATTAATAGATGCAATGCTACTACTGATGCAAGAAAAATTAAAAAGTTTCTCACACAATATACTGTTAGACATAAGTTATCTCCTGATCCTAAATTTGCCACATCTCCTATATGCATTAAGGATAAAGATTATGATTTTTATCTTGATCTATCTCATATAGCTATTGTAGAGAAAGCACCCTTTTGTGGTACTGAAAAAGAAAGTGCTGTAGAACACATGATTGAACTTTCTTCTATGAGTAGCTTGTTTTCTGATGATGTCAAGATGCGTACTTATTTTGTCACTAAAATTTTTCCTTTCTCATTAAAGGATGATGCTAAAACTTGGTATAATAATTTGCCTCCTGGTTCTATTAAAAGTCCAACTGATTTGCGTGATGTTTTCTTTCGAAAATACTTTCCTGCTAGTGCTCAACATATTGCTTTACAGAAAATTTATAGATTTGACCAGGGAGATGAAGAGAAATTGCCTGAGGCTTGGGCAAGATTTTGTTCTCTTATCAGAGCTCGACCTAGACATGATTTAGAAAAGAATGATTTACTTGATATATTTTATAGTGGACTAACCATTGAGTCTAGGGCATATTTGGATATGTCAACACCCGGATTTTTAAGTCCGGATGCCTATTATGTCATACATTGCAATCCCAGGAATATTGTTGTTGCGAGGCATAATAGTTAAGTATCACAGTCATCATTCATTACAAACCATAAGTCTTACAAATTTGGAATCACATGATCCATATTACACGAATAGTTGATCTATTGATCAACGAACAAACACAAGTTCATAGTTCAACATAGCGGAAGCGTAAGATACAAGGACTCTCTAGTCCATAGGCCAACGCTTGACGTCGGAAGACTCCTAGTTGTCGTAGGCGTCCTGCTGGTCATCTCCTTGTTCATCTTCATACTCTGGCCATTTGAATAGCCAGGGACAAAGCCGTGAGTACTTTAAGTACTCGCAAACTAATACTAATGTAAGTGCTAGACATTCTAGTATGGTTTGCTAAGCTCTAGTTTATTTGCATAAAGCTAGTTTTAGTTCACAAAGTTTGAGAAAAGCTTGTTCAAGTGCTAACTAACTCAAGTGGGAACATTAGTGTCATTCCCACCATTCAAGTGGTGATTTCAATTCAATTCACCACAAGTCATTTCACCATCACCCTTTTCAACATCATTTTCAAAGATATGACATCGGAAACTGTATGGCCTTTCCAACCGTCCGTACCGTGGACGCGGCTATTCGAATAGGTTTACACTGCAGAGGTTGCACACTTGTGCCACAACATTTGATTTCATCCGTCGGGATTACCCCGAATCATCGTAACACAGTACGCGGATCATCAACCATAACCTTTCACTTACGAGTCCTAGTATGAGCACCTCTCCCCATGAGCTTGGCCTCCCAGTGAAGACCAACTGTCAACCTGGGAACTGCACAGGGCTTGGCCGTACAATTCACCTCAATTTCACATCATTTCTCAACAACGGAGGCAGCCTCAAGCGTAACCCCTATGACGTGTGTTCAGAGGGAACCCATACTAAGATGCATAAACTTCCAGTTAAGCCCTACCCATAATCAGGTATTGTGGGGGTACTTAATAATTGGAAAGGTATCGCATTCAAACCAACATCATTGTTTATCAAAAATCACCATCTTCTCTTGGTCACATTCACCTTCAAAAATCATTCAATGGAATGCATCATCATTCCAAGGTTTCAAATCCATTTCAAATTCACATTGTTCCCATCTAGAGTAGTCAAGTTTTATTTCATTAGCACTAGCTCTAAATCATGAGGGGTGCTACTTGCTTTGCTTGGAAGAGACTAACTCACTACTCTAGTAACCAACTTGTACCTTGACCAAAGTTAACTATAAAAGTAACTCATTTAGAAAACAAGTAAAACTTGTAAAGTAAACTTGGGATAGGCTCATGTAAGAAAAAGGTAAGAATCATGGTGCCTTGCCCCAAGGGGCTTTGCACTTTGCAAGAATAATAGCTTGCCTTGGTAGTTCTCAAACTGTTCCTCCTCCTCCTCTTGGTAGCAACCTTCTTCTTCGGTGTACTCTCCGGTGCTACCGTCTAAATTTGAATACGAGTATAATTACTCACTAATTCAATGGCTATTCCATACATCACATATAAACACACAAACTATTCTATGCACACAAATAATCTACTTAGGGTGCATGGGTTGTGTTGTTTAAATAGAACTCACTTCTTTGTATTTAATATGTAAAAGATAGTTTCCATAGGGTTCTTGAGAAATAATTTCCTCTCATTGGAATCTTCTTAAGATTTAATTTCTCAAACAATCATATATGAACTCATATTGACCTTAGTCAAATGTTCATCATCATTATTTGGGAAAATGATTTAAATGAGGTAGATCACCTCATATCATTTAATATTACTACATATGATTTAAATCTCAAGTAATTCATATAAGAGAGTTTGGGACCAGGGGTCCAAACATCCCATGAATTCATGTGAGACAAGTTTAAATGAAGTATAAGACTCCACATAATTTACTTTAATAGTTTTGGACAATATCCACTAGTTAAACTAGCCATATCATCCATTAATTAAACTATGGCATGATCATGCAAAGTGACCACACCATTTTATTGCATAAACAATTAGTGTAAGTCCAATGTGAGCTATTAGAGTTGGAATTAACTTAATATCTATTTTGGTTGATTTTTAAAATTATTTGAATAGGGAAAAGTCCCTGCCTTGTTATTTTTATCACATTAATTCTACAAAGAATCTGGTCATGGGACCAGTGGCATGTTGTAGATAATTTCTCTAGCTTTCCAACAATATAAAGTTCATCCAATTTGGTTTAGCCAATTTAAATCTATTGAATTTCAAAGTGGCAGCAGTATTCAAAAACATTTGAATTAATTAAATCGAGTTTGAAATAAAAGGGCCGGCGGGAAAAACTACTGGGCCAGATTCAAACTGAACGGCCCAAGCCAGCCCAACCACGGTCCAGTGACGCGCGGCGCGCTGACAAAGGGTCCCGCATGTCAGTGACTTATTTAACCCGAAACGGTATGGGCGAGTGTGGTGCGTTGGATTAGATCGTGATCAAACGGCTGTGGTTCATCGTCCCGCCGGCGAGAGGGGAGTTCACCGGCGGCTCAGGTAGGGGGTCGGAGAGCTCACCGTGGCTCCAGCTAGGGTTGGCAAGGTGCGCGGTGAAGTTGTGGACGACGGCGAGTCGACTGGTAGCAGTGGCTCGTCCTGGGGTGGCTCCAATCGACGGCGGCGTCCACCAGGTACCGGCGGCTCCGATCTCCAAATTGGAGCAGCTCCGGCGACGATCGAGTGAGTGGAGTGGTGGTGGAGAAGCAGTGAGGGGTGGGGAGTGAGATGGTGTGCTTGGTTTGGTCCAGGGAACTCCCTATTTATAGAATCGCATGAGGGTTGCGGGGCAGTGATGCGGGCGACATGGGCGCGGCGTCTCCGGCGGCTGGTCGAGCTAGGCGAGGCTATGGGCGATGCTCTACGGGTCCAGGCGGCTACTGGCAGCGACAGCGTGGTCGGGGAGCGTCGGAATCGCTCGCGTTGCTTCCGTGTCTGTCGCGCCCGCGGCGGAGCAGGGTCTCCTTCTCCGGCGGCGGTGGGCGCGGGTCGTGGTCTGGCGGTGTCTGGCGGCGTCCAGGTGTCGAGTGCGTGCTCAAGGCGTTGAGAGCGGGGCCAGGGAGTGAGCGAGGTGGTGGCGCGGCGCGTGTACTGGGCGTGTCCGCGTGTGCATCGCGCGACGTGAGCGGCGTCCAGGGCGCGCGTCGGGGCGTGTGTCGTCCTCGAGCGTGACAATGGCGATGCTAGGGTGGCGTAGGAGGTGCGTTGGCGCACGGTGGCGAGGTGGCCAGGGCAGGGAGCAAGGGGAGAGAGGGGAGGTCGACGAGCTCGGGGACATGGCCGGCATGGCCATGCCCTAGCTTGCTCTCTCTCTCTCTTAGCCTCACTATGCTCCACTCAAGGTTTAAGGGGACCAGGGAACATAATGTGGTAGGTTAGGGTAGATTAGGTTGAGTAGAAACACTATTTGCAATAGTTGCAAATAGTGCCCAAAATTTGAATTTGCAAAATTGTTCAAATTTGAAATAATTCCAAAGGTGAACCTTTTTGAAAAGTGAGTGTTGATATAAGTTGTAAATGACCAGAGAGGTTTTGAGGTGGTGGTGGAAAAATTAGAATCCAAGAATTGGCCAAAATGGCTAAGTGTAGAATGTTGCATATGTGAAAAAGTTGGAACTTTGGATGATCCTTGCTCATGATCCAAGATGAATTTGGCATGATGATCTTCACCAAAATTTTTCACCTTGATGTTGACTTTGAAAAGGTGCAAAGAGTTAGCAAGAGTTGGTTTGGGAAAATTGAATGGCAAGGGCTCAAAGTGGTGATCAGACTAGAATTGTCAAAATTGACCAATATCATATGTGAGCTAGATTTGTGTTTGAATTTTATTTGAAATGTGAATCTTTGATTCCAAAAGTTGTAATAAGTGTTTAATAACATTATTCAACTAATGGTGAAGACCAAATAGGTCTAGGGTCAAAATTTATAAAAATGCCATAGGGCATATGTGAGGGTTTTTAGGGTTTTGCATTTTATGGATTTTCTTCCTCTTTGATTTATTTGGTTGGTGATCTTAATATAATCACACTAGGGTTTTAGAGCATACCAAATACAAGTAATAACAATCATCATGGCATATCACTCAAATGCACAAGTCCTATGCATGGTACTATATGCAAATTAAAAAGTTTTTGTTGGTTTGAAATTTTGCTTCTGGAATTCTCTAACTTTCTTTTTATTGAAATTTGGGGTGTTACAAACCCTTCCCCCTTACAAAAGATCTCGTCCCGAGATCGAAAAGAAAGTTAGGTACTAAAGAGATCTGGGTACTCCTTCTTCATGAAGTCTTCGCGTTCCCATGTGGCTTCATCCTCGGTATGATTGCTCCATTGTATCTTCAGAAACTTGATGCTTCGGGTGCGGGTGGTTCGGTAAGCTTCTTCCAGGATGCGAATCGGCACTTCGCGGTAAGTCAGATCCTTGTTGATATCCACCGATCGGTGATCGATGTTCTTGAACACTTCGGTCTTCTCCGGGACTTCAAGGCACTTCCGGAGAAGTGAGATGTGAAACACGTCGTGCACAGCCGACATTTCTTCAGGCAACTCCAGTTGATAAGATACTTCACCTCGGCGGCTGAGGACTTTGAAGGGTCCGACATAGCGGGGTGCAAGCTTTCCTTTCAGTTGAAACCTTTGCATTCCTTTCAAGGGGGATACCTTGAGATAGACGAAGTCTCCGATCTCGAAGGTCATCTCCCGACGTCTCTTGTCGGCGTAGCTCTTCTGTCGTGATTGCGCCGTCTTGAGGTACTCGCGAATCTTGTGTACTTTTTCTTCGGCTTCACGAAGAACATCTGGGCCAAAAACTTGGCTCTCTCCGACTTCTGACCAGTTCAGGGGGGTACGGCACTTCCTTCCGTACAAGGCTTCAAAGGGGGCCATCTGTAGGCTGGCTTGGTAGCTATTGTTGTAAGAGAATTCTGCGTAAGGTAGGCAGTCTTCCCACTTGGATCCGTATTCCAGTACGCATGCTCTAAGCATGTCTTCCAGTATCTGGTTTACTCTCTCAGTCTGTCCATCGGTCTGAGGGTGATAGGCGGTGCTGAAATTTAGGCGAGTGCCTAGTCCTTCATGCACTTTCTGCCAGAACCTTGAGGTGAACTGTGATCCTCTATCTGACACTATCGATTTGGGGGTTCCGTGCAGGGCGACTATTCTGGAGATGTAAAGTTCAGCTAACTTTGGGCCTTGGTAAGTGGTTTTGACGGCGATGAAATGGGCGACTTTGGTCAATCTATCGACAACTACCCATATTGAATCATTGCCTTTGCTGGATTTGGGAAGTCCGGTGATAAAGTCCATTCCTACGGAGTCCCATTTCCATTCTGGAATCTGGAGGGGTTGCAACAGTCCGGCGGGTCGTTGATGTTCTGCCTTGACTCTCTGACAGATGTCACACTTAGCGATATAGCTACCGATTTCTCTCTTCATTCCGTGCCACCAAAATTGTTCCTTCAAGTCTTGGTACATTTTGGTACCTCCGGGGTGGATTGAATAAAGGGTGTCATGGGCTTCTTGCAGGAAGACTTGTTTCAAGTCAGAGTCCGATGGTACAGAGACGTTCTTTGTACCAAAGAACTCCGGCTTCGTCTACGGTGAATCCGCTTCTGCGGCTATCTGTTTCTTGATTCCGTCAATGCTAGCGTTGTCCTTCTGGGCTTCCTTGATTTGGCTAACCAAGGTGGGTTGCAGTTCTATGCTGGCTAGGAATCCTTCACTCACAAGTTCAAGTCTGAACTGTTCAAACTCTTGGTGTAAGCTGGGCTGTTCGGTTGCGAGCATGGAGTTCAACTGGCATGGCAGTCGACTCAAAGCATCCGCTACCACATTGGCCTTGCCGGGGTGGTAGTGAATCTCCATGTCGTAATCCTTGATCAGTTCGATCCCTCGGCGTTGTCTCATGTTTAACTCCTTCTGGGTGAATATATATTTGAGGCTTTTGTGGTCGGAGTAGATCTCGCATCGATTACCCATGAGGTAATGACGCCAAACTTTCAAGGCTAAGACCACGGCTGCAAGCTCGAGGTCATGGGTTGGGTAGTTCTGTTCATGTTGCTTGAGTTGTCTTGAAAGGTAGGACACAACCTTGCCTTCTTGCATAAGCACGCATCCAAGTCCAGTCTTGGAGGCGTCGCAATATACGTCAAAGGGCTTTGCGATATCCGGCATGATCAGGATTGGGGCTGTTGTCAGTCTACTCTTGAGCTGTTGAAAGCTCTCTTCGCATTTGTCGGTCCACTCAAACTTTCTGTCCTTTTTCAGCAGTTGGGTCATTGGTCGAGCGATACTCGAAAACCTTCTACAAATCTGCGGTAGTATCCGGCTAATCCAAGAAAAGCGCGGACCTCGATTTGTGTGGTTGGGGCTTTCCATTCCATAACAGTTTTGATTTTGGCGGGATCTACGGCAATTCCTCCTGCAGACAAGATGTGTCCCAGGAATCCAACTTCTTCCAGCCAAAACTCGCACTTGCTAAACTTGGCATACAACTTGTGCTGTCTAAGGGTTTCTAGGACAATCTCCAAATGTTGTTCATGTTCCTCTTCGGACTTGGAGTAGACGAGGATGTCGTCGATGAATACAACGACAAACTTGTCCAAGAAGTTCATGAAGATCTTATTCATGAGATTCATGAAATAAGCGGGGGCATTGGTCAGTCCAAACGACATGACGTTGTACTCATACAACCCATATCTGGTGGTAAAGGCAGTTTTTGGAATGTCGGTGGCTCGGATCTTTAGCTGATGATATCCAGTTCTAAGATCTATCTTGGAGAAAACTTTGGATCCGGTGAGTTGATCAAACAGGTCTTCGATCTTGGGTAGGGGGTATTTGTTTTTGATGGTGACATCGTTAAGCTTACGATAATCCGTACATAAACGATTTGCACCATCCTTCTTGTCTACAAACAAGACGGGGGATCTCCAGGGGGATGCACTTGGTCTAATCAAACCTTTGGCTAACATGTCATCTATTTGCTTCTTCAGCTCCACAAGCTCGGTTGCGTTCATGCTGTAGGCTCTCTGGGCGATGGGTCCAGTTCCGGGGATTAACTCGATGATAAACTCGATATCCCGATCCGGGGGCATACCGGGTAGATCATCCGGAAACACATCAGGGTAGCGACAAATGACCCTGATTTGATCCAGAGTTGGCTTGGATACACTTTGGTTGCAGGTGAATTTTCTGGGTAGTTTTTCAGAGACGTGCTCAACTACGATACCGGTGCTGCTAGTCATGGTTATGGCTTTCTTGGCGCAGTCTATCAATCCATTGTGCTTGGACATCCAGTCCATTCCTAGGACAACTTCCAAACCTTTGGTTCCAAGTATGATGAGATTGGCATAGAAATCTACATCATGGATTTTGATTGGTACATTTTTGCAAAATTTTCTAGCTTTGGTGGTTGATCCGGGGATTTGAACTATCATAACATGCTTCAAGCTGAGGGGTTGAATTTTACTTGTTGATGCAAAGTCTTCCGTGACAAAAGAATGAGATGCTCCGGAATCAAACAATACTCTGGCAGGGATGTGGTTGACAGAAAACATACAGTACAACATCCTGGTGCTTCCTGGGCTTCTTCATGTGGTAGAGGCGTTGCGGTTGTTGGGGTTGTTGGGGGCGAACTTCTTGCCGGTGGAGACACGGTGTTGCTGCTGAGCAGGTGCAGCGGTGTTGCCGGCGAGCTTGGCAAGACGCTTGGGACACTCGTTGGAGTAGTGCCCCACTACACCACACTCATAACAAGTGATAGTGGTCTTGTCCTGCTTGTTCGCAACGGGAACGGCATTGCTTCCGGTTCTGGGAGCGGTGTTGGTGTTGTTGTTGTTGTTGTTAGGGGCTCGGGGTGGAGCGCGGTTGTAGTAGTTGTTGTTGTAGTTGTTGTTGTTGTAGCCTCCTGGCTTGGAGTTTCCTCCACTCCGGTTCTGATAACCGGGGCGAGAGTTCTGCATCTGAGGTTTGTTGTTTCTCGGAGTGAAACCTCCGCTTGAGCTAGGGCGAAACTTTTGGGGGTGGCTTGATCCACTCTGATTTGCCATGCGGCACTTGCGGTTCTCATTGGCTTGATTTAACTTGCCCTCCATCTAGATGGCGGAGTCAACAAGGGCTTCAAGGTCGGCGAAGGGGATGTTGACGAGGACAGTCATCTCATCATGCAGTCCGTTCAGGAATCTCTCCTTCCTCTTCTCAACGGTGTCGGTCTCATTAGGGGCATACCTCGACAAAGTGAGAAACTTGTCGCGGTATTCAACCACTGTCATGCGACCTTGTTTCAGCTCACGGAATTCATCCCTCATCTTCTTGATAAGACCCGGGGGTACATGGTACTTGCTGAACTTGAGTTTGAAATCCTCCCAATTCATGAATTGACCTCCGTTCATGGCACGGGTGCTGGTCCACCAAGCGCGGGCTGGTCCAGCGAGATAGTGGGTTGCGAACAAAACTTTCTCGTTGGCTTCCACTCCGGCTACCTCCAGATTGTTCTCCATAGTCTGGAGCCAATCGTCGGCGTCGAGTGGCTCCTCGGTCTTGCTAAACACCGGAGGGTTGGTGTTTTGGAAGTTCTTAAGCTTGGATCCGGGGTGGTCATGATTTCCATGGCCTTGGTTGGCGATGTTCTGCAAGGCGATGAGGTTGGCTTGGCGTTCGGCTCTTTCGGTTTCCCGGTCTGCAAGCATGGTTTGCAGCAGTTGCAACATCGCGTCGTTGGTGCGATTTGGAGGGGCCATCTGAAGATATAGAAGATCATGAGATAAGAGGGAACATTCTATGGTTCATTTTGGGTAAGTTTGAAAAACATTTTGAAAACTTGTAATCTTTTCATGACAAACATAACATTCATTCATTCATGCAACACATAGTACAAACTACACACATACTCCAATGGTTTTAAGAACCATTCTCATGCTACGATACAAAGGACGGGATACAACTCACACCTACTATAAGTGGAACTAGTGCAACTACTCCTCATCATCGACATCGATCGGGACGTAGTCGTCGGGTCCTGCCTCCAGGAACTCGTAGTCCTCCTCCTCGGTGTTCTCGTCCTCCTCAAAGTCGTTGTCGTCGCTCAGGAAGGCGTCTCCTCCCTGAATGTCGATGCCTCCATCGTCATCCTCCAGCTGACGAATCTGATCCTCCTGGGCCTTGACAGTGGCCTCAAGTGACGCGATCCGGGCGCGAAGGCGACGAATCGTAGCGTCCTTCTTGGCACGCTGCTGGCGAAGGCTCTTGCGGTCGTTGTTGAGTAGCTTGATCGCCTCACCCTGCTCGGTGATGTGAGCATGGGTCTGGTTTGCGTAAGCGCGAGTGGCGTCGAGGTCCCTCTGAGTCTGGTAGAGCATGAAGTCCAGGTGCTCAGCATGGTGCCTCAACTCCGGGTGCGGCTGCAGCTCCATGGGCACTCCCGCAGCATCACGCCTCACAAGGTGGGCGTAGCGAGAGGCGAGGATGCGCACCACGTTCTGTCCACAGAGGCGCGCAAGTGCCTCCTGAAGGCCACGTGCGAGTCCGTCGAGCCAGTTGCTCTCGCGGAAGGAGAAGAGGATCCTCTCCGAGGTGGGAGGCTCCATCTTGCCCCTCAAGTCGGCAGTGATCACCCACTGCAACTCTCCTCCGGGCGTGTCGTCCAGCTGAACCCCGTGGAACTCGGGGTGTGGGCGCCCAAGGAAGTCAGAGACGGCGTTGAGGTCGTGCTCGAAGATCAAGCTCCCTCCGTTCCCAAGCTGGTAAAACTTGGTGTTGATGGGTTCATTTGGCTCCATCTGAAAGAGAATTGGATGAGTAAGTTAGAGAGTGCAAGGTGTGGCAAAATTTTAAGTTGATTCAAATAAGATAGAGCATGATTCATCAAATTTTGGCAAAGTCTCAAGACAAGAGTGTAGTAAATTTTCACAAATATTTTCTTTCATTTGATTTCAAAGTTAAGTTTTTCAGAACGCCCATTCTAACTAAGGTCTTCTAAGGTCAAACAATGACTCTGATACCAACTTGTCAACACCCGGATTTTTAAGTCCGGATGCCTATTATGTCATACATCGCAATCCCAGGAATCTTGTTGTTGCGAGGCATAATAGTTAAGTATCACAGTCATCATTCATTACAAACCATAAGTCTTACAAATTTGGAATCACATGATCCATATTACACGAATAGTTGATCTATTGATCAACGAACAAACACAAGTTCATAGTTCAACATAGCGGAAGCGTAAGATACAAGGACTCTCTAGTCCACAGGCCAACGCTTGACGTCGGAAGACTCCTAGTTGTCGTAGGCGTCCTGCTGGTCATCTCCTTGTTCATCTTCATACTCTGGCCATTTGAATAGCCAGGGACAAAGCCGTGAGTACTTTAAGTACTCGCAAACTAATACTAATGTAAGTGCTAGACATTCTAGTATGGTTTGCTAAGCTCTAGTTTATTTGCATAAAGCTAGTTTTAGTTCACAAAGTTTGAGAAAAGCTTGTTCAAGTGCTAACTAACTCAAGTGGGAACATTAGTGTCATTCCCACCATTCAAGTGGTGATTTCAATTCAATTCACCACAAGTCATTTCACCATCACCCTTTTCAACATCATTTTCAAAGATATGACATCGGAAACTGTATGGCCTTTCCAACCGTCCGTAACCGTGGACGCGGCTATTCGAATAGGTTTACACTCTGCAGAGGTTGCACACTTGTGCCACAACATTTGATTTCATCCGTCGGGATTACCCCGAATCATCGTAACACAGTACGCGGATCATCAACCATAACCTTTCACTTACGAGTCCTAGTATGAGCACCTCTCCCCATGAGCTTGGCCTCCCTGAAGACCAACTGTCAACCTGGGAACTGCACAGGGCTTGGCCGTACAATTCACCTCAATTTCACATCATTTCTCAACAACGGAGGCAGCCTCAAGCGTAACCCCTATGACGTGTGTTCAGAGGGAACCCATACTAAGATGCATAAACTTCCAGTTAAGCCCTACCCATAATCAGGTATTGTGGGGGTACTTAATAATTGGAAAGGTATCGCATTCAAACCAACATCATTGTTTATCAAAAATCACCATCTTCTCTTGGTCACATTCACCTTCAAAAATCATTCAATGGAATGCATCATCATTCCAAGGTTTCAAATCCATTTCAAATTCACATTGTTCCCATCTAGAGTAGTCAAGTTTTATTTCATTAGCACTAGCTCTAAATCATGAGGGGTGCTACTTGCTTTGCTTGGAAGAGACTAACTCACTACTCTAGTAACCAACTTGTACCTTGACCAAAGTTAACTATAAAAGTAACTCATTTAGAAAACAAGTAAAACTTGTAAAGTAAAAACTTGGGATAGGCTCATGTAAGAAAAGGTAAGAATCATGGTGCCTTGCCCCAAGGGGCTTTGCACTTTGCAAGAATAATAGCTTGCCTTGGTAGTTCTCAAACTGTTCCTCCTCCTCCTCTTGGTAGCAACCTTCTTCTTCTCTCCGGTGCTACCGTCTAAATTTGAATACGAGTATAATTACTCACTAATTCAATGGCTATTCCATACATCACATATAAACACACAAACTATTCTATGCACACAAATAATCTACTTAGGGTGCATGGGTTGTGTTGTTTAAATAGAACTCACTTCTTTGTATTTAATATGTAAAAGATAGTTTCCATAGGGTTCTTGAGAAATAATTTCCTCTCATTGGAATCTTCTTAAGATTTAATTTCTCAAACAATCATATATGAACTCATATTGACCTTAGTCAAATGTTCATCATCATTATTTGGGAAAATGATTTAAATGAGGTAGATCACCTCATATCATTTAATATTACTACATATGATTTAAATCTCAAGTAATTCATATAAGAGAGTTTGGGACCAGGGGTCCAAACATCCCATGAATTCATATGAGACAAGTTTAAATGAAGTATAAGACTCCACATAATTTACTTTAATAGTTTTGGACAATATCCACTAGTTAAACTAGCCATATCATCCATTAATTAAACTATGGCATGATCATGCAAAGTGACCACACCATTTTATTGCATAAACAATTAGTGTAAGTCCAATGTGAGCTATTAGAGTTGGAATTAACTTAATATCTATTTTGGTTGATTTTTAAAATTATTTGAATAGGGAAAAGTCCCTGCCTTGTTATTTTTATCACATTAATTCTACAAAGAATCTGGTCATGGGACCAGTGGCATGTTGTAGATAATTTCTCTAGCTTTCCAACAATATAAAGTTCATCCAATTTGGTTTAGCCAATTTAAATCTATTGAATTTCAAAGTGGCAGCAGTATTCAAAAACATTTGAATTAATTAAATCGAGTTTGAAATAAAAGGGCCGGCGGGAAAAACTACTGGGCCAGATTCAAACTGAACGGCCCAAGCCAGCCCAACCACGGTCCAGTGACGCGCGGCGCGCTGACAAAGGGTCCCGCATGTCAGTGACTTATTTAACCCGAAACGGTATGGGCGAGTGTGGTGCGTTGGATTAGATCGTGATCAAACGGCTGTGGTTCATCGTCCCGCCGGCGAGAGGGGAGTTCACCGGCGGCTCAGGTAGGGGGTCGGAGAGCTCACCGTGGCTCCAGCTAGGGTTGGCAAGGTGCGCGGTGAAGTTGTGGACGACGGCGAGTCGACTGGTAGCAGTGGCTCGTCCTGGGGTGGCTCCAATCGACGGCGGCGTCCACCAGGTACTGGCGGCTCCGATCTCCAAATTGGGGCAGCTCCGGCGACGATCGAGTGAGTGGAGTGGTGGTGGAGAAGCAGTGAGAGGTGGGGAGTGAGATGGTGTGCTTGGTTTGGTCCAGGGAACTCCCTATTTATAGAATCGCATGAGGGTTGCGGGGCAGGGATGCGGGCGACATGGGCGCGGCGTCTCCGGCGGCTGGTCGAGCTAGGCGAGGCTATGGCGATGCTCCGGGTCCAGGCGGTGCTACTGGCAGCGACAGCGTGGTCGGGGAGCGTCGGGATCGCTCGCGTTGCTTGCGTGTCTGTCGCGCCGCGCGGAGCAGGGTCTCCTTCTCCGGCGGCGGTGGGCGCGGGTCGGTCTGGCGGTTGTCTGGCGGCGTCCAGGTGGCGAGTGCGTGCTCAAGGCGTTGAGAGCAGGGCCAGGGAGTGAGCGAGGTGGTGGCGCGGCGCGTGTACTGGGCGTGTCCGCGCGCATGCATGTGCGACGCGAGCGGCGTCCAGGGCGTGTATGGCGCGCGTCGTCCGGCGTGTGTCGCCGAGCGTGACAATGGCGGTGCTAGGGTGGCGTAGGGGTGCGTTGGCGCACGGTGGCGAGGTGGTCCTGGCAGAGGAGCAAGGGGAGAGAGGGGAGGTCGACGGGCTCGGGGACATGGCCGGCATGGCCATGCCCTAGCTTGCTCTCTCTCTCCCTTAGCCTCACTATGCTTCACTTAGGGTTTAAGGGGACCAGGGAACATAATGTGGTAGGTTAGGGTAGATTAGGTTGAGTAGAAACACTATTTGCAATAGTTGCAAATAGTGCCCGAAATTTGAATTTGCAAAATTGTTCAAATTTGAAATAATTCCAAAGGTGAACCTTTTTGAAAAGTGAGTGTTGATATAAGTTGTAAATGACCAGAGAGGTTTTGAGGTGGTGGTGGAAAAATTAGAATCCAAGAATTGGCCAAAATGGCTAAGTGTAGAATGTTGCATATGTGAAAAAGTTGGAACTTTGGATGAGCCTTGCTCATGATCCAAGATGAATTTGGCATGATGATCTTCACCAAATTTGTTCACCTTGATGTTGACTTTGAAAAGGTGCAAAGAGTTAGCAAGAGTTGGTTTGGGAAAATTGAATGGCAAGGGCTCAAAGTGGTGATCAGACTAGAATTGTCAAAATTGACTAATATCATATGTGAGCTAGATTTGTGTTTGAATTTTATTTGAATTGTGAATCTTTGATTCCAAAAGTTGTAATAAGTGTTTAATAACATTATTCAACTAATGGTGAAGACCAAATAGGTCTAGGGTCAAAATTTATAAAAATGCCATAGGGCATATGTGAGGGTTTTTAGGGTTTTGCATTTTATGGATTTTCTTCCTCTTTGATTTATTTGGTTGGTGATCTTAATATGATCACACTAGGGTTTTAGAGCATATCAAACACAAGTAATAACAATCATCATGGCATATCACTCAAATGCACAAGTCCTATGCATGGTACTATATGCAAATTAAAAAGTTTTTGTTGGTTTGAAATTTTGCTTTCTGGAATTCTCTAACTTTCTTTTTATTGAAATTTGGGGTGTTACAGGATATTTGTGATGGTTGTGGTTTCGGGAAAAGAACTCCAGATGAAGCTGAAGAATTATTGGCTAAAATAGGCCGGAATCATGATGATTGGACTACGCCTGAACCAACTCCAACGCCAATATTGAAGAAGAGGGGTTTAATTAAATTGAATGATGAAGATATGAGGGAAGCCAAGAAGTCTCTCAAGGAGAAAGGTATTAAATCCGAAGATGTGAAGAATCTACCTCCCATAGAAGATATATGTGAGATAATTCCCCCTTCATCCATGATTGAGGTAAACTCCCTTCAACGCTTTACTAGGGAAGATATTCCGTATTCAAAACCTCCCGCTCAATGCTTAGATGAGTTTGATAATTATATTGTTAAGCAAGAAAATTTAATATGAGAGTAGAGAATCATCTAATGGAAAATTCTCAAGCTATTAGCAATTTGCATGATATTGTGGAAAGAACCTCCAATGATGTTAAGATGCTTGTTAAACATTTTCAAATGGTTCAAACTCAAATTGATCAACTCACTAAAGTGCAAAGTGACTTATTAAAAAATAATTCTAAAGAGAAACATTCTTATGAAGTAACAACTAGAGGTGGTGTCTCTACCCAGGATCCTCTATATCCTGAAGGGCATCCCAAAAGAATTGAACAAGATTCTCAACGCATTGAACCTAGTGCTCCTTCTAAGAAAAAGAAGAAGAAACATAAAAATGTTGTAGAATCCTCTGAACCTGTTAATGATCCTAATAGTATTTCTATTTCTGATGCTGAAACTGAAAGTGGTAATGAACATGATAATGATAATGATAATGATAAGAAAGATGCTTCTGATAAAGAAGAGGTTGAAGATGAACCTGAAAAGCATGCTAAAAATAAAAAGTATACTAAAGAAGATTTTATTGCTAAGAAACATGGTAATGAAAGGGAACCTTGGGTGCAAAAGCAAATGCCTTTTCCTGCTAAGAAACTAAAATCAAAGGAAGAATAACACTATAATAAATTTTGTGATTGGATGAAACCTTTATTCTTGCAAATCCCTTTGACCGATGCTATTAAATTGCCTCCTTATTCAAAGTATATGAAAGATATTGTTACTAACAAAAGGAAAATCCCCAATGAGGAAATTTCCACTATGCTTGCTAATTACTCTTTCAATGGCAAAGTTCCAAAGAAGTTGGGCGACCCAGGTATACCTACTATTCCTTGTTCTATTAAGAATAATTATGTTAAAACTGCTCTATGTGACTTGGGAGCCGGTGTTAGTGTTATGCCCTTTTCTCTTTATAAGAGACTTTATTTAGATAAGTTGATACCTACTGATATATCTTTGCAAATGGCTGATAAATCTACTGCTATTCCTGTTGGTATATGTGAGGATGTTCCTGTTCAAGTTACTAATAACTGCTTGATATTAACTGATTTTGT
The DNA here is from genome assembly GCA_030979885.1 of Lolium multiflorum. Lineage (NCBI taxonomy): Eukaryota > Viridiplantae > Streptophyta > Magnoliopsida > Poales > Poaceae > Lolium > Lolium multiflorum. Next base: position 93,959,505 of record CM061750.1, on the reverse strand, counting down.
TGTGTTGGAAATGCCTGAAGATGATAATATGTCTATTATTCTTGGGAGACCTTTTCTTAACACCGCAGGGGCTGTTATTGATTGCAATAAAGGAAAGGTTACTTTTAATGTTGATGATAAGGAGCATACCGTCTATTTCCCCAATAGGATTGATAAAGTATGTGGAGTCAATACTATTTCTAATGTGAGAACTATCAAAATTGGAACTATTGATTGTCCTATATATGAGCCTAAAGAAGGATATCAAAATCTTATGATTGGATCCATATCAATACAATTCAAGGTAACATGATTGATTTGAGGTTTATTTCTTCTTATGCTATGTAAAATTTATTTGGTGGCAAGACTTGATCAACCTTGTTAACAAATACTTTTTATATGCATAGAGGAGGTAAACAACATCTCTTTCTTCCTCGACTTGTTTTACTTGCTGTAGCACTTTTGTTTTGTAAAGTTCCTTAGTTAATTAGAGATTTCAAAAAATTTCCTGGCCAGTAATAATAAACTTAATACCCAGAAATGTGCATTTTTCAAAGTTTTCAAAAATTCACAAAAATTATACCGTTGGTCCTATTTTTCGAAAATGCACCTGGGAGCACTGGGATGACCAGTGGGGCACCCCAGGGTGGCACCCCACAGGCCGGCGCGGCCAGCAAGGGGGGCGCGCCACCCTGGTGTGTGGGTCCCCCTTTGCCCCACTTCAGCATCTCTTCCTCCCACACTCTTCTCTCTCCCGAAAAAATCAACACCAGCTTTCTCTCACTCGCGTTTTTGCTCAAGAGCTCAGGATTTTTCGATCTCTTTGCTCAGCCCAGATTTCTATCTAAAATTTGGCACATTTGTTCTCCGGTATGTGACTCCTCCGATTATCCAAGTAGAATTTTGTTTGGTTGAGTATATCTTGAATATTTTGCTGCTGTAGGTAACATGTTTAGTGAGCTTGCATGCTTGTTCTAAGATGTATAAACTAGTTTTGATGCATGATTAGTACTCTAGCAAGTTCCTATAGTAGTTCCCTCAATTATATGTCACCAAATCAAATTTTATATTGTTTGTTGAAAAATTTCAGAAAAGGAAGATGGATAATTTCAACTTTGGAGAAGTGTTTGAGAGAGAGACGACGAGCACCAGAAGGCCCTCTAGGACCGCCACCTTCGAGCCCGAAGAAGACAATGGAGTTCCTAACGCTTCATCTTTCCCATGTTATGACTTTTTGAGTAATGCAGGGTTGCTGGATGATTTCTTTACCCTCGTTAACAAGGCGGGCTTAGCCGCCTACGTGGGAGATGAAAGGGAGCAATACTACATGCTCACCAAAATCTTTGTTGAGAGCTTCAAGTTCCACAACAAGCACTATGGCCCGACAGTTGCATTCAAGATTTATGGTGATCCTATTACTATGACATTGGAAGAATTTTGTGTTGCATTGGATATTGCCCCTGTAGGTACATCAAGGAAGATTGAGGACAACCCCCGGGTCTTGTTGGAGCTCTATCGAGGGATCACCAATGATGATTGTCGCACCATTCAGCGTGGCAAGATAAGGAACATCCAACTCCCCGCCATTAAGTATTTTGCCTATTACATTGCTACTAGCATTCTTGGTAGGGAGAACACTAGCAATATTTCTAGCTACCATCTTGCTTTCTTGATTGCTGCACTTACTGGAGGGACACCTTATCATCTTGGTTCTCTTATTGCTCGCCGCTTGTCTAACAGGGGGCCTATTTTTGGAGGAACCATTGCATCGCGCATTTTAGCACATTTAAGACTTCCTCTTGACTCTAATGATGTGCCATTAACTCCTAGGAGGCTTGATATTGCTGCTATGAAGAGCCATCATTTTGTTACCGCTGATTCCACTTCAGATAATTTGGTCTATAGAATGTTGTTTGCTGACGGGGATGAGAAGGAAATTCCTTTGCCCCAGCCAGATTTGTTCAGTATTGACAGGGAACCATGGTCGCGCTCTAAGGAGGAGGTGGAGGAGAAAATGAAGATACAAGGCTTCCACCAGCAGCATGACTCCGAGGACGCCGAGCCCTCCTACGACTACACCATCACGTATCCGGGTGCTTCTTCTAGCACATACCCGGAATATGATCCATCTTCGTCGTACTACGGAGGTGCTACTTCATGGGCACCATGGGATTGAACTCCACTTAGGCCAAAAGCCTAAGTTTGGGTGGAGGTATACCGGCATCACTCATTCTTTGCATATTATGGTTGCTGGATACTTGTATATACTTGTTTAGTTTGTTTGAGTGGTTTTCTAATGAGAGGGAGATGATATTTGGGGAAGTGCTGCCTGAAAACAGATTCTGGGCTGTTACCAAAAAAATTCTCAAAAATAGCCAAAATGATATTTTGCGAAGCCAATTTTTTTGCATGTTCCCCAGGTTGTTATCTAACTTTCATTAGTTGAACACTTTTCGATTTGAGCAGTGGAAGAATTTCTTAAAAATCGAGTACTGTACTGCTGTCAAGTTTGACGAATTTCTGCTGCTTTGTGTTTATGTGACTTTTCTAGTTTGCCGTTTCTTGTTTTTGCTTCGTTTCTTTCCCAAAACACAAAAAGACCAAAAATATTTCTGTTGTTTCTCTTCACCATTTGTTTGTTTTGGTTTCTTGCATTTATTTTGCTTTATTTGCTATTGTTGGTTTGCTATAAGAAAATCCAAAAAGATTTTGCTTTGTTTGCTTGTTTCCTTTTGTTCTTGTTCTCAAATTCGAAAACACCAAAAATATTTGCTGTTCTTCTTTGGTTTGTAAAGTTCATTATGAGTTAAATGGTCTTCGGTGGCTGGAGCGTGGTTTTCATGTAGGATAACGTTGCATAGAAAACAAAAAATTTCCTACCGCGAACACGCAATCCAAGCCAAGATGCAATCTAGAAGACGGTAGCAACGAGGGGGTATCGAGTCTCACCCTTGAAGAGATTCCAAAGCCTACAAGATGAGGCTCTTGTTGCTGCGGTAGATGTTCACTTGCCGCTTGCAAAAGCGCGTAGAAGATCTTGATCACGATCGCTTCCGGCGCCACGAACGGGCAGCACCTCCGTACTCGGTCACACGTTCGGTTGTTGATGAAGACGACGTCCACCTCCCCGTTCCAGCGGGCAGCGGAAGTAGTAGCTCCTCTTGAATCCGACAGCACGACGGCGTGGTGTCGGTGGTGGTGGAGAAGTCCGGCGGAGCTTCGCTAAGCGTGCGGGACGTGGTGGAGGAGAGAGGCCGCTAGGGTTTGGGGAGAGGGGGCGCCGGCCACTATAGGGGTGCGGCCACCTTGTGGTTCTTGGGTGGCCGGCCCCCTCCCCTTGGCCCCTCATTATATAGGTGGAACCCCAAGTGTTGGTCTCCAAGTCTTCGAATAAGACCCGAACCAAAAACCTTCCATATGGTGGGGAAACCTACCCAAGCTAGGACTCCCACTAGAGGTGGGAGTTCCACCTCCCATATGGGGGGTGGCCGGCCCCCTAAGGGGGAGTCCACTTGGGACTCCACCCCCACTAGAGGTGGGAGTTCCACCTCCCATATGGGGGGTGGCCGGTCCCATGTGGACTCCACCTTCCTTGGTGGTTTCTTCCGGACTTTTCTAGAACCTTCTAGAACCTTCCATAGAACCTTCCGCATCATTTTAATTCACATAAAATGACATCCTATGTATGAATCTTATTCTTCGGACCATTCCGGAACTCCTCGTGATGTCCGGGATCTCATCCGGGACTCCGAACAAATATTCAAACTCCATTCCATATTCAATTTCTACCATTTCAACATCCAACTTTAAGTGTGTCACCCTACGGTTCGTGAACTATGCGGACATGGTTGAGTACTCACTCCGACCAATAACCAATAGCGGGATCTGGAGATCCATAATGGCTCCCACATATTCAACGATGACTTTAGTGATCGAATGAACCATTCACATACAATACCAATTCCCTTTGTCACGCGATATTTTACTTGTCCGAGGTTTGATCTTCGGTATCACTCTATACCTTGTTCAACCTCGTCTCCTGACAAGTACTCTTTACTCGTACCGTGGTATGTGGTCTCTTATGAACTTATTCATATGCTTGCAAGACATTAGACGACATTCCACCGAGAGGGCCCAGAGTATATCTATCCATCATCGGGATGGACAAATCCCACTGTTGATCCATATGCCTCAACTCATACTTTCCGGATACTTAATCCCACCTTTATAACCACCCATTTACGCAGTGGCGTTTGGTGTAATCAAAGTACCTTTCCGGTATAAGTGATTTACATGATCTCATGGTCACAAGGACTAGGTAACTATGTATCGAAAGCTTATAGCAAATAACTTAATGACGAGATCTTATGCTACGCTTAATTGGGTGTGTCCATTACATCATTCATACAATAACATAACCTTGTTATTAATAACATCCAATGTTCATGATTATGAAACTAATCATCCATTAATCAACAAGCTAGTTTAAGAGGCATACTAGGGACTTCTTGTTGTCTACATATCACACATGTACTAATGTTTCGGTTAATACAATTATAGCATGATATATAAACATTTATCATAAACATAAAGATATAAATAATAACCACTTTATTATTGCCTCTAGGGCATATCTCCTTCAGTCTCCCACTTGCACTAGAGTCAATAATCTAGATTACATTGTAATATGGCATTCTGGTGTTGGTCATGCTTTGCCCTAGGGAGAGCTTTAGTCAACGGATCTGCTACATTCAGATCAGTGTGTACTTTGCAAATCTTTACTTCTCCATCTTCGATGTACTCGCGAATCGAGTGGTAACGCAGCTTGATATGCTTCAGCCTCTTGTGTGACCTTGGCTCTTGTGCATTGGCGATGACACCCATGTTATCACAGTAAATGATTAATGGGTCCAATGCACTAGGAACCACACCGAGCTCTACAATGAACCTCTTCATCCATACCGCTTCTGATGAAGCCTCTGAAGCCGCTATGTACTCCGATTCTGTTGAAGACTTCACCACCGTGCACTGCTTCGAGCTTGCCCAGCTTACTGCAGCACCATTCAATATAAACATGTACCCAGATTGTGACTTAGAGTCATCAGGATCAGTGTTCCAACTTGCATCGGTGTAACCACTTACAACGAGCTCTTGGTCACCTCCATAACAAAGAAACATATCCTTAGTTCTTTTCAAGTACTTCAGATATTCTTGACCGCTGTCCAGTGTTCCATTCCTGGATCACTTTGATATCTGCTAGTCAAACTAACAGCATGTGCTATATCCGGTCTAGTACATAGCATGGCATACATGATAGATCCTATCCGAGGCATAGGGGATTTTACTCATCCTTTCTCTTTCTTCTGCCGTAGCCGGTCCTTGAGTCTTACTCAAGACCTTGCCTGGTAACATAGGTAAGAACCCTTTCTTACTTTCGTCCATTCTAAACTTCTTTAGAATCTTGTCCAGATATGTACTCTGTGATAGCCCTATTAGGCGTCTTGATCTATCTCTATAAATCTTGATGCCTAATATATATGATGCTTCACCAAAGTCTTTCATTGAAAAACTATTATTCAAATAACCTTTAACACTGCTTAATAGTTCTATATCATTCCCGATCAATAATATGTCATCTACATATAATATCAGGAATGCTACAGAGCTCCCACTCACTTTCTTGTAAATACAGGCCTCTCCATGACACTGTATAAACCCGAAGCCTTTGATCACCTTATCAAAGCGTCGGTTCCAACTTCTCGATGCTTGCTTCAGTCCATAGATTGAACGCTGAAGTTTGCATACTTTGTCAACATTTTTAGGATCGACAAAACCTTTGGGTTGTAACATATACAACTCTTCCTCAATGTCTCCATTAAGGAACGCCGTTTTGACATCCATCTGCCAAATCTCATAATCGAAAAATGCAGCTATTGCTAACAAAATCCTCACAGATTTTAGCTTCGCTACAGTGAGAAAGTCTCATCGTAGTCAACTCCTTGAATTTGTCGGAAACCCTTTGCGACAAGTCGAGCTTTATAGACAGTAATATTACCATCAGCATCTGTTTTTCTCTTGAAGATCCATTTATTCTCGACAGCCTTTCGGCTATCAGGTAAGTCTACCAAAGTCCATACTTTGTTATCATACATGGATCCCATTTCGGATTTCATGGCTTCTTGCCATTTGTTGGAATCTGGGCTCATCATTGCTTCTTCATACGTCGTAGGGTCCTCATCATTGTTATCCACAATCATGACATTTAGACAAGGATCATACCAATCAGGAGTGGCACGTTCCCTTGTCGATCTGCGAGGTTCAGTTTCCTCGTTCGAAGTTTCATTATCATTATCATTAGCTTCTGTTGCCGGTGTAGGCGGTACATACATTTCCGGTACTGCGCTACTCTGATCAACGAGTATAGATTCATCAATCTCATCGAGTTCTACTTTTCTTCCAGTCACTTCTTTAGTGAGAAATTCTTTCTCAAGAAAGGTTCCGTTCTTAGCAACAAAGATTTTGCCTTCGGATCTGTGATAGAAAGTGTACCCTATAGTTTCCTTAGGGTATCCTATGAAGACGCATTTCTCCGCTTTGGGTTCTAGCTTGTCCGGTTGTAACTTCTTTACATAGGCTTCGCAACCCCAAACTTTCAGGAACGACAACTTAGGTTTCTTATTAAACCATAGTTCATACGGTGTCGTTTCTACGGATTTTGATGGTGCTCTATTTAAAGTGAATGCGGCTGTCTCTAATGCATAACTCCAAAATGATAACGGCAAATCAGTAAGAGACATCATAGAACGAACCATATCTAAGAGAGTTCGATTACGACGTTCGGACCTCACGTTGAGGTGTTCCCGGCGGTGTCAATTGTGAAAGTATTCCGCATTTCTTTAAATGCATGCCAAACTCATAACTCAGATATTCACCTCCACGATCAGATCGTAGAAATTTAATCTTCTTGTTACGTTGATTTTCTACTTCACTTTGAAATTCCTTAAACTTCTCGAAAGTTTCGGATTTATGTTTCATGAAATAGATATACCCATATCTACTCAGATCATCTGTGAAGGTTAGAACATAACGATAACCACCGCGCGATGCTACGCTCATTGGTCCACACACATCGGTATGTATGATTTCCAATAAGTCAGTAGCTCGCTCCATCATACCAGAAAATGGAGTCTTAGTCATTTTACCCATTAGACATGCTTCGCATCTATCAAGTGACTCAAAGTCAAGTGATTCAAGTAATCCATCAGTATGGAGTTTCTTCATGCGTTTCACTCCAATATGACCAAGACGACAGTGCCACATATAAGTAGAATTATCATTCAATTTAATTCGCTTAGCATCAACGTTATGTATATGCATATCACTACTATCGAGATCTAACAGAAATAAGCCATTCTTTTGTGGTGCTCGACCATAAAAGATATTATTCATAAAAATAGAACAACCATTATTCTCGGACTTGAATGAATAACCGTCTTGCATTAAACAAGATCCAGATATAATGTTCATGCTCAACGCAGGTACATAATAACAATTATTTAGGCTTAAAACTAATCCCGAAGGTAGATGTAGAGGAAGTGTGCCGACTGCGATCACATTGACCTTGGATCCGTTTCCAACGCGCATCGTCACTTCATCTTTCAGCAGTTGTCGTTTATTCTTTAGTTCCTGTTTCGAGTTACAAATATGAGCAACCGAACCAGTATCAAATACCCAGGTACTAGTACGAGAACCAGTGAGATAAACATCTATAACATGTATATCAAATATACCTTCTTTCTTCTTCTTGACAAGGCCGCTCTTCAGATCAGCCAGATACTTGGAGCAATTACGCTTCCAGTGTCCCTTCTCCTTGCAGTAATAGCACTCAGCATCAGGCTTAGGGCCGTTCTTAGGTTTCACAGGAGGCGTGGCAGCTTTCTTGCCACCCTTCTTGAATTTTCCCTTAGACTTGCCCTGTTTCTTGAAACTGGTGGTCTTGTTGACCATCAACACTTGGTGCTCTTTCTTGATCTCAATCTCAGCAGCTTTTAGCATGCCAAAGAGTTCAGGTAACTCCTTGTTCATGTTCTGCATATTGTAGTTCATCACGAAGTTCTTGTAACTTGGTGGCAGTGATTGAAGGACACGATTAATCCCCAGTCTGTTAGGAATCACTATTCCCAAGTCACTGAGTTTCTTCGCATGCCCGGTCATGGCGAGCATGTGCTCACTAACGGAGCTGCCTTCTTCCATCATGCAGCTGAAGAATTGTTTCGATGCTTCATAGCATTCCACGGCCGCATGAGTCTCAAAAATAGCTTTCAGCTCTTTCATCAACTCATGAGGATCGTGGTGCTCAAAACGTTTTTGAAGATCGGATTCCAGACTGCACAGGATGGCACACTGAACTTGAGAGTACCGAATTTTTCGAGTCTCGTAAACAGCTTTTACTTCATCGGTTTCAGTTTCTGCAGGAGGGTCACCTAGCGGTGCATCAAGCACATATTGCAGATTTCCGCCAGAGAGGAAGATCCTCACATGACGGAACCAGTCGGTGAAGTTGCTACCGTTGCTCTTAAGTTTCTCTTTCTCTAGGAACTGATTAAAATTGATTGGGGACGCCATCTCTACAACATATATTTGCAAAAGTTTAGACTAAGTTTATGACAAATTGAGTTCAAATTTTAATTCAACATAATTAAAAATCTAGGTGAACTCCCACTCAAAACAATATCCCTCGCATTGTCTTAGTGATCACACGAACCAAATCCACCACACCTAAACCCGATCATCACGAGAAAAGGTGTGATTTCAATGGCGAACACTCAAAGTGTTCATCATATCAACCATATGATTCATGCTCTACCTTTTGGTATCACGTGTTCCGAGACCATGTCTGTACATGCTAGGCTCGTCAAGGCCACCTTAGTATCCGCATGTGCAAAACTGTCTTGCACCCGTTGTATGTACTTATTGATTCTATCACACCCGATCATCACGAGATGCTTCGAAACGACAAGACTTGGTAACGGTGCTACTAAGGATGAACACTTTATTATCTTGAGATTTTAGTGAGGGATCATCTTATAATGCTACCGTCGCGATCTAAGCAAAATAAGATGCATAAAAGGATTAACATCACATGCAGTTCATATGTGATATGATATGGCCCTTTTGTCTTTGCGCCTTTGATCTTCATCTCCAAAGCACGGACATGATCTCCATCATCTTCGGGCATGATCTCCATCATCGTCGGCGTAGCGTCAAGGTCAATGGCGCCGTCTTCATGATTGTCCTCCATGTAGCAACTATTACAACTACTTTGAAATACTACTCAACATGAAATTCAAAGACAACCATAAGGCTCCTGCCGGTTGCCACAATACAATAATGATCATCTCATACATATTCATCATCACATTATGGCCATATCACATCACCAAACCATGCAAAAACAAGTTAGACGTCTCTAATTTGGTTTGCATATTTTACGTGGTTTAGGGTTTTCGAGAGAGATCGAATCTACCTACGAACATGAACCACAACGTTGATACTAATGTTTTCAATAGAAGAGTAAATTGAATCTTCACTATAGTAGGAGAGATAGACACCCGCAAAGCCTCTTATGCAATACAAGTTGCATGTCGAACGAGGAACAAGTCTCATGAACGCGGTCATGTAAAGTTAGTCCGAGCCGCTTCATCCCACTATGCCACAAAGATGCAAAGTACTCAAACTAAAGATAACAAGAGCATCAACGCCCACAAAACCATTGTGTTCTACTCGTGCAACCATCTATGCATAGACACGGCTCTGATACCACTGTAGGATAACGTTGCATAGAAAACAAAAATTTTCCTACCGCGAACACGCAATCCAAGCCAAGATGCAATCTAGAAGACGGTAGCAACGAGGGGGTATCGAGTCTCACCCTTGAAGAGATTCCAAAGCCTACAAGATGAGGCTCTTGTTGCTGCGGTAGATGTTCACTTGCCGCTTGCAAAAGCGCGTAGAAGATCTTGATCACGATCGCTTCCGGCGCCACGAACGGGCAGCACCTCCGTACTCGGTCACACGTTCGGTTGTTGATGAAGACGACGTCCACCTCCCCGTTCCAGCGGGCAGCGGAAGTAGTAGCTCCTCTTGAATCCGACAGCACGACGGCGTGGTGTCGGTGGTGGTGGAGAAGTCCGGCGGAGCTTCGCTAAGCGTGCGGGACGTGGTGGAGGAGAGAGGCCGCTAGGGTTTGGGGAGAGGGGCGGCCACTAAGGGGTGCGGCCACCTTGTGGTTCTTGGGTGGCCGGCCCCCCTTGGCCCCTCATTATATAGGTGGAACCCCAAGTGTTGGTCTCCAAGTCTTCGAATAAGACCCGAACCAAAAACCTTCCATATGGTGGGGAAACCTACCCAAGCTAGGACTCCCACTAGAGGTGGGAGTTCCACCTCCCATATGGGGGGGTGGCCGGCCCCTAAGGGGGAGTCCACTTGGGACTCCACCCCCACTAGGGTTGGCCGGCCATGGAGGTGGAGTCCCATGTGGACTCCACCTTCCTTGGTGGTTTCTTCCGGACTTTTCTAGAACCTTCTAGAACCTTCCATAGAACCTTCCGCATCATTTTAATTCACATAAAATGACATCCTATATATGAATCTTATTCTCCGGACCATTCCGGAACTCCTCGTGATGTCCGGGATCTCATCCGGGACTCCGAACAAATATTCGAACTCCATTCCATATTCAAGTTCTACCATTTCAACATCCAACTTTAAGTGTGTCACCCTACGGTTCGTGAACTATGCGGACATGGTTGAGTACTCACTCCGACCAATAACCAATAGCGGGATCTGGAGATCCATAATGGCTCCCACATATTCAACGATGACTTTAGTGATCGAATGAACCATTCACATACAATACCAATTCCCTTTGTCACACGATATTTTACTTGTCCGAGGTTTGATCTTCGGTATCACTCTATACCTTGTTCAACCTCGTCTCCTGACAAGTACTCTTTACTCGTACCGTGGTATGTGGTCTCTTATGAACTTATTCATATGCTTGCAAGACATTAGACGACATTCCACCGAGAGGGCCCAGAGTATATCTATCCGTCATCGGGATGGACAAATCCCACTGTTGATCCATATGCCTCAACTCATACTTTCCGGATACTTAATCCCACCTTTATAACCACCCATTTACGCAGTGGCGTTTGGTGTAATCAAAGTACCTTTCCGGTATAAGTGATTTACATGATCTCATGGTCATAAGGACTAGGTAACTATGTATCGAAAGCTTATAGCAAATAACTTAATGACGAGATCTTATGCTACGCTTAATTGGGTGTGTCCATTACATCATTCATACAATGACATAACCTTGTTATTAATAACATCCAATGTTCATGATTATGAAACTAATCATCCATTAATCAACAAGCTAGTTTAAGAGGCATACTAGGGACTTCTTGTTGTCTACATATCACACATGTACTAATGTTTCGGTTAACACAATTATAGCATGATATATAAACATTTATCATAAACATAAAGATATAAATAATAACCACTTTATTATTGCCTCTAGGGCATATCTCCTTCATTTCATTTCATATTATCCAAGCCACACAAGTGAAAGGCAATAATGACGATCTACGATAATTGGATTGTGGTGAGAGGCTGGTATGAACTCTATTTGTTTTCATTTTTGTACATATACTCATCCATGTGAGCATGCTTAGTTGGTTCATGTGAGGTATATGTCATTTAAGAAAGTCTAGTAGTTCATGATCTCTCATGTTTTGCTCCAATTTATTAATATGAGTAGCATGTCATGGATGTTTGCTTGCATTGTTTTATTCATAAGTAAGTATGACATTGTGGTATTCTCCTCTGAATAATTCATTTGTATCGACTTGGCACATGCTCACGCATGCATATGACTGAACAAAAGTCAATTAAGCCTTGATGATTTACATTGCTTCAGAGTTCTTGTATCACTTTTATGCCTCAGTTAATTTATTTTGCCGCAAGCATGATTATGACAGTTCTGCTCTCTTGATTTGTCGCTCCCTAGTCTTTTGCTAGCCTTCACTTGTACTGAGCGGGAACGCTGCTCGTGCTTCCAAACACCTTAAAACCAAGTTGTTCCAAAGTGTCCACCATAAATACCTATGCATGGCATTTCAAACCATTCCAAGTAAATTCTCATGCGCTACCTTTAAACCTTCAAAATACTTCTCAATTTGTGTTAATGTTTCGTAGCTCATGAGGAAGTATGTGGTGTTTCACTTTTAACCTGTCATTTACTCTTGATGGACTTTCATTATGGACTAGTGGCACATCCGCTTATCCAATAATTTTGCAAAAAGAGCTGGCAATGGGGTTCCCAGCCCCAATTAATCAAACTTCATTAATAATTCTCTTCACATGTTTTGCTCTGATTCATCAGTAAGCAACTTAATTTTGCAAATAGACACTCCTCCATGGTATGTGATTGATGGAAGGCACCCGAGGATTCGGTTAGCCATGGCTTGTGTAAGCAAAGGTTGGGGGGAGTGTCACTCATAATAAAACTAAAATACGTGTGTAAACAAAAGAGAAGAGGGATGATCTACCTTGGTAGAGATAACGTCCTTCATGGGAGCCGCTCTTGAAAGTCCGGTTGACGAGGTAGTTAGTGTACCTATTACCATTCGTTGACAACAACAAACACCTCTCAAAATAATTTTACTCCTGTTTTAAAAATGAAAAGCTCTAGCGCATGTTAATCCCTGCTTCCCTCTGCGAAGGGTCAATCTTTACTTTTATGTTGTGTCTCCATTCTTTCTTTGAGCACTATCTTGAGAGCACAACTGTCATTCTTAGTACAATATGCTTGTCTCAGAATATGATTGATTGTGGTATAACTTTGATGCTTTTATCTTTGACAATCACTATTTCTAGTTTTTCTATGAACTTCAGAGGTGCCTAAGCATTTATGTTTTGCTGATCAAATATGGGCAAGCGAGATACCACTTTATCATACTCTTTTATGAACATTGCAATCCTGCTTATAGACATGATTCATGATGCTTATTATTAATTGTTGGTACCTCTTCATGATTGACAAAGCTATTAGATGATCTTATTTGCATGTACCTTATTATGCGTTGCCTAAGTGTCAGCCATAGCATGAGAATATTTACATCATATGAACAAATGTGTTCGTGAAAGTTCTTTTATCGCGTCAGTTGTTAACTGAATTGCTTGAGGACAAGCATAAGCTTGGGGGGAGTTGATACGTCCAAAACGTATCTACTTTCCGAACACTTTTGCTATTGTTTTGCCTCTAATTTGTGTATTTTGGATGCAACTAACACGGACTAACGCTGTTTTCAGCAGAATGTTGGTGTCTCGTTTTTGTGCAGAAATCCAACTTTCAGGAAAATCCTCGGAATTTATGCGAAAGGTCTTATTTTTCCAGAAGACTCACGGAGCCAGAAGGGCAAGCCAGGTGGAGGCCCGAGGGCCCCACACCATAGGGCGGCGCGGCCCAGGAGGGGCGCGCGGCCCTAGCGTGTGGCCCCCGGCCTCCGACGCCCTCCTCTGGACTACTTAAAGGGTTCGATCTAAAAATCGCGAGAAGAAGTCGAAGTCGCCGAAACCCTCCGAACGCCGCCACATCGCGAAACTCCGTCTCGGGGGCCAGAAGTCTCTCGTTCCGGCACTCCGCCGGGACGGGAATTGGAGGAGATCATCGCCATCATCACCACCGACGCCTCTCCATCGACCAGCAATGTTTCCCCCATCCATGTGTGAGTAATTCCCCGCTGTAGGCTGAAGGGGATGGTAGGGATTGGATGAGATTGGTCATGTAATAGAATAAGATTGTTAGGGCATAGTGCCTAGTGTCCGTAATTGGTACTTTGATGATATTGTTGCAACTTGTTATGCTTAATGCTTGTCACTAGGGCCCGAGTGCCATGATCTCAGATCTGAACATTTTATTGTTTCATCATGATATTCATTGTTTTATGATCTTACCTGCAAGTTGTATACACATGTCCCGTCCGGAACCAATGGCCCCGAAGTGACAGACAAGGGGATGGCAGGGATGTGAGGATCACATGTGTTCACGGAGTGTTAATGTTTTCCGTACTCTATTAAAAGGAGTACCTTAATATCCAATAGATTCCCTTGAGGCCCGGCTGCCACCGGCTGGTAGGACAAAAGATGTTGTGCAAGTTTCTCATTGCGAGCACGTACGACTATATATGGAACACATGCCTATTGATTGCTTTGTACTTGGACACCGTTTTATTATTATCTGCAAATGCCCTCGCTTTGATTGTTACATGAGTTTCTCTCATCCATGCAACGCCGTTATCCGTCCTCGTGCCTACAGTATTTTAATCCTGTTGTTTACTATAATTACTACTGCTGTCTCTACTCTGCTGTTATTTCACTACTCTACTGCTATAAAACCGTTACTATCGATAAACTCTTGCGAGCAAGTCTGTTTCCAGGTGCAGCTGAATTGACAACTCCGCTGTTAAGGCTTTCAAGTATTCTTTGTCTCCCCTTGTGTCGAATCAATAAATTGGGTTTTACTACCCGCGAAGACTGCTGCGATCCCCTATACTTGTGGGTTATCATTCATCATCCAACAAAAGAGTGTAGAGTGGTTCTATTATGTGATCATTGTTGAGAGTGTTCACAAGTGAAAGCAGGATCCCTAGGCCTTGTTTCCACACATCGAATCTCCGTTTGTTTACTGTTTTGTTGCATGTTTACTCGCTGCCATATTTTATTCAGATTGCTATTACCACTCATACTCATCCATATTACTTGCATCTCACTATCTCTTCGCCGAACTAGTGCACCTATACATCTGACAAGTGTATTGGGTGTGTTGGGGACACAAGAGACTTCTTGCATTGTGATCGCATGGTTGCTTGAGAGGGATATCTTTGACCTCTTCCTCCCTGAGTTCGATAAACCTTGGGTGATCCACTTAAGGGAAAACTTGCTGCTGTTCTACAAACCTCTGCTCTTGGAGGCCCAACACTGTCTACAAGAAAAGAAGCGTGAGTAGACATCAATGAGCAGTGTGAAAATCAATTGGGCATTACGACAAAGTACATAGACCGCTATCCAGCATGCATCTATGCCTAAAAAGTCCACCTTCAGGTTAGCATCCGCACCCCTTCCAGTATTAAGTTGCAAACAACAGACAATTGCTTTAAGTATGGTGCGTAATGTAATCAACACAAATATCCTTAGACAAAGCATTGATGTTTTATCCTAGTGGCAACAACACATCCACAACCTTAGAACTTTCTGTCACTGTCCCAGATTAAATGGAGGCATGAACCCACTATCGAGCATAAATACTCCCTCTTGGAGTTACAAGTATCAACTTGGCCAGAGCCTCTACTAGCAACGGAGAGCATGCAAGATCATAAACAACACATATATGATAGATTGATAATCAACATAACATAGTATTCCATATTCATCGGATCCCAACAAACACAACATGTAGCATTACAAATAGATGATCTTGATCATGATAGGCAGCTCACAAGATCTAACATGATGCACAAATGAGAAGACAACCATCTAGCTACCGCTATGGACCCATAGTCCAGAGGTGAACTACTCACACATCAATCCAAGGCGATCATGGTGATGAAGAGTCCTCCGGAGATGATTCCCCTCTCCCGCAGGTGCCGGAGGCGATCTCCGAATCCCGCGAGATGGGATTGGCGCGCGGCGTCTCTGGAAGGTTTCTTCGTATCGTGGCTCGGCACCGGGGTTTTCGCGATGAAGGCTTTAAGTAGGCGGAAGGGCACGGTTGGAGGCGCAAGGGCCCCACACGCTAGCGGTGCGGCCCAGCCGCGCGACCTAGTGTGGTGGTCCTGCCCCCACTTCGTAATCCTTTCGGTCTTCTGGAAGCTTTGGAAAATAAGACCTGGGCGTTGATTTCGTCCAATTCCGAGAATATTTCCTTTGTAGGATTTCTGAAACCAAAAACAACAGAAAATAGCAACTGGCTCTTCGGCATCTTGTCAATAGGTTAGTGCCGGAAAATGCATAATAATGACATAAAGTGTGTATAAAATATGTGAGTATCATCATAAAAGTAGCATGGAACATAAGAAATTATAGATACGTTTGAGACGTATCAAGCATCCCCAAGCTTAGTTCCTACTCGCCCTCGAGTAGGTAAACGATAACAAAGATAATTTCTCAAGTGACATGCTATCATAATCTTGATCAATACTATTGTAAAGCATATGAGATGAATGCAGTGATTCGAAGCAATGGTAAAGATAATGATTAAACAACTGAATCATATAGCAAAGACTTTTCATGAATAGTACTTTCAAGACAAGCATCAATAAGACTTGCATAGGAGTTAACTCATAAAGGAATAGATTCATAGTAGAAAGTTTTGAAGCAACACAAAGGAAAATATAAGTTTCAGCGGTTGCTTTCAACTTCAACATGTTTATCTCATGGATAATTGTCAACAAAAAGTAATATAATAAGTGCAAATAAGCAAGTATGTAAGAATCAATGCACACAGTTGACACAAGTGTTTGCTTCTAAGATGGAAGGAAGTAGGTAAATTGACTCAACATAAAGTAGAAGAATGGCCCTTCTCAAAGGGAAGCATGGATTACTATTTTTGTGCTAGAGCTTTTATTTTGAAAAACATAGAAACAATTTTGTCAACGGTAGTAATAAAGCATATGTGTTATGTATAAGACATCCTATAAGTTGCAAGCCTCATGCATAGATTACCAATAGTGCCCGCACCTTGTCCTAATTAGCTTGGATTTACACGGATTATCATTGCATAACATATGTTTTAACCAAGTGTCACAAAGGGGTACCTCTATGCCGCCTGTACAAAGGTCTAAGGAGAAAGCTCGCATTGGATTTCTCGCTTTTGATTATTCTCAACTTAGACATCCATACCGGGACAACATAGACAATAGATAATGGACTCCTCTTTAATGCATAAGCATTCAACAACAGATAATATTCTCATAAGAGATTGAGGATTGTTGTCCAAACTGAAACTTCCACCATGGATCATGGCTTTAGTTAGCGGCCCAATGTTCTTCTCTAACAATATGCATACTCAAACCATTTGATCATGATAAATCACCCTTACTTCAGACAAGACGAACATGCATAACAACTCACATGATATTCAACAAAGGTGAAATAGTTGATGGCGTCCCCAGGAACATGGTTACCGCTCAACAAGCAACTTATAAGAAATAAGATACTCCCTCCGGCCCGATTTACATGATGTGGTGGACGTTTCGCAAAAAAACCCTTCACGAATTTCCGACACAGTTAGAAACCCTCCCACCGCATATCTCGTTACCTTGTCTTTCTGGATCCTCCGCTCCGCCTCCCCGCCCCGCCGGTCGGTCGCCCCCGCCGCCCGCTGCCCCACCGCCTCCCCGCCGCCCAAGTCGCCTTCTTGCTTACCCCCGCCGCTCTGTTGGTCTTGGCGCCTGTGAGAGAGCCAGCCTTGTCGGTGTTGGCGCCGCTGCTCGCGGCCGTGAGGAGGTCGGTGGTGGCATGCCGGATGGAGCAGGAGACGAACCGCTTCGGCGGCGGCGGTGGGTGGTGGAAGACGATGAGGATGCGGCCGCCGCGACCAGTCTAGGGGAGATGGAGATTGGGCACCCCCGTCGACCGCTTCCATGGCTTCCTCAGCCTCCCCATCGAGTTCGAGGTGGAGATGCCTCCCCGCGTCCTCAGCGCCAGGTACCTTTCCTTCCACCCACCCATGAGAGATCTCTGATGCAAAAGCTTCGATTGTTCAAGAGGAATTTCAGTTTTTTTTAGCTTCTGCAAATTGTGCTGAATTGTCTCCAGTGAATGTCTCCGATGAAGCAGCTCATGAGTTCTTGGCCGCTTGCGTGATGTTCGATCTGAGAACATATGTTGCACAGTGGAGACTATAGATCCTTTCTCGCTCTCAACTGAAACCTGGCAGCTGCTACAAAATGACTCCTGAGAGCTATCTCTTTTGAGAGCAATGAATACACCATTATCTCTCTTTTGAGAGCAATGAATACACCGGCATCTTTCAGCTATTTTGTTAAAATGACTCCTCTTTCTGAATACGCATACATGCCTTCCCCATTGATGTGTTTCTTGTTGCTGGATTTGAGGCTCTAATCAGGCTTGTTTGCAGGCTAGAAGCACCAAAATAGGAAGAGGTGGTGATTCAGAAGGTCAATCTGCAAGTGGCAACTAAGAAGGTAACTCAGTGCTCTGCTCCTTTGTAGCTCAATGAAACTTGCCGAGAAAGATGTTTGTTTCTTCCTAGACACAAAATGATCTAAGAATCTTGTTGCCTTGTTTCTTCCTAGACACAAAATGATCTGGAAAGATGCTTGTTTCTTCCTATATCATGTCACCCTGTAATATACTTGAATAGAAAACACACTTTTCTGTGGAGAAAAGAGAGGGGGAAATTGGGAAAGCATGCTAAACCATCTGAATTGGGGAAGGTTCTTCTCATCCCAGTGATGAGAATCATCTTCTCTGAAACCAATCCTTTGCAATCCAGAGACAAGAAAACAACCAACAACCAGCATATAATAAGATTGATACACCTTGTGATTACTTGTTGCTTTCTTTGTACAGAATATAATGAATATTAATGGACACCAATTCAGACCATAAATATACAATTGCTTAATGTCATATATAACACATAGCACACAGTTACAACACATAGGACATAATTACATAGGCTGCCTCCACTCGTGTATCTCATGCTGGGATGGTAGTTTCACAACAATCTCTTGATTTAAACTGCTGATTCGACGTCTTTTATAGACGAGGTCTGATGGGTCGTCCAACCATGTCGCATACAAACTTCCTGGAATTATTGTCTCATTATCCACAATGACTCGAGGGCCTATCCGACGTGCTTTTCTCTTTATATTGCGATCCTTCATCTTGTTATCCTTTTTCTGTTCCTCCTCTTGCTTGTTCAATGAATCCAATGCCGCCTCATGATTTGCTATAATCTCCAAGCTTTTCCGATAGTATGTACCGTCAAATGCTAGAATCATTGGTAGATTTCCCTCTCTTTGTAGCTTCACTTTTCCCATATGTTTTATATCGTATGTGTTATCTCCTTCAACTCTCATCACCTCGATCATGACAGTCTGAAGGGTTATGAACACTCTAACCAGTGTGTCCACATCATAACCATCAAAGGCTTGTTCAACCGACTCAATTAGTTCCTTTAGTGTGGTAGGTGCATACTGAACTGCCAGGGATTGTATGGAGCTGAAAAAGCCAAGATCCAGGGCATTCAAGTCAGGTGAGTTTGGAGGCTGTTGCAGCAACTTAATATCCCGTCCAGATTCTTTGACAGCAGCTAGGAAAATTGGATCATTTGGAAGAACGTGCGTCCGTGCATTGTCTTGCTGTATAAATATGGTTCCCTCATTATCAGGCCATAGATATGCAATTGCTGGAATTACCTTTTCACAAAGGAATTCCCTCATTACGTTTCTAGTAACTATGATGGTCTTTAGTTCCATCGTTCCTTTCAACCTATTTTTGGAGTTGTTCTTGGCTGCGGTTTCTTCAACAAATGCCCAGATTCCGATTTTTCCATCAAACATGACTTTTTTTTGCTCATTGTACCGGGGTTTGGCCACTGCAGTTAAGAACATAACCTTTCCTATACTGTTCTTGTTGTGAATAGTTCGCACAGGGTCTTGTTCTTCCGGCAGTAGATAGTATTTTCTGCTCCTCTTTGTCATGTCGAACCATTTTTCGTCTATATGAACTATGTTCTCCATACTAAGGAAAGATGGTTCTGCCTCGGCTGTTGTTGTTTGATCAATCATTGAAGTGCAAAATTTGAGCCTAGCAATCTTGTTTTCTGGTTTCAAAGCTGGCTTGAGGGTACTTGTGTGACGTCTTATTTTACCCCATTGGAACCTTTTCTGCAAGGTGGCATAGGCGACGCCCAATTCCCTTGCGAGTGCCCTGAGTGTAGACCTTTTGTTTAAAGGAATGGAAGGCACCCTTGATAGACCAAGATCTACTCTCTTTCGTCCACAACGCCCCCTCTTTTGATTTGAGACATCAACCTCTAGCTGCTTTATCTCTTGTTCTCTCCCCTTTCTCCAAATTCTTTCAATTGTGCTTAGACTTGTTTTTAGAAGAGTAGCTACAAGTTCTTTATCTGCCTTCGCAATTTGCCTATCATTGACAAGAGCTTTCAATGCGATGTATGCTGCGAATCTATGACTATCAGGTAGCTCTCTACGTTGTGCATGTGCAGCAGGTATTTCTACATCTTCGGCTTCAGGCATTTCTGTGAGGACCCCGGACCAGCTGTCCGAAATTCCCTGTTATGTATACAATTCACGATCCCATGATCAGTGCGTCGTGAACACATAACCAAACTGATATCAAATTACACCATCCATTACAAAGCGGAATAAGAAAAATTACAATCAGGTCACATGTCCATTCTTTACAAAATAGCCTCGAAGGGCCTAACTAAACATCAGAGTAGCAACATCACTTCAGCAGCGCAGTACCCAAGTCATCTGCCATAACCCTACAGGCAACTGACTGGGAAGACGTTCCTAGCTCGCATAGACGTCATCAACTCCTTCTTCATCTGTCGTGTTCCTCCAAGTCTGGCCAAGTAAATAGCCAGGGACAAAGCCTTGAGTACATTTGGAATTGTACTCGCAAACCATCAAGAAGGTACTTTGCAAGAATTGCAAGATAACAAGTGCTAATCTAGATGACAAGAGGGAAGAGCTAATTTTCTCTAGTGGAAATAGCGTGTAGAAGAGAAGTAGTTTCTCTTGTGGATATAGCATGAGAAAGAGAAGTAGTTTCTCTTGTGGTTGTAGCATGAAGAAGAGAAATAGTTTCTCTTGTGGATGTAGCATGAAGAAGAGAAATAGTTTCTCTTGTGGATGTAGCATCCCAACATCGCAGTTGAGGGGGGGGGGGACACTAAGAAGATCCTATGACATCTCTATATCTTTGTTGAAGAATATACTTCTAAAGAGTTCTACAACATAAAACACTAGGGATGGGGTAACCCAATTTGTTTCCTTTCCGACCATCTCCATATGGTCAACCAAACCATTCCCGTACCCTTCCGGTACTCCGAAAACAAGTTCCTTTCTTTCATTTTCCAAACAATTTTTGTAAACCAAAAACTCATCAGGCTAAGCAACAGCCATTCCAACCGTCCATGACCGCGGACGCGGCTATTCGAATAGATTTTACTCTGCAGAGTTTGCACACTTTCCCCACAAGATCTGATAAATCCGCCGGGATCATCCCCGGGCCATCATACGAAAGTATGTGGGTATCGGATAACCAGTCGAAGCCTTTCGCCCATTCTAATTAGCAAGAGGTCCTACCCTATGGAGTATGTGAAGGAGATATGCCCTAGAGGCAATAATAAAATGGTTATTATTTATATCTTTATGTTTATGATAAATGTTTATATATCATGCTATAATTGTATTAACCGAAACATTAGTACATGTGTGATATGTAGACAACAAGAAGTCCCTAGTATGCCTCTTAAACTAGCTTGTTGATTAATGGATGATTAGTTTCATAATCATGAACATTGGATGTTATTAATAACAAGGTTATATCATTATATGAATGATGTAATGGACACACCCAATTAAGCGTAGCATAAGATCTCGTCATTAAGTTATTTGCTATAAGCTTTCGATACATAGTTACCTAGTCCTTATGACCATGAGATCATGTAAATCACTTATACCGGAAAGGTACTTTGATTACACCAAACACCACTGCGTAAATGGGTGGCTATAAAGGTGGGATTAAGTATCCGAAAGTATGAGTTGAGGCATATGGATCAACAGTGGGATTTGTCCATCCCGATGACGGATAGATATACTCTGGGCCCTCTCGGTGGAATGTCGTCTAATGTCTTGCAAGCATATGAATGAGTTCATAAGAGACCACATACCATGGTACGAGTAAAGAGTACTTGTCGGGAGACGAGGTTGAACAAGGTATAGAGTGATACCGAAGATCAAACCTCGGACAAGTAAAATATCGCGTGACAAAGGGAATTGGTATTGTATGTGAATGGTTCATTCGATCACTAAAGTCATCGTTGAATATGTGGGAGCCATTATGGATCTCCAGATCCCGCTATTGGTTATTGGTCGGAGTGAGTACTCAACCATGTCCGCATAGTTCACGAACCGTAGGGTGACACACTTAAAGTTGGATGTTGAAATGGTAGTATTTGAATATGGAATGGAGTTCGAATATTTGTTCGGAGTCCCGGATGAGATCCCGGACATCACGAGGAGTTCCGGAATGGTCCGGAGAATAAGATTCATATATAGGATGTCATTTTATGTGAAATAAAATGTCGCGGAAGGTTCTATGGAAGGTTCTAGAAGGTTCTAGAAAAGTCCGGAAGAAACCACCAAGGAAGGTGGAGTCCACATGGGACTCCACCTCCATGGCCGGCCAACCCTAGTGGGGGAGGAGTCCCAAGTGGACTCCCCCTTAGGGGGCCGGCCCCCATATGGGAGGTGGAACTCCCACCTCTAGTGGGAGTCCTAGCTTGGCTAGGTTTCCCCTCCATATGGAAGGTTTTTGGTTCGGGTCTTATTCGAAGACTTGGATACCAACACTTGGGGTTCCACCTATATAATGAGGGGCATAGGGGAGGGGGCCGGCCACACCAAAGCCACAAGTTGGCCGCACCCCCTTGAGGCCGGCCACCCCCTCCCAAACCCTAGCCGCCCCCTCTCCTCCATATCTCCCGCGTAGCTTTAGCGAAGCTCCGCCGGAGTTCTCCACCGCCACCGACACCACGCCGTCGTGCTGTCGGATTCAAGAGGAGCTACTACTTCCGCTGCCCGCTGGAACGGGAGGTGGACGTCGTCTTCATCAACAACCGAACGTGTGACCGAGTACGGAGGTGCTGCCCGTTCGTGGCGCCGGAACCGATCGTGATCAAGATCTTCTACGCGCTTTTGCAAGCGGCAAGTGAACGTCTACCGCAGCAACAAGAGCCTCCTCTTGTAGGCTTTGGAATCTCTTCAAGGGTGAGACTCGATACCCTCGTTGCTACCGTCTTCTAGATTGCATTTTGGCTTGGATTGCGTGTTCGGTAGGAAATTTTTGTTTTCTATGCAACGTTATCCTACAGTGGTATCAGAGCCGTGTCTATGCATAGATGGTTGCACGAGTAGAACACAATGGTTTTGTGGGCGTTGATGCTCTTGTTATCTTTAGTTTGAGTACTTTGCATCTTTGTGGCATAGTGGGATGAAGCGGCTCGGACTAACTTTACATGACCGCGTTCATGAGACTTGTTCCTCGTTCGACATGCAACTTGTATTGCATAAGAGGCTTTGCGGGTGTCTATCTCTCCTACTATAGTGAAGATTCAATTTACTCTTCTATTGAAAACATTAGTATCAACATTGTGGTTCATGTTCGTAGGTAGATTAGATCTCTCTCGAAAACCCTAAACCATGTAAAATATGCAAACCAAATTAGAGACGTCTAACTTGTTTTTGCAGGGTTTGGTGATGTGATATGGCCATAATGTGATGATGAATATGTATGAGATGATCATTATTGTATTGTGGCAACCGGCAGGAGCCTTATGGTTGTCTTTAAATTTCATGTTGAGTAGTATTTCAAAGTAGTTGTAATAGTTGCTACATGGAGGACAATCATGAAGACGGCGCCATTGACCTTGACGCTACGCCGACGATGATGGAGATCATGCCCGAAGATGATGGAGATCATGTCCGTGCTTTGGAGATGAAGATCAAAGGCGCAAAGACAAAAGGGCCATATCATATCACATATGAACTGCATGTGATGTTAATCCTTTTATGCATCTTATTTTGCTTAGATCGCGACGGTAGCATTATAAGATGATCCCTCACTAAAATCTCAAGATAATAAAGTGTTCATCCTTAGTAGCACCGTTGCCAAGACTTGTCGTTTCGAAGCATCTCGTGATGATCGGGTGTGATAGAATCAACAAGTGCATACAACGGGTGCAAGACAGTTTTGCACATGCGGATACTAAGGTGGCCTTGACGAGCCTAGCATGTACAGACATGGTCTCGGAACACGTGATACCGAAAGGTAGAGCATGAATCATATGGTTGATATGATGAACACTTTGAGTGTTCACCATTGAAATCACACCTTGTCTCGTGATGATCGGACATAGGTGCGGTGGATTTGGTTCGTGTGATCACTAAGACAATGCGAGGGATATTGTTTTGAGTGGGAGTTCACCTAGATTTTTAATTATGTTGAATTAAAATTTGAACTCAATTTGTCATAAACTTAGTCTAAACTTTTGCAAATATATGTTGTAGAGATGGCGTCCCCAATCAATTTTAATCAGTTCCTAGAGAAAGAGAAACTTAAGAGCAACGGTAGCAACTTCACCGACTGGTTCCGTCATGTGAGGATCTTCCTCTCTGGCGGAAATCTGCAATATGTGCTTGATGCACCGCTAGGTGACCCTCCTGCAGAAACTGAAACCGATGAAGTAAAAGCTGTTTACGAGACTCGGAAAACGGTACTCTCAAGTTCAGTGTGCCATCCTGTGCAGTCTGGAATCCGATCTTCAAAAACGTTTTGAGCACCACGATCCTCATGAGTTGATGAAAGAGCTGAAAGCTATTTTTGAGACTCATGCGGCCGTGGAATGCTATGAAGCATCGAAACAATTCTTCAGCTGCATGATGGAAGAAGGCAGCTCCGTTAGTGAGCACATGCTCGCCATGACCGGGCATGCGAAGAAACTCAGTGACTTGGGAATAGTGATTCCTAACAGACTGGGGATTAATCGTGTCCTTCAATCACTGCCACCAAGTTACAAGAACTTTGTGATGAACTACAATATGCAGAACATGAACAAGGAGTTACCTGAACTCTTTGGCATGCTAAAAGCTGCTGAGATTGAGATCAAGAAAGAGCACCAAGTGTTGATGGTCAACAAGACCACCAGTTTCAAGAAACAGGGCAAGTCTAAGGGAAAATTCAAGAAGGGTGGCAAGAAAGCTGCCACGCCTCCTATGAAACCTAAGAACGGCCCTAAGCCTGATGCTGAGTGCTATTACTGCAAGGAGAAGGGACACTGGAAGCGTAATTGCTCCAAGTATCTGGCTGATCTGAAGAGCGGCCTTGTCAAGAAGAAGAAAGAAGGTATATCTGATATACATGTTATAGATGTTTATCTCACTGGTTCTCGTTCTAGTACCTGGGTATTTGATACTGGTTCGGTTGCTCATATCTGTAACTCGAAACAGGAACTAAAGAATAAACGAAGACTACTGAAAGATGAAGTGACGATGCGCGTTGGAAATGGATCCAAAGTCGATGTGATCGCTGTCGGCACACTTCCTCTACATCTACCTTCGGGATTAGTTTTAAGCCTAAATAATTGTTATTTTGTACCCGCGTTGAGCATGAACATTATATCTGGATCTTGTTTAATGCAAGACGGTTATTCATTCAAGTCTGAGAATAATGGTTGTTCTATTTTTATGAATAATATCTTTTATGGTCGAGCACCACAAAAGAATGGCTTATTTCTGTTAGATCTCGATAGTAGTGATACGCATATACATAACATTGATGCTAAGCGAATTAAATTGAATGATAATTCTACTTATATGTGGCACTGTCGTCTTGGTCATATTGGAGTGAAACGCATGAAGAAACTCCATACTGATGGATTACTTGAATCACTTGACTTTGAGTCACTTGATAGATGCGAAGCAAAAAATGACAAAGACTCCATTTTCTGGTATGATGGAGCGAGCTACTGACTTATTGGAAATCATACATACCGATGTGTGTGGACCAATGAGCGTAGCATCGCGTGGTGGTTATCGTTATGTTCTAACCTTCACAGATGATCTGAGTAGATATGGGTATATCTATTTCATGAAACATAAATCAAAAACTTTTGAGAAGTTTAAGGAATTCCAAATTGAAGTAGAAAATCAACGTAACAAGAAGATCAAATTTCTATGATCTGATCGTGGAGGTGAATATCTGAGTTATGAGTTTGGCATGCATTTAAAGAAATGCGGAATACTTTCACAATTGACACCACCGGGAACACCTCAACGAAACGGTGTGTCCGAACGTCGTAATCGAACTCTCTTAGATATGGTTCGTTCTATGATGTCTCTTACTGATTTGCCGTTATCATTTTGGAGTTATGCATTAGAGACAGCCGCATTCACTTTAAATAGAGCACCATCAAAATCCGTAGAAACAACACCGTATGAATTATGGTTTAATAAGAAACCTAAGCTGTCGTTCCTGAAAGTTTGGGGTTGCGAAGCCTATGTAAAGAAGTTACAACCGGACAAGCTAGAACCCAAAGCGGAGAAATGCGTCTTCATAGGATACCCTAAGGAAACTATAGGGTATACTTTCTATCACAAATCCGAAGGCAAAATCTTTGTTGCTAAGAACGGAACCTTTCTTGAGAAAGAATTTCTCACTAAAGAAGTGACTGGAAGAAAAGTAGAACTCGATGAGATTGATGAATCTATACTCGTTGATCAGAGTAGCGCAGTACCGGAAGTTGTACCTGTACCGCCTACACCGGCAACAGAGGAAGCTAATGATAATGATCATGAAACTTCGAACGAGGAAACTACTGAACCTCGCAGATCGACAAGGGAACGTACCACTCCTGATTGGTATGATCCTTGTCTAAATGTCATGATTGTGGATAACAATGATGAGGACCCTGCGACGTATGAAGAAGCGATGATGAGCCCAGATTCCAACAAATGGCAAGAAGCCATGAAATCCGAAATGGGATCCATGTATGATAACAAAGTATGGACTTTGGTAGACTTACCTGATAGCCGAAAGGCTGTCGAGAATAAATGGATCTTCAAGAGAAAACAGATGCTGATGGTAATATTACTGTCTATAAAGCTCGACTTGTCGCAGGGTTTCCGACAAATTCAAGGAGTTGACTACGATGAGACTTTCTCACCTGTAGCGAAGCTAAAATCTGTGAGGATTTTGTTAGCAATAGCTGCATTTTTCGATTATGAGATTTGGCAGATGGATGTCAAAACGGCGTTCCTTAATGGAGACATTGAGGAAGAGTTGTATATGGTACAACCCAAAGGTTTTGTCGATCCTAAAAATGCTAACAAAGTATGCAAACTTCAGCGTTCAATCTATGGACTGAAGCAAGCATCAAGAAGTTGGAACCGACGCTTTGATAAGGTGATCAAAGACTTCGGGTTTATACAGTGTCATGGAGAGGCCTGTATTTACAAGAAAGTGAGTGGGAGCTCTGTAGCATTCCTGATATTATATGTAGATGACATATTATTGATCGGGAATGATATAGAACTATTAAGCAGTGTTAAAGGTTATTTGAATAATAGTTTTTCAATGAAAGACCTTGGTGAAGCATCGTATATATTAGGCATCAAGATTTATAGAGATAGATCAAGACGCCTAATAGGGCTATCACAGAGTACATATCTGGACAAGATTCTAAAGAAGTTTAGAATGGACGAAAGTAAGAAAGGGTTCTTACCTATGTTACCAGGCAAAGTCTTGAGTAAGACTCAAGGACCGGCTACGGCAGAAGAAAGAGAAAGGATGAGTAAAATCCCCTATGCCTCGGCAGTAGGATCTATCATGTATGCCATGTTATGTACTAGACCGGATATAGCACATGCTGTTAGTTTGACTAGCAGATATCAAAGTGATCCAGGAATGGAACACTGGACAGCGGTCAAGAATATCCTGAAGTACTTGAAAAGAACTAAGGATATGTTTCTTTGTTATGGAGGTGACCAAGAGCTCGTTGTAAATGGTTACACCGATGCAAGTTGGAACACTGATCCTGATGACTCTAAGTCACAATCTGGGTACGTGTTTATATTGAATGATGCTGCAGTAAGCTGGGCAAGCTCGAAGCAGTGCACGGTGGCGAAGTCTTCAACAGAATCAGAGTACATAGCGGCTTCAGAGGCTTCATCAGAAGCGGTATGGATGAAGAGGTTCATTGTAGAGCTCGGTGTGGTTCCTAGTGCATTGGACCCATTAATCATTTATTGTGATAAAATGGGTGCCATCGCCAATGCACAAGAGCCAAGGTCACACAAGAGGCTGAAGCATATCAAGCTGCGTTACCACTCGATTCGCGAGTACATCGAAGATGGAGAAGTAAAGATTTGCAAAGTACATACTGATCTGAATGTAGCAGATCCGTTGACTAAAGCTCTCCCTAGGGCAAAGCATGACCAACACCAGAATGCCATGGGTGTTAGGTATATTACAATGTAATCTAGATTATTGACTCTAGTGCAAGTGGGAGACTGAAGGAGATATGCCCTAGAGGCAATAATAAAATGGTTATTATTTATATCTTTATGTTTATGATAAATGTTTATATATCATGCTATAATTGTATTAACCGAAACATTAGTACATGTGTGATATGTAGACAACAAGAAGTCCCTAGTATGCCTCTTAAACTAGCTTGTTGATTAATGGATGATTAGTTTCATAATCATGAACATTGGATGTTATTAATAACAAGGTTATATCATTATATGAATGATGTAATGGACACACCCAATTAAGCGTAGCATAAGATCTCGTCATTAAGTTATTTGCTATAAGCTTTCGATACATAGTTACCTAGTCCTTAT
The DNA here is from genome assembly GCA_030979885.1 of Lolium multiflorum. NCBI lineage: Eukaryota > Viridiplantae > Streptophyta > Magnoliopsida > Poales > Poaceae > Lolium > Lolium multiflorum. The sequence continues at coordinate 93,930,772 of CM061750.1, read as the reverse complement.
GACCATGAGATCATGTAAATCACTTATACCGGAAAGGTACTTTGATTACACCAAACACCACTGCGTAAATGGGTGGCTATAAAGGTGGGATTAAGTATCCGAAAGTATGATTTGAGGCATATGGATCAACAGTGGGATTTGTCCATCCCGATGATGGATAGATATACTGGGCCCTCTCGGTGGAATGTCGTCTAATGTCTTGCAAGCATATGAATGAGTTCATAAGAGACCACATACCATGGTACGAGTAAAGAGTACTTGTCAGGAGACGAGGTTGAACAAGGTATAGAGTGATACCGAAGATCAAACCTCGGACAAGTAAAATATCGCGTGACAAAGGGAATTGGTATTGTATGTGAATGGTTCATTCGATCACTAAAGTCATCGTTGAATATGTGGGAGCCATTATGGATCTCCAGATCCCGCTATTGGTTATTGGTCGGAGTGAGTACTCAACCATGTCCGCATAGTTCACGAACCGTAGGGTGACACACTTAAAGTTGGATGTTGAAATGGTAGTACTTGAATATGGAATGGAGTTCGAATATTTGTTCGGAGTCCCGGATGAGATCCCGGACATCACGAGGAGTTCCGGAATGGTCCGGAGAATAAGATTCATATATAGGATGTGCGGAAGGTTATATGGAAGGTTCTAGAAGGTTCTAGAAAAGTCCGGAAGAAACCACCAAGGAAGGTGGAGTCCACATGGGACTCCACCTCCATGGCCGGCCAACCCTAGTGGGGGAGGAGTCCCAAGTGGACTCCCCCTTAGGGGGCCGGCCACCCCCCCATATGGGAGGTGGAACTCCCACCTCTAGTGGGAGTCCTAGCTTGGCTAGGTTTCCCCTCCATATGGAAGGTTTTTGGTTCGGGTCTTATTCGAAGACTTGGATACCAACACTTGGGGTTCCACCTATATAATGAGGGGCATAGGGGAGGGGGCCGGCCACACCAAAGCCACAAGTTGGCCGCACCCCCTTGAGGCCGGCCACCTCCTCCCAAACCCTAGCCGCCCCCTCTCCTCCATATCTCCCGCGTAGCTTTAGCGAAGCTCCGCCGAGTTCTCCACCGCAACCGACACCACGCCGTCGTGTGTCGGATTCAAGAGGAGCTACTACTTCCGCTGCCCGCTGGAACGGGAGGTGGACGTCGTCTTCATCAACAACCGAACGTGTGACCGAGTACGGAGGTGCTGCCCGTTCGTGGCGCCGGAACCGATCGTGATCAAGATCTTCTACGCGCTTTTGCAAGCGGCAAGTGAATGTCTACCGCAGCAACAAGAGCCTCCTCTTGTAGGATTTGGAATCTCTTCAAGGGTGAGACTCGATACCCCTCGTTGCTACCGTCTTCTAGATTGCATCTTGGCTTGGATTGCGTGTTCGCGGTAGGAAAATTTTTGTTTTCTATGCAACGTTATCCTACAGTATGTACCTCCCCGGCACCGTGGCAGCTCACCTCCTCTTGAGCGTGGCTCCACCGCCAAGCCAGGAGACCCATAGTGTCTTCCGGACGGGTCAGCCCCGAAGGCCTCCCGTTATACTATTGTCCCAACCTCGACAATCCGGACTCGGGGGTATCCGTACCCTTGTATAGTTATGCGGTGCCTCATGCTAAAGAGAACGAACGTCGAGCTAAGCCCCGTGCCCATGTTGGAGTAATGTGGTTGCGCTAGTTAATTGTCACGGGTGAATACTTAGGCGCCAAAGTTTTCGAAAACAAGATTTTCTTTCCAACCATCTTTGCCAAGATCCTTTCCTTTCGTAAACACACGCTTGGGTAAGTCCAACTCACCCAAGGTTTTCAAAAATTCTTTTCAACAAGGTATTTTTCCAAGGGGTTCCCAACCTATAGTTTTATGGATGAACTAAGATACATCAAGGCATGATGCTAGCCATCATACCACTAAGGATATGATAATTGAGGTGTCAAGGGGATCATACATACTTAGGATAAGCATGCATAGGGACATCATAAATAAGATGATTCAACAAGGGTCATGATGTTAATCATCATACCACTAAGAAGGTGACAATATAAGTGGTCAAGGGGGCATACATGCTTAGGGTAAGCATGCCTAACATCAACAAGGGGTTCAACATACTTGGGAATAAGTATGCATAGAGTAGAGGACCAAACATCACACATGATACAAGGAACCAAGTATATAATGGAACAATGAACACAACAAGAAGGATAAATAGCAAGAGATCAAAAGATGGCTTGCCTTAGCTTATTTGTCCCTGGACTTCTTCAACTCCATCAATATAAGAATCCCAACAATATAAATAAAATCCTCGCCCGAACCACTTCTTCTTCTTCTCCGAATTGTTCGCATCTATCGCCGGAAAATATAAAAGAACACAATCAACACATTGCACCAACAAACACAAACATGCAACAATCAGAAGCTAACCACTCAACCAAGGGCTAACATACTAAGGACTTATAGATACCACAAAACAACTTTAAAGTTTTATTTTAGAAAACCCAATTTATTCCACCTAATAAAGGCATGAGAGCATCACAAATTAGCAATTGCCTCTTTGGGTATCACCATGGCATAAATTAATTATCCCCTGGTAGATAACACCACAAAGAAGACAAGTGCATTAGTTTGGCATCACAAACATTCATATTTTATTTTCAAACATTTTTGGAAAAGCAGGAAATCATTCTCTCTATTTTATAAAGCTTACATAACACTACACAAGAATAGGAATTAAACAATATACCATACCACTTGAAAATTTAAGAAAAACAATAAAAAAAGGTTTAAGTATCAGAGGTTGATTTTGTAAAACCAAATATTTCAAAAGGTTCAACAAAATTAGGTGGAAACAACTCTGATTGTGCTAATTAAAAACTAAGGGTTCTTATTCTATGTGCAACACAAATCCAATAACTAACACAAAATTTAGCTAAACAGAGAGAGGAAACAAATTTAGTTGAAAGATAACATTAAAACAAGACTAACAAAATTGTATTTATCGAAAAAGATTAATCCTACTATTTTTAAAGCAGATTTGAATTTAAATAACACATAGAGAAAGATACACATAGCATAAATCGTAGAAAATCTTAAAATGCGAGGCCAGTGGCATTGGAAAGGTATTGAAATTTGTGAACTAACACAATTAGTTTTACTGGATTTGGGTAAGTACATCTCGAGTTATTTACATTTGAATTCCACTGGTTTTACAGCAATTTACAGCATTTTCAGAAAAAATCAAACGGCTGAAACGGGCGGGAAAGCTGGGCCGTGGGGGTGTGAGTGGGCCGGCCCAGGAGGGAGGGGAAATAAAGAAAAAAAGAAAAAAAAGGAAAGGAGAGAGGGGCCGGGGCGGGACAGGCCTGCATGGCCCGACGTGGCCGGTCGGCCATGCAGCGCACGAGGCCGCGGAACGGGGTTCGGGCGTCGTCTCCCTCAGCTCCTGAGCTCGCTCGGGCGGACAGAAAAAAAAGGACGGGGCGGCCAGAGACTCACCAGCGGAGGCGGCGCTGGTCGACGGCGAGCTCCGGCGGGCGGTGGCGGAGACAAGGCGGAGGCTTATGCGGACCAACAGCTCCTCTAGCCCGAGCAGGGGCTCTTCCATGCAGCAGCGTGGGCTGTTCCTTCCCCGGCGTCTCCCTCGGGCCGGCGACGACGGCGGCCACTCCCGGTAGGCCTGGGGAGAGAAAAAGGGTGGGTTAGGACGGGGAGACGACGGTGAGCAGGATAGGGAAGAAAGAGAGGGAGAAGGGCGTCGGGGACGAGCGCAGCTTGGCTCGCCATCCTCGCGGTAACTATGCCGGCGTGGTCTGCTCCGGCGAGCAACGGCCAGAGGGATGCCTTGGCACCCTCGGGGAGGTGTTCGGGAGAAGAGGGAGTGGTGTGGAGGAGGAGAGCGAGCTGGGGGCGCTTTATAGGTGAGGGAGAGGCAGCAGGCGGGGGCGGGCGGTGACCGTGGCCAACGGGAGGGGGCGCGCGCAGTGGCGTTGGCCAATGGGCGGGCAGAGGGTGACGTCGGGGCGGTGCATCGCTGCTGTCGTCATGCAGCTGGCGTCAGCAGAGGAGGGTAGGCGCGCGGGAAGCGGGAGGAGATCGAGCGGGAGTGGTTCTGCGTGCTCGTTTTCTCCCAGGGTTGCTAGGGTTTCGGTAGGGGCTGGCCTGGCCTGCTGTTGGGCTTGGGGGAAGAGAGGGAGGGAGTCCAGGAAGAGGTTTTGGATGGTTTGGTTCCGGCAAGGGAGATATAGTACGAGCCACGGCAGGATGTTTTTCAAACTTGGCTCGAACGGGTGGGCGATGTGGTGACCGGCCGTGCCGATCGTGAGCATCACCATGAGCGCGCGTGTGTGTGGAAGATGAATCAAATAGGCATGAACGGCTGTTGGGTTGGCCTGGGTCGGGTGGCTTTGTTTTGGGCATAAGTTTTGAATCAAAACTTGGCCACGGCCATCTCTTCCTTCTTTCCTTCTTTTCATGCCACAAAAAAATAACGTGGCCCAACTCCCAAGTGTGCATGGATGATCAGAGTAGATACAAAGGTAGGAAGAGATAGGTTGGCAAGCAAGGTTGTTTTGGAAAAGAAGAAAAGTGCTTTGGTCAAAATTATCCGAAATTTGGTGAAAGCATTTCAAAATAATATTTGAAAAGTGTAAGGGAGTTAGGATGGTATTTTGAAACAAACATCTTCTTGCATACCAATGCCCAAGATATTTTCTTCTCAAGATTATTTGGTATCAAAAGTGCAAGAGATGGCATGTGTGACGTTAACATTCATTTTTTTGTAAATAATAAAATAATTTTCCTTGAACTTATATTTTGAATGGAAAAGCCATGATTGACATATCGGTATCAATTCCAATTTTTGAGGAAAGGTTTTTGAAAATAATTTGGAAGAACTAGAAATATTTTGATAACCAAAATAGAGAGGTTTAGAGTTTTAAGGGTCTAAGCCAATTTGGAAGGAAAGTTCAAATTTGGAAAATTTCAGAATTGGACACATGGTTTTGGAGAGATAGAGATGCAAATGGAGATTAGTCATTGGTTGGTCAGAAGATCATATAGCAAGATGGAGTAGTGAGGTTAAATTAGGGATCATGGAGGTGTATTAATGGTAATGAAAATGCCATGGATATTTGATCACAGATCAAATAGTCTTAAAGTTTTGGTTTGGTGTCTATGGCCTTGATTTGATTTAAACTGGATAAAAAGGCTTACTTGCAGCACTTGAAATGAGAGAGGGTTTTTGAAGAGTAGAATGATTCATAGAGGAATGAAAATAGGATCATGCCATTTTATTTTTGGAAACCAAAACTACACATAAAAGCTTTTATAAGATAGTAAAGATCACATAAAGTAAGGGTAAACCATTTGGTAAATACTTTGTGCCAAAATAAAAATATCTTTTAGAAACCCTTTTGTGATACCATGATCAAAGGTGATCATAGCCAAATTTAAAAGGAAAGGTTTTTGACAAGATCTTTTGAATTAAGATTTTGAGTCATAGGACAAAACAAAAAGAGGTTTTGTTAGTTAAAAGGTTCAAAAAAAATTGAAGGGAGGAGGTTAAGGTAATACAAGAGTGGCCATAGCTTAATTATTTTTCTTGAGACTAGAAGATGTGTGAGTTGGGGTACTTATGGGAAGTCACCAAGCATAGTGACATAAGGTTTATATGTAAAGAAGGGAAAGGATTTTTCCAGGGCTACACATGTGCTCTATTTAGTGAGTTGCTAAATTGTTTTATTACTAGAGGTGTTGCTCTTTGAGGTAGCTCAAGACAATTCAACAAGCACAACAAGACAATTCATCTACCAACAAATCAAGGCAATTCACTCTAACAAACAGATAAAGGAAATTCATCTAATTAGACTTTTAGAAAAAGTTTGTGTTCACCCTTATTTTTGCACTACGGACAACTAAACAAGGTTGCAAAAGTTGGGGTGTGACAGATCTTCCACCCTTAAAATAATCTCGTCCCGAGATTACTGAGCGTAGAACTAGAGGGGTTGTAAAGTTTAACTAAGGTTAGACTCCATTCCTCTGTAGATGTGCAGTTGTCGACATGATCATAGCTTCAGTTTCCGGGAGTCACGATAGATTTCTTCCAAGGGCAAGCTTCGTGAAGAGGTTGACAACTCCATGCAGGTGTTGGATCTGTAGCTTCTTTGTCGTGGTATCGTCACGGCATATGCCATAGGGTGGCTAATCGAAGTGGTTCCTGAGGGATCTCACGGCGGTATCCGGATGCGGGTATGGGGACGAGCGACACGCGACGTACCAGGTTCGAGGCCCTCCGATGGAGGTAAACCTCTACTCCTGCTATGAGTGTATATGATGATCACACAATACAATGGTGCTCCTAGAGCTGTGTCCGGCTGCTCCTGGGAGGCTAAGGGAGACGATGGTCTCTCTCACAGGGCAGCGCTAAGGGTGGAATGAGGTGAGAATGATCGATCCCCTGCACGAGAGGGCGTAGTGCGGCTTATATAGGCGCCGGCACTTTACATAAAAGACCCTATAGTTTACTGGCCGGCTTGGCCGGCTCCGGCTTCCGCTCCTTCCCGAGGCGGTGACGTCAGGAGCCGTTGAGGCGTCAGGCCTGTCCCATCCGGCTGCCAAGGTCAGCGGTATGGAGAGGAGGTGTCCCTGTCGCCGTCAGCCACCGTAGCCGCACGGATCGTCGTAGCCATGATGGCCTGTCCGCGCGTGGCACTATTGCTCCACAGTGCCCCGCGCTTTATGGAGGATGAAGTCAGCGTGGACTTTGGGAACCCGGATCACCAACCCGGTTCCTTCCAGTGCAAGACTCGCCAGCCTCGAGTCGGTCTGAGGTACAAACCCCAGTCGGATATGGCTTGTAGAAGCCGGCCCAGCTACAGCATTGGTGGCCGTAGCCAGGCCGACTAGGACCTAGAGCCAGCCGGCTTCCGGACCAGCCGGCCACGGCGCCAGCCGGCTGCTCCTCAGCCGGCCTTTGCCGCGAGCCGGCCGCCAGCCGGCTGCTCCACGTCCATTGCCTCTATCCGGGGTCTTCCCCCCACATTAGCCCCCGAAGCTGGCAAGGTCCTGCGTTTAGAAGGACCTAGCAGGTTTTCCTCGGCTCCCGAAATATTTGGCGGCACTTGGAGGCCGACGAGAATTTCCATTCAGCCGGCTGCGCCCTCATCCGGCTCGCTTCTGCCGGCCGCTCTAGCCGGCCGCTTTTTACACTTATGCAGCTTTTGCTTTCTCGCAAGATTTGGTGGCGTCTCCGCCTTTGATGACTTTTGGTCCGGGTTGAACTTATTGTCCGGCTCGGCTTGCGGCGCACCGAGTCTCCGCTACTCCTGCCCTGCGCCCGACTTGACCGGTCTGGCGCCTGGCCCGGCGGTCGGTTCGTCTGGTCACATCAATGTCCCTCCGGATCCGGTGCGGCCGCGGGGAAGTGGCGCGGCGGAACCGTCGTGGTCGTGGGAGGAGTTACGGCGCAGTAAATCCCGATCGTGGCCCACGATTGCCACGTGGCCGCGCAACCGGCGCGCCAGGCTATAAATGCCCCGGAAGCGGTACCGAGGCGCCTCTTCTTCTTCCTTGCGCTCTTCCCTTTCGCCCAAGCTCTCTTTTCTTCGCTGAGCGCTCCGTCGCACGCCAACACTCCTGGCGAACTCCGGCGAGCAGCTGCCCCGACGCGTTCGCCGGGCCGCCGCCGCCACTCCACCAATCCGGCGCCACGGGGCCGCTGCTTAACGGAGCGTCCTCAGCCGCCGTCGCCGCCGCCGCCGTCGCAAGGCTCTTCGCTTCGCCCTTTCGCTCTCGTGGTCATCTTCGTTCTCTGCCTCGACGATGGCCTCCCCTAGCGGATCGTGGAGGGGCTCATACATGCAGGAGGACGACATCGAGCGGCTGGTGCGCCTCCGGCGGATCCCGCGGTCGGTGGTCACGCGGGTGCCCGGCGAGGAGACGGAGCCCGAGCCGAGGGACGGCGAGCGCGTCATCTTCGGCGCGCACCTCGATCGCGGGCTGGGCCTGCCGGCTTCCACCTTCTTCCGGCAGTTCCTCGACAACTTCGGCCTGCAGCCGCACCACCTGCCGGCCAACGCGTGCGTCCTCCTCAGCTGCTTCGTGGCGTTCATGGAGGCCTACGCCGGCTTGTGGCCCGACATCGACTTCTGGAGCCGGCTGTTCTACTTGAAGGCGCAAACCACCGAGGGCCACCTGCGGCCTGCGGCGCCGCCTCGATCTACACTCGGCCGGTACGCCTTTCCCCAAAATCCCCACCGTTGACTCGGTGAAGAACTGGCAAATGTCGTTCTTCATGTGCGCAACGAGGGGCAGCTCGTCGACCGGATCAACCTGCCGAGTACACCCGGCTCCTCCGTCGGCCGGATCAACCGGAGCTACAACGCCTCGCACGGCGGACCCGACGCCGAGGTGAATCAGCCTGACTTTCGGGGCGGCCGTCTAACCGGCTGACCGCCGAGGACCTCCTCTGCACCATCGCCGAGCGCCGGGTGCTGCCGCTCCAGATGCGCACCCACAAAATCGGGCACATGTCCGGCCGGTTCGATCCGAACCGGACGTCCAAGGCACTGCTCTCCAAGGCCCAGGTGGCCAGCCGGGTGAATAACATCACCAAGGCAAATATGCCGGACGACTGGAACTACGGGCTGGCGCCCCGCGACAGGGACCACCTGCCCGAGCAGGTAAGCTTTGTATTTTCACCGACTTCCGGCTTGCGGCTGCAAGGCCGGCTTCCTTTGCTTCTGCCGACTTCCGGCTTGTTGCTTGCTCACGTTTTCTGTCTTTCTAGCTCTTTGAGCGCCAGAACGCCGAGGATGGCGACCTGGCGACGAGGAGGTGGACGCCGGATCACGTCGATCCGGCTGACCAAGCCGGCGACCAGGCTGGCGACGACGACCTGCTGCAGGCGCCTGATCTAGGCGGCCAGGGGGAGCACAATCCGCCCCCTTCACCGGAGCAGCAGGAGGAGGAGGAGCCGGCGACGTCCGGCACGGGGCCAATCCCCGCCGTGCCTCTGCGTACGAGGCCGCCAAGCACCACGGCGACTTCGGCGCCCAAGGGCACGAAGCGAGCCGGCTCCACCGCCGCCTTGGAGGCGAAGGCGAAGAAGCTCCGCCGGCAGCAGCCGAAGAAGGTTCCGGAGCAGGCCGGGTGAGTTCTCTTTCTCTTTCTTGTTTGATTCCTTTTCTTTCCTTACTTTCATGCTTATCTTTTCTTTGTTTATCCGGCTAGGGCTCCTATCAAGTTTGCCCAGGGCGGCGGCTCCCGGCAAGCCGCGCGTCGCGTCGCCGCCTCTGCGCCAAAGGAGGGAACCGACGCCACAGCCAACATCGCGCGCGCCTACGCCGCCGCCGCCTGCGGGTACTCCGCCTCCCGCAGGGGCGCCTTCCTTTGCCGTGCCGCTGGCCTCAGCGCCTGATCGCGGCACGCGGGCCGAGCCGACGCGGCAGCCGACGCTGGACGATATGTTCCGCGCCGGACACGTCTTCTGGACCCAGCCGCTGGGGCCGGCCGGGGCATGCCGCCTTCAACCGGAGCCGGAGCCGGCAGAGCTGCACCGCCCGCGACCGGAGCCGGAGCCGGCAGGGCTGCGCCGCCCGCGACCGGAGCCGGAGCCAGGCCAAGCGTGGTGGTGCTGGATGAGAGCCCGGAGGGGGCACCTCAGGCGCCGGAGACAGCTGCGCCGGCTGGGCCATCTGCTGCGCCCGGAGCGCCGCCGCCGCCGGAGCCGACGACGGGGGAGCCGGCCAGGCAGGAGCCGGCAAGGGACGAGCCGGCGCGCACGGAGGGCGCCGACTCGCGCGCGCTGGTGAGGACGGAAGCCCCATCGGCGCCGCAGCAGGGCCTGCACGTGGCCAAGGGCGCTCTTCTTCTTCAGGTGCCGTCCGCCTCCGACTCCAGCCTTGGCTCGGCTGCCACCATGGAGCAGGCGTGGCTCCGCGCCGACTCCTACGAGGTGACCAGCCGGGAGGGGAACCCCGGCCAAGCATCGGTGGAGATGTTCTTCTCCAGCCTGCAGGCCAACCTCAAGGCCAGGGCTGCCGAGGCCGCGGCCAACGTTGCCAAGGTGGAGGAAGCCGGCAAGGTAAGCTTCATCTGTTTTTGATTTGGTTATCATCCTGGTAGCCCTCCGAGGCACGGGCCGGCTGCTTGGAGCCGGCCCGGGTTTCGCCTGTTCGACTGACTTTCTTTTTTCCTTAGGCTGTGATGGATCGGCGCACCACTCTGTATAATCGCGCCGTTACTCATTACCACAAGGCCAAGCTGGACCGGGCCGACTTGGCCCGCGAGCGCTGGAAACCATCAAGGGTATCTTTTTCTTCCGACTCGATGTCTTCTTTCTTTTTAGTCTTGGTTGGCTGACGTTTCTTTCCGGCTCGCAGTTGAAGCCGCCAAGGTCCCGCGGCTGGAGTCGGATCTCCGGGCTGCTCGCGCCCGGCGCCGAGAGCGAGGAGGCGGGCCGATCTGCCACCGCCAAGCTCTGGGCTGAGCAGGAGCTGACGCGGCTGCGCCGCTGAGCAGAACCACCTCACCGAGCTCAACTCCCTTAGGACGGCGGAGAAGGAGAAGGTAGAGGATCTGAGACCGGCGGCTGACGGAGGTGGAGAAGCAGCGGCTTGCGCTGCGGAGGAGGTCACCGCCAAGTCCACAGAGCTGACGGCTACCGCCAAGCGCTGGACGACGAAGCGGCGCGCTTGATCGCGGCTTGGCGGGTGAGTGCATCTCTATGTTCCTTTCCCTTTGCCGGCTTTCGGCTGTCGGCTGCCGGCTTTCGTTGGCAGCCGGCAGCAGAAACTTCTGATTTCTTCGCTATTCATCTTCGGGCTGGGGCAGTCGGCTCGTGCGGCTGCCGCCATGCTTTTTCTTTTATCCTTCGAAATCTCCATCTTCGGGCTGGGGGCAGTCGGCTCGTGCCGGCTACCGCCAGGCTTACTTTAGGACTTCGAAAATTTGCATTTTTCAGCTTATTTCGGCTTCGATGATTTCTGACTTGCTTCTTCTTGCAGCGGCCTTCCCGGAGACGCAGGACGCGGCTTTAGCAGCCGTTGGCGTTGCGCGCGAGTCCAGGAGGCGGGAGACCGGCGAGGGCAGCTCGGAGTACTTCTCCATGGAGGACTACATGGCGTCCATGGCTGCCCGCGTCGAGCCCATCACCAAGCTTGGCTGGGAGCTCCGGAAGGCGGTTGAAGAGCTGGTGCCGATGCTGTGGCCTGAGGAGGCGGTGCCGCAAGATATCTCCAGTCTCACCTCCCTGATGGAGCGGGCGCCGGATCGCTTCCTCGACTGGAAGGAGTCGGCCACGCGCGCTGGTGCCGACATGGCGCTGTCCTTCGTCCTCTCTTGGTACAACGAGGTGGACCTGGGGCAGCTCCAGTTCCGGCGAGCCGGCGTGGAGGACAAGCTCCCAGCCGAACTCAAGGCCGCCCGTCTTGCCCGAGCCAGCGCCATCGCCGACTTCGTCGACAAGGGCGCCTTCGTCGCGGACCCGAACCCTCCTCCATCCGATGAGGACTACATGGAAGATGAGGAGGCGGAAGACGCGCCCGAAGACGACCCGGCAGCCGGCTCCGCTGACGCCCCTCCGGCTTAGTTTACCTGCTTCTTTTGTTGCTTTTGCCAAGACAATTTATTAAATCCCCGGGATGCCGGGTGCACATGTATGAATATTATCGTCTTTTAATTATGTCACACTTTAATGTGTTTGTTAATCATTTGTGTGCCGAGTTGCTTTCTTTCGACTCGTTCGCTTTTTCCCATCCGCCCCACTCTTTGGCTGTGCTCTTGCCGGTCGTACGTCCGACTTGCGATCCGTCGCCGGATCAAGAGCGGGCCGCTGGGTGAGGCCGACAGTATTTCAGTCGAACGAGCTGAATTCGGCAATCCGACACTTATATGAAAAGTTGCAAGTCAACTCGCTTTTACTCTTTCCCTTAGTCGTTTTTCGCGTGCCGGCTCCCTAGGCCTTACTCCCGCCAGCCGGACAGCCGGGTTGCGGTCTGTAGCTGGATCGGAAGCCGGCTGTCGGAAACCGGATCACGTTACTGAGCCGACCGCGTGAGAGGGTTCAAGCCAATTGGCGAAACAAGGTAGAGTACGCGAAAAACTTGTCGGAAACGGCGCTCTTGGCGCGTGCTTTTTCATAGCTTACAAAAGGGATACAAGGGATACATACATTCCTGCTCTCATGTGTAAAATGGGCGGAGTAAGTTGACATTCCAGGGACGTTTAGTCTCCTCGTCAGCCTTGTCCGGCTTGTTTTTCTTAGCCTCTTGGGCATCTATGAGATAGTAGGAATCATTGCCTACCGCCTTGCTCACGATGAAGGGACCCTCCCATGGGGATGATATGTGTCCGGCTGTCCGCTGGATCAGCCGGAGCACTAGGTCTCCTTCTCGGAATGCTAAGGGCTGGACCTTCCGGCTGTGATAGCGTCGGAGGCTCTGCTGGTAGATAGTAGATCTAGACGCAGCCAGCAGCCGGGCCTCTTCGACCAGGTCAACTCCATCTTCGAGCTTCTTTGGCTTCGGCTTCTGTAGAGCTTGATCCTTGGCGCGTCGTGCTCGATATCAGTCGGCAGGATGGCTTCGGCCCCGTATACGAGGAAGGTGTGAAGCCGACTGAGCGGTTTGTCGTTGTGCGCAGGCTCCATAGCACATTGGGCAATTCTTCAATCCAGCAGCCGGCTGCTCGCTCGAGCGGCTCCACCAGCCGGGGCCGGATGCCGGCTAGGACTAAGCCGTTAGCCTTTTCCACTTGTCCGTTGGACTCTGGGTGCGCCACAGAGGCTAGGGCCATCCGGATCCCCATTTCCCCGCAATAGCGAGAGAAGATGCCTTGGGAGAAGTTGCTGCCGTTGTCGGTGATGATGCTGTGGGGGTAGCCGAATCTCACAATGATTTCCTTGAGGAATGTGACGGCTGTGGAGCCGTCCAGCTTCTTGATTGGCTTGGCTTCGATCCACTTGGTGAATTTGTCAATCATCACCAAGAGGTGTGTCATGCCGCCTCGTGCTGTTTTGAACGGACCCACCATATCCAAGCCCCATACGGCGAATGGCCATGTGATGGGGATGGTTTTCAAGGCGGAAGCCGGTGGTGTCTCTTCTTTGCGTTGACAACCGTTGCACTTCTTCACCAACTCTTCTGCGTCTCTGAGCGCAGCGGCCAGTAGAAACCGTGCCGGAAGGCTTTGGCCACTATGGCTCGGGAGGAGGCGTGATGTCCGCACTCTCCTGATGGATTTCCCATAGGAGTTCAATCCCTTCAGCCGGCTCGACGCACCGCTGGAACACCCCACTTACGCCGTTTGCACACCGTGGTTGATGATTGTGTAGGCCTTGGCCCTTCTCTCAATCTGCCTGGCCTGGACTCTATCATCGGCAGCACACCATCGGTGAGGTAGGAGAGGAATTCTTGTGCCCATGAAGGTACGCATCTTATCTCGAATACGCTAACCAACAGGGCCTCCTGCGTGGGAGCTTCCGGATTCGACTGCATGGTCGCCGGGTTCGGCTTGCTAGCCGGCGGGTTCGGCTTGCTAGCCCCCGAGTTTGGCGATGAAGCCCCCGGGTTGGACTGAGAAGTCCCCGGGTTCGGCGTGGTAGCCGGCGGGTTTGGCTTTGAAGCCCCGACTTGGGCGATGAAGCCCCCGGGTTCGGCTGAGCAGCCCCCGGGTCAGCCGGCACGAATATTGAATCCGAGTCCGGTGACGGTATGATGGACGGCTTCTTGAGAACCGCCAAGGCGATGCCCGGCGGAATGGCTTGCCGGGTTGAGCCGATCTTGGACAAGGCGTCAGCCGCCTCGTTGCTTGCTCGTGGCACATGGTGGAATTCACAGCCGTCGAAGAAGCCGGATAGCTGCTGGACATGGAAGCGGTATGAGGCCATGTTGGCATCCTTCGCGTCCCAGCTCGCCAGATGCTTGCTGTATGACCAAGTCGGAGTCGCCGAAGCAGAGTGATGCGACGCACGCCAATCTCCTTGGCCAGCTTCAGCCCATGAATGAGCGTTCATACTCCGCCACATTGTTGGATGCTTAGTGGATCTGCGAGTCCACCCGGTCTCCTTGGGAGAGGATGACGACTGGCTCCAAGCCGTGCGCATCTTCCCGAGCCGTCAAAGCATCTTCCAAGTGGAATCCGGCACGCGGCACCGCATCTCAGCCCGCCGACAAGAAGTCCGCGGGGATCTGGACTTGATGGCACGGGCTCAGAGGATGTGGGCGGCTAGCCCGGCCCACTTGGCAACCCGCCATTGGCATCCTTGCTGCCGATGATTTCCGCCAAGGGCGCTGTGGCAACCACCTTGATGGGATGCTCCTGGAAGTAGTGCTTGAGCTTCTGGCCGCCATGTAGACGCCCGTAGGTGACCTTCCTGCAGCGGGGATAGTTTTGCTTCGACCGGGAGAGCATTGCCAAGGTAGCTGACTCCGGGCGCCTGAACCACCGCCCTGGCCGGCTTCTGCGCTTCCACCACCAGGACGACGCTAACCACCCGGTTGGTGGCTGCGATGTACAACAAAGATCGGCTCCATTGAAGCCCGTGGCGTGATTGGCGCGTTTGAGAGCACGCGCTCAAGTCACGTGGTTATTTTACCACCTGGCAGACTGCATCTAATTTTGTCCGCCTTCTTCATCAATTGACACAGGCGTTGCCTTCTCCCCCAGCCGGTCGGGATTAAGCGGCTCAGCAGCTTGTGCACTACCAACTGGACGTCCTTGAGGCACTCGCGTTATCTATCTTTCTTAGGCAATCGATCTTGTCCGGTTGGTTTGATCCCTCGCTCGAGACGAGGTAGCCAAGGAGCTGGCCGACGGCACGTTCGAATGTGCACTTGGCCGGGTTGAGCTTCATCCGAAATCTTCTCAGATTGGTGAAGGTTTCTCTCAGGTTATCAAGGAGGGTAGTCGTCTCCTTGGTCTTTACAACGACATCATCCACATATGCGTGAACGTTTCTGCCGATTTGATCCTGCAAGCATTTTTGCATGCACCTTTTGTAGGTGGCGCCGCATTTTTCAAGCCGAACGGCATAGTCGTGTAGCAATAAGCCCCATACGGGGGAATGAACGAAGTCTTTATTTGATCAGCCGGATTCAAAGGAATCTGGTGGTAGCCTGAATAGGCGTCTAAGAAAGACACACAGCTGCGCCTGAGGCTCATAACTTGATCTATGCGGCGTGTGGAAGGGGGTCCTTTGGGCACGCCTTGTTCAAAGCTGGTGTAGTCGATACATGCGCCAGAGCCGTTCTTTCAATACCAGGACCGGCCCGCCAACCACCGGGTGCGCATTTGATGATGAAGCCGGCACAGGAGCCGGGCGATTTTCTTCATCGATGGCCTTCCCTCGTTTCGCGGCGCCTGAGAGGTTGCTTTCACCGCTTGGCTTCAGGCCGACGGAGGTGTGCCCAGCCAACTCCCGGCACACCCGGCATGTCTCTTGGACATGTGAAGATGTCCCGATTCTCACTGAGAAGCCGGTGAGCCTGCTTCCTATTTTTGCTCAAGTCACCCATGGTGACGACGAGCCGGCTGCGCCGGTCCACAGAATCTCTCTTGGTGTTGTGGGCTGGCCGGGAAGTGAGTCGTCCTAGCCGGTTGCCCGTAGCCGGCATGTCCGTTCCCGCGCGGCCTGGCGAGGGCGACTGCCGTGGATGAGCTGCTTCTATGGGCGATGACTAGCGTCCGTCATCTTTGAGCCTGCTGGCGCGCTCCATGGAGCGCGATAGTCGCCGGCTATGGTGATGACCCCTTTGGGGCCAGGCAGCTTCATCTTCAGGTACCGGGCACCGCCATGAACTTGGTCAGGGCCGGCCTGCCCAAGAGCGCGTGGTAGGGCCGCACGAGGTCCACCACCTCGAACTCGATTCTCTCGGTGCGGAAGTGGTCCGGCTTCCCGAACATCACCTCCAGCATGATCCGGCCGATCGGCTGGCAGCAGTGGCCTGGCACGATGCCATGGAAGACGGTGGGGGTGGGGCGCAACTCGGCCTCCCGGATGCCCATTGGTGGGCGGTGTCGCGCAGGATGCTGATGCTGCCACCTGGCTGAAGAGGACGCGCGAGAAGCGCACGCTGCGCCGGGTTGTGCCGATGGTGGGGCCGAGGACCATGGCGTAGCTGCCCGGCTTCGGCAGGACAGCCGGTGTGTCGCGGCGATCAAAAGTGATGGCCTGCTCTGACCAGTTTAGGTACTGGGGGACGGGCGGTATGACCGCGTTGACCTCGAGGGAACGGCTCTACTGGCTCGTCTTGTCCTCGGGCTCGGATGTGAAGATGATGTAGGTAGCATCTTCGGCCAGATATCGCCATGCTGCACCTGGTTAGCCTCGTGGTGCTCGAGGTTGGCGTTCTCTGCTGCTTGCTGGCCCGCCCGCCGGTCGGTGGAGGCGGGAAGTGGAGGGGTTCACCGCTGTCAGCCGCCATGAAGTGCAGTCGCGGTGGTGTGGTTGAGGGGTTCTTGCCGCTGTGGTACGGTGTGCACGGCGAACGAGCATCGTCGAAGGTGTACTGCTTCATTGCCGGTCTTGCCTCACGGCGGCTGCCGCCGTTGTCCGCCACGGCGGCTGGCGTGGCGGAGCCGACCGGCGGGTCCGGGGCTTGTCGCCAGACGCTTGCCGCGGTAGTCCCGCCGGCCGCCATGCGAGAGGCGCCGGCCGGCTTGTTGTTGTCCCTTCTGGCGGGGGCCGGCGAAATGTCAGCCGGCGCTTGCCGGCTTCCTCAGCCAGCGCATACTTGTCGGCGATGGCCATCAAGGCGGCCATCGACTTGGGGTCACTGCGGCGCAACTTGTGCCACAACATGGTGTTGGGCCGACAGCCTCCCATGAAGAAGCCGATGGCCTGGATCTCGTGGCACGCCCTCGCAGGAGTTGCGCATTTCGCACCAGCGCGTCAGGTACGCGCGATCCATCTCGTTTGGTCTCGTTGCACATCTCAAGCTGCCGGGCGACCGGCCGGCGATAGGTGCCGGTGAAGTTGCTGATGAAGGCGTCCTCCAGCCGTTTATGCTGCCGGCTGGCAGGTTGTTGAGCCAAGTGCGGCGGAGCGAACAGCATCGTGGGGAGGCAGCGCACAGCCCGCCGCTTGTTGCCTTGGCGATGCCGATCGGCAGGGGAGGTCCCCGCAGCCGCTCCTCCGCTGGCGGTGCTGGCTGCATTTTTGGGGTGTCGTCGCGTGGGGAGGTGGAAGTCTTCGAGCGTGCCTCGTTGGCGATGCGGGGCCCGAAGCACTTTGGGCCGGCTGGAGCTTCTCTTCCGCAATGCGGGATTCGACCAGCCGGCCGAGGCGTTCTCAAGGCCGGGCGGGCTCGACGCGCTGCGCCCAGCCGGGAGTGTGTGGCCCACGGGCGCCGCTTGCTCGGAGCCGGCCTACAGACGGCGAGGCTCGAGTCTTGCTCCTGGTTCCGCTTGGAGGAGGCCGGCGGCTGCTGCCGCCCGGCTGGTGGCTCGGCCGGCCCGAGCTTGCGTGCGTGGCCCGGGAGTCACGGTGCCGGCTTGGTGCTGGGGAGGCGGACTCGGCCGTGTCCCTGGCGCCTTCCCTGTCGTTGCCTGCAGCTCCACGAGCGTGAGAGGCTCTGGGGGCATTGACATACCTGGGGTCGGCGATCTGCCTGTTGGCCGCGTTGAGCAGCTCAGTCACCCGCTTGGTCTGGCGGCGTAACTCTTCGCCTCTCAAGGCGGTTCAGCTCTTCTGCGGCGGCTTCTGCCGCGCGCACGTTCTTGTCGGGGGTGTTGTAGACGGGGAGCTCCGCGGACGGAGCCGGCGAAGGAGCGCCGTCGCGGGCGATCTCAGCGCTGCTGTCGGCCCTCGCGGCGGATATGGCCGCCCGCTTGGCCTGCCGCCTGGGAGGAGGCCGGTGGGCGGTTGTACTGCTACTGGAAAATCCCATCCGGCGCTGTGCGCAGCCGCCTCTTTCGGTTTGCTTGAGGAGGAGCCGCGGTGCGCTCCAACCGCTCGATGGAGTGTGGGGGTCGGCACCAGTGAGCGGGTGCTCGCTTGGCCCGACTGCGCCCAGCCGGACGGTGGTGGTGGCGCGGCCCGAGCCGAGGCGCTGGGGGCCGATGTTGCGCCCTCCAGTTGGGGCCGCGGTGCGCGGCCCTGATTTGGAGCCCGTCAGCCATCATGATTTGCACGACGGGCGGGCTACGGGCGCTCGTTGTCGCCTGCGGAGGAGGGCTTGCGCAGCGCAGCACCTGCCGGGTAGCGGCTGGTGCGATCTGGCGACGACGTCGTGGCCGAAGGAGATGACGCGTCACGCAAGGGCTGGTCGGGCAAGCAGCTAGCTGCATCAGCTGGGACGCAGCGAGGGAGCGAATCTCCAGATCAAGCCTGGCGACTGCCACGGGTAGGACAGGAGGTCCATCCAGAAGACACTGCCGAGGAGGCCAAGGCCCCCATCTGGTGGGCGCCAAATGTCGTGGTATCGTCACGGCATATGCCATAGGGTGGTAATCGAAGTGGTTCCTGAGGGATCTCACGGCGGTATCCGGATGCGGGTATGGGGACGAGCGACACGGCGACGTACCCAGGTTCGAGGCCCTCCGATGGA
This sequence comes from Lolium multiflorum, assembly GCA_030979885.1. Classification (NCBI taxonomy): domain Eukaryota; kingdom Viridiplantae; phylum Streptophyta; class Magnoliopsida; order Poales; family Poaceae; genus Lolium; species Lolium multiflorum. Next base: position 93,912,238 of record CM061750.1, on the reverse strand, counting down.
GGTAAAACCTCTACTCCTGCTATGAGTGTATATGATGATCACACAATACAATGGTGCTCCTAGAGCTGTGTCCGGCTGCTCCCGGGAGGCTAAGGGAGACGATGGTCTCTCTCGCAGGCGCTAGGGGTGGAATGAGGTGAGAATGATCGATCCCCTACACAGGGGGGTAGTGCGGCTTATATAGGCGCCGGCACTTTACATAAAAGACCCTATAGTCTACGGGCCGGCTTGGCCGGCTCCGGCTCCGGCTTTCCCGAGGCGGTGACGTCAGGAGCCGTTGAGGCGTCGTGGCCTGTCCCATCCGGCTGCTCAGGTCAGCGGTATGGAGAGGAAGTGTCTCTGTCGCCGTCAGCCACTGTTGCCTGTACGGCGCGTCGTAAGCCATGATGGCCTGTCCGGCGCGTGGCACTGTTGCTCCACAGTGCCCCGTGCTTTACGGAAGATGAAGTCAGCGTGGACTTTGGGAACCCGGATCACCAACCCGGTTCCTTCCTGTGCAAGACTCGCCAGCCTCGAGCTCCGCCCGAGGTACAAACCCCAGCCGGGATATGGCTTGTAGAAGCGGCCCAGCTACAGCATTGGTGGCCGCAGCCAGGCCGACTAGGACTCAGAGCCAGCCAGCTTCCGGACCAGCCGGCCACGGTGCCAGCCGGCTGCACCTCAGCCGGCCTTTGCCGCGAGCCGGCCAGTGGCCAGCCGGCTGCTCCACGTCCATTGCCCTATCCGGGGTCTTCCCCCCGACATTCTTCATGATCCTAGTGGAGGTTCAAGACTGTGGGATGGTTAGTGCACCCAACGGTGCTTGAGCAGGGTTGAAAACCTTTTATAGCATCAATTTTTAGTTGAAGACGAAGTCTTCCACCCTTAAAATTGTTCATCGGGGAGGGGGGTTTAAAAACTCTAAGCTTCGGCCACGGGTCTTGTGGCTTCTGGCGCTTTTTGGAGAAGCTTTTCGCTGATCTCTCGCCTCTGAGTCGAACATCTTCGCAGGACGTAGAGTCCATGATTCAAGGAGAGTTAGTGTATCCCAAGTTCCCAACGGTGTTTTTAGAAAGGTTTCAATTTTTAGGGTTAGCTCCAATTTTTAGTGGAAGACGCTTCCACCCTTAAGATTTTTCATCGGGATTTTGGAAAAACTCAGAGCTTCTGCCTTGTAGTTCTGTCTGGGGCTTCTGAAAAAGTCATCGATCTTCCGTATTCAGTTGAAGAATCTTCAAGGGAGACGTGTACACCACTGCTTCCATAGGTAAACACGGTGTTTACTAAACCATATAACGTGCAGTAGGTTAGTAAGTCGATGAAACGCCTGGTTGGTATCCATTTGAAGCAACAACAAGGGCCGTTGTTGACCAGTTAAGAAGTGAGCGGGTAAGTTACACCTAATCTTGAGTCTTGAGGTATCTTCATGATCTTCACTTGACGAGGACCAGATGAACCATGTAATGTAGCTTGGCTTTGACGCTATTGTTCTCTCAATTTGTTAGACGGTGTGTTAGAGGGTAGTTTCGAAAACATCTCCTCGCGGTTAGCGCGATTTTACTCCAAGGTTAGACCAGGTTAGTATGCCTTCTCGCAGAGGTGTAGTCGCTTTTGAAGGTAGGGCTTCTTCTTCATTGGCGTAGTAGAGATGCTTTTGCTGATTTTGAAAGTAGTCGGCGTAGATGGTGGTCTGGGTTAGTTTTCCTGATGGTTGAAAAACAACTACTTCTATTGTTAACAAGGCTAACTTATCCAAAAACTAGCAGTTAGCACTTTATCGGCGAGGTAGCTGAGGGCGAAAACATCTTAGGGAGGCTTCCTACGCTGGGTTATCACACTAAGAGTGTTCTTCAGACCGAAAGAGCAAGACAATCATACACACAACAAACAGATAAAAACACTCAAGGCAGCACACTAGGGACTAGAAGCAATCAGCACACCAAACAAGGCACTCTAAGTATCTAGGGATACCTAACACGTGGGGGTAGCTCAATCGAAGCGATTGAGTTTGTCCTATCAATCCTATAGTTTAGGGCTGGTCACACATGCTGATTTCTTCATCTTGCTGATATTGACTTCAACAAGGACTCTTGAAGAAGTTGGTGGTGAAGCAGGCCTGATGTTGAGCCGTCGATGTTGAGGTGGAGGCGAAAACTGCGTAGATCTTCTGGTCTCTGCATCCTGAGGACGTGAGGTCTTCAGAGGGGTAGCGGTCGAGGTACTCCCAAGGTAGACAACTTCTGGTGGCTGGCCTAAGAATTACTAGTCAAGAACTGAGAACTTGATCCTTGGCGACTGCAAAGGTGGAAGTCCACGGAGGAACAAGGTCAGCTCCTTGACAGACTTTGGTAACAACCGAAGACATGATATTACCATCCCTTTATGTGCACGGCTAAGTCGGCATCCAATCTTCAATAGCTGTCGTTGGAGATGCATGAGTTTTCCTGAGGGGTTGATACATCTTTGAGTTCGAGTCTCCGGTCTAAGTTGGGGACATCGTCCAATATGTAGGTTTGAAGTGGATGAGACAATAGAGTAAGAATTTTCAAACATTTCGATAAAGTGGAGAGATAAGAATTTTAGAAGCTTTGAAGAAAGATGAGGAGTAGAAGCTATTTTCCGACTAAAGAAAGAATTTGTTTCGTAAATAGTTTTTCCCAAATACTTGTTTCCTAACTAACGTCCATGCTAACTAAGGTCTCCTACAAACAGATAGCTCGATACCACCAGGAGGACCCCGGACCAGCTGTCCGAAATTGCTATGTATACACCACGATCCCATGATCAGTGCGGCGTGAACACATAACCGAACTGATATCAAATTACACCATCCATTACAAAGCGGAATAAGAAAATTACAATCAGGTCACATGTCCATTCTTTACAAAATAGCCTCGAAGGGCCTAACTAAACATCAGAGTAGCAACATCACAGCAGCGTAGACCCAAGTCATCTGCCATAACCCTATAGGCAACTGACTGGGAAGACGTTCCTAGCTCGCATAGACGTCGTCAACTCCTTCTTCATCTGTCGTGTTCCTCCAAGTCTGGCCAAGTAAATAGCCAGGGACAAAGCCGTGAGTACATTTGGAATTGTACTCGCAAACCATCAAGAAGGTACTTTGCAAGAATTGCAAGATAACAAGTGCTAATCTAGATGACAAGAGGGAAGAGCTAATTTTCTCTAGTGGAAATAGCGTGTAGAAGAGAAGTAGTTTCTCTTGTGGATATAGCATGAGAAAGAGAAGTAGTTTCTCTTGTGGATGTAGCATGAAGAAGAGAAATAGTTTCTCTTGTGGATGTAGCATCCCAACATCGCAGTTGAGGGGGACACTAAGAAGATCCTATGACATCTCTATATCTTTGTTGAAGAAGATACTTCAAAAGAGTTCTACAACATAAAACACTAGGGAGGGGGTAACCCAATTTGTTTCCTTTCCGACCATCTCCATATGGTCAACCAAACCATTCCCGTACCCTTCCGGTACTCCGAAAACAAGTTCCTTTCTTTCATTTTCCAAACAATTTTTGTAAACCAAAACTCATCAGGCTAAGCAACAGCCATTCCAACCGTCCATGACCGCGGACGCGGCTATTCGAATAGATTTTACTCTGCAGAGTTTGCACACTTTCCCCACAAGATCGATAAATCCGCCGGGATCATCCCCGGGCCATCATACGAAAGTATGTGGGTATCGGATAACCAGTCGAAGCCTTTCGCCCATTCTAATTAGCAAGAGGTCCTACCCTATGGAGTATGTACCTCCCCGGCACCGTGGCAGCTCACCTCCTTTTGAGCGTGGCTCCACCGCCAAGCCAGGAGACCCATAGTGTCTTCCGGACGGGTCAGCCCCGAAGGCCTCCCGTTATACTATTGTCCCAACCTCGACAATCCGGACTCGGGGGTAACCGTACCCTTGTATAGTTATGCGGTGCCTCATGCTAAAGAGAACGAACGTCGAGCTAAGCCCCGTGCCCATGTTGGAGTAATGTGGTTGCGCTAGTTAATTGTCACGGGTGAATACTTAGGCGCCAAAGTTTTCGAAAACAAGATTTTCTTTCCAACCATCTTTGCCAAGATCCTTTCCTTTCGTAAACACACGCTTGGGTAAGTCCAACTCACCCAAGGTTTTCAAAAATTCTTTTCAACAAGGTATTTTTCCAAGGGGGTTCCCAACCTATAGTTTTATGGATGAACTAAGATACATCAAGGCATGATGCTAGCCATCATACCACTAAGGATATGATAATTGAGGTGTCAAGGGGATCATACATACTTAGGATAAGCATGCATAGGGACATCATAACTAAGATGATTCAACAAGGGTCATGATGTTAATCATCATACCACTAAGAAGGTGACAATATAAGTGGTCAAGGGGGCATACATGCTTAGGGTAAGCATGCCTAACATCAACAAGGGGTTCAACATACTTGGGAATAAGTATGCATAGAGTAGAGGACCAAACATCACACATGATACAAGGAACCAAGTATATAATGGAACAATGAACACAACAAGAAGGATAAATAGCAAGAGATCAAAAGATGGCTTGCCTTAGCTTATTTGTCCCTGGACTTCTTCAACTCCATCAATATAAGAATCCCAACAATATAAATAAAATCCTCGCCCGAACCACTTCTCCTTCTTCTCCGAATTGTTCGCATCTAACGCCGGAAAATATAAAAGAACACAATCAACACATTGCACCAACAAACACAAACATGCAACAATCAAAAGCTAACCACTCAACCAAGGGCTAACATACTAAGGACTTATATATACCACAAAACAACTTTAAGTTTTATTTTAATAAAGCCCAATTTATTCCTCCTAAAAAAGGCATGAGAGCATCAAAAATTAGCAATTGCCTCTTTGGGTATCACCATGGCATAAAGCAATTATCCCATGGTAGATAACACCATAAAGAAGACAAGTGCAATATTTTGTCCTCAAAAACATTCATATTTTAGTTCAAACAGTTTTGGAAAGACACAAATCATTTTCCTCTTTTATTTAGCTTACATAACACTACACAAGAATAGGAATTAAACAATATACCATACCACTTGAAAATTTAAGAAAAACGATAAAAAAAGGTTTAAGTATCAGAATAATTGATTTTGTAAAACCAAATATTTCAAAAGGTTCAACAAAATTAGGTGGAAACAACTCTGATTGTGCTAATTAAAAACTAAGGGTTCTTATTCTATGTGCAACACAAATCCAATAACTAACACAAAATTTAGCTAAACAGAGAGAGGAAACAAATTTAGTTGAAAGATAACATTAAAACAAGACTAACAAAATTGTATTTATCGAAAAAGATTAATCCTACTATTTTTAAAGCAGATTTGAATTTAAATAACACATAGAGAAAGATACACATAGCATAAATCGTAGAAAAATCTTAAAAATGCGAGGCCAGTGGCATTGGAAAGGTATTGAAATTTGTGAACTAACACAATTAGTTTTACTGGATTTGGGTAAGTACATCTCGAGTTATTTACATTTGAATTCCACTGGTTTTACAGCAATTTACAGCATTTTCAGAAAAAAAATCAAACGGCTGAAACGGGCGGGAAAAGCTGGGCCGCGTGGGGGTGAGAAGTGGGCCGGCCCAGGTGGAGGGAGGGGAAATAAAGAAAAGAAAGAAATAAAAGGGAAAGGAGGGGAGAGAGGCCCCGGGGCGGGCCAGGCCTGCATGGCCCGACGTGGCCGGTCGGCCATGCAGCGCACGAGGCCGCGGAACGGGGTTCGGGCGTCGTCTCCCTCAGCTCCTGAGCTCGCTCGGGCGGACAGAAAAAAAGGACGGGGCGGCCAGAGACTCACCAGCGGAGGCGGCGCTGGTCGACGGCGAGCTCCGGCGGGCGGTGGCGGAGACAAGGCGGAGGCTTACGCGGACCAACAGCTCCTCTAGCCCGAGCAGGGGCTCTTCCATGCAGCAGCGTGGGCTGTTCCTTCCCCGGCGTCTCCCTCGGGCCGGCGACGACGGCGGCCACTCCCGGTAGGCCTGGGGAGAGAAAAAGGGTGGGTTAGGACGGGGAGACGACGGTGAGCAGGATAGGGAAGAAAGAGAGGGAGAAGGGCGTCGGGGACGAGCGCAGCTTGGCTCGCCATCCTCGCGGTAACTATGCCGGCGTGGTCTGCTCCGGCGAGCAACGGCCAGAGGGATGCCTTGGCACCCTCGGGGAGGTGTTCTGGGAGAAGAGGGAGTGGTGTGGAGGAGGAGAGCGAGCTGGGGGCGCCTTTTATAGGCGAGGGAGAGGCAGCAGGCGGGGGCGGGCGGTGACCGTGGCCAACGGGAGGGGGCGCGCGCGGTGGCGTTGGCCAATGGGCGGGCAGAGGGTGACGTCGGGGCGGTGCATCGCTGTTGTCGTCATGCAGCTGGCGTCAGCAGAGGAGGGTAGGCGCGCGGGAAGCGGGAGGAGATCGAGCGGGAGTGGTTCTGCGTGCGTTCGTTTTCTCCCAGGGTTGCTAGGGTTTCGGTAGGGGCTGGCCTGGCCTGCTGTTGGGCTTGGGGGAAGAGAGGGAGGGAGTCCAGGAAGAGGTTTTGGATGGTTTGGTTCCGGCAAGGGAGATATAGTACGAGCCACGGCAGGATGTTTTTCAAACTTGGCTCGAATGGGTGGGCGATGTGGTGACCGGCCATGCCGATCGTGAGCATCACCATGAGCGCGCGTGTGTGTGGAAGATGGATCAAATAGGCATGAACGGCTGTTGGGTTGGCCTGGGTCGGGTGGCTTTGTTTTGGGCATAAGTTTTGAATCAAAACTTGGCCACGGCCATCTCTTCCTTCTTTCCCTCTTTTCATGCCACAAAAAAATAACGTGGCCCAACTCCCAAGTGTGCATGGATGATCAGAGTAGATACAAAGGTAGGAAGAGATAGGTTGGCAAGCAAGGTTGTTTTGGAAAAGAAGAAAAGTGCTTTGGTCAAAATTATCCGAAATTTGGTGAAAGCATTTCAAAATAATATTTGAAAAGTGTAAGGGAGTTAGGATGGTATTTGAAACAAACATCTTCTTGCATACCAATGCCCAAGATATTTTCTTCTCAAGATTATTTGGTATCAAAAGTGCAAGAGATGGCATGTGTGACGTTAACATTCATTTTTTTGTAAATAATAAAATAATTTTCCTTGAACTTATATTTTGAATGGAAAAGCCATGATTGACATATCGGTATCAATTCCAATTTTTGAGGAAAGGTTTTTGAAAATAATTTGGAAGAACTAGAAATATTTTGATAACCAAAATAGAGAGGTTTAGAGTTTTAAGGGTCTAAGCCAATTTGGAAGGAAAGTTCAAATTTGGAAAATTTCAGAATTGGACACATGGTTTTGGAGAGATAGAGATGCAAATGGAGATTAGTCATTGGTTGGTCAGAAGATCATATAGCAAGATGGAGTAGTGAGGTTAAATTAGGGATCATGGAGGTGTATTAATGGTAATGAAAATGCCATGGATATTTGATCACAGATCAAATAGTCTTAAAGTTTTGGTTTGGTGTCTATGGCCTTGATTTGATTTAAACTGGATAAAAAGGCTTACTTGCAGCACTTGAAATGAGCGAGGGTTTTTGAAGAGTAGAATGATTCATAGAGGAATGAAAATATGGATCATGCCATTTTATTTTTGGAAACCAAACTACACATAAAAGTTTTTATAAAATAGTAAAGACACATAAAATAAGGGTAAAGTATTTGGTAAATACTTTGCGCCAAAATAAAAAATACCTTTTTGAAACCCTTTTGTGATACCATGATCAAAGGTGATCATAGCCAAATTTAGAAGGAAAGGTTTTTGACAAGATCTTTGAACTGACAATTTGAGTCATAAGACAAAAAAAAGTTTTGTTAGTTAACCCAAGGTTCAAAAAAAAATTGAAGGGAGGAGGTTAAGGTAATACAAGAGTGGCCATAGCTTAATTATTTTTCTTGAGACTAGAAGATGTGTGAGTTGGGGTACTTATGGAAGTCACCAAGCAGAAGTGACATAAGGTTTATATGTAGTGGAAGGGAAAGGATTTTTCTTTGGCTACTCATGTGCTCTATTTAGTGAGTTGCTAAATTGTTTTATTACTAGAGGTGTTGCTCTTTGAGGTAGCTCAAGACAATTTTCAACAAGCAGAACAAGATAATTCATCTACCAGCAAATCAAGGCAATTCACTCTAACAAACAGATAAAGGAAATTCATCTAATTAGACTTTTAGAAAAAGTTTGTGTTCACCCTGATTTTTGCACTACGGACAACTAAACAAGGTTGCAAAAGTTGGGGTGTGACAATTTCTACATCTTCGGCTTCAGGCATTTCCACATCTTCAGCTTCAGGCATTTCCACATCTTGGGCTTTAGGCATTTCTACATCTTCTTCCTCTTCCTCATGCGGACTAAAGTTAAGGTCCAAATAAATCACCACTTGTGGAGGCAAGTTGAGATCGAGGTCCATCTCCTCTTGTCGTACCTACATCAAAAGGAACAAAAAGTATCAGTAATGCATCAAAAGTATCAGTACCTCTATAACAGCTTTAGGACAATATATCAAATATACCATGGTGTGCTGGTATTGATCATGGAGTACCAGTTCTATCAACTAGAATTAGAGAAAGAAGTAACCTGTTCTATAAGCAGTTTATTTTAGCTCTGTAATGTTTACAATTTTTGTCAGCTTGAGAAAAAACTGAGGTATATAGCATTGTACTATCACCAAACCTGCAGTGGTTGGCAGTCTGTAGTGACAAAGGAATAATGCATATTTTCATAGATGCTAATTTTGTTTATATTTGCAGGAGAGACAAAGGAATAATGGCAAGATGAGGATGACAGTGCTAACAAAGGTAGATTACACTCTTTGTTCTCCCTAAGATTTATTTCAGGAACGTCGCCTTTTTCCAGTCTTCATAATTTAGGGCTTAAATTTGACAAATGGGATGCTTACTTCTCTCAGTACTTCTCTCTGTCCTGCTTATTGCTTAACAGTAGCCTGTTATTCGATTTAAACGACAAACTTTGCCTGTTATAGGACTAATTCAGCAACTGAAATAGGATAGGATTCAATGATTGCAAGCATAATTATATATATTCCCCTTCCTAACTTCAGATCAACTCGTGACATGCTAGAAGAGTTGATTGCAGTTACTGAAATGCCCAGGAGCAAGTTACTGACCACATCAGCTTGAGGTTTACTGATATAGAGGCCTGGGAAGAAGTGGAGCCTGGCCTGGGCCTAAAAAACTCAAAAAAGTTGCCTGGCCAGGCTAGCATGATGCCAGGCGACTGATTTCGAGCACCTGGTCCAGGCCAGCAAAAATTGCCAGGTCGCAATCCAAACAAGTTGTTAGTCTTCAGTTACTGTATCAGTTTGCAATCCAAACAAGCTGTTAGTCTTCAGTTACTCACAATATTCAGGTGACACGTGGCCCTGCCTGGCTCTATGCTAAAGGTGAGCAGTGTTGGCTGTCTAGTGTAATCTTCCAATTATTGAGCATGTTGAAGGTGTTAATCTATGTCGATAGATATTGTATAATAATGTTAGCTGTGTAATCTTCCAATAAATTGAGCATGCTCTAAACTGTCTTGATTCTTGCTGCTTCAGGCCACGTTTGAGGACAGCATGAAGGACGAAGCGATCGCGAGGAATCACAGCACAACAAAGGAGGCCATAGCAGTCGGCACATCGGCCGGAGCGTACCTCATAATCCTGACCCACTTCACCAATCCCGGAACAAATCCATGTTTAGCAATCCCACTCAAGGATGTGTACGTATCTTGAAACCCATCTTTAGCAATCCCAATATTTGATAATGATTAGAGAAATTGCCTTGCAAATTTGACAAGTATGGCTATCAAATGTTCTGGGAAATGCCTTGCGTGCTCTTTTCATAAATATGATGATCTATATTTCAATTGCAGATGCAGTACATTCCTGAATGTCTATGGTCAAGATCTTGATAATGATCAGAGGTACATTCGTACCTTGCATCCGAGGGAGGAGAAGCAGCAGGTGTCGAGGAGTCTGCGTTTGCAGACCTCGCAGGTGTTTCTGACGCCCTTGCTGGGCCTTGGCTGCTGCCGCTCGTTTAGGAACACCACGGATGTACGTCTGGATGGTGTGGTGGTCGGCGAGGCAGAGCAGCCAGCGAGGGAGCTGCTTGATGCGGGGGACGGCTGGTGGAGGAGCTTGCCGAGGACGGTAGGCGGGGGAGCACGCCTCTGCTCCCTGGAGGCCCCACCTCCTCTGCTGCTGGAGCTGTCGCGGACGGCCGGAGGGGATGTGGGCTCACCGTCGATAGAGGACCTTGCCGGGGACGGACGGCGGGGGAGCTTGCCGGCGGGGGAGCACGCCTATGCTCCCGGGAAGCCCCGCCTCCTCTGCTCCTGGAGCGGTCGCGGACGGCCGGAGGGTGTGCGGGCTCACTAGCGGGGGTCGCGGACGGCCGGCGGGGGTGTGGCCGGCGGGGACGGAGCTCCGGCGCGGTACGTGGACGTGGAGTCGGGAGATGGATTTGATTTGAGGACCACTGTTGAGAAGAATTGAAACTGTAGGGGGGTTTCAGAAAATTACAATTGTGCATGGGCCGAGTCAAGTAAATCGGGCCGGAGGGAGTACATAAGTTACATATTCAATACCACAATAATTTTTAAGCTATTTTCCCATGAGCTATATATTGCAAAGACAAAGAATGGAATTTTAAAGGTAGCACTCAAGTAATTTACTTTGGAATGGCAGAGAAATACCATGTAGTAGGTAGGTATGGTGGACACAAATGGCATAGTTTTTGGCTCAAGGATTTGGATTCATGAGAAGTATTTCCTCTCAATACAAGGCTTAGGCTAGCAAGGTTGTTTGAAGCAAACACAAGTATGAACCGGTACATCAAAACTTACATAAGAACATATTGCAAGCATTATAAGACTCTACACTGTCTTCCTTGTTGTTCAAACCCTCACCATAAAATATCTAGACTTTAGAGAGACCAATCATGCAAACCAAATGTCAACAAGCTCTACAGTATTTCTTCATTAATAGGTGCAAAGTACATGATGCAAGAGCTTAAACATGATCTATATGAGCACAACAATTGCCAAGTATCAAATTATTCAAGACATTATACCAATTACCACATGTAGCATTTTCTGTTTCCAACCATGTAACAATTAACGAAGCAGTTTCAACCTTCGCCATGAACATTAAGAATAAAGCTAAGAACATATGTGTTCATATGCAACAGCGGAGCGTGTATCTCTCCCAAACAAAGAATGATAGGATCCGATTTTTTTCAAACAAAAACAAAAATAAAAACAAACAGACGTTCCAAGTAAAGCACATAAGATGTGACGGAATAAAAATATAGTTTCACTAGAGGTGACCTGATAATTTGTCGATGAAGAAGGGATGCCTTGGGCATCCCCAAGCTTAGATGCTTGAGTCTTCTTGAAATATGCAGGGATGAACCACGAGGGCATCCCCAAGCTTAGAGTTTTCACTCTCCTTGATCATATTGTATCATCCTCCTCTCTTGATCCTTGAAAACTTCCTCCACACCAAACTCAAAACAAACTCATTAGAGGGTTAGTGCATAATCAAAAATTCACATATTCAGAGGTGACATAATCATTCTTAACACTTCTGGACATTGCACAAAGCTAGTGAAAGTTAATGGAACAAAGAAATCCATCAAACATAGCAAAACAGGCAATGCGAAATAAAAGGCAGAATCTGTCGAAACAGAACAGTCCGTAAAGACGAATTTTTATGGGGAACTTAACTTGCTCAGATGAAAATGCTCAAATTGAATGAAAGTTGCGTACATATCTGAGGATCACGCACGTAAATTGGAAGATTTTTCTGAGTTACCTACAGAGAATACTACTCAAATTCGTGACAGCAAGAAATCTGTTTCTGCGCAGTAATCCAAATCTAGTATCATCTTTACTATCAAAGACTTTACTTGGCACAACAATGCAATAAAATAACGATAAGGAGAGGTTGCTACAGTAGTAGCAACTTTCAAGACTCAAATATAAAACAAAAGTACTGTAGTAAAATAATGGGTTGTCTCCATAAGCGCTTTCTTTAACGCCTTTCAGCTAGGCGCAGAAAGTGTGAATCAAGTAACATCAAGAGATGAAGCATCAACATCATAATTTGATCTAATGATAGAATCAAAAGGTAACTTCATTCTCTTTCTAGGGAAGTGTTCCATACCTTTCTTGAGAGAAAATTGATATTTAATATTATCTTCCTTCATATCAATAACAGCACCAACAGTTCGAAGAAAAGGTCTTCCCAAAATAATGGGACAAGATGCATTGCATTCAATATGCAAGACAACAAAATCAACGGGGACAAGGTTATTGTTAACCGTAATGTGAACATTATCAATCCTCCCCAAAGGTTTCTTTGTAGAATTATTAGCAAGATTAACATCCAAATAACAATTTTTCAATGGTGGCAAGTCAAGCATATTATAGATTTTCTTAGGGAAATACTTGCACCAAGATCACATAAAGCATTACAATCAAAATCATTGAACTTCATCTTAATGATAGGCTCCCAACCATCTTCTAACTTCCTAGGAATAGAAGTTTCAAGTTTTAATTTCTCTTCTAGCTTTTATGAGAGCATTTGTAATATGTTTGTAAAGGCCAAATTTATAGCACTAGCATTGGGACTTCTAGCAAGTTTTTGTAAGAACTTTATAACTTCAGAGATGTGACAATCATCAAAATCTAAACCATTATGATCTACAACAATGGGATCATTGTCCCCAATATTTTGAAAAATTTCAGCAGTTTTAGCAGTTTCAGGCAGTTTTGCACGCTTTACATTAGGAGTAGAAACATTGCTAACACCAATTATTTTACCACTGATAGTAGGAGGTGTAGCAACATGTGAAGCATTATCATTACTAGTGGTGGTAATAGTCCAAACTTTAGCTACATTATTCTCTTTAGCATTTTCTTCTCTTTCCCACCTAGCACGCAATTCAGCCATCAATCTTATATTCTCATTAATTCGAACTTGGATGGCGTTTGCTGTAGCAAATGACTTAATATCTTTAGTTTCATTAGGCATAACTTTCAATTTTAAAAGATCAACATCAGCAGCAAGACTATCAACCTTAGAAGCAAGAATATCAATTTTACCAAGCTTTTCTTCAATAGATTTATTAAAAGCAGTTTGTGTACTAATAAATTCTTTAAGCATGGCTTCAAGACCAGAGTGTACACTTCTATTATTGTTGTAAGAATTCCCATAAGAATTACCATAACCATTACTATTATTAGAAGGATATGGCCTATAGTTGTTACCAGAATTATTCCTATAAGCATTGTTGTTGAAATTATTATTTTTAATGAAGTTCACATCAACATGCTCTTCTTGAGCAACCAATGAAGCTAAAGGAATATTATTAGGATCAACATTAGCTCTACCATTCACAAGCATAGACATAATAGCATCAATCTTATCACTCAAGGAGGAGGTTTCTTCAGCAGAATTTACCTTCTTACCTTGTGGAGCTCTTTCCGTGTGCCATTCAGAGTAATTAATCATCATATCATCAAGAAGCTTTGTTGCGGCGCCTAGAGTGATGGACATAAAAGTACCTCCAGCAGCTGAATCCAATAGGTTCCGCGAAGAAAAATTCAATCATGCATAAAAGGTTTGGATGATCATCCAAGTAGTCAGTCCATGGGTAGGGAAATTTTTAACCAAAGATTTCTTTCCCATGCTTGGGCAACATGCTCATTATCCAATTGCTTAAAATTCATTATGCTACTTCTCAAAGATATAATTTTAGCAGGAGGATAATATCTACCAATGAAAGCATCCTTACATTTGGTCCATGAATCAATACTATTCTTAGGCAAAGATAGCAACCAATCTTTAGCTCTTCCTCTTAAGGAGAAAGGAAACAATTTTAATTTTATAATGTCACCATCTACATCCTTATACTTTTGCATTTCACATAGTTCAACAAAATTATTAAGATGGGCAGCAGCATCATCAGAACTAACACCAGAAAATTGCTCTCCTAACAAGATTGAAAGGGTTTAATTTCAAAAATTCTGCGTAGTAGCAGGTGGAGCAATAGGTGTATAAGAAATCATTATTATTTGTGCTAGTGAAGTCACACAACTTAGTATTTTCAGGAGTACCCATTTTAGCAATAGTAAATAAAGCAAACTAGATAAAGTAAATGCAAGTAACTAATTTTTTTGTATTTTTAATATGGAGAACGCAAACAAGATAGTAAATAAAGTAATGCAAGTAACTAATTTTTTTTCTATTTTTGATATAATGAGCAAACAAAGCAGTAAATAAAATAAAGTAAAGCAAGACAAAAACAAAGTAAAGAGATTGGAAGTGGAGACTCCCCTTGCAGCATGTCTTGATCTCCCCGGCAACGGCGCCAGAAAAAGATTTGCTGGCGTGCAGTTGACGTGGGAGTTAGAAATCTCTATGGTGTAATTTTCCTTCACGTCCCCGGCAACGGCGCCAGAAAAAGAGCTTGATACGCGTAAAGCACACGTCCATTGGGAACCCCAAGAGGAAGGTGTGATGCACAGAACAAGTTTTCCCTCAGTAAGAAACCAAGGTTATCGAACCAGTAGGAGTCAAGGAGCACGTGAAGGTTGTTGGTGACGGAGTCTAGTGCGGCGCAACACCAGGGATTCCGGTTTCAACGTGGAACCTGAACAACACAATCAAAGTACTTTGCCCCAGCATAACAGTGAGGTTGTCAATCTCACCGGCTTGCTGTAAACAAAGGATTAGATGTATGATACGTCTCCAATGTATCTATAATTTCTGATGTTCCATACTTGTTTTATGACAATACCTACATGTTTTATTCACACTTTATATCGTTTTGATGCATTTTCCGGAACTAACCTATTGACGAGATGCCGAAGTGCCAGTTCCTGTTTTCTGCTGTTTTGGGTTTCAGAAATCCTACAAAGGAAATATTCTCGGAATTGGACGAAATCAAGGCCAGTATCTTATTTTCCCGGAAGCTTCCAGAGCACCGAAGAGGGGCCGAGGGGAGCTGGGGGCCCACCCCACAAGGCGGCGCGGCCAAGGGGGGGCGCCCCCCTACTGTGTGGGCCCCCCAGGCCTCTTCCGACTCCGCCTCTTCGCCTATTTAAGCCCTGGTGACCTAAAACCTCGATACCAATAAGCCACGATACGGAAAACCTTCCAGAGCCGCCGCCATCGCGAAGCCAAGATTCGGGGGACAGAAGTCTATGTTCCAGCACGCCGCTGGGACGGGGAATTGCCCCCGGAAGGCATCTCCATCGACACCACCACCATCTTCATCGCTGTTGCTGTCTCCTATGATGAGGAGGAAGTAGTTCTCCCTCGAGGCTAAGGGTTGTACCGATAGCTATGTGGTTAATCTCTCTCCTATGTACTTCAATACAATGATCTCATGAGCTTCCTTACATGATTGAGATCCATATGATGAGCTTTGTAATCTAGATGTCGTTATGCTATTCAAGTGGATTTTACTTATGTGATCTCCGGAGACTCCTTGTCCCACGTGTGTAAAGGTGACGTGTGTGCACCGTGTGGGTCTCTTAGGCTATATTTCACAGAATACTTGTTCACTGAGTTATGATTTGAGTTGAATGTCTCTATGCAATTGTGGTGTGTTAGTACCTCCTATGAATGCTCACAGTGACATTGTGGGGTGTTTATTAGTACTTGGGAATACATATTTAAGGTTTGCCTACATGATGAATTAGTGTTCGTTATCCTGCCAGAGAGTAATTCGGAATAGCATAGTGAAGTGCTTATATTTATATTCCATTATGATTGCAATGTTAAGAGTGTCCACTAGTGAAACTATGATTCCTAGGCCTTGTTTCTAAGCATTGAAACACCGTTTCCAACAAGTTATGTTACATGTTTGCTTGCTGCCATCTTTATTTCAGATTGCTATTACCACTCATATTCATCCATATTACTTGTATTTCACTATCTCTTCGCGAACTAGTGCACCTATACATCTGACAAGTGTATTAGGTGTGTTGGGGACACAAGAGACTTCTTGTATCGTAATTGCGGGTTGCTTGAGAGGGATATCTTTGACCTTTACCTCCTGAGTTCGATAAACCTTGGGTGATTCACTTAAGGGAAACTTGTGCTGCTCTACAAACCTCGCTCTTGGAGGCCCAACACTGTCTACAGGAATAGAAGCCAACAGTAGACAACAAGATATTTTCTGGCGCCGTTGCCGGGGAGGTAAGGTAAAAGGTATTCACATTCTCCGACTACTAAGCTATTTCCTAGCATTGTTGCCGGTGTGTGAGTTCTCGAAGCTATTTCCTTTAGATCCTGCAATTGCATCTTTTTGTTTCTTGTTTTTCACTAGTTAGGCATAATGGAAAATAACAGTGAGCTTTTTAATCTATTTCCTGAGTTAAGACATGGATTGTTTGATGCGAAAATTAAAAAACCTATGGAACCTTACTTGCATGCTAGTAGCAATGATATTAGTATGAACGCAATTACTGATAATGCTATGGAAAATTCTAAGCTTGGGGAAGCTGGTTTTGATGAGCATGATATTTTTAGTCCCCCAAGCATGGAGGAGAAAATTTACTTTGATGATACTTTGCCTCCTATATATGATGATTATGGTGATGAATTTTCTCCCACTATTACTAATAAAATTGATTATGCTTATGTTGGGAGTAGTAATTATTTTATGCATGAGACTCATGATAAGAATGCTTTATGTGATAGTTATATTGTTGAGTTTGTTCATGATGCTACTGAAAATCTTTATGAGAGAGGAAAATATGGTTGTAGAAATTTTCATGTTACTAAAACACCTCTCTATATGCTGAAATTTTTGAAGTTACACTTGTTTTATCTTCCTATGCTTGTCACTTTGCTCTTCATGAATTTGTTTATTTACAAGATTCCTTTTCATAGGAAGTGGGTTAGACTTAAATGTGTTTTGAATTTGCTTTTTGATGCTCTCTTTTGCTTCAACTACTATTTCTTGCGAGCATCATTAAAATTGTTGAGCCCATCTTAATGGCTATAAAGAAAGCACTTCTTGGGAGATAACCCATGTTTTTATTTTACTACAGTACTTTGTTTTATATTTGAGTCTTGGAAGTTGTTACTACTGTATCAACCTCTCCTTATCTTTATTTTATTGCATTGTTGTGCCAAGTAAAGTCTTTGATAGTAAAGATGATACTAGATTTGATTACTGCGAGAAACAGAATTCTTACTGTCACGAATTTGGAGCAGGGTTCTTGAGGTAACTCATAAAAATCTGCCAATTTACGTGCGTGATCCTCAGATATGTACGCAACTTTCATTCAATTTGAGCATTTTCATATGAGCAAGTAAGTGCCTCTGAAAAATTCGTCTTTACGGACTGTTCTGTTTTGATAGATTTTGCCTTTTATTTCGCATTGCTTCTTTTGCTAGGTTGAATGGATTTTCTTGTTCCATTAACTTTCAGTAGCTTTGTGCAATGTCCAGAAGTGTTAAGAATGATTGTGTCACCTATTAACATGTGAATTTTTGATTATGCACTAACCCTCTAATGAGTTTGTTTTGAGTTTGGTGTGGAGGAAGTTTTCAAGGGTCAAGAGAGGAGGATGATATAATATGATCAAGAGTGAAAAGTCTAAGCTTAGGGATGCCCGTGGTTCATCCCTGCATATTTCAAGAAGACTCAACATCTAAGCTTGGGGATGCCCAAGGCACCCTTCTTCATCGACAAATTATCAGGTCACCTCTAATGAAACTATATTATTATTCCGTCACATCTTATGTGTTTTACTTGGAGCGTCTGTGTGCTTTTATTTTCGTTTTGTTATTTTCAATCTCTGAATAAATTCATGCTTATGTGGGAGAGAGACACGCTCCGCGTTCATATGAACACGGTGTTCTTAGCTTTACTTTAATGTTCATGGCGAAGGTTGAAACTGCTTCGTTAATTGTTATATGGTTGGAAATAGAAAATGCTACATGTGGTAATTGGTATAATTTCTTGAATAATTTGATACTTGGAAATTTTTGTGCTCAAATAGATCATTTTTAAGCTCTTGCATCATGTACTTTGCACCTATTAATGAAGAAATACCGTAGAGCTTGTTAAAATTTTGTTTGCATGATTGGTCTCTCTAAAGTCTAGATATTTTCTGGTGAGGTGTTTGAACAACAAGGAAGACAATGTAGAGTCTTATAATGCTTGCAATATGTTCTTATGTAAGTTTTGCTGTACCGGTTCATACTTGAGTTTGCTTCAAACAACCTTGCTAGCCTAAGCCTTGTATTGAGAGAATACTTCTCGAATCCAAAATCCTTGAGCCAAAAACTATGCCATTTGTGTCCACCATACCTACCTACTACATGGTATTTTTCCGCCATTCCAAAGTAAATTGCTTGAGTGCTACCTTTAAAATTTCATTCCTTTGTCTTTGCAATATATAGCTCATGGGAAAATAGCTTTAAAACTATTGTGGTATTGAATATGTACTTATGTATCTTATTTCTTATAAGTTGCTTGTTGAGCGGTAACCATGTTTCTGGGACGCCATCAACTATTACACTTTGTTGAATATCATGTGAGTTGCTATGCATGTTCGTCTTGTCTGAAGTAAGGGTGATTTATCATGAGTTGAATGGTTTGAGTATGCATATTGTTAGAGAAGAACATTGGGCCGCTAACTAAAGTCATTATCCATGGTGGAAGTTTCAGTTTGGACAACTATCCTCAATCTCTTATGAGAATATTATCTGTTGTTGAATGCTTATGCATTAAAGAGGAGTCCATTATCTGTTGTCTATGTTGTCCCGTATGGATGTCTAAGTAGAGAATAATCAAAAGCGAAATCCAATGCGAGCTCCTTAGACCTTTGTACAAAGTGATAGAGGTGCCCCTTTTCGACACTTGGTTAAAACATATGTTATGCAATGATAATCCATGTAAATCCAAGCTAATTAGGACAAGGTGCGGGCACTATTGGTAATCTATGCATGAGGCTTGCAACTTATAGGATGTCTTATACATAACACATATGCTTTATTACTACCGTTGACAAAATTGTTTCTATGTTTTTCAAAATAAAAGCTCTAGCACAAAAATAGTAATCCATGCTTCCCTCTGTGAAGGGCCTTTCTTCTACCTCTATATTGAGTCAGTTTACCTACCTCTTTCTATCTTAGAAGCAAACACTTGTGTCAACCTGATTCTTTCATACTTGCTTATTTGCATTCAACATATTACTTTGTGTTGACAATTATCCATGAGATATGCATGTTGAAGTTGAAAGCAACCGCTGAAACTTATATCTTCCTTTGTGTTGCTTCAAAACTTTTTACCAAGAATTTATTGCTTTATGAGTTAACTCTTATGCAAGTCTTATTGATGCTTGTCTTGAAAGTACTATTCATGAAAATTCTTTGCTATATGAATCAGTTGTTTAATCATTGTCTTTACCATTGATTTGAATCACTTCATTCATCTCATGTGCTTTACAATAATATTGATCAAGATTATGATAGCATGTCACTTCAGAAATTATCTTTGTTATCGTTTACCTACTCGAGGGCTAGTAGGAACTAAGCTTGGGGATGCTTGATACGTCTCCAACGTATCTATAATTTCTGATGTTCCATGCTTGTTTTATGACAATACCTACATGTTTTATTCACACTTTATATCGTTTTGATGCATTTTCCTAACTAACCTATTGACGAGATGCCGAAGTGCTAGTTGTTTTCCGCTGTTTTTGATTTCAGAAATCCTACAATGGAAATATTCTCGGAATTGGACTAAATCAACGCCTGTCTTATTTTTCCTAAGCTTCTAGAGCAATCTCCGAAGAGGCTGTGAGGGTGATACGCTTCCTCGATGTACGATAATTTATGCTCCATGCCACAATATTGATGATATCTACATGTTTTATGCATACTTTATGTCATATTTACTTTCCGGCACTAACCTATTAATGAGATGCCGAAGAGCCAGTTGCTATTTTTTCTTCTGTTTTTGTTTTCAGAAATCCTAGTAAGGAAATATTCTCTGAATTGACGAAATCAACGCCCTAGGCCTATATTTCATACAAAGCTCTCCGTAAGACCAAGAGAGACTAAGTGGGGGCCACAGGGCGCCGCCACACTAGGGCGGCGCGGCCCAAGGGGGCCCGCGCGGCCCTAGTGTGTGGGGCCCCTGTGGCCCCCGACCCGCCTCTTCCGCCTACATATAGTCTTCGTCGCGAAACCCCAGTACGCGAGAGCCACGATACGGAAAACCTTCCGGAGACGTCGCCGCCGCCAATCCCATCTCTGGGGATTCGATCGCACCCGGCACCCTGCCGGAGAGGGAATCATCTCCCGGAGGAGGTCTCTTCACCGCCATGGTCGCTTCCGGAGTGATGAGTGAGTAGTTCACCCTCGGGACTATGGGTCCATAGCGTAGCTAGATGGTTGTCTTCTCCCATTTGTGCCTCATGTTGGTCTTGTGAGCTGTCTAACATGATCAAGATCATCTATCCGTAATGCCATGTTGTGTTTGCTGGGATCCGATGGATAGAGAATACTATGTTATGTTGATTATCAATCTATTACCTATGTGTTGTTTATGATCTTGCATGCTCTCCGTTACTAGTAGAGGCTGGCCAAGTTGATGTTTGTAACTCCAAGAGGGAGTATTTATGCTCGATAGTGGGTTCATGCCTCTATTGAATCTGGGGGAGTGACAGAAACCCCTAAGGTTGTGGATGTGTTGTTGCCACTAGGGATAAAACATTGATGCTATGTCCGAGGATGTAGTTATTGATTACATTACACACCATACTAATGCAATTGTCCGTTGTTTGCAACTTAATACCGGAAGGGGTTCGGATGATAACCTGAAGGTGGACTTTTTAGGCATAGATGCATGCTGGATAGCTGTCTATGTACTTTGTCATAATGCCCAATTAAATCTCACTATACTCATCATATCATGTATGTGCATGGTCATGCCCTCTATATTTTCAATTGCCCAACCGTAATTTGTTCACCCAACATGCTATTTATCTTATGGGAGAGACACCTCTAGTGAACCGTGGACCCGGTCCATTTTAACATCGAATACACCCATCAAACAATACTGTTTCATCGTTTTCTCAAAACAATATCATCCACACTATACATATAATCCTTTGTTACAGCAAGCCATGAGATTGACAACCTCGCTGTTGCGTTGGGGCAAAGTACTTTGGTCGTGCAAAGGTGTTCCACGTTGGCGCCGGAATCTCTGTGTGTTGCGCCGCACTACATCTCGCCGCCATCAACCTTCAACGTGCTTCTGACTCTACTGTCTGATAAACCTGGTTTCTAACTCTAGGGAAATCTCATCATGTACGCATCAAGACACGCCGTAAGGAGTCTCCACAATCCAATCTCTTTACTTTGTTTTTGTCTTGCTTTTATTTTATTTACTACTTTGTTTGCTGCATTAAATCAAAATAAAAAAATTAGTTGCTAGTCTTACTTTATTTGTTATCTTGTTTGCTATAATTAAAACACAAAAAATTAGTTACTTGTATTTACTTTATCTAGTTTGCTTTATTTACTATTTCTAAAATGGGTACTCCTGAAAATACTAAGTTGTGTGACTTCACAACCACAAATAATAATGATTTCTTATGCACACCTATTGCTCCACCTGCTACTACAGCAGAATTCTTTGAAATTAAACCTGCTTTACCGAACCTTGTTATGCGAGAGCAATTCTCTGGTGTTAGTTCTGATGATGTTGCTGCCCATCTCAATAATTCTTGTTGAACTATGTGAAATGCAAAAGTATAAAGATGTAGATGGTGATATTATAAAATTAAAATTGTTTCCTTTCTCATTAAGAGGAAGAGCTAAAGATTGGTTGCTATCTTCGCCTAAGAATAGTATTGATTCATGGACTAAATGCAAGGATGCTTTTATTGGTAGATATTATCCCCCTACTAAAATTATATCTTGAGGAGTAGCATAATGGAATTTAACAATTGGATAATGAGTATGTTGCCCAACGGGGAAAGAATGAAATCTTTGGTTAAAAATTGCCCAACCCATGGATTGCACTACTTGGATGATCATCCAAACCTTTTATGTAGGACTGAATTTTTCTTCGGCTGAATCTATTGATTCAACATGGAGGTACCTTTATGTCCATCACTCTGTGAGGCAACAAAGCTTCTTGATAATATGATGATTAATTACTCAGAATGGCACAAGAGCTCCGCAAGGTAAGAAGGTAAATTTTGTTGAAATCTTCCTGGAGTGATAAGATTGATGCTATTATGTCTATGCTTGTGAATGGTAGGACAAATGTTGATCCTAATAATATTCCGTTAGCTTCATTAGTTGCTCAAAAAGAATATGTTGATGTGAAATCATTAAAAATAATAATTTCAACAACAATGCTTACCGGAACAATTCTAGTAACAACTATAGGCCATATCCTTATAATAATGGCAACGGCCATGGTAATTCTTATGGGAATTCTTACAACAATAATAGGAACACATCCTGACTTGAAGCTATGCTTAAAGAATTTATTAGTACACAAACTATTTTTAACAAATCTGTTGAAGAAAAGCTTGGGAAAATTGATATACTTGCTTCTAAAGTCGATAGTCTTGCTGCTGATGTTGATCTTTTGAAATCGAAAGTTATGCCTCATGAAAATCATAATAATAAAATTGTTACTACAGCAAATGCCATCCAAGTTAGAATTAATGGGAATATAAGATTGATGGCCGAATTGCGTGCTAGGTGGGAAAGAGAAGAAAATGAAGAAGATAATATAGCTAAAGTTTGGACTATTACCACCACTAGCAATGCTAATGCTCCACATGTTGCTGCACCTCCTACTAATAATGGTAAAAGAATTGGTGTTGGCAATGTTTCCACTTCTAATGCAAAGCGCGAAAAACTGCCTGAAACTGCTAAAACTGCATGTGATAAAACTGCTGAAATTTTTTCCAACATTGGGGATAATGATCCCATTGCTTTAGATTATAATGGTTTGGATTTTGATGATTGTCATATCTCTGAAGTTATAAAGTTCTTACAAAAACTTGCTAAGAGTCCTAATGCTAGTGCTATAAACTTAGCTTTCACGAAACATATTACAAATGCTCTCATAAAAGCTAGAGAAGAGAAACTAGAACGCGAAACTTCTATTCCTAGGAAGCTAGAGGATGGTTGGGAGCCCATTATTAAGATGAAGGTCAATGACTTTGATTGTAATGCTTTATGTGATCTTGGTGCAAGTATTTCCGTTATGCCTAAGAAAATTTATAATATGCTTGACTTGCCACCATTGAAAAATTGTTATTTGGATGTTAATCTTGCTGATAATTCTACAAAGAAACCTTTGGAGAGTTGATAATGTTCTAGATTACCATTAACAATAACCTTGTCCCGTTGATTTTGTTGTCTTGGATATTGAATGCAATGCATCTTGTCCCATTATATTGGGAAGACCTTTTCTTCGAATGTTGGTGTACATTGATATGAAGGAAGGTAATATTAAATGTCAATTTCCTCTCAAGAAAGGTATGGAACACTTCCCTAGAAAGAGAATGAAGTTACCTTTTGATTCTATTATCAGAACAAATTATGATGTTACACTCGTCTCTTGACAATACTTGATATACACTTTCTGCGCCTAGCTGAAAGGCGTAAAGAAAGCGCTTATGGGAGACAACCCATGTTTTTACTACAGTACTTTTATTTTATATTTGAGTTTTGGAGGTTGTTACTACTGTAGCAACCTCCTTATCTTAGTTTTGTGCATTGTTGTGCCAAGTAAAGTCGTTGATAGTAAGGTTCATACTAGATTTGGATTACTGCGCAGAAACAGATTGTTGTCACGAATCTGGGCCTAATTCTCTGTAGGTAACTCAGAAAATTATGCCAATTTACGTGAGTGATCCTCATATATGATGCAACTTTCATTAAATTTGATCATTTTCATTTGAGCAAGTCTGGTGCTTCTATAAAATTCGTCTTTACGAACTGTTTTTGACAGATTCTGCTTTTTATTTCGCATTGCCTATTTTGCTATGCTTGATGGATTTTTCGATTCCATTGACTTTTAGTAGCTTTGTGCAATGTCCAGAAGTGTTAAGAATGATTATGTCACCTCTGAACATGTAAATTTTGATTGTGCACTAACCCTCTAATGAGTTGTTTTGAGTTTGGTGTGGAGGAAGTTTTCAAGGATCAAGAGAGGAGATGACACAATATGATCAAGGAGAGTGAAAGCTCTAAGCTTGGGGATGCCCCGGTGGTTCACCCCTGCATATATCAAAAGACTCAAGTGTCTAAGCTTGGGAATGCCCAAGGCATCCCCTTCTTCATCGACAACATTATCGGGTTCCTCCCCTGAAACTATATTTTTATTCCATCACATCTTATGTGCTTTGCTTGCGTCGATTTGTTTTTGTTTTTGTTTTGTTTGAATAAAATGGATCCTAGCATTCTTTGTGTGGGAGAGAGACACGCTCCACTGTTGCATATGGACAAATATGTCCTTAGGCTTTACTCATAATATTCATGGCTAAAGTTTCTTCTTCGTTAAATTGTTATATGGTTGGAATCGGAAAATGATACATGTAGTAATTGCTAAAATGTCTTGGATAATGTGATACTTGGCAATTGTTGTGTTCATGTTTAAGCTCTTGCATCATATACTTTGCACCTATTAATGAAGAAATACATAGAGCTTGCTAAAATTTGGTTTGCATAATTGGTCTCTCTAAGGTCTAGATAATTTTTAGTAAAGAGTTTGAACAACAAGGAAGACGGTGTAGAGTCTTATAATGTTTACAATATGTCTTTTATGTGAGTTTTGTTGCACGGTTCATCCTTGTGTTTGTTTGAAAAAACCTTGCTAGCCTAAACCTTGTATCGAGAAGGAATACTTCTCATGCATCCAAAATCCTTGAGCCAACAACTATGCCATTTGTGTCCACCATACCTGCCTACTACATGGTATTGATCCGCCATTCCAAAGTAAATTGCTTGAGTGCTACCTTTAAATTTCTAATCCTCTACCTTTGCAATATATAGCTCATGGGACAAATAGCTTAAAAACTATTGTGGTATTGAATATACTTATGCACTTTATCTCTTATTAAGTTGCTTGTTGTGCGATAACCATGTTCCTGGGGCGCCATCAACTACTCTTTGTTGAATATCATGTGAGTTGCTATGCATGTCCGTCTTGTCTGAAGTAAGGGAGATTTACCAATAGAATGGTTAGAGCATGCATAATGTTAGAGAAGAACATTGGGCCGCTAACTAAAGCCATGATCCATGGTGGAAGTTTCAGTTTTGTACAAATATCCTCAATCTCATATGAGAACATTAATTGTTACATGCTATGCATTAAAGAGGAGTCCATTATCTGTTGTCTATGTTGTCCCGTATGGATGTCTAAGTTGAGAATAATCAATAGCAGAAATCCAATGCGAGCCTTTTGTACAGTGGCATAGAGGTACCCCTTGTGACACTTGGTTAAAACATATGCATTGCGATGATAATCCAGGTAATCCAGCTAATTAGACAAGGTGCGGAGCACTATTAGTATACTATGCATGAGGCTTGCAACTTGTAGGATATAATTTACATAACACATATGCTTTATTACTACCGTTGAAAAAATTGTTTCTTGTTTTCAAAATCAAAGCTCTAGCACAAATATAGCAATCAATGCTTCCCTCTGCGAAGGGCCATTCTTTTACCTTTTATGTTGAGTCAGTTCACCTATCTCTCCACCTCAAGAAGCAAACACTTGTGTGAACTGCATTGATTCCTACATACTTGCATATTGCACTTGTTATATTACTTTGCATTGACAACTATCCATGAGATATACATGTTATAAGTTGAAAGCAACCGCTGAAACTTAATCTTCCTTTGTGTTGCTTCAATACCTCTACTATGAATTATTGCTTTATGTGTTAACTCTTATGCAATACTTATTGATGCTTGTCTTGAAGTACTATTCATGAAAAGTCTTTGCTATATGATTCATTTATTTACTCATGTCATTTACATTGTTTTGATCACTGCATTCATTACATATGCTTACAATAGTATGATCGAGGTTATGATGGCATGTCACTCCGGAAATTATCTTTGTTATCGTTTCCCGCCGGACGAGCAGAACTAAGCTTGGGGATGCATACGTCCCAACGTATCGATAATTTCTTATGTTCCATGCCACATTATTGATGATATCTACATGTTTTATGCATACTTTATGTCATATTTATGCATTTTCCAGCACTAACCTATTAACGAGATGCCGAAGAGCCAGTTGCTGTTTTCTGCTGTTTTTGGTTTCAGAAATCCTAGTAAGGAAATATTCTCAATTGGACGAAATCAACGCCAGGGCCTATTTTGCCACGAAGCTCCGGAAGACCGAAGAGGAGATGAAGTGGGGCCACGGGCGCCGCCCATAGTGGGCGGCGCGGCCCAAGGGGGCCCGCGCCCTGGTGTGTGGGGGCCCCGTGCGGCCCGACCTGACTTCCGCCTACATATAGTTTTCGTCGCGAAACCCCCATCCAGAGCCACGATACGGAAAACCTTTCAGACGCCGCGCCGCCAATCCCATCTCGGGGATTCGGGAGATCGCCGCACCCTGCCGGAGAGGGGAATCATCTCCCGGAGGACTCTTCACCGCCATGGTCGCCTCCGAGTGATGAGTGAGTAGTTCACCCCCGGACTATGGGTCCATAGCAGGAGCTAGATGGTTGTCTTCTCCTCATTATGCTTCATTGTCGGGTCTTGTGAGCTGCCTAACATGATCAAGATCATCTACCTGAATGCTATATGTTGTGTTTGTTGGGATCCGATGGATAGAGAATACTATGTTATGTTGATTATCAATCTATTACCTATGTGTTGTTTATGATCTTGCATGCTCTCCGTTACTAGTAGAGGCTTTGGCCAAGTTGATGCTTGTAACTCCAAGAGGGAGTATTTATGCTCGATAGTGGGTTCATGTCTCCATTGAATCTGGGGGACTGACAGAAACCTCTAAGGTTGTGGATGTGTTGCCACTAGGGATAAAACATTGATGCTATGTCCGGATGTAGTTATTGATTACATTACGCACCATACTTAATGCAATTTCTGTTGTTTGCAACTTAATACGGAAGGGGTTCGGATGATAACTGAAGGTGGACTTTTTAGGCATAGATGCATGTTGGATAGCGGTCTATGTACTTTGTCGTAATGCCCAATTAAATCTCACTATACTCATCATATCATGTATGTGCATGGTCATGCCCTCTATTTGTCAATTGCCCAACGTAATTTGTTCACCCAACATGCTATTTATCTTATGGGAGAGACACCTCTCTAGTGAACTGTGGACCCCGGTCCATTCTTTAACATCGAATACAATCTACTGCAATACTGCTCTACTGTTTTCTGCAACAATCATCATCCACACTATACATCTAATCCTTTGTTACAGCAAGCCGGTGAGATTGACAACCTCGCTGTTTCGTTGGGGCAAAGTACTTTGGTTGTGTTGTGCAGGTTCCACGTTGGCGCCGAATCCCCGTGTCGCCGCACTACATCCGCCGCCATCAACCTTCAACGTGCTTCTTGACTCCTACTGGTTCGATAAACCTTGGTTTCTAACTGAGGGAAACTTATTGTGTACGCATCACACCTTCCACTTGGGGTTCCCAACGGGTCGTGTGCTAGACGGGGAGCCAGGGGGCCCCACCCCACAAGGCGGCGCGCCAAGGGGGGCGCCCGCCGTGTGGGGCCCCCCTGTGCCTCTTCCGACCTCGCCTATTTAAGCCCCGGTGACCTAAAACCTCGATACCAATAAGCCACGATACGGAAAACCTTCCAGAGCCGCCGCTATCGCGAAGCCAAGATTCGGGGGACAGAAGTCTCTGTTCCGGCACGCCACCGGGACGGGGAATTGCCCCCGGAAGGCATCTCCATCGACACCACCGCCATCTTCATCGCCGCTGCTGTCTCCTATGAGGAGGGAGTAGTTCTCTCTCGAGGCTAAGGGCTGTACCGGTAGCTATGTGGTTAATCTCTCCTATGTACTCAATACAATGATCTCATGAGCTGCCTTACATGATTGAGATCCATATGATGAGCTTTGTAATCTAGATGTCATATGTTATTCAAGTGGATTTTACTTATGTGATCTCCGGAGACTCCTTGTCCCACGTGTGTAAAGGTGACAGTGTGTGCACCGTGTGGGTCTCTTAGGCTATATTTCACAGAATACTTATTCACTCAGTTATGATTTGAGTTGGATGTCTCTATGCAATTGTGGTGTGTTAGTACCTCCTATGAATGCTCAAAGTGACAGCGTGGGGTGTTTATTAGTACTTGGGAATACATATTTAAGGTTTGCCTACATGATGAATTAGTGTTCGTTATCCAGCCAGAGAGTAATTCGGAATAGCATAGTGAAGTGCTTATATTTATATTCCATTATGATTGCAATGTTGAGAGTGTCCACTAGTGAAAGTATGATTCCTAGGCCTTGTTTCTAAGCATTGAAACACCGTTTCCAACAAGTTCTGCTACATGTTTGCTTGCTGCCATCTTTATTTCAGATTGCTATTACCACTCATATTCATCCATATTACTTGTATTTCACTATCTCTTCGCCGAACTAGTGCACCTATACATCTGACAAGTGTATTAGGTGTGTTGGGGACACAAGAGACTTCTTGTATCGTAATTGCAGGGGTTGCTTGAGAGGGATATCTTTGACCTCTACCTCCCAGAGTTCGACAAACCTTGGGTGATTCACTTAAGGAAACTTCTGTGTTCTACAAACCTCTGCTCTTGGAGGCCCAACACTGTCTACAATAGAAGCAAACTGAGGATTAAATGTATAGTGTGGAAGATGATGTTTGTTTGAAACGTAAAGAACAATGTTTGAGGATTGTATTCGATGTAAAAGAATGGACCAGGGTCCACAGTTCACTAGTGGTGTCTCTCCAATAAGAAATAGCATGTTGGGTGAACAAATTACGGTTGGGCAATTGACAAATAAAGAGGGCATAACAATGCACATACATATCATGATGAGTAGTGTGAAATTCAATTGGGCATTACGACAAAGTACATAGACCGCTATCCAACATGCATCTATGCCTAAAAAGTCCACCTTCGGGTTAGCATCCGCACCCCTTCAGTATTAAGTTGCAAACAACAGACAATTGCATTAAGTATGGTGCGTAATGTAATCAACACAAATATCCTTAGACAAAGCATTGATGTTTTATCCCTAGTGGCAACAACACATCCACAACCTTAGAACTTTCTGTCACTGTCCCAGATTAAATGGAGGCATGAACCCACTATCGAGCATAAATAATCCCTCTTGGAGTTACAAGTATCAACTTGGCCAGAGCCTCTACTAGCAACGGAGAGCATGCAAGATCATAAACAACACATATATGATAGATTGATAATCAACATAACATAGTATTCCATATTCATCGGATCAACAAACACAACATGTAGCATTACAAATAGATGATCTTGATCACGATAGGCAGCTCACAAGATCTAACATGATGGCACAATGAGGAGAAGACAACCATTCTGCTATGGACCCATAGTGGTGAACTACTCACACATCAATCCGGAGGCGATCATGGTGATGAAGAGTCCTCCAGAGATGATTCCCCTCTCCGGCGAGGGTGCCGGAGGCGATCTCTGAATCCCCCGAGATGGGATTGGCGGCGGCGTCCTGAAGGTTTTCGTATCGTGGCTCTCGATGCGGGGTTTCGCAACGAAGGCTTTAAGTAGGCGGAAGGGTAGGGTTGGAGGCGGCGCGAGGGCCCCACACACTAGGGCGGCGCGGTCCCCCCTTAGGCCGCGCGGCCCTAGTGTGGCGGCGCCTCGTCGCCTGATACGTCTCCAACGTATCTATAATTTCTGATGTTCCATGCTTGTTTTATGACAATACCTACATGTTTTGTTCACACTTTATATCTATGCGTTTTCCGGAACTAACCAATTGACAAAACTCCGGAAAGACTCCAGGGGCCTTGCCATCGCAAAACTCCAATTCGGGGACAGAAGTCTACGTTACGCCCTAACCGGGACAGAGAATTGCCCGAGTCATCTCCACCGCAGTCTCCACCGCCATCTTCACCGCCATGCTGTCTCCATGATGAGGAGGGAGTAATTCACCCCCGGGGCTGAGGGCTCCGCTGTAGCTATGTGGTTCATCTCTCTTTATGTGATCTAGTTGAATATCATCTATGTGCTACTCTAGTGATGTTATTAAAGTAGTCTATTCCTCCTCCATGGTGTAATGGTGACAGTGTGTGCATCGTGTAGTACTTGGCGTAGGTTATGATTGTAATCTCTTGTAGATTATGAAGTTAATTATTGCTATGATAGTATTGATGTGATCTATTCCTTCTTCATAGTGTGATGGTGACAGTGTGCATGCTATGTTAGTACTTGGTTTAGTTGTGTTGATCTATCATGCACTCTAAGGTTAATTAAATATGAATATCGAATGTTGTGGAGCTTGTTAACTCCGGCATTGAGGGTTCGTGTAATCCTACACAATTAGTGGTGTTCATCATCCAACAAGAGAGTGTAGAGTATAGCATTTATCTATTTATTCTGTTATGTGATCAATGTTGAGAGTGTCCACTAGTGAAAGTATGATCCCTCGGCCTTGTTCCCAAATACTGCAATCATCACTTGTTTACTGTTCTACTGCATCTGTACTTCCTGCAATATTACCACCATCAACCACACGCCAGTTGTAGCATCAAGCTATTTTCTGGTGCCGTTACTACTGCTCATATTCATTCATACCACCTGTATTTCACTATCTCTTCGCCGAACTAGTGCACCTATACTTGACAAGTGTATTAGGTGTGTTGGGGACAAGAGACTTCTTGCTTTGTGGTTGCAGGGTTGCATGAGAGAGATATCTTTGACCTCTTCCTCCCTGAGTTCGATAAACCTTGGGTGATCCACTTAAGGAAAACTTGCTGCTGTTCTACAAAAGGCCAACACTGTCTACGGGAAAAGAAGCGTGAGTAGACATCAAGCTATTTTCGGCGCCGTTGTAAGGAGGAAAGGTAAAAGGTACTCACACTCCGGATCTCGGCAACTAAGCTATTTTCTGGGTGAGTGCTCGAAGCTATTTCCTTTAGATCCTGCAATTGCATCTTTTTGTTTATTGTTAAACACTAGTAAGGCATAATGGAAAACAACTGTGAGCTTTTTAATCTACTAGGAAAATGCCCGCGCGTTGCAGCGAAACATTCCATCCATCAGTAACATCTCTCGTGATTTGATCCAATTTTCAAGAAAACATGCCCGTTGTAATAAAAGATAAAAAAATACTCTATAGAGACATAAAAAGTAAGTTATGGTTGTTGAGTTGTCTCGCAAAACCACCTCAGTCATTTGATCATCTGTTCAAACACCGGCAACACCGGCAACGCCGACGAATTCTCTTACGGATTCCCAACAATGTACACATATGCATAAACATGCACATTTCACCTTTTATTAATAAATACACTAAATAGTACATAAGTGAATTGAAAAAACTACCCAACTACCCAAGCCCACCACCCACGGCCATGACCCAGGTAAAAAATTAGGCATCCTAAAGAAAAGGTAAAAATAAAAGGCCGTGACCCAATTCCCTATCGTTCCCAAGACTATGAACTCAGCGTCGCAAGCCACGCCTCTCTCTTCCTCGTCCTACAGATCGACGACACCTCTCTCATCCCCCGTCACATCTAGAGCAAGGCTTCGCCACCTCCTTCCGTCGTCACGTCCAGCATCGTACGCTGCTGCTCCTCATCTTTGTAGGCCCTTCGTC
Organism: Lolium multiflorum; assembly: GCA_030979885.1. Taxonomy (NCBI): domain Eukaryota; kingdom Viridiplantae; phylum Streptophyta; class Magnoliopsida; order Poales; family Poaceae; genus Lolium; species Lolium multiflorum. The sequence goes on along the minus strand of CM061750.1, from coordinate 93,880,366 downwards.
GGTCATCCGGTCACATCAGCGTCGGAGCCGCTTCCCATTTGCAAGATGCAATGGTTTATCTGATGAAGGATTTTGGGTGCTACATATGGGAGAAACAGTGTGAGTGGGGGTAGTGGAACGTTGCACGTGAGTCCGGCCTTTCTCAAAAAAAATTGGTTGAGCTCCAGAAACTAAACATATACTAGTTGAAAGCCCGTGCTTCGCCACGGCCCATATCTCCATTCTGAATAAGGGTTATATTTTTTTTCTGAAAATTTAAGCTTAGTAAACCTGGTCCGAACTTTTAAGAAAATGTACCAACCACTATATTTTTATATATATATATAATATAGAAATATATTTCATGATGTATCTAATGACATTGATTTTGTGTCGTACATGTTAATTATATTTTGTAAAAATCTTGGTCAAAGTTTACAAGTTTGACTTTTAAAGAATAATATAAGGCTTATTCATTAAAATGGAGTTAGTATAATAATTGTAAAAGTACACTTGTATGTACCATTAAGCCACAAAATATTCGAAAAACTCATAAGGTCCCACCTCGTTTGGAGTTATGGATCTTAGGGCATCTCCAACGGGGCGACGCATATTTATGTCCGTTTGCGTCGGGCACGGACAGAAAAAACGTCCGCATGTCCGCATGCGTCTGCTCCTTCTCCAGCGGGTAGGAGAGAGGGGGCTGCATGCAGATCAAACGGACGCAAACGGACGCGCGGACGCGTCCGCACAGACGCATTCCTGGCGCATATTTGGTCCATGTTTGCGTCAGGACGGACACTGCGGACGTTTTGCGTCTAGCCGCTGGAGCGCGTTTTTTGTCCGCGCAGACGTTTGCGTCGCCCCATTGGAAATGCCCTTATGTCACTTTACTACTCCCTCCAGTTCAAAATAATTGTCTAAAAATAGATGTATGTTGAACCAGAGGGAGTATTATACAGAAAGGCTGGACAAGATCTATTCTCTATATATTCTCCTACCCCCACCAAAATAGAGAACATACATGATAAGCCAACGGTGAATGCAACTCAGTGAATTTTACCAGGTGATAGGTTTGTGTGCCTAAAACCACCTTCTCATCGGCAATTTGAAAACAATGTTTCTGCTCCTTGAATGCTTCATCAGTAAATTGAAGTTTTGCTGGCTCATATGTAATACTTCCAGATTCAAATCCATGCTTAATGTCCTCTATTTCTTGTTGACATTGTTGCTCGTTTTCTAGTTGCACGCCTAATTAGAAGGACAAGCTTAATTCAGTTTTTCAGGGAGAGGGGACATGAAGTTGAAGAACTTTAGTTCAACAAAGATTGCATGGTCATTAAATCAGACGAATAAGTGTTTCGATCATCATATTTACAAGCGGATAAACAACGGAACCAACCACAAAGGAATTCAACAATCTCCACTCATTATATTGTAGTAGTATGAGTTACATGGCTATGATATCAGCGATCTGAGGGAGAGAATAGAGGCATGAAAAGTAGATAATAAATTGCCTTGCAAAACTATACAAAGAAAAGATCAACCCATTGCAACACCCTTTTCCTCTTTTTTTGACACAGTTTCTTTATGACAAAGAACACCCGTTTCCTCTTATTTCGAAGAGTGAACTGGAAAGATCAACGCATTGCAATACCCTTTTCCTCTTATTTGGTATAGTGAGCTGGATGAACATGCCCTCATCTTCCCCATGTTAACTGCATGCAGGATATACTATTCACATGACCAAGTAGCTTAAACAGCTGCTTGTACTCTAGTGAACATTAATATGCAATTTTTATAATTACCTAAGTAGTTCCAAAAAAGCTGGACAGTTCAGCCATTGCTGATCTCTAGCAACCAATTGTCAGGTTATAAATGCAAAACTAATCATATCTATGATGAAAATATAATGCATGAGATTATGTGCACTTTTGAACTCACATATGAGATATCCATCTTTGATACGAATCATAGCTTTGCTCCTTCTATCTGAAGATTAAGAATATCATTGAGTGGTTATCAACCTTGATTTTTTCTTCAGATAAAAAAGTGAGCGACAACCTCAAGATAAATGCAGTCAATCATGTTGCAGATATCACCATAGAAAAATAGATTTGAGTCTTGAAATAGATGCTTATCATTTAGGACTGGTAAAATTCTAAAATACAAGGGAAACCACCTAATCAGTGCAACAACTTATCAATTTGGCAATTCTATGTGTGAAGACTCTGACATGTGAATTTATAAGCACAAAGTCGAACATGTAGATCTATACAGCTAATGAAGGAAACATAAAGCATAGCACAAGATGCTAACCTGTAATGCAAAGAGATACAATAAATTCCTTCGTTTGTTGGACAAATTTCTTCTTAAATGCAGGTCATTGGCTATCTCCAAAGTAAGGGGCCTGATTTCTGAAGGCCCTTGTCATCCAAAAGCCTGCTTCTGATTAATGATTGATTTAAATAACTTCTTGAACTCAATCTATTGTTATAGATTAAGGCTGCAACATGTATCTGTTCAAATACATGTCAATAGGCAGAGGAAGACATCAAACTTGAAGAAAATGCGGCAACCTGTGGTCGAACTGCAGGGGAAATGCAGGCTTCGGCTGCAGGGTGCAGGGACCTGCAGGCCATGGCCGCAGCATGCAGGGTCCTGCAGGCCATGGCCACAAACATGCAAGACGACGCGGGTGTCAGCGTTCCGGCATGCAGGGGATGTGCAGGCGGCGGCCGCATCGTGCATTTTTAGTGCGGGTATCGGTGTAAATTCACAATTGCCCAAAGGCACAAATTCACCTCCGACCATATCTAAAAATTCACGATTGCATAACTAAACATATATAGCACAACTCATAATGGAGGATCTTTTTTCCTTGAGTCATGCAACTTCTGAAATTCCATACAATTGACTGAAGTAATAAGAACAAATATGATTGTCCTTCATATAATTACTAATTAAAGCAATCAGACAACATATATAACACATGGAACAAAGATGGTTACCTGATGACTGCAAATAATTAGCTAAATATCAATCATGCTATGCAACATGCAGACCATCACTGGGTACCATATGCCTGTGAGATTGGGATGGAAATCCTTCCGTGCCTTTGTATTGTCATGCCTCGGTCCAGCAGAGTAAAAAACCATTGTTTAGAGTGGAAATCCAATTCAATAGTGGTCAAGCAATATTACAGCCCAGCTTCAAATGCTACTTACGTTTCAAGAGAAAAATACCTAATGGATTTTGCTTGTTTAGAACATTTTGAAGCGACATACGAGAATAATGAAGAGCATATATTCCCTCCTCCCTGCACAAGATGAATGTGCTAATGAGTACATGCTCAACTAAAAATAATTAAATAATGTTCCTCAAACAACAAATCCAAGAGCTAATTACTTTGCTGGATTTGAAAAATATATGCTTCAGCTTCCAAGTTCTATACTGGAGCAATGGACCACACAAGTAACCAGAAATTTAGCTGCCAATATACAAATACGATCTTGAGTCATCAGAAGCGAAACATGAACTTATTATGCAAGGGTGTCTAATGCTGGCAAAGGGAGGTGCGATACCTGCAATTAGCCAGAATTATTATACAAAGCCAAAACATCAAACACCTTGAAGGCGCTGAACCATGTGTGATCAAATTTCAGTGGCAGCATGCCAATAGTCTTCGCGGGTGCAGCGACAGGTGACTCGCTGTCTTTGCTGGAGGCAGCAGGTGGCGGCATCGTCTTTGCGGGCGCGGCGACAGTTGGCGTCGTCGTCTTTGCGGGTGCGGCGACAGTTGGCGGCGTGGTCTCCACGGACATGACAAGAGAAATAGATAGTGAGAACTTGAAGTAGCTCGTCACTTAAAGGCCACAATTGCTAGTCCTCTTTCATTTCTCTTATACCAGAGATAATTAAAAAATACAAAATGCCTATAAAAATTAAGAGATCTCTTGATAGGTAGAATGTTGTCCAATCAATATTAGAGAAACAATACAGATGTTTCATCATAGATTGATTGTGTTGCACCATGATGAATAGAATTGATCATCCTAGATGGAAACAAACAGAAGCCATGGTCAATACCTTTCATATCAAGAACCACATAAGGTACTTCCTTGTGACTGGTATAGAATCTACAATTATCTAGGCCAACCTGGTTATAATCTTAAATTCCTGCGAAAATACAGCACATCAGGAGAAAGGAACATCAGGAGAAAGGAGAAATCACAGTAGCATTGACCAAGATCTTGGCAATCATGAGTGAATATAACGCAAAGAACACAGAGTATCCTCGTCCTATGTTCTTCATTCTTCTTCAGGATCATTCCAGTATAGCATAGGGACGGCATGTGAGCTACAATGGAGAAGGCGATCCAGAAATTAAAAGGACAACCATTAAGGTGCCTTGACAAATTGCAGTAGTGGGATGGATAGGATGGACATGAAGATTACTGGGGTTCTTGGAGCGGTGTCGCGAGGGGCAGTAGTGCCTGTGACTCCGTTAGCGCCGCCGGCTAGCGAGGACGGTGGGCGGCGACGGATCCCACCTTGAATCGACGGGTTCGGCTGCGTATCTGGCGGGGGTGTTCCCGCGATTTGCAGGCTCCCGTGGCGGCGGAAGTGCAGGGATCCCGTGGCAGCGCAAGTGAAGGATCCCATGGCGGGGCTTCAGGCTCCCGTGGCGACGACCGTACAGGGGAAGGTGCGGGGTGAAGGACGGCGGCGCGATGGCGACGGTTGGGGAATAAATCCAAAAAGGTGCTACGGGGTAGCTATTCCACGGGATTTGATTAGCGTCTGACACTGTTTTACCGCAAAATCGTGGGTGGTTGTTGAGCGGTTGTTGGTGCGGGTTAGCGGACAACTCAATGTTATTTGGATCATTCTAAAAAAAATGTTATTTGGATCAAGAAGATAAGAAGATAAACCTGGTTAAACTTGAGATAATACCGAACCGGAGAAACAAACTTTTCGATTTGAGCGGGCGGGAGTTGGTTGTTAGGCGCGTGGGATAGGCTTTGTTTTCTCCGTTGCGTGAGTTTGGTAGCTATTTTGAAGGATGGCATATTGGATGGCATATTGGTCTGCGGTGGCATTTGTCCTGTAAATAGGAGGAAGTGTGACATCAAGTGAAGTGACGTGGGGGGTATTATTGTCCATCCTAAAAATGTGACACCAGGCATTCACCAGTTTGCTCTTAATAGTAGAGATATATTGGAGTGAATATTTTTTAGACAATAACTGTAATTTGCATTTCGAGTAGAAAATACCAAAGTTAAGTCCACGATTCAAACACATTAATTCAAAAAATATATGGTTTTGCATATTTTTAGATAAATATTCAAATTATTTAAATTGAAATTCGAATTTTATGTACATATGCATATACAAATGAAAAAAAAAACTCCTATATAAATGTGCAAGAACAGATACTCAAATTTCTTCTAAACAATGTACAAGAAGTACACAAAATCTTCTATATACACTCGCGTAGTCACCTATCACAATACAACATTCGGAATGCGCAGCCTGGTTGTAGCACCAATTCAGGTTATCTCTCCATCTTGATTTCAGTTTGTTCGCATTAGTCCTGAACTTCGCCTACAAAGTCTGGTACTGAACTTGGCCTGCTATAGCTAACCGGAGCAGAGCTGGGCGCTGTTGGCTGCCTTAATACAGAACACGCGCGAGCCACGGCTAGATCGGCAACAACAGCCATGCGCGCTGAGGAGCAGCGGCAGCCTCGAGCTCCTGGGGCAGCAGCGTGCGAGATCGCCGTTCCAGATCAGGGCCACGACGAGCTCCACGGCCGCCCCGTCCTCCTCGGCTACGCCCACAACAGCTTTGTCACCTCCAATCTCGTTCGCTCCTTTGCCGATCTTGTCCATGTGCATCTCGCCCGCGCCGTGGCTGTGGCTTAGAGGCGGCGAGCTGGTTAAGGCGGAGAACAACAGGAGGTCAAGTAAGGGGCCAAATCGGAAGGCAGCGGGACATGCCGGACCTTAGGGTGAGATATCGGCATCGGGCGTGTACCGTTCCTCCCGCTGATGAGGAAGTTGGGGCCGCTTGCCGGAGAACAATGGGTGTCATCAGGATGGGGATTGAAAGGAAAACCCGCCGAGACATTGTACAAGGGTCTCTGGCGGCGGGGGCATAGCCGGAGTGTCTCTGGCGGCGGGAAGCTGGACGACGATGGGAGGTTCTCCGACGGCGGTAGACGCCCAGGAGGAGCGCCAACGGCGCGCATCGCGCCGCTCGTGTCCTTTCGGGCATAAAGAAAAAAACGAAACGGTAAATGTCAATTTAGTGTATTATGTGATTTGGTGGGAGGGTAAATCCGTCCAATAAAAATGTTGGACCAAGGAAACAATCCTCCCTTTATTATTATTATATATATATATATATAGATTTCCTGAGTTAAGACATAAATGGTGTGTTGCAAAAATTGAAAAACCTATGGAACCTTACTTGCATGCTAATGGCAATGTTATTAGTATGAATACTTTGAACACCATTGTTGCTAATGATATGGAAAATTCTAAGCTTGAGGAAGCTGGCTTTGATGAGCATGATATTTTTAGTCCCCCAAGCATTGAGGAGAAAATTTTCTTTGATGATACTTTACCTCCTATTTATGATGATTATAATGATAGTAGTCTTTTGGTGCCGCCTGTTATGGAGGATAAATTTGATTATGATTACAATATACCTCCTATATTTGATGATGAGAATAATAATGATAGCTATTTTGTTGAATTTACTCCCACTACAACTAATAAAATTGATTATGCTTATGTGGAGAGTAATAATTTTATGCATGAGACTCCAGAAATTCGAAATGGAACTCAGGTGCAGATGCTCCCTGTATTTGGACCAATCATTTGCTGCCATATTGGTGCTGGCAGGTGTATTTCCTGTAGTATTTGCAGTTGCAGCTAGAATTAGGAACAGTGGGATGACCCACCACGTGAGCGCATTTATGGCATACTTTTCCGTTGCCCCACACACGGTACAAAATGGAGAGGAACATCTTGAACACCTTGACTGGATTGATCAGAAGAGGAACTGCTGCGGCAGATCGATTGGACACAGCCGAGCTGTGCTGCCATGCGATGGTTGTGGACTTGTAAATCACGCTCGCGTGAGCTGCTCGTAAACAAGTGTAGGTTTCAGGCCAACGCTTTTGTTCTAAGATTGCCCCATTCACATCGTGATCTCGGCTGCTCCAATCAAGATAATTGTTCAGAATGTGGATGATGCTGCGTCGCTGCCGCTAATCCTCAAGTCTTCAGAGCATCTCCAACAGAAGCTCCTAAAATCGCTCGTTATATGTAGTTTTTTCAACGCGCTTTAAACCGATTCCGCGCGTTGGCGTGAAAGTTGCACCGCTGGAAGCGTCATTTTGCCGCGCGTGCTCGGGCGGTAAAAGTGCTCCTTCGCCGGAAGCGCCATTATGCAGCGCGCGGCGCGGCTCGAGCGGCTAGTTGCTTCGTTTTCGTTCGAAATATAAATCAAACAAAACAAATAAAACACGAAAAATTACGAAATTTATTGAAAGTTCGACATTTTAAGCGACATTTGAAACTACACTCGGAGTCTACTCCGAGTCCCAGTCGTAGTCCGAGGAGTGGGAGCTCGGAGTCGTCTCCGACACCGGCGTCGAAGTCCACTCGAAGGACGAAGAGGAGGAGAGGACGATGGTGGACGGCCCTGCGCCGTTTTTCTTCTCCTCCTCCTTCTCGCCGCCTTCTGCCTCGCCGCCTTTCGGCGCGGACTTCGCACGGCGCTTGTCGCGCTACTTCTTCGCCTTCGCGCCTTCTCCTCCTCCCACAACGCGTAGTTCGGGCGCGACATCTTTTAGAAATTTGCCCGCCCAAGGCGGAGGGCCTCATCGCGCTCTGCGATGGTAGGCGTTGTTCAGCTCAGCGGCGCTGTTTACTCGCGTGATAACCGGCGGCGGCGGCGCGGTCGCACGCTCCCGCGTCAGACGATGAAGTTCATGGTCCGGTTGGAGCGACCAGCGCGGCGGCGGCCGGTATCACGCCGCGCGTCGTGCGCCGTATCGAACATGCGGCGGATCGCTCGTCGCGGGCGGTTTCGCGTCGGCGGCGCTCTACGCCCGGCGCCGGTAGCCAGGCCGAGCGGCGGCGAGGCATCTTCGCGGAGCGCGTGGGCGAGTCGTCAGAGAGAGAGGTGGAGCGGCGGGAGAGGCGACGTGAAAAGTTACGGTTGACGGCGTTGCGCGTGTCCCATTGTAGTGCGCAACGCGAAAATTTATAGCGCGCGCCATTCCCGGCCGGAGCCGCATAGCGCTCGGCATTGGCGTTTTTTGCCGCGGGCGGCTTTTGCAGCTCGTGTTGGAGATGCTCTCAACCAGCGGCCGCGCGTCCCCGTCGAGTTTGAAACCTCTTTTTTCCCCGGGGAGATGATAAATCTTCTGGCTGCCATGACAAACCTGATGGCTAATGTCAGCATGTCATTGCGTTCCGGCGATTTGAATTGTCCTTGTTGCAATCCAGAGAGAGAAGGTAATCCGAATGTTTAGTGTCGCATGTTAGGACAGATGCAATTGGGCATCACCCACCATTCAGTGTACCCTTTTGCAAAAAAAATAAAAATCCTGGACTACCGGTCCACCAAAGGAGCCGTCTATGCTGCCATCTGGGCCGACGCAATAAAAGCTTATTCGTGGACAAGTCGTACTCAGCTGGTCTATACATGGCAATCAATACGGCAGTTTCTGGATGCAGGTACCTGACACGAAAATGATTTTGGCACAGATCTGCACACATATTCAGCGGCCTTGATTTCGGGACTAGCTGGACACGGGAGCCAAAACGCCATCCCCATGAGACTCATGATAAGAATGCTTTATGTGATAGTTATATTGTTGAGTTTGCTCATGATGCTACTGAAAATCTTTATGAGAGAGGAAAATATGGTTGTAGAAATTTTCATGTTGCTAAAACACCTCTCTTTTTGCTGAAAATCTTGAAGCTGCACTTGTTTTATCTTTCTATACTTGTTGCATTATGCTTCATGAACTTGTTTATATACAAGATTCCTTTTCATAGGAAGCATGTTAGACTTAAATGTGTTTTGAATTTGCCTCTTGATGCTCTCTTTTGCTTCAAATACTATTTCTTGTGAGTGCATCATTAAAACTGCTGAGCCCATCTTAATGGCTATAAAGAAAGCACTTCTTGGGAGATAACCCATGTGTTTATTTTGCTACAGCAGCTTTGTTTTATATTTGTGTCTTGGAAGTTGTTACTGTAGCAACCTCTCCTTATCTTTATTTTATTGCATTGTTGTGCCAAGTAAAGTCTTTGATAGCAAGGTTGATACTAGATTTGGATTACTGCTGCGCAGATTTCTGTCTGTCACGAATTTGGGCAGGGTTCTCTGTAGGTAACTCATAAAAATCTGCCAATTTTTGTAAGTGATCCTCAGATATGTACGCAATTTTCATTCAATTTGAGAATTTTCATTTGAGCAAGTCTGGTGCCTCTTAGAAATTCGTCTTTACGGACTGTTCTGTTTTGATTCGCCTTTTATTTCGCATTGCCTCTTTTGCTGTGTTGGATGGATTTCTTTGTTCCATTAACTTCCAGTAGCTTTGGGCAATGTGCAGAAGTATTAAGAATGATTGTGTCACCTCTGAACATGTGAATTTTGATTATGCACTAACCCTCTAATGAGTTGTTTTGAGTTTGGTGTGGAGGAAATTTTCAAGGGTCAAGAGAGGAGGATGATACAATGTGATCAAGAAGAGTGAAAAGTCTAAGCTTGAGGATGCCCCGGTGGTTCACCCCTGCATATTTCAAGAAGACTCAAGCATCTAAGCTTGGGGATGCCCAAGGCATCCCCTTCTTCATCGACAAAATTATCAGGTTCCTCCCTTGAAACTATATTTTTATTCGGTGACATCTTATGTACTTTACTTGGAGCGTCTATTTGTTTTTTGTTTTTGTTTTTGTTTTTGTTTGAATAAATGCTTGTGTGGGAGAGAGACACGCTCCGCTGGTTCATATGAACACATGTGTTTTTAGCTTTTAATTTTCATGGAAGGTTGAAGCGTCGTTAATTGTTATATGGTTGGAAACGGGAAATGCCACATGTAGTAATTGGTATGATGTCTTGAATAATGTGATACTTGGCAATTGTTGTGCTCATGTTTAAGCTCTTGCATCATATACTTTGCACCTATTAGTGAAGAAATACATAGAGCTTGCTAAAATTTGGTTTGCATGATTGGTCTCTCTAAGGTCTAGATATTTTCTGGTAAAGGTATTTGAACAACAAGGAAGACGGTGTAGAGTCTTATAATGCTTGCAATATATCTTTTATGTGAGTTTTGCTGTACCGGTTCATACTTGTGTTTGTTTCAAATAACCTTGCTAGCCTAAGCCTTGTATTGAGAGGGAATACTTCTCATGCATCCAAAATCCTTGAGCCAAACACTATGCCATTTGTGTCCACCATACCTACTACATGGTATTTCTCCGCCATTCCAAAGTAAATTGCTTGAGTGCTACCTTTAAATTTCCATTCTTCGCCTTTGCAATATATAGCTCATGGGACAAATAGCCTAAAAACTATTGTGGTATTGAATATGTACTTATGCACTTTATCTCTTATTAAGTTGCTTGTTGAGCGATAACCATGTTCCTGGGGACGCAACACTTTGTTGAATATCATGTGAGTTGCTATGCATGTCCGTCTTGTCTGAAGTAAGGGCGATTTACCATGAGTTGAATGGTTTGAGCATGCATATTGTTAGAGAAGAACATTGGGCTGCTAACTAAAGCCATGATCCATGGTGGAAGTTTCAGTTTTGGACAACAATCCTCAATCTCTTACGAGAATATTAATTGTTGCTAAATGCTTGTGCATTAAAGAGGAGTCATTATTATTTGTCTATGTTGTCCCGTATGGATGTCTAAATTGAGAATAATCAAAGCGAAATCCAATGCGAGCTTTCTCCTTAGACCTTTGTACATGCGGTATAGAGGTACCCCTTTGTGATACTTGGTTAAAACATATGTATTGCGATGATAATCCAGGTAATCCGAGCTAATTAGGACAAGGTGCGGGCACTATTAGTATACTATGCATGAGGCTTGCAACTTGTAGGATATAATTTACATAACACATATGCTGTATTACTACCGTTGACAAAAGTGTTTCTTGTTTTCAAAATAAAAGCTCTAGCACAAATATAGCAACCAATGCTTCCCTCTGCGAAGGGCCATTCTTCTACTTTTATGTTGAGTCAGTTTACCCATTTCTCTCTATCTTAGAAGCAAACACTTATGTTAACTGTGCATTGATTTTTACATATTTACCTGTTGCACTTGTTATATTACTTTGCATTGACAACTATCCATGAGATATACATTTTATAAGTTGAAAGCAACCGCTGAAACTTAATCTTCCTTTGTGTTGCTTCAATACCTTTACTTTGAATTATTGCTTTATGAGTTAACTCTTATGCAAGACTTATTGATGCTTGTCTTGAAAGTACTATTCATGAAAAGTCTTTGCTATATGGTACAATTGTTTACTCATTGTCTTTACCATTGCTTTGAATCACTGCATTCATCTCATATGCTTTACAATAGTATGATCAAGATTATGTTGGTAGCATGTCACTTAGAAATTATCTTTTATCGTTTACCTACTCGAGGACGAGTAGGAACTAAGCTTGGGGATGCGATACGTCTCCAACGTATCTATAATTTCTGATGTCCCATGCTTGTTTTATGACAATACCTACATGTTTTATTCACACTTTATATCGTTTTTATGCGTTTTCCGGAACTAACCAATTGACGAAACTCCAGAAAGACTCCAGGGACGCCGCCGCCATCGCGACACTCCAATTCGGGGGACAGAAGTCTCTGGCCTGCCGGGACGGGGAATTGCCCCCGGAGTCATCTCCACCGCCGTCTCCACCGCCATCTTCACCGCCATCACTTGTCTCCATGATGAGGAGGGTAATTCACCCCGGGGCTGAGGGCTCCGCTGTAGCTATGTGGTTCATCTCTCTCTTTATGTGATCTAGTTGAATATCATCTATGTGCTACTCTAGTGATGTTATTAAAGTAGTCTATTCCTCCTCCACGGTGTAATGGTGACCGTGTGTGCATCATGTAGTACTTGGCGTAGGTTATGATTGTAATCTCTTGTAGATTATGAAGTTAATTATTGCTATGATAGTATTGATGTGATCTATTCCTCCTTCATAGTGTGATGGTGACAGTGTGCATGCTATGTTAGTACTTGGTTTAGTTGTGTTGATCTATCATGCACTCTAAGGTTAATTAAATATGAATATCGAATGTTGTGGAGCTTGTTAACTCCGGCATTGAGGGTTCGTGTAATCCTACACAATTAGTGGTGTTCATCATCCAACAAGAGAGTGTAGAGTATATCATTTATCTATTTATTCTGTTATGTGATCAATGTTGAGAGTGTCCACTAGTGAAAGTATGATCCCTAGGCCTTGTTCCCAAATACGCAATCATCACTTGTTTACTGTTCTACTGCATCTGTACTTCTGCAATATTACCACCATCAAGCACGCCAGTTGTAGCATCAAGCTATTTCGGGTGCCGTTACTACTGCTCATATTCATTCATACCATATTTCACTATCTCTTCGCCGAACTAGTGCACCTATACATCTGACAAGTGTATTAGGTGTGTTGTGGACACAAGAGAGACTTCTTGCTTTGTGGTTGCAGGGTTGCATGAGAGGGATATCTTTGACCTCTTCCTCCCGGAGTTCGATAAACCTTGGGTGATCCACGTAAGGGAAAACTTGCTGCTGTTCTACAAACCTCTGCTCTTGGAGGCCCAACACTGTCTACAGGAAAAGAAGCGTGAGTAGACATCATCGCCCCACTTTGTAATCATTTCGGTCTTCTGGAAGCTTCGTGGAAAAATAAGACCCTGGGCGTTGATTTCGTCCAATTACGAGAATATTTCCTTTGTAGGATTTCTGAAATCAAAAACAGCAGAAGCCGGCGGCTCTTCGGCATCTTGTCAATAGGTTAGTGCGGAAAATGCATAATAATGACATAAAGTGTGTATAAAACATGTGAGTATCATCATAAAAGTAGCATGGAACATAAGAAATTATAGATACGTTTGAGACGTATCAGTAAATCTTGCAAAAGACAACCCCTATCCAATCTTGATCGGAGGGGATTTTAATTTGCTGAGATTTCCTCATGAGAAAAGTAAAGGCCCTTTTGATGGACATTGGCCTTTCTTGTTTAATGTTGTCATTGATAGCCTAGACTTAAGAGAGGTGTTCATGTCCGATCGACAATTTACTTGGGCCAATAGCTTGCCAGAGCCCACATATGAAAAACTAGATCGCGTGTTGATGGATACCGAGTGGGAGGATAAATACCATATGGTGTCGGTCCGTGCACTAGAACGTATTGAAAAATTGTCTAACCATGCTCCTATCCTCTTAACTACAGGGAACCCCCGACCTGCTTGTAAACGGTCGTTCAAGTTTGAACTTGGCTGGTTACACCGGGAGGGGTTTCATGAGATGGTTAAGACGGTTTGGGAGAGACCGGTCGGGGGTAGCACTCCAATTTTGAGATGGAATAATAAGATGCGGGCTATGCGCAAACATCTCTCTGGTTGGGCTGCCCATATGGTTGGTATTTTAAAAAAAGAGAAGGCTCGCTTATCAACTGTGATTGATGAGCTGGAGGCTTTGGGAGGTTAGACCGCTGCCTATGCAAGAGATTGAACTTAGAATCAATCCAATGCGCAGATAGCGAGTCTCCTTCGGAAGAGGAGCTCAAATGGTATCAGCGTTCCAAAGCCCAATTCATACTGGAAGGAGATTCCAATACACGATACTTCCATGGTGTAGCCAATGGGAGACATCAGAAAAAACGTATTCATTCTCTGGTACAAGATGAAGGGGTGATTGAAGGCCATGAGCAACTCAAATCCTACATTACTAATTATTATAAAGGTCTGTTTGGTCCTCCAGAGGAAACTGGTTTTTCTTTAAACGAGGACTTAACGGATGACATACCCCAAGTTTCTATGGAGGAAAATGGTCTTCTGACTGCACCTTATTCAGAGGAAGAGGTTCATACGGCAATTTTCAAAATGGAACGTAATAAAGCACCGGGTCCAGATGGTTTCCCAACTGATTTTTACCAAACTTTTTGGGATACTATTAAACCGGACCTTCTAGCTTTGTTCAGTGCCTTGCACATGGGACAACTAGAATTATTTCTTCTAAATTTTGGTGAAGTAATCTTGTTACCGAAAGTTAATGAGGCAAAAAGGATTCAACAATATAGACCCATCTGCCTTTTGAACGTAAGTTTCAAGATTTTCACGAAAGTGGCCACCATTAGACTTAATACGGTAGCGGATCATGTTGTCCGTCCATCACAGACCGCTTTCATGCAAGGAAGGAATATCCTAGATGGAGTTGCGGTTCTGCATGAGACAGTACATGAAATGCACACTAAGAAATTACATGGGGTTATTTTAAAATTAGATTTTGAAAAGGCCTATGATAAGGTCAAGTGGTCTTTCCTTCAGCAGACGCTTAGGATGAAAGGTTTTTCTCCTGAGTGGCGATCTCTTATCAACGATTTTGTGTAAGGAGGAAGTGTGGCAATCCGGGTTAATAATGACACCGGACACTATTTCCAGACACGAAAAGGGTTACGCTAGGGGGATCCGTTGTCTCCAATGTTGTTTAACATTGTAGCGGATATGCTGGCGATCTTGATAGAGAGGGCCAAGTCTGAAGGCCAAATTGAAGGGGTGATTCCACATCTGGTAGATGGTGGTTTATCTATCCTTCAATATGCCGATGATACAATTCCTTTTATGGATCATGATCTCGAAAAAACTCGCAACCTAAAATTAATATTGGCGGCTTTTGAGCAGTTATCGGGATTAAAGATCAATTTCCATAAAAGTGAGTTGTTTTGCTTTGGTGATGCCCAAAACGATACGACTTTATACGCAGAGTTGTTTGGTTGTGGGCAAGGCCAGTTTCCTATTCGCTATTTGGGTATTCCGATTCATTATCGAAGACTCACAATTGCTGAATGGAAAATTGTGGAAGAAAGATTACAAAAACGCCTTAGTAGTTGGAAAGGCAAATTGTTGTCCCTGGGAGGAAGATTGGTACTAATTAATTCAGTACTGACAAACATGGTACTGTATATGTTATCATTCTTCCTAGTACCAAAAGGAATACTGCATAAACTCGATTATTATCGATCCAGATTCTTTTGGCAAGGGGACAACGAGAAAAAGAAATATCGATTGGTTAAATGGAGTATAGTTTGTAGTCCCAAAGAGCAAGGAGGGCTTGGAGTTCATGACCTGAAAGTCAAGAATTCAGCACTTCTAGGTAAATGGCTGTTTAAGCTTCTTACCGACGATGGGATATGGCAAACTATTCTTACGAGAAAGTAGTTGGGTTCGAAGACATTATTCCAAGTGGTTTGGAAACCAGGGGATTCACACTTCTGGGCTGGTCTCATGGCGGCAAAGAATGTCTTCTTCGCCATGGTACTTTCTCGATTAAGAATGGGGAACAGATACGATTCTGGGAGGACACTTGGTTAGACAATGCACCCTTAAGTGAACAGTATCCTGCTTTGTATAACATTGTCCGTCGCAAAAGTGATACCATTGCTACGGTAATGGCTACCTCACCTTCAAATGTGACGTTCAGAAGAGTTCTACTTGGACAAAGACTGTTAGCATGGAATACCCTGACCCACCGGCTGTAAGATGTACACCTATCACCAAAACCGTACGAATTCAGGTGGAATCTTAATGCAAATGGCTCTTTCTCGGTAAAATCACTATACAATGCGATTCTTCATTCTGATATACCGGTTGATAATAATAAGAAAATTTGGAAGATGAAGATACCACTAAAAATCAATTTTTTTGGATGGTACCTTCGTCGAGGAGTTATCCTCACCAAAGACAATCTTGTTAAGCGAAACTGGCATGGAAGTACACGGTGTGTTTTCTGTCAACACGACGAAACGATTAAACACCTTTTCTTCAAGTGCCAATTTGCAAAATCTATATGGTCAGTCATCCAAGTAGCGTCTATCATGTTTCCCCCGACTAGTGTGGCCAATGTCTTTGACAATTGGCTACATGGTGTCGATAGAAGGTTCAAGTTGCTTCTTAGGGTGGGGGCGCTGGTAGTCATCTGGGCGCTATGGCTAAGTAGAAATGACAAGATTCTTAATAACAAAAATTGTTCCCTATTGCAGGTTATATACAGATGCACGACTATTCTCCGTTCGTGGTTACCTCTTCAGCGAGTGGAGAACCGAGACCTGTTTACGGAGGTCTGTACACGGTTGGAGGCTATGCCGAGGGATACTTTTTCCCAACATGGGTGTCAGCATAGTCTACGAATTGCAGCTCCATCCACACCTTAGGCGTTTTATATTTCATCGTTTCGATATGTATTTCGCCTAGTTTTTGTTTTACCAATTGTTCTCCTGGACCTATAAACGGCTATATGCATCGCAGAGTCTGGATGTAATTGCTTATCAAAGTAATAAAGCATCCTTTATCGAAAAATCAGTACATATACCTCAAAAAATTTAAAAATTACAAATGGGTACTTGGATCACGTAAGGACCACTAAAGATACTATCACAAGCCGAAGGCACGCCGCCATTCTTGCCCCTCCATTACCGGAGTCGAGCAAAGATTTTCGTAGTAGAGCTTTTTGTAGTAGACAGAAGTGAAGTCGTTGTGCTAAGGCACCAAAGACCAGTGCACCAGAGCAGTATCATCGCCAATTATGAAAACTGTAGATCGAAAGAGACTGACATGAAACTAGACGAACGAACACGAAAACCCATCGGATCCTAGCAGGGCACACGACTCCACGCGCCCTCCGTCAGCGCTAGACGCACCACCGGAACTAGGATAGGACAGAGAGAACCTTATTCCGACTTCAGGGAGTATCCACCGCCTCAACATTCCAAAAAATACACCCCAAAAAACATGAAAAAAGAACGGAAATTCCCCACCGACGAGAGGCCGTGGTCCGCCACACCTCCAAAGGCCCAAAGCCATCGGAGGTGAAACGGACCAACGGTGACGCCGGGGAAGATAACGGAACCCTAGATGGGTTTTATGGCAGTCGGGCCACCGCCTCTCCTCTCCTGGATCCTACCGGTTTGGGTAACTAAAATGTGGTTGAGTTCGTTTGATGGCAAGAATCTGTGTGTACCATTTCATTGACTAATGCAACTTCCTCGCAACAAGTTTTGGATACCTACTATGTTAACTCAGGACATATGGTGAGTTTGTCAAAGTCAATAATTTTCTTATCTCCAGATACAAATGCATTGGTGAGAGCTGAAATTTGTGAAGCTTTCCATATTGATACGGAGTTCGTATCGGATAAATACCTTAGGCTGCCGGCGTTCGTAGGAGTGACTGCTTCAAACACTTCATTGAAAGGATCATACAAAGAACAAATGGTTGGAAAGAGAAGCTGCTTTCTATGGGGGGAGAGAGATCCTGCTTAAAGTTGTGGCACAAGCAATTCTAGTGTATGCAATATCTGTGTTTCAAATCCTTAAAGGAATTTGCAAAAGTATGATGGATGCTATATCTCAATTTGGTGGGGTGATGATGAAAATTCCAAAAAGATGTATTCGATGGCTTGGTCGAAACTTTGTTTTCCCAAAAAAGATGGAGGCATGGGGTTTAGGGATTTTTACTCCTTCAACTTAGTCATACTAGCTAAACAAGCATGGAGGCTGATAAAAGACCCAAATTCTTTATGTGCACAGGTTCTACGAGCTAAATATTATCCCCAGGGGGACATTCTTAATGCAGGCCCTAAATATGGGTGTTCCTTCACCCGCCAAAGCGTTCTCGTTGGTCTAACCACCTTTAAGCGAGGATACATCTGGAGAGTGGGCGATGGGGAGAGCATCAAAATCTTGGAGGATCCTTGGAACCCCTCGAGCCCATATAGAAAGTTGTATCACCGAGAGCTGGAGCGGTGTATAGTAGAGTGAATGAACTCAACAGTCTTATTAGTGGCTTTTGGGATGAAGACTTGCTAAATGATTTATTCAATCATCTTGATGTTCGTAGGATAATGCAAATTCTGATCAACCTCCAGGGATTCCATGACTTTATTGCGTGCATTATACTAAGCATGGATGTCGTTTCGCAAAAAAAAAAAAAAAAAAGCATGGATGTTACACAGTCAGGTCGGGTTACCACTTACAGTGGCGCGGCTGGTCAGCTAGCAAGACCAAGTGTATCAACAACTAACCCCATCTGGAAGAACCTCTTGCAATTCCGGATAAAGATAAAGTGTTTATTTGGCGATCCTTGCATGGTATCATTCCTTTGAAGTGTATTTTAGCCAATCGACACATTGTAAGTTCCAGTGCCTGTCCAATTTGCAACTTGGGACTAGAAGATGTTTTGCACCTCTTATTTACTTGCCCGGTAGCTCAGGAGATTTGGAGGTACTTGGGTCTCAATCACATCATCGAGGATGGGACCCAAGCGGATCGAGAAGTCCTGGAGCATCTGCTTAAGGTGCAAGATAATAATGTCCAAGGCTTGGAAAATTTCGAGCTAAAAGAAGTTGTGTGTGTAACAAGCTGGTACGGTGGATTCGTAGAAGACGTACCCGAGAAGAATCTATGCCTACACCATATTTTTGCATGATATCCATGCTATCCATAGTTTCTAACGCAGCGAAGGTATCTACTCGCCAAATTTCTGGGAGAGAGGAAAAGTGGAATAAACCTTTCGTTCGGAGCTGCTCGGAGCATTAGTCTCAGCCGTGTTTGGATCCGGGACTAATGCTCACATTAGTCCTAGACGCCCGCACGGTTTTAGTCCCGGTTCAAATGGGACCTTTAGTCTGCTTCAACTTCAGCTTTTAGCTGCTTTTAGGGTCCAAAATCTAAAATGCAAACAAACAGCATTAGATGGAAAAGCGCTGGCGAGAAGCGATGTGCCGAAATACACTACCGAGCGAGCGAACAGCGGAAGCAGGTCGTTAGCTGCTTCCCGAGCTTTTGCTTACTCTCCGAGTTACTCTGGACTTAACTACCCTCTACACTTCTTCTTACTTGCAAAATTTTTGCCATTTTCCTAAACGCAACCCCACCCGCCCGCCCCGCGCGTCCCTTATCTCTTCATCCTCTCCCACACGGCTCTCTCTCTCTTCTCTCACACCAACCCGACGGACTGGGATTCAGTAACATTACTACAGCAGGGCACGGCGTGCCATGCTCCCTTCCATCCACCTTCCAAATTAAATCCAATGGCTCACACCAAGCAAAGGCAAAAGGAGATGCACACACAGATTTTCCGTCCGTACTTGCCCAGTATTTGGCTAGTCTGAGTCAAAATTGAAGTTATAAACTCTAGCTTACACTATTTTCCCAGAATATACTTGCCCATTTTAAGAGCAAAACACGCGCGCTAAATTAACCACCGCTAAATTAACCACCAAAATACGGTACGGGAGAAGGCGCGCGAACCTTTAGCGGACGCGCGAAAAAGCCGCGCACGTTAAATTTTTTGCCGCGCGCTTTTGCGCCAACCTACGCTAAATTAACCACTGAAATACGGTACGGAAGTTTCACCCGCGTGTCGCTTCGCCGCCCTCCACCTTGCTCCGCGTCGATCTCGCCGCGCTCCACGTCGCTCGCGCCGCTGCTCCGTTTCCACGCCGACGAGATGCCGCCCCGCCGCTGCTCGAGCTCCGGCTACCGTGACGTTCCTGCGCGGCCGAACGACACTTTCTATGCCGAAATCCGCAGCGGCGACGAGCGCATCGGGCTCGGGACGTTCGAGGCGGCGCACGAGGCTGCGCGCGTACGATGCGGTCACTTGGCACCTCGTCACTCCCGTCGCTGGACGCGGAAGCAGGCGAGGCAGTGCCAGCGTGAGCCCGAGCAGCGCGTCGTCATCGAGGAGCGCGACGAGCGCCTGCACGGAGTGGGGCGCCTGTTCCAGGAGGACGTCGCCGCGATGGAGGCCTTCCACGAAAAGAAGGAAGATGAGAAGGCTGCGCTTAAGGCGGCGAAGAAGGCGGACTGGGAGGAGAGGAGGGCGAAGGCGGCGGCGAGGAAGAAGGAGAGGGAAGAGAAGGCCACGAGGAGGGCGAAGGAGAAGAAAAATGGCGCCGACCCGTCGACTATCATCGTCGACTCCTCCTCCTTCGGGTGGACATCAACTCCGGGCTCATCGGACTTAGATTGGGATTCGAGTAGCTTAGGCTAGTTTAAAAATAAATTTAGTTGCTGCGTCGAAGTTTGCAATATAATTTTATATTTCCAGTTTATTTTTACATTTTGTTTGATCTATTTCATATGCAAATGTGTGAAAATATTATTTTTCGCGCGGCTTTTAGTTCGTCTGCAAATGAACCAACTCGGCGCTGTAATTTAGTGCGACGGTTTAATTGCAGCTTAATAATCTAGACATATATGGAACAAAATGAAGCCAAGGAAAAATTGATTAACAGTGAGCATACTTAACAGTGTGCGTGCCCTCTTCTTTTGCCTGTGCTTGCTGTAAACCATTGGATGCAATTTGGAAGGTGATGGAAGGAGGCATGGCACGCCGTGCCCTGCTATAGTGATGTTACTGAATCCCAATCCCAACCCGACGCCGCCTCCTTCCCCGTTGCCGGCCGCTCTGCTGCCTCCCCCACTTAGCTGTGCTGCCGGCCGCTGCTCTCCTTCTCCTCCCCGGCTTCTCCTCCTGCCCTCCCGCGCGAGCTCGCTCCCCTTTCCTCCCAGCTCGCCCTCATCACTCACCCGAGGCCGTCGCCCAGC
Source organism: Lolium multiflorum (assembly GCA_030979885.1). Classification (NCBI taxonomy): domain Eukaryota; kingdom Viridiplantae; phylum Streptophyta; class Magnoliopsida; order Poales; family Poaceae; genus Lolium; species Lolium multiflorum. The sequence continues at coordinate 93,859,509 of CM061750.1, read as the reverse complement.
GCCGCCATTAGAGGCCGTCGCGAGCTTAGCTGAGCCCAGAGTTCGATCCACCTCACCGTTCTCTACTTCCCCTCAAACGGAATCGGCACAGAGAGACTGGAATCGTCGCCCCCGTGGTCATCTTCTTTGCCTCCGGTGTCGAGCTCGAGCACCGCCGACCGCTGCCGGCCACCATGTCGAGGCCCCCGAGCTCCTCCTCGCCTCAGTACCTGTGCGTGTGCCCGTCGCCGGCTCCTGCCGTCCTCTCCTCCCTGCAGAGGACGAGCCCAACGCCGGTGTTTCCGCTCCCCACCCTGTTCATCAACCTCCAGAAGTGCCGCGCGCGCCAGCAGAGCTTCATGAGCGCCCTGCGTGCAACGGGATCTCCAATCTACAATCTACATTCTCCCAGCAGTTTCTCCCATACCGGATCCCTTAGATTGGATGCATATTTTAAGGATGATTTGATGCATTTGCTGAGACGGTGCCCATACGTTGACCACAGAGTTGTGTAGTACTGAGGAATGTTGATTCATATCTGTACATTCTTTTGGCAACAGAAAATTGAGAAATATTGTAGTAATATTTATTTTTTCTTGTCATTTTGTTATTTATATGTAATACTTGTTCAAATATATTCAGCTGTTGTATAGGAAATATTTTGAAACATTATCCATATACAAAATATTTTGAAACAAACATATGTACAGAAACTCAATTCGACTCCCGGGTGCGTATGATTCCTCTACCATAAAAACATATTTTCAAGTGTTAAAAAATTTTGATAAAAAAATGTACATGTACATCTCTATAATATATGTGTATTCGTCAAGTTTCACGAAAAAAATGATAATTTTTATAGTCTAAGCGAAAAAGAGAAAATTTATCTTGTGACAAGTCTTTGTTTCAGCACCAAATTTTGTGTTTTTTACATACGCCACATGACATGTCAATTTTTCATGAAACGAATTTGTGAGCGAGTAGCACATGAAGATGTACGTGCGAATTTTTTGTTTCAATTTTTTGACATTTTAAAATGTGTCTAACATGTATTTCAAAATAAAGGGAGCATACGCTCCCATGTGCCAAAACATCACTCCCATGTATGTACTCATACAAATAGCTAATTCGTTTTAAAATCATTATTTATTTAACATCTTCAGCACTCAGGGATATTCTAGACATTTCACTACTAAAACCAACAGCTGCAGCCACCAAAAGCGTTCCTGCCAAACATCAAATCTCTGGTTCCAACAGCTGCTTTCTACAACTGTTTTCTCACAGTCGAACAGCTACAGCTGCTTTTCAGAAGCTGCAGCCCAAACAAACACACCCTAAAGGGGTTGCAACGGGCTGCCTCTGATGCGAAAACCTTTAGTCCCGGTTTGTGTTACAAACCTAACAGGGACTAAAGGCCTACCATTTAGTTCCGGTTTGTAACACCAACCCGGACTAAAGGTTTTTTGGTTTTTTTTGCCTCCACACCACCTCGGTCGATCGCCTTTTTAGCTTTATAAAATTATATAAAATTCAAAATTTAAAATCCTTTTAGATATAGGTAGGTTAGGTGATCTAGTTATTATGAAAAATAACAAATATGAATTTTGACTTTTTTTTTAAAAAAAATGTATGTTTGGTAATATGGAAATATCTTTTCCATACGAACTTGGAAAAACATTTAATATACGAAAATGTATCTACAAGAAAAGTTACATCCGAATTGACCTGGGTTTACCCGGTTAGCCCACTTTTAGATTGCTCAAACTGCAAAAGGGAAATATGAAAATTTACATGTTTTAGGTTTTGAAAAAAATTGTTTTTATTTATTTATTCAAAATTATTATTACATCATTATTTTTGTTTATTAAAATTATTATTTTTAATTCAAAAAATAAAGAAGTGTGACATCGTGACCAACATGTTTATACGATTGATATGATACTAGTATCAATAACATGCACGCAAAACACTTGGAAGCGGGACGGAATGAGAAGTTAAGTGTGTTAGTGCTGGAGCAGTTTGAGGATGAGTGTCCCCGGCTGCGACGACGATCAATCCGGACGGTGGCTGTTAAGGACCTGATCGCATTTCTTGCTTTCAGTCTAGGGTCTGCCATGTAAATCTTAGGGATTTAGACGTAAGTTCCTGTTTATTTTGTGTCCTGCTGTAAACTGTGCTCGATGCGTATTGGAAATCTGGGTCCTTCAGGATCGTTCGGTTGTCCCTCTAAAAAAAACATCTCTCTCATTCTCGGTCTCGCTCGCTCGCACCCCCTGCGCACTGACAACCATGCACAACAGTCAACATCACCCGAAAAAATCTAGGCACCATAAATAAGTGGGGCCCCGTGACTGCTCTCTTCGTCTCCTCCGTGTGATCCCTCTTCCTCCGACTCCCGACCTTGCGAAAAGAAAAATGAAATAAAGAGTTTCACTGGACGGGCAAACACATGTGCTGCCTAGTAATAATAATAATAACGTAAAAAAATCGACCTCGAATCTATTATTAAATAAGCTAAACTAGGGTTTTGCCCAGTACTACGGATCAATTTCAGAAAATCCAACTACGGGGTTCGATTTTGGCCTGCTAATATAAAATTATATAATCTGAACTAGTATTCCTCTAAAAAAATCATTTTGGTATGCATCGTTTGGTACTTTTGATAACAAGAGTGCTTACTCCATCCGTTAGCAAATAGTCTTCATTTTCATGTTATGAAGTCAAGCATGAAGAGAAGTGGTTTTGGGTTTCAAACATGGAAATTTCAAAAACCTTCCCAAACTTTATTTTAGAGTGACTAAGAAGGATACAAGCTTCCCTTTTCATTTTCATGTTTTAAACTTGTTTAAATTATCCTGGTCAAATCTAGGATTTGACAAGATTCAAATGGGCAAACATATGATAAGTGATGCAAAAAAAATTTGATTAGAAATGGGGTTGTTCGAACCCCGTAGTTGGATTTTTTTGAACCTTGATCTGGAGTACCTTTTTATTATTACTATGCAGCACATATGTGTTTGCCCGTCGAGTGAAACTCGGAGGAAGAGAGATCACTCGGAATGAGAGAAGAAGGAGGGAGAGCATTATGGTGTCTCCTCTTTTTCGGGTGATGATGTTGACTGTTGTGCAGGTTTGTCAGTGAGCAGGGAGGTGCGAGCGAGTCGGCCGAGGCCGAGAATGAGAGAGATTTGTTTTTTTTGTGAGAGGGATGATACATCTCAAACGTATCTATAATTTCTTATGTTCCATGCTACTTTTATGACAACTAGCATGGTGGCCCTCGCAAATGCGAGAGCGAGCCCCGAGTATGCCTATCTTTTTCTGTTCTACAAAAGTTATAATGTAGAGTAACATAGTTCTATAGTCACCATAAATATTATGCTAAACAAATATCACTTGTGAGGGGACAGTAATATTAATATTGAATTGTGCAGAAAAAAGAACGTATCAATGACTATATGTGACTTTTATATGTGGTGATATTTGATGAGTGCATAGAATTAAATTTATATTGCAAGATAAGTCAATGTTTTTTTTCGTGTTACTCCACACGAGTTTGAATCTCAGAGTGTACTCATAAATTTATGATCGATTTATACTTAACAAATTAAACTTATAGTTACTGGATTCATAATAATTTTTCACGTAATGACATTTATGTATAATTACTAAGATTAATGTTATTCACAATTAACAAATATATAGGTTCATGTATGGTTATAATAAGTTTGAAGAGAAAAATAGGTTATCGAAAAGTAACTGTTGTGGTTTGTCGGTCAAAAATTTTGGTCTATCTTTAGATTTCTACAACAATTCTCTATATCTTTGGTTTATCATGTGTGCTTTATTACTAAAATTATGATTTGTTATGAATATGTATGAGGAAGTCATTTAAATGGATAAAAAACTGTTAAACACACAACAACTCATGGTAATTTGGCCACGTTTTCATTGGCAAAATGAATAAAAATAATCTTGTTGGTAGGTGGGAAAACATATTGTAAGAATTTTCATTTGTTGTATCATAATGATTTTCCTTAATTTATAAGCAGTGGCAACCATGTACAATGAAACATCACTTTAAGCATTTAATAAATTAGAATATATTTGTAAACCCTATAAAATGTAAAGATTGTACACCCTCTTTTAAGGATATAATATTTATCATTCGTAAAAGAAGGAATAAGGTTTATTTGGAGTGTTCACTTCCAAGGATTAACCTTAAACATAAGTATATAATTAAACATACCGCATTGAGTCTATTTGTACTTGCTCACGGCACCGATTTGCATGCATGGAGCGGATGCCATCGTCATGGCTTTTTAGATCGAGCTGCTTGGTTTATTTGCTTGTAGCACTACTTCGTTGATTTTCTTTCAGCAACTGGATTTGGCAACGGCCAGTGCTAGTGCAGCAATGCACGTGTCAGGGTACTGAACAGTTTAATCTTCACGTTTACGACATCGTGATATTCTACGTTGCTAGTCGGCACCATGTTCTAGCCACCTAGAGTAAGCAGTTTCTTTTCTTTTTCCGGGACGTCTCTACGGCCATGTATAAAGATATGTGTTGACACCATCGATCAGTATTGTTTTCACATGTCTTATCTGGTACGGTAGTTTCAGACCAAGTCAAACGGCCTTACACACTACTAACCATTGTTAAATCAGAGCCATAAATTTTAAATTCAATTGTTAAAATTAGTTTGATTATGTGGTTCAACGTGGTATCTATATTGTATTAATGTACATTTATTTTAATATATATAATAAATAATAGATGTGTATTTGAACAATTATTTATGGCTACCTATTATTTTGCCTGACTTAATAACCTGTTTAATTCTATGTAGTACTCTATATTTGCTAGTCATGTCTGGCATATAATTTTCCTAATTACAGTCTAGACTTGAGGGGCAAAGCAAATAGTAAAAGAGTCCTAACTAATCACGTCATCACGTGCATGTAGTATTGGCCGGACCCACTAAGATTAGGCGGAAATAGAACTTCCAAACTCCCTTACATCTGATTTGCAAAAAAAAACCCTTACATCAGTGCCACGGTTAGATGTGCAGGCGTGACATGTCACGTATGTATATTTTGTCGTGTCAAACATAAACTGTTGTTACGTAAAATCTTTAAATCTTGACCATTAAATTACAGATCTAACAGACCATTAAATTACAGATCTAACAGCTAAAATAATCCTAATGATGTGGATTAACCTCGTGTCACTATTTTAGACCTCCGCATTTTGCTTTTAGTATATAATAGATACTCACATGTTTTATACACACTTTATGTCATTTATATGAATTTTCCGGCACTAACCTATTGACGAGATGCCGAAGAGCCAGTTGCTGTTTTCTGCTGTTTTTGGTTTCAGAAATCCTACAAAGGAAATATTCTCTCGAATTGGACGAAATCAACGCCCAGGGTCTTATTTTTCCACGGAGCTTCCAGAAGACCGAATGGGATACGAAGTGGGGCGACGAGGCGCCGACACCACAGGGCCGCGCGGCCTGGGTGGGACCCGCGCCGCCCTATTGTGTGGGGCCCTCGTGCCTCCACCGACGATGCCCTTCCGCCTATTTATTCCCTCCATCGCGAAAACCCTTTTACCGAGAGCCACGATACGGAAAACCTTCCAGAGACGCAGCCGCCGCCAATCCCATCTTGGGATTCAGGGAGACGCCCGGCACCCACTGAGAGGGGAATCATCTAGCGGGGGACTCTTCATCACCATGATCGCCTCCGGATTGATGTGTGAGTAGTTCATCCTTGGACTATGGGTCCATACAGTAGCTAGATGGTTGTCTTCTCCTCATTGTGCTATCATGTTAGATCTTGTGAGCTGCCTATCATGATCAAGATCATCTATTTGTAATGCTACATGTTGTGTTTGTTGGGATCCGATGAATATGGAATACTATGTCAAGTTGATTATAAATCTATCATATATGTGTTGTTTATGTTCTTGCATGCTCTCCGTTACTAGTAGAGCTCTGGCCAAGTTCATACTTGTGACCAAGAGGGAGTATTTATGCTCGATAGTGGGTTCATGCCTCCATTGAATCTGGGACAGTGACAGAAAGTTCTAAGGTTGTGGATGTGCTGTTGCCACTAGGGATAAACATCAATGCTTTGTCTAAGGATATTTGTGTTGATTACATTACGCACCATACTTAATGCAATTGTCTGTTGTTTGCAATTTAATACCGGAAGGGGTGCGGATGCTAACCCAAAGGTGGACTTTTTATGCATAGATGCATGCTGGATAGCGGTCTATGTACTTTGTCGTAATGCCCTGATTAAATCTCATAGTAGTCATCATGATATGTATGTGCATTGTTATGCCTCTCTATTTGTCAATTGCCCAACTCTGAATTTGTTCACCCAACATGCAATTTATCTTATTGGAGAGACACCACTAGTGAACTGTGGACCCCGGTCCATTCTTTTACATCTGAATACAATCTACTACAAACATTGTTCTTTACTGTTCTTCGCAAACAAACATCATCTTCCAAACTATACATTTAATCCTTTGTTTACAGCAAGCCGGTGAGATTGACAACCTCACTGTTACGTTGGGGCAAAGTATCTTGATTGTGTTGTGTAGGTTCCACGTTGGCGCCGGAATCAGTGTTTAACGTACATGATACGTCTCCGACGTATCGATAGTTTCTTATGTTCCATGCCACATTATTGATGATATCTACATGTTTTATGCATACTTTATGTAATATTTATGCATTTTCGGCACTAACCTATTAACGAGATGCCGAAGAGCCGATTGTTTTTTTCTGTTTTTGGTTTCAATCCTAGTAAGGAAATATTCCGAATTGGACGAAATCAACGCCCAGGGCCTATTTTCACACGAAGACCGAAGATGATACGGTGGGGCCACGAGGTGGCGACACACTAGGGCGGCGTGGCCCAGGCCTTGGCCGCGCCGGCCGTTGTGTGGGGCCCGTGCGGCCCCGACACCTGCCCTTCCGCCTACATATAGTCTTCGTCAAAACCCCGGACCGAGAGCCACGATCGAAAACCTTCCGGAGATACCGCCGCCGATCCCATCCGGGATCCAGAGATCGCCTCCGGCACTGCCGGAGAGGGGAATCATCTCAGGGGACTCTTCACCGCCATGGTCGCCTCCGGAGTGATGAGTGAGTAGTTCACCCCTGGACTATGGGTCCATAGCAGGAGCTAGATGGTTGTCTTCTCCTCATTATGCTTCATTGTCGGGTCTTGTGAGCTGCCTAACATGATCAAGATCATCTATCTGTAATGCTATATGTTGTGTTTGTTGGGATCCGATGGATAGAGAATACTATGTTATGTTGATTATCAATCTATCTATGTGTTGTTTATGATCTTGCATGCTCTCCGTTACTAGAGGCTCTGGCCAAGTTGATACTTGTAACTCCAAGAGGGTTATGCTCGATAAGGTTCATGTCTCCATTGAACGGGGGAGTGACAGAAACCTAAGGTTGTGGATGTGCTGTTGCCACTAGGGATAAAACATTGATGCTATGTCCGAGGATGTAGTTATTGATTACATTACGCACATACTTAATGCAATTGTCTCGTTGTTTGCAACTTAATGCGGAAGGGGTTCGGATGATAACCTGAAGGTGGACTTTTTAGGCATAGATGCATGCTGGATAGCGGTCTATGTACTTTGTCGTAATGCCCAATTAAATCTCACTATACTCATCATATCATGTATGTGCATGGTCATGCCCTCTCTATTTGTCAATTGCCCAACTGTAATTTATTCACCCAACATGCTATTTATCTTATGGGAGAGACACCTCTAGTGAACTGTGGACCCCGGTCCATTCTTTTACATCGAATACAATCTACTGCAATACTCGTTCTACTATTTTCTGCAAACAATCATCATCCACACTATACATCTAATCCTTTGTTACAGCAAGCCGGTGAGATTGACAACCTCACTGTTTCGTTGGGGCAAAGTACTTTGGTTGTGTTGTGCAGGTTCCACGTTGGCGCCGAATCCCTGGTGTTGCGCCGCACTACATCTCGCCGCCATCAACCTTCAACGTGCTTCTTGACTCCTACTGGTTCGATAAACCTTGGTTTCTAACTGAGGGAAACTTACTGCTGTACGCATCACACCTTCCACTTGGGGTTCCCAACGGTCGCGTGTTGTACGCGTGTCAAGCTAAATTTCTGGCGCCGTTGCCGGGGAGATCAAGACACGCTGCAAGGGGAGTCTCCACATCCCAATCTCTTTACTTTGTTTTTGTCTTGCTTTATTTTATTTACTACTTTGTTTGCTGCATTAAATCAAAATACAAAAAATTAGTTGCTAGCTTTACTTTATTTGCTATCTTGTTTGCTATATTAAAAACACAAAAAAATTAGTTACTTGCATTTACTTTATCTAGTTTGCTTTATTTACTATTGCTAAAATGGGACTCCTGAAAATACTAAGTTGTGTGACTTCACAACCACAAATAATAATGACTTCTTATGCACACCTATTGCTCCACCTGCTACTACAGCAGAATTCTTTGAAATTAAACCTTTATTGAATCTTGTTATGCGAGAGCAATTTTCTGGTGTTAGTTCTGATGATGCTGCTGCCCATCTCAATAATTTTGTTGAACTATGTGAAATGCAAAAGTATAAAGATGTAGATGGTGATATTATAAAATTAAAATTGTTTCCTTTCTCATTAAGAGGAAGAGCTAAATATTGGTTGCTATCTCTACCTAAGAATAGTATTGATTCATGGACTAAATGCAAGGATGCTTTTATTGGTAGATATTATCCCCCTGCTAAAATTATATCTTTGAGGAGTAGCATAATGAATTTTAAACAATTGGATAATGAGCATGTTGCACAAGCATGGGAAAGAATGAAATATTTGGTTAAAAATTGCCCAACCCATGGACTGACTACTTGGATGATCATCTAAACCTTTTATGCAGGACTAAATTTTTCTTCGCGGAACCTATTTGATTCAGCTGCTGGAGGTACCTTTATGTCCATCACTCTTGGTGAAGCAACAAAGCTTCTTGATAATATGATGATTAATTACTCTGAATGGCACACGGAAAGAGCTCCACAAGGTAAGAAGGTAAATTATGTCGAAGAAACCTCCTCCTTGAGTGATAAGATTGATGCTATTATGTCTATGCTTGTGAATGATAGGACTAATGTTGATCCTAATAATGTTCCGTTAGCTTCATTGGTTGCTCAAGAAGAACATGTTGATGTAAACTTCATTAAAAATAATAATTTCAACAACAATGCTTATCGGAACAATTCTAGTAACAACTATAGGCCATATCCTTATAATAATGGCAATGCTATGGTAATTCTTATGGGAATTCTTACAACAATAATAGGAACACATCCCCTGGACTTGAAGCCATGCTTAAAGAATTTATTAGTACACAAACTTCTTTTAACAAATCTGTTGAAGAAAAGCTTGGGAAATTGATATACTTGCTTCTAAAGTCGATAGTCTTGCTGCTGATGTTGATCTTTTGAAATCGAAAGTTATGCCTCATGAAAATCATAATAATAAAATTGTTACTACAGCAAATTCCATCCAAGTTAGAATTAATGAGAATATAAGATTGATGGCCGAATTGCGTGCTAGGTGGGAAAAAGAAGAAAATGCTAAAAAAGATAATATAGCTAAAGTTTGGACTATTACCACCACTAGCAATGCTAATGCTTCACATGTTGATGCACCTCCTACTAATAATGGTAAAAGAATTGGTGTTGGCAATGTTTCCACTTCTAATGCAAAGCGTGAAAAACTGCCTGAAACTGCTAAAACTGCTGGGTTGATAAAACTGCTGAAATTTTTTCCAACATTGGGGATAATGATCCCATTGCTTTAGATTATAATGGTTTGGATTTTGATGATTGTCATATCTCTGAAGTTATAAAGTTCTTACAAAAACTTTCTAAGAGTCCTAATGCTAGTGCTATAAACTAGGCTTTCACAAAACATATTACAAATGCTCTCATAAAAGCTAGAGAAGAGAAACTAGAACGCGAAACTTCTATTCCTAGGAAGCTAGAGGATGGTTGGGAGCCCATCATTAAGATGAAGGTCAATGACTTTGATTGTAATGCTTTATGTGATCTTGGTGCAAGTATTTCCGTTATGCCTAAGAAAATCTATAATATGCTTGACTTGCCACCATTGAAAAATTGTTATTTGGATGTTAATCTTGCTGATAATTCTACAAAGAAACCTTTGGGGAGAGTTGATAATGTTCGCATTACCGTTAACAATAATCTTGTCCCCGTTGATTTTGTTGTCTTGGATATTGAATGCAATGCATCTTGTCCCATTATATTGGGAAGACCTTTTCTTCGAACTGTTGGTGCTATCATTGATATGAAGGAAGGTAATATTAAATATCAATTTCCTTTCAATAAAATTATGGAACACTTCCCTAGAAAGAGAATGAAGTTACCTTTTGATTCTATTATTAGAAAAATTTATGATGTTAACACTTCGTCTCTTGATAATACTTGATACACACTTTCTGCGCCTAGTTAAAGAAAAGCGCTTATGGGAGACAACCCATGTTTTTACTACAGTACCTTTATTTTATATTTGAGTCTTGGAAGTTGTTACTACTGTAGCAACCTCTCCTTATCTTAGTTTTGTGCATTGTTGTGCCAAGTAAAGTCGTTGATAGTAAGGTTCATACTAGATTTGGATTACTGCGCAGAAACATATTTCTCTGTCACGAATCTGGGCCTAATTCTCTGTAGGTAACTCAGAAAATTATGCCAATTTACGTGAGTGATCCTCAGATATGTACGCAACTTTCATTCAATTTGAGCATTTTCATTTGAGCAAGTCTGTGCCTCAATAAAATTCGTCTTACGACTGTTCTTTTTTGACAGATTCTGCCTTTTTATTTTCTTTGCTATGCTTGATGGATTTTTCGATTCCATTGACTTTCAGTAGATTTGTGCAATGTCCAGAAGTGTTAAGAATGATTATGTCACCTCTGAACATGTAAATTTTGATTGTGCACTAACCCTCTAATGAGTTGTTTTGAGTTTGGTGTGGAGGAAGTTTTCAAGGATCAAGAGAGGGAGATGATACAATATGATCAAGGAGAGTGAAAGCTCTAAGCTTGGGGATGCCCGGTGGTTCACCCCTGCATATTTCAAGAAGACTCAAGCGTCTAAGCTTGGGGATGCCCAAGGCATCCTCTTCATCGACAACATTATCAGGTTCCTCCCCTGAAACTATATTTTTATTCCATCACATCTTATGTGCTTTGCTTGGAGCGTCGGTTTGTTTTTGTTTTTGTTTTTGTTTGAATAAAATGGATCCTAGCATTCTTTGTATGGGAGAGAGACATGCTCCGCTTTTGCATATGGACAAATATGTCCTTAGGCTTTACTCATAGTATTCATGGCGAAGGTTGAATCTTCTTCGTTAAATTGTTATATGGTTGGAATCGGGAAATGCTACATGTAGTAATTCTAAAATGTCTTGGATAATTTGATACTTGGCAATTGTTGTGCTCATGTTTAAGCTCTTGCATCATATACTTTGCACCTATTAATGAAGAAATAAATAGAGCTTGCTAAAATTTGGTTTGCATAATTGGTGTCTCTAAAGTCTAGATAATTTCTAGTATTGAGTTTGAACAACAAGGAAGACGGTGTAGAGTCTTATAATGTTTACAATATGTCTTTTATGTGAGTTTTGCTGCACCGGTTCATCCTTGTGTTTGTTTCAAATAACCTTGCTAGCCTAAAACCTTGTATCGAGAGGGAATACTTCTCATGCATCCAAAATCCTTGAGCCAACCACTATGCCATTTGTGTCCACCATACCTACCTACTACATGGTATTTCTCCGCCATTCCAAAGTAAATTGCTTGAGTGCTACCTTTAAAATTTCTATCCTCTACCTTTACAATATATAGCTCATGGGACAAATAGCCTAAAAACTATTGTGTATTGAATATGTACTTATGCACTTTATCTCTTATTAAGTTGCTTGTGTAAATCATTTCTGGGGACGCCATCAACTACTCTTTGTTGAATATCATGTGAGTTGCTATGCATGTCCGTCTTGTCTGAAGTAAGGGAGATTTACCACTCATTTAATGGTTAGAGCATGCATAATGTTAGAGAAGAACATTGGGCCGCTAACTAAAGCCATGAATCATGGTGGAAGTTTCAGTTTTGGACATATATCCTCAATCTCATATGAGAACATTAATTGTTGCTAAATGCTTATGCATTAAAGAGTCCATTATCTGTTGTCTATGTTGTCCCGGTATGGATGTCTAAGTTGAGAATAATCAAAAGCGAGAAATCCAATGCGAGCTTTCTCCTTAGACCTTTGTACAGGCGGCATAGAGGTACCCCTTTGTGACACTTGGTTAAAACATGTGTATTGCGATGATAATCCCGGTAATCCGAGCTAATTAGGACAAGGTGCGGGCACTATTAGTATACTATGCATGAGGCTTGCAACTTGTAAGATATAATTTACATAACACATATGCTTTATTACTACCGTTGACAAAATTGTTTCTTGTTTTCAAAACCAAAGCTCTAGCACAAATATAGCAATCAATGCTTCCCTCTGCGAAGGGCCTTTCTTTTACTTTTATGTTGAGTCAGTTCACCTATCTCTCTCCACCTCAAGAAGCAAACACTTGTGTGAACAGTGCATTGATTCCTACATACTTGCATATTGCACTTGTTATATTACTTTACATTGACAACTATCCATGAGATATACATGTTATAAGTTGAAAGCAACCGCTGAAACTTAATCTTCCTTTGTGTTGCTTCAATACCTCTACTATGATTTATTGCTTTATGAGTTAGCTCTTATGCAAGACTTATTGATGCTTGTCTTGAAAGTACTATTCATGAAAAGACTTTGCTTTATGATTCATTTGTTTACTCATGTCATTACCATTGTTTTGATCGCTGCACTCATTACATATGCTTACAATAGTATGATCAAGGTTATGATGGCATGTCACTCCAAAAATTATCTTTGTTATCGTTTACCTGCTCGGGACGAGCAGAACTAAGCTTGGGGATGCTGATACGTCTCCGACGTATCGATAATTTTTTATGTTCCATGCCACATTATTGATGATATCTACATGTTTTATGCATACTTTATGTCATATTTATGCATTTTCCGGCACTAACCTATTAACAAGATGCCGAAGAGCCAGTTGTTGTTGCTGTTTTTGGTTTCAGAAATCCTAGTAAGGAAATATTCTCGTAATTGGACGAAATCAACGCCCAGGGGCCTATTTTCACACAAGCTTCCAGAAGACCGAAGATGATACGAAGTGGGGCCACGAGGTGGCGACACAGGGCTCAGCCTGGGCCTTGGCCGCGCACGCCCTATTGTTTGGGCCCAATGCCCCTGACCTGCCCTTCCGCCTACATATAGTCTTCATCGCGAAACCCCCATTACCGAGAACCACGATTCGGGAAACCTTCCAGAGACGCCGCCGCCGCCGATCCCATCTCGGGGGATCCAGGAGATCGCCTCCGGCACCCTGCCGGAGAGGGGAATCATCTCCCGGAGGACTCTTCACCGCCATGGTCGCCTCTGGAGTGATGAGTGAGTAGTTCACCCCTGGACTATGGGTCCATAGCATTAGCTAGATGGTTGTCTTCTCCTCATTATGCTTCATTGTCGGGTCTTGTGAGCTGCCTAACATGATCAAGATCATCTATCTGTAATGCTATATGTTGTGTTTGTTGGGATCCGATGGATAGAGAATACTATGTTATGTTGATTATCAATCTATCTATGTGTTGTTTATGATCTTGCATGCTCTCCGTTACTAGTAGAGGCTTTGGCCAAGTTGATACTTGTAACTCCAAGAGGGAGTATTTATGCTCGATAGTGGGTTCATGTCTCCATTGAATCTGGGGGTGACAGCAACCCCTAAGGTTGTGGATGTGCTGTTGCCACTAGGGATAAAACATTGATGCTATGTCCGAGGATGTAGTTATTGATTACATTACGCACCATACTTAATGCAATTGTCTCTTGTTTGCAACTTAATACCGGAAGGGGTTCGGATGATAACCTGAAGGTGGACTTTTTAGGCATAGATGCATGCTGGATAGCGGTCTATGTACTTTGTCGTAATGCCCAATTAAATCTCACTATACTCATCATATCATGTATGTGCATGGTCATGCCCTCTCTATTTGTCAATTGCCCAACTGTAATTTGTTCACCCAACATGCTATTTATCTTATGGGAGAGACACCTCTAGTGAACCTGTGGACCCCGGTCCATTCTTTTACATCGAATACAATCTACTGCAATACTCGTTCTACTGTTTTCGCAAACAATCATCATCCACACTATACATCTAATCCTTTGTTACCAAGCCGGTGAGATTGACAACCTCACTGTTTCGTTGGGGCAAAGTACTTTGGTTGTGTTGTGCAGGTTCCACGTTGGCGCCGGAATCACTGGTGTTGCGCCGCACTACATCTCGCCGCCATCAACCTTCAACGTGCTTCTTGACTCCTACTGGTTCGATAAACCTTGGTTTCTAACTGAGGGAAACTTACTGCTGTACGCATCACACCTTCCACTTGGGGTTCCCAACGGTCGCGTGCTGTACGCGTGTCATCGCACTACACTCCGTCACCAACGACCTTCACGTGATCCTTGACTCCTACTGGTTCGATAAACCTTGGTTTCTTACTGAGGGAAACTTGCTGTTGTACGCATCACACCTTCCACTTGGGGTTCCCAACGGGCGTGTGCTTTACGCGTCATCAAGCTAAATTTCTGGCGCCGTTGCCGGGAGATCAAGACACGCTGCAAGGGAGTCTCCACTTCCAATCTCTTTACTTTGTTTTTGTCTTGCTTTATTTTATTTTATTTACTGCTTTGTTTGCTTCTTATAAAAAAAATACAAAAAAAATTAGTTACTTGCTTTACTTTATTTACTGTCTTGTTTGCGTTCTCTATATTAAAAACACAAAAAAATTAGTTACTTGCATTTACTTTATTTAGTTTGCTTTATTTACTACTGCTAAAATGGGTACTCCTGAGAATACTAAGTTGTGTGACTTCACTAGCACAAATAATAATGATTTCCTATGCACACCTATTGCTCCACCTGCTACTAGAATTCTTTGAAATTAAACCTGCTTTATTAAATCTTGTTATGAGAGAGCAATTTTCTGGTGTTAGTTCTGATGATGCTGCTGCCCATCTTAATAATTTTGTTGAACTTTGTGAAATGCAAAAGTATAAGGATGTAGATGGTGACATTATAAAATTGAAATTGTTTCCTTTCTCCTTAAGAGGAAGAGCTAAAGATTGGTTGCTATCTTTGCCTAAAAATAGTATTGATTCATGGACTAAATGTAAGGATGCTTTTATTGGTAGATATTATCCTCCTGCTAAAATTATATCTTTGAGAAGTAGCATAATGAATTTTAAGCAATTGGATAATGAGCATGTTGCCCAAGCATGGGAAAGAATGAAATCTTTGGTAAAGAATTGCCCTACCCATGGACTGACTACTTGGATGATCATCCAAACCTTCTATGCAGGATTGAATTTTTCTTCGCGGAACCTATTGGATTCAGCTGCTGGAGGTACTTTTATGTCCATCACTCTAGGCGCCGCAACAAAGCTTCTTGATAATATGATGATCAACTACTCTGAATGGCACACGGAAAGGGCTCCACAAGGTAAGAAGGTAAATTCTGTTGAAGAAACCTCCTCCTTGAGTGATAAGATTGATGCTATTATGTCTATGCTTGTGAATGGTAGATCTAATGTTGATCCTAATAATGTTCCTTTAGCTTCATTGGTTGCTCAAGAAGAGCATGTTGATGTGAACTTCATTAAAAATAATAATTTCAACAACAATGCTTATAGGAATAATTCTGGTAACAACTATAGGCCATATCCTTCTAATAATGGTAATGGTTATGGTAATTCTTATGGGAATTCTTACAACAATAATAGGAGTGTACCCCCTGGTCTTGAAGCCATGCTTAAAGAATTTATTAGTACACAAACTGCTTTTAACAAATCTGTTGAAGAAAAGCTTGGTAAAATTGATATTCTTGCTTCTAAGGTTGATAGTCTTGCTGCTGATGTTGATCTTTTAAAATTGAAAGCTATGCCTAATGAAACTAAAGATATTAAGTCATTTGCTACAGCAAACGCTATCCAAGTTCGAATTAATGAGAATATTAGATTGATGGCTGAATTGCATGCTAGGTGGGAAAAAGAAGAAAAATTTGCTAAAGAGAATAATGTAGCTAAAGTTTGGACTATTACCACCACTAGTAATGTTGATGCTTCACATATTTCTAAACCTCCTACTATCAATTGTAAAATAATTGGTGTTAGCAATGTTTCTACTCCTAATGCAAAGGCACTGAAATTGCTAAAAATGCTGAAACTGCTTGTGATAAAACTGCTGAAATTTTTCAAAATATTGGGGACAATGATTCCATTGCTGTAGATCATAATGGTTTAGATTTTTATGATTGTCACATCTCTAAAGTTATAAAGTTCTTACAAAAACTTGCTAGAAGTCCCAATGCTAGTGCTATAAATTTGGCCTTCACAAAACATATTACAAATGCTCTCATAAAAGCTAGAGAAGATAAACTAAAACTTGAAACTTCTATTCCTAGGAAGTTAGAAGATGGTTGAGAGCCCATCATTAAGATGAAGGTCAATGATTTTAATTGTAATGCTTTATGTGATCTTGGTGCAAGTATTTCTGTTATGCCTAAGAAAATCTATAATATGCTTGACTTGCCACCATTGAAAAATTGTTATTTGGATGTTAATCTTGCTGATAATGCTATAAAGAAACCTTTGGGGAGGATTGATAATGTTCGCATTATGGTTAACAATAACCTTGTCCCCTTTGATTTTGTTGTCTTGGATATTGAATGCAATGCATCTTGTCCCATTATTTTGGGAAGACCTTTTCTTCGAACTGTTGGTGCTATTATTGATATGAAGGAAGGTAATATTAAATATCAATTTCCTCTCAAGAAAGGTATGGAACACTTCCCTAGAAAGAGAATGAAGTTACCTTATGATTCTATTATTAGAACAAATTATGATGTTGATGCTTCATCTCTTGATGTTACTTGATTCACACTTTCTGCGCCTAGCTGAAAGGCGTTAAAGAAAAGCGCTTATGGGAGACAACCCATTATTTTACTTCTGCACTTTTATTTGATATTTGAGTCTTGGAAGTTGTTACTACTGTAGCAACCTCTCTTTATCTTTATTTATTGCATTGTTGTGCCAAGTAAAGTCTTTGATAGTAGGGTTGATACTAGATTTGGATTACTGCGCAGAAACAGATTTCTTGCTGTCATGAAATTGAGCAGCCCCGTCTGTAGGTAATTTAGAAAAATCTGCCAATTTACGTGCGTGATCCTCAGATATGTACGCAACTTTCATTCGATTTGAGCTTTTTCATCTGAGCAAGTTAAGTGCCCCAGAAAAATTCGTCTTTACGGACTGTTCTGTTTTGACAGATTCTGCCTTTATTTCGCATTGCCTGTTTTGCTATGTTGATGGATTTCTTTGTTCCATTAACTTTCAGTAGCTTTGTGAAATGTCCAGAAGTGTTAAGAATGATTATGTCACCTCTGAATATGTGAATTTTTGATTATGCACTAACCCTCTAATGAGTTTGTTTTGAGTTTGGTGTGGAGGAAGTTTTCAAGGGTCAAGAGAGGAGGATGATACAATATGATCAAGAAGAGTGAAAAGTCTAAGCTTGGGGATGCCCCGTGGTTCATCCTGCATATTTTAAGAAGACTCAAGCATCTAAACTTGGGGATGCCCAAGGCATCCCTTCTTCATCGACAACTTATCAGGTCACCTCTAGTGAAACTATATTTTTATTCCGTCACATCTTATGTGCTTTACTTGGAGCGTCTGTATGTTTTTGTTTTTGTTTGAATAAAATAGGATCCTAGCATTCTTTGTGTGGGAGAGAGACACGCTCCGCTGTTGCATTTGAACACATGTGTTCTTAGCTTTACTTTTAATGTTCATGGCGAAGGTTGAACTGCTTCGTTCATTATATGGTTGGAAACAGAAAATGCTTCATGTGGTAATTGGTATAATGTCTTGAATAATTTGATACTTGGCAATTGTTGTGCTCAAATAGATAATGTTTAAGCTCTTGCATCATATACTTTGCACCTATTAATGAAGAACTACCATAGAGCTGGTTAAAATTTGGTTTGCATGATTGGTCTCTCTAAAGTCTAGATATTTTCTGGTGAGGTGTTTGAACAACAAGGAAGACAATGTAGAGTCTTATAATGCTTGCAATATGGTCTTATAAGTTTTGCTGTACCGGTTCATACTTGTGTTTGCTACAAACAACCTTGCTAGCCAAAGCCTTGTATTGAGAGGGAATACTTCTCGTGCATCCAAAATCCTTGAGCCAAAAACTATGCCATTTGTGGTCACCATACCTACATACTACATGGTATTTCTCTACCATTCCAAAGTAAATTACTTGAGTGCTACCTTTAAAATTCCATTCTTTGTCTTTGCAATATATAGCTCATGGGAAAATAGCTTAAAAACTATTGTGGTATTGAATATGTACTTATGTATCTTATTTCTTATAAGTTGCTTGTTGAGCGGTAACCATGTTTCTGGGGACGCCATCAACTATTACACCTTTGTTGAATATCTTGTGAGTTGCTATGCATGTTCGTCTTGTCTGAAGTAAGGGTGATTTATCATGATCAAATGGTTTGAGTATGCATATTGTTAGAGAAGAACATTGGGCCGCTAACTAAAGCCATGATCCATGGTGGAAGTTTCAGTTTGGACATTAATCCTCAATCTCTTATGAGAATATTATTTGTTGTTGAATGCTTATGCATTAAAGAGGAGTCCATTATCTGTTGTCTATGTTGTCCCGGTATGGATGTCTAAGTTGAGAATAATCAAAAGCGAGAAATCCAATGCGAACTTTCTCCTTAGACCTTTGTACAGGCGGCATAGAGGTACCCCTTTGTGATACTTGGTTGAAACATATGTTATGCAATGATAATCCATGTAAATCCAAGCTAATTAGGACAAGGTGCGAGCACTATTGGTATTCTATGCATGAGGCTTGCAACTTATAGGATGTCTTATACATAACACATATGAATTATTACTATCGTTGACAAAATTGTTTCTATGATTTCAAAATGAAAAGCTCTAGCACAAATATAGTAATCAATGCTTCCCTCTGCGAAGGGTCTTTCTTCTACTTTTATGTTGAGTCAGTTTACCTACTTCTTTCTATCTTAGAAGCAAACACTTGTGTCAACTGTGTGCATAGATTCTTACATACTTTCTTATTTGCATTCATCATATTACTTTGTGTTGACAATTATCCATGAGATAAACATGTTGAAGTTGAAAGCAACCGCTAAAACTTATATCTTCCTTTGTGTTGCTTCAAAACTTTCTACTAAGAATCTATTGCTTTATGAGTTAACTCTTATGCAAGTCTTATTGATGCTTGTCTTGAAAGTACTATTCATGAAAAGTCTTTGCTATATTTTTTGAGGGTTAAACAGTGGGGAAAATCCCCACTGCAATTTTTATTAATAATTAAAAATAAAAAGAAACCAGATGTACAAGGTGTACAAAGAAGGAAAAAATAAAGAAAGAAAAAGAAAAGAAAAGAAAAGAGCAAAAACTAGGAGACTAAGGAAGACTCTGCAACCAAGCTTTGAATGGAGCAACCCATTTCTTTCATTAAAACAAAGAATGCAATTCTTGTTTGAAAACCATCTTCCAAGCTATGAACGTGGGGTTTTGGTCTTCAAATATTTTTCTGTTTCTGATTCAGTTGTTTAATCATTGTCTTTGCTATATGATTCAGTTGTTTAATCATTGTCTTTACCATTGTTTTGAATCACTGCATTCATCTCATATGCTTTACAATAGTATTGATCAAGATTATGATAGCATGTCACTTATTATCTTTGTTATCGTTTACCTACTCGAGGGCGAGTAGGAACTAAGCTTGGGGATGCTTGATACGTCCCAAACGTATCTATAATTTCTTATGTTCCATGCTACTTTTATGACAATACTCACGTGTTTTATACTCACTTTATGTCATTTATACGCATTTTCCGGCACTAACCTATTGACGAGATGCCGAAGAGCCAGTTCTTTTTCTGCTTTTTGGTTTAAATCTGCAAGGAAATATTATCGGAATTGATTGAGAAATCAATGCCAAGGGTCTTATTTTCCACGGAGCTTCAGACCGAAGGGGATACGGGGCGACGAGGCGCGACACCACAGGCCGCGCGGCCTGGGTGGGGCCAGCGCCGCCCTATGGTGTGGGCCCTCGTGCCTCCATCGACGCTGCCCTTCCGCCTATTTATTCCCTCCGTCAAAAACCCTTTTCCGAGCCACGATACGGAAAACCTTCCGAGACGCAGCCGCCAATCCCATCTCAGGGATTCAGGAGATCGCCTCCGGCACCTGCCGGAGAGGGGAATCATCTCCGGAGGACTCTTCATCACCATGATCGCCTCCGGATTGATGTGTGAGTAGTTCATTCTTGGACTATGGGTCCATAGTAGCAGTAGCTAGATGGTTGTCTTCTCCTCATTGTGCTATCATGTTAGATCTTGTGAGCTGCCTATCATGATCAAGATCATCTATTTGTAATGCTACATGTTGTGTTTGTTGGGATCCGATTAATATGGAATACTATGTCAAGTTGATTATCAATCTATCATATATGTGTTGTTTATGTTCTTGCATGCTCTCCGTTGCTAGTAGAGGCTCTGGCCAAGTTGATACTTGTGACTCCAAGAGGGAGTATTATGCTCGATAGTGGGTTCATGCCTCCATTGAATCTGGGACAGTGACAAAAAGTTCTAAGGTTGTGGATGTGTTGTTGCCACTAGGGATAAAACATCAATGCTTTGTCTAAGGATATTTGTGTTGATTACATTACGCACCATACTTAATGCAATTGTCTGTTGTTTGCAACTTAATACTGGAAGGTGCGGATGCTAACCAAAGGTGGACTTTTTAGGCATAGATGCATGCTGGATAGCGGTCTATGTACTTTGTCGTAATGCCCTGATTAAATCTCATAGTAGTCATCATGATATGTATGTGCATTGTTATGCCCTCTCTATTTGTCAATTGACCAACTGTAATTTGTTCACCCAACATGCTATTTATCTTATTGGAGAGACACCACTAGTGAACTGTGGACCCTGGTCCATTCTTTTATATCTGAATACAATCTACTGCAAACATTGTTCTTTACTGTTCTTCGCAAACAAACATCATCTTCCACACTATACATTTAATCCTTTGTTTACAACAAGCCGGTGAGATTGACAACCTCACTGTTACGTTGGGGCAAAGTATCTTGATTGTGTTGTGCAGGTTCCACGTTGGCGCCGGAATCCCTGGTGTTGCGCCGCACTACACTCCGTCACCAACGACTTTCACGTGATCCTTGACTCCTACTGGTTTGATAAACCTTGGTTTCTTACTGAGGGAAACTTGCTGCTGTACGCATCACACCTTCCACTTGGGGTTCCCAATGGGCGTGTGCTTTACGCGTCATCAAGGGACAACCGAAGGATCCTGAAGGACCCAGAGACTTCCAATACGCATCATGATGCGTCTTCTCATGACAAAGAAAATGGCTGGGAGTTTGCGCACCTATTGCACGTGACTTGTGCTCACTGAAGTGTGGGACCTCACGCATGGGCACCACACGTAAGTGACAGACCTGTTGGTGTACAAACTCGGTTGATTATTATAGTGCATTAGAACAAAGTTTCCTATGGATTCAAGGGTAGGAAATCCAAGTTAACTCATTTACATGACATTATTTTTTCCATGAAGCAAAGTTAACACATCTATCAATTGGTACATTTTGGAGTGACTAAGAAGGATACATGCTTACCTTTTCATTTTCATGTTTAAACTTGTTTAAATCTTGGTCAAACCTAGGATTTGAGAGATTCAAATGGGCGGAAAATTCAAAAAAAAAGCAGAAAAATGAAAAACCAAAGCACATACGTAGTTTTCTTATGTCATATAGTAAGCATTCAAGTTGATAAACAAGGTCTACACATATTCAAACCATACAAATCATGTATCTACCCTAACCCTAAACTATGTCTTATGAAGTCAAGCATGAAGAGAAGTGGTTTTGGGTTTCAAACATGGAAATTTCAAAAACCTCCCAAAACTTCATTTAGAGTGACTAAGAAGGATACATGCTTCCCTTTTCACTTTCATGTTTTAAACTTGTTTAAATCTTGGTCAAACCTAGGATTTGACCAAGATTCAAATGGGCATCAAAAATAAAAAATATCAAAAAATGAAAAGCCAAAGCACATAGCCTTCTTATGTCATATAGTAAGCATTAAAGTTGATAAACAAGGTCTAGACGTATTCAAACCAAACAAATCATGTATCTACCCCTAACCCTAAACTCTGTCTTATGAAGTCAAGCATGAAGAGAAGTTGTTTTGGGTTTCAAACATGGAAATTTCAAAAACCCTCCCAAGAGCTACATTTTGGAGTGACTAAGAAGTATAGATGCTTAATTTTTCATATTCATGTTTTAAACTTGTTTAAATCATGTTCGAACCTAGGATTTGACGAAGATTCAAATGGGCATAAAAATTCAAAATAAATCAAAATAAATGAAAAACCAAGGCACATAGTCTTCTTATGTCATATAGTAAGCATTCAATTAAGTTGATAAACAAGGTCTAGACATATTCAAACCAGAAAAATTATGTATCTACCCCTAACCCTAAACTCTGTCTTATGAAGTCAAGCATGAAGAGAAGTGGTTTTTGGTTTCAAACATGGAAATTTCAAAAACCTCCCAAGAGCTTCATTTTGGAGTGACTAAAATGGATAGAGGCTTAGTTTTTCATACTAATGTTTTTAACTTGTTTAAATCTTGGTCAAACCTAGGATTTGACCAAGATTCAACTGGGCATAAAAATTAAAAAAAACAATAAAATGAAAAACCAATGCACATAGTCATCTTATGTCATATAGTAAGCATTCAATTAAGTTGATAAACAAGGTCTAGACATATTCAAACCAAAAAAACATGTATCAAGCTACCCCTAACCCCTAACTCTGTCTTATGAAGTCAAGCAAGAAGAGAAGTACGTGGTTTTTTTGTTTCAAACATGGAAATTTCAAAACCCTCTCAAGAGCTTCATTTTTGAGTGACTACGAAGGATACATGCTTAATTTTTCATATTCATGTTTTAAACTTGTTTAAATCATGGTCAAACCTACAATTTGACCAAGATTCAAATGGGCATAATTTAAAAAAAATGAAAAATCAATGCACATAGTCTTCTTATGTCATATAGTAAGCATTCAATTAAGTTGATAGAGAAGGTCTAGACATATTCAAACCAGAAAAATCATGTATCTACCCCCTATATATCCCTAAACTCGGACTTATGAAGTCAACCATGAAGAGAAGTGGTTTTTGGTTTCAAACATGGAAATTTCAAAAACCCTCCCAAGAGCTTCATTTTCGAGTGACTAAGAAGCATACATGCTTACTTTTTCATATTCATGTTTTAAACTTGTTCAAATCTTGGTCAACAAACCTAGCTACGATTTGACGAAGATTCAAATGGGTATAAAAAATTAAAACCAAGGTCTGCTCATGTCATATAGTAAGCATTCAATTAAATTGATAAACAAGGTCTAGACATATTCAAACTAGCAGGAAAATCATGTATCTACCCCCTAACCCTAAACTTTGTCTTATGAAGTCAAGCATGCATGAAGAGAAGTGGTTTTTGGTTTCAAGCATGGAAATTTCAAAAACCCTCCCAAGAGCTACATTTGGAGTGACTAAGAAGGATAGATGCTTAATTTTTCATATTCATGTTTTAAACTTGTTTAAATCATGGTCAACCCTATGATTTGACCAAGATTCAAATGGGCATAAAAATTCAAAAAAAAAATGAAAAACCAATGCACATAGTCATCTTATGTCATCTAGTAAGCATTCAATTAAGTTGATAAACAAGGTCTAGACATATTCAAACCAGAAAAATTATGTATCAAGCTACCCCTAACCCCAACCTTCTTATGAAGTCAAGCATGAAGAGAAGTACGTGGTTTTTGTTTTCAAACATGGAAATTTCAAAAACCCTCTCAAGAGCTTCATTTTGGTGTGACTATGAAGGATACATGCTTAATTTTTCATATTCATGTTTTAAACTTGTTTAAATAATGGTCAAACCTAGGATTTGACCAAGATTCAAATGGGCATAATTTAAAAAAATGAAAAATCAAGGCACATAGTTTTCTTATGTCATATAGTAAGCATTCAATTAAGTTGATAAACAAGGTCTAGACATATTCAAACCAGAGAAATCATGTATCTACCCCCTAACCCTAAACTCTGTCTCATGAAGTCAAGCATGAAGATATGTGGTTTTTGGTTTCAAACATGGAAAAAAAAAACCTCCCAAGAGCTTCATTTTGAAGTGATTAATTAAGAAGCATACATGCATGCTTACTTTTTCATATTCATGTTTTAAACTTATTCAAATCTTGGTGAAACCTAGGATTTGACCAAGATTCAAATGGGTATAAAAATTCAAAAAAAAAAAAAAAAAGGTCTTCTTATGTTATATAGTAAGCATTCAATTAAGTTGATAAATAAGGTCTAGACAAATTCAAACCAGAAAAATCATGTATCTACCCCTAACCCTAAACTCTGTCTTATGAAGTCAAGCATGCATGAAGAGAAGTGGTTTTTGGTTTCAAACATGGAAATTTCAAAAACCCTCCCAAGATCTACATTTTGGAGTGACTAAGAAGGATATATGCTTAATTTTTCATATTCATGTTTTAAACTTGTTTAAATCATGGTCAAACCTAGGATTTGACCAAGATTCAAATGGGCATAAAAATTAAAAAAACAATAAAATGAAAAACCAATGCACATAGTCTTCTTATGTCATATAGTAAGCATTCGATTAAGTTGATAAACAAGGTCTAGACATATTCAAACCAGAAAAATCATGTATCTACCCCATAACCCTAAACTCTGTCTTGTGAAGTCAAGCATGCATGAAGAGAAGTGGTTTTTGGTTTCAAACATGGAAATTTCAAAAACCCTCTCAAGAGCTTCATTTTGGAGTGACTAAGAAGGATCCATAGGAAACTTTGTACTAATACAGTATAATAATCACCCGAGTTATTAGAGCAACAAGTCTGTCACTTACGTGTGGTTCCCATGCGTGAGGTCCCACACTTCAGTGAGCACAAGTCACGTACGCTAGGTAGGCAAACTCCTAGCCATCTTCTTTGTCAAGAGAGAGGCATCAACACACACACACTCTCTCTCTCCATCTCTCCAATTATCCACCTCCGTTGGCTGCCGGTTTTGGCAGGGCGTTTCTAGCTCAGCTCGTAGGCCATGGTGTGCAGGCTCTGTAGCCATGGCGATTTGGTCGCGCCAAGTGGTTCGTCCCCGGCTGCGACGAGGATCAATCCGGACGGTGGCTGTTAAGGACCCGATCGCATTTCTTGCTTTCAGCATGGGGTCTGCCATGTAAATCTTAGGGATTTAGACATAATTTCCTGTTTATTTTGTGTCCTGCTGTAAACTGTGCTCTGATGCGTATTGGAAATCTGGGTCCTTGATACGTCCATTTTGCATCACTATTTTATATCATAATTTACTGTTATTCATTGATATATTTCATATTTAGAGGTGATACTTGTGTTATTTCATCTATCTTGCATGTTTCATGATTATTGGAGGATCGCGCACCGAAGTCGGGATTCTGCTGGAAAAAGCACCGTCAGAATGCAATATTTTGGAAGATCAACAATTGACGGAAATTATATGAAAAATTCTATTTTTCCAGAAGACGAAGGGCCAAGGAGGAGCCGAGGGAGGCCGCCATGGGCCTCCCCCCCGGCCCTGGGCCTAGCCTGGCCGCGCCGCCTTGTGGAGGGGGCCCACAGCCCCCTCTGGCCTCCTCTCCTTCACGTACTTCTTCGTCCCGAAAACCTAAGCTCCGAGAGGATAGTGGGGAAGAGTCAGCCGCCTCTCGGGGCGGAAAACACCGAGAGAAAAGAGCTCTCCGGAGGCTGAAATCTGCGGGGAAATTCCCTCCCGAGGGGGAAATCGACGCCATCGTCACGGTCATCGAGCTGGACATCATCTCCATCATCATCACCATCATCTCCATCATCATCACCGCCGTCTCCACCGCTGCACATCGTCACCGCTGTAACAATTTGGGTTGGATCTTGATTGTTTGATAGGGGAAACTCTCCCGGTATTGATTTCTACTTGTTATTGATGCTATTGAGTGAAACCATTGAATCAAGGTTTATGTTCAGATTGTTATTCATCATCATATCACCTCTGATCATGTTCCATATGATGTCTCGTGAGTAGTTCGTTTAGTTCTTGAGGACATGGGTGAAGTCTAAATGTTAGTAGTGAATTATGGTTGAGTAATATTCAATGTTATGATATTTAAGTTGTGGTGTTATTCTTCTAGTGGTGTCATGTGAACGTCGACTACATGATACTTCACCTTTATGGGCCTAGGGAATGCATCTTGTACTCATTTGCTAATTGCGGGTTGCCGGAGTGACAGAAACCTAAACCCCTGTTGGTATATCGATGCAGGAGGGATAGCAGGATCTCAGAGTTTAAGGTTGTGGTTAGATTTATCTTAATTACTTTCTTGTAGTTGCGGATGCTTGCAAGGGGTATAATCACAAGTATGTATTAGTCCTAGGAAGGGTGGTGCATTAGCATAGGTTCACCCACACAACACTTATCAAAACAATGAAGATTAATCAGCCATATGAAGCGAAAGCACTAGACTAAATTCCCGTGTGTCCTCAAGAACGTTTGGTCATTATAAGTAAACAAACCGTGATGGGGATATGCCCATAGGGGGTGGGTCGCCAGTCCCACTCGCCACGAGGATGGAGGTCCAGGAAGGGCCGCCAGTCGCCTAACCGACTGGGCCCGAAGGCGACTGGGCCGAGTCCCAAGGAGAGGATCCGTCGGTTCTGGATAGAGATTACTTGAAGAAGGGTGTGGTATCGGATTTGCAACTGATACGATTCGGAGTTATCCTGTAACCCTAGGGGGTGGATATATAAACCCCCGGGCTAAACCCTAGAGGACATCTCCCGAGATCCAATCTCCCCCTGTAAGCTCTCGGCGTAGCCGCCGACTGAGCCCCCCCATTGTAATTCTCCACTGAGCAATAAGATCTAGCAGGACGTAGGCCTTTTACTCTCCGGAGGGGCTGAACCTGGGTAAACCCTTGCGTCTCTTGCACCTCGACCCGTAGATGGCGATGTTCCCTTGCCCTCGCATCAACGAAGTGCTACCCCCTGTAGCATCTGCCGTGGTCATATCCACGACAGTGGCGCCCACCGTGGGGCATGGGACATCAAGCCTCCGAGCTACGGCGAGGCCCTACTCGCCAGTGCGGCGGCCGGTTGCTTCCGGCAGGATGATCGCCACCGGCAATTTCTTCCACATCCAGCCAAGCACCTACCGGCCCGCCTCGTCGCCTCTCAAGCACGCCTGGATGGTGCCGATCGGCTCCATCAACCTCTTCGTTGGGCTCACCGGTGTCAGCGACCCCACCGAGCCCCGTCGATCGCACGACCCCTTCGCGCCGGGACAGCTCCTCACCGCTACTCGCCCGGTCACCGGCGAGGTATACGCGGAGGCTGAGTCGGCCCTGGAAGACGATGCCGAGTCGGCGGTCGTGGCACCGACCGCCAACTCCACGTTGCCTCGGCAGCCGCCGACTCCGCCGACACCGTCCCAGCCATCGACCCGTCATCGCCGCGATCGACGCCGACTTCATCGACATCATCGCTATGACATCGGTTGCGGGTCCACCGCTGCGCCCCGACTGCCCGCTCGCCACGGCGTCGTTCAAAGACTCTATCTCCTTGGTCTCTCACCCAAGCGACTTCGAAGACGACTCCGTCCTCTCCCTCTTCGGCAGCGACTCCGACTCGGACTCCGTCGAGGCCCCACGCTACCGCTACCCGACCGCAGTCTTCATGGCAGGAGGCGAGGAGGAGCCTCCGGTCGACGCCTTCACCACCCCCCTCCCTGCAACCGCCACCGCGACCGAGATCGAGGCGCACCGGGCGGCCCTCGAAGAGCAGAGGAAAAAGGAGCTCGCCGAAAGGCAGAAATTTCGTCTCGAGCAAGACGAAGTGAGAGCCGTATCTCATTATCGTCAGCAGCGCAACCGCCGGCGCATGGAGCGCGCCCGCGCGAACGACTTCCCCAGCGCGCGCCTTAACTTCGACGACCCCGGAGAATCCGAGAACCCCGACATCCCGGAAGGAAGTCGGGCTGCTGCCGACAGAGCGGCACACGGAGCACCACCACCACCGCCGCCGCCACCACCCGAAGTTCCTCGGGCAGAAGTTGACGCCAATGGCCTACCGTTGCACTCGTCTCCAGCCGACAACGTCGCGGCCGCCCAAGCCGTCCTCGCAAGAATCCCCGAAACGGGAGACGGCGCGATCCTCGTCCAGCACGCCAAGGCCCTGGTTGCCAAGGCATTGGAGCAACAGCACGCCGCAGCCGACTCGCAAGGGCGACTCTATTCGCGCACATCCGCCAGTCGCGCGGCGTCGTCGGGCGCGGCAAACCGTGCAGTCGTCAACGCCAACAACGGTCCGCCCCAGCACCGCGCGCGGCCCACTCGTCCAACAACCGAATCGAGCCGCGGCCCGCGCGGGTGATGGTCGCCGCCAACGGACAGCCAGTCGACGCACGAACCCACATCGTCAACGATCAAGAATGGCGGGCGCGAAACCGGCTGAACGACCGCCACGCCGATGAAGCCCCGCGCCAGAGCGCGTTCACTCGAATCGGCCCTGCCCGCGGGCCAATGATCAGAGGCGAGCCGTACCGTTGGGTTCAAAGGGCCCCGTGACATCGAGAAGTACGACACACATATCGACCCCACGGTCTGGATCGATTCGTACGCCATGGCAATGGGGATCCAGGGCCACTCCGAGCTACTCGCAGCACGCTACCTGCCTCTCATGATGGACGGCGTCAATCGCCACTGGTTCAACACCCTCACCGCCAACGCATCGACTCTTGGGAAGAAGCCCGCGCCGCATTTATCCAGACTTCGCCAGCACCCGTGCCACAACCATAGAAGACCTGGATCGCTGCGTCCAAGGCCCGCGCGAGTCGACCCGCCGGTGGGTGCAGCGCTGGCAGGACATGTGGACGACCTCCAGCGGCATCAGCACGGACACGGCAATCTCTTCCGACGCTGCTGCCGGTACGAACCACTAAGCGCCAAGCTCCGTCGCGTCAGCAGGGATAATATCTCAATCTCCGAGCTCTTCGACATCGCCACCCGCTACGCCGACGAAGACCCTACAGTCGACTCGGACGACGAGTACGGTCAACGACGCAATCGCCGCCCTGCGCACACGGAGCCTCGGCGTGGCGACTACCGTTTCGCCGGCCGGTCCAACAACGGCAAGCGCCGCGGAGAGGGAGGACACAACGAGCTCGTCGCCAACGCCGATTACGAGCAGCGCGAGCCAAAATCCTTCCGGCGCGACACCCGGCCCCAGCCCAAGCGCTTCGACGCCCGCAGCCTCCTAGACGCACCATGCATCTATCACAGCAAGGAGGGCAAGCCCGCCAATCACACGACGGGAAATTGCTACTCCCTGAAGCAGATAGAAAGAGCCCGCCGCGCCAAGGAAAACGACGGCGGTAACCAGCACAAGGACCGCGCCAAAGACCAAGACCAGCACAAGGGAGAAGGCTTCGGTCGCAGCGCCGGCTCGCTCCACACCTTCACTGGGGTCGGCGACCGGCGGGACAGGAAGGTCCTCGCAAGGGCAGTGGCGGTACACGCAGTCATACTTTCTGACGTGCCCCGGTGGCTCAACTGGTCCGAGCAAAGCATCACCTGGAGCCGCGAAGATCACGCCCCCCGCATCGAGTACCCCGGGCGAGTGGCGCTAGTCGTCAGGCCCAAGGTCGCCGACTACTGGCTACCAAAAACCCTGATGGACGGGGGAAGCTCCATCAACATTATGTACTACGAAACCTTCCAGCGGCTCGGTCTACCAGACTCACGCCTCGAGAACACCAAGGTTACGTTCCACGGCATCGTCCCCGGGCGGAAGGCCTTCCCGATCGGCAAGGTGACGTTGCCAGTCACCTTCGGCACGCCCGTGAACTACCGCACCGAGCGGATAACGTTCGAGGTGGTGAACTTCCGCAGCTCCTACCACTGCGTACTCGGCCGCAGGCGTTCGCCCGCTTCATGGCGACCCCACACTACGCGTACAACATGATGAAGATGCCAGGGCCTCGAGGCGTCATCACCGTCCATGGCGACCCGGAGATGGCATTGGAATGTGAGGACGACAGCGCCAAGCTCGCCGACGCCGTCATCGCCGACGAACAAGACAACTCCGCCGAGCTCGCCAAGTACCCAGTCGATCGCAACGACCCCGCCATCCTGGAGAAGCCAACCGAGCTCGACTCGTCCGCAGCAACCTTCAAGCCGCAACAGGCACTCGCCAAGTAGATCTTGTAGAAAACGATCCAAGTAGGCAAGTTACCATTGGGACGGGCCTGTCCGCCCAATAGGAAAGCGCGCTCATCAAGTTCCTCCGTGAGAATCGAGATATCTTTGCATGGAAACCGTCTGACATGCCAGGTGTCCCGAGAGAACTTGCTGAGCACAAATTACACGTCGATCCCTCCGCGCGACCCGTTAGGCAGGCAATGCGCCCTGTAGGAGAAGAGCGGCGACGCGCAATCGCCGAAGAAGTGAACCGGCTACTCGCCGCCGGCTTCATCATTGAAATCAAACACCCCAAGTGGCTGGCAAACCCAGTCCTGGTGCTAAAGAAGAACAAGACGTGGCGAATGTGTATCGATTACACCAGCCTCAACAGCGCATGCCCCAAGGACCCATTCGTCCTACCGCGAATCGACCAGATTATCGATGCGGTCGCCGGGTCCGAGTCGCTATGCTTCCTTGATGCGTACTCCGGGTACAATCAAATAAAGATGGCCAAGGAAGACCAAGAGAAGACAGCATTCATCACGCCCCTGGGCGCCTACTGCTACACGTCCATGACCTTCGGCCTCAAGAACGCCGGAGCAACGTACCAGCGGTGCATGAACAGCTGCCTGGAAAGCCAGATCGGCCGCAATGTGCATGTCTACATCGACGACGTGGTGGTCAAGTCGACTCACCAGACCGACCTCATCAACGACCTCGCCGAAACATTCGCCAACTTACGGCGATACAAGATCAAGCTCAATCCTCTAAAGTGCACCTTCGGGGTCCCTTCCGGACAACTGCTGATGTCTACGTCGTCTCCTGTAGACAGTGTTGGGCCTCCAAGAGCGAGGTTTGTAGAACAAAAGAAGTTTCCCTTAAGTGGATCACCCAAGGTTTATCGAACTCGGGAGGAAGAGGTCAAAGATATCCCTCTCATGCAACCCTGCAACCACAAAGCAAGAAGTCTCTTGTGTCCCCAACACACCTAATAGGTGCACTAGTTGGCGAAGAGATAGTGAAATACGGTGGTATGAATAAATAGTAGCAGTAGCAACGGCACCAGAAAAGTGCTTTGCCCAGGACAGTAAACAAGCAGTAGTTACGCAGAAGTAATTGTAAAAAGTAAACAAGCAGCGATAGCAGTATTTAGGAACAAGGCCTAGGGATCATACTTTCACTAGTGGACACTCTCAACATTGATCACATATCAGAATAGATAAATGCATACTCTACACTCTTGTTGGATGATGAACACCATTGCGTAGGATTACACGAACCCTCAATGCCGGAGTTAACAAGCTCCACAATTCAATGTTCATATTTAAATAACCTTAGAGTGCATGACAGATCAACACAACTAAACCAAGTACTAACATAGCATGCACACTGTCACCTTCACGCTATGAAAGGAGGCATAGATCACATCAGTACTATCATAGCAATAGTTAACTTCACAATCTACAAGAGATCACAATCATAGCCTACGCCAAGTACTAACACGGATGCACACACTGTCACCATTACACCGTGTTGAGGAATAAACTACTTTAATAACATCACTAGAGTGCACAGATAAATTGTGATACAAAACACATTGCAATCATAAAGAGATATAAATAAGCACTTCACTATGCCATTCATAACAGTGAATAAGTATTCTGTGAAATATAGCCTAAGAGACCCACACGGTGCACACACTGTCACCTTTACACACGTGGGACAAGGAGTCTCCGGAGATCACATAAGTAAAATTCACTTGACTAGCATAATGACATCTAGATTACAAGCATCATCATATGAATCTCAATCATGTAAGGCAGCTCATGAGATTATTGTATTGAAGTACATAGGGAGAGAGATGAACCACATAGCTACCGGTACAGCCCCGAGCCTCGATGGAGAACTACTCCCTCCTCATGGGAGACAGCAGCGTTGATGGAGATGGCGGTGGTGTTGATGGAGGAGCCTTCCGGGGGCACTTCCCGTCCCGGCGGCGTGCCGGAACAGAGACTCCTGTCCCCAAGATCTTGGCTTCGCGATGGCGGCGGCTCTGGATGGTTTCTCGTACCGTGGCTTTTCGTATCGAGGTTTTAGGTCGAGGGCCCTTAAATAGGCGAAGAGGCGGCGTGGAAGGTCGACGAGACACTATAGGGGGCGCGGCCCCTTGGCCGCGCCGGCCTAGGGTTTGGTGGCCTGTGCCCCTCTCTGGCGGCTCGTGTGTTCTGGATGCTTCAAAATAGGAACCTGGGCGTTGATTTCATCCAATTCCGATATTTCGTTACTAGGATTTCTGAAACCAAAAACAGCAGAAAACAGGAACTTGCACCGGCATCTTGTTAATAGGTTAGTTCCGAAAAATGCACGAATATGACATAAAATGTGCATATAACATGTAGATATGGACATAAGAAATTATCGATACGTCGGAGACGTATCAGCATCCCCAAACTTAGTTTCTGCTCGTCTGAGGAGTGTGATAAACAAAGATAATTTCTGGAGTGACATGCCATCATAACCTTGATCATACTATTGTAAAGCATATGTAGTGAATGCATCGATCAAAACAATGTATATGACATGAGTAAACAATTGAATCATAAAGCAAAGACTTTTCATGAATAGTACTTCAAGACAAGCATGAATAAGTCTTGCATAAAAGTTAACTCATAAAGCAATAATTCATAGTAGAGGTATTGAAGCAACACAAAGGAAGATTAAGTTTCAGCGGTTGCTTTCAACTTGTAACATGTATATCTCATGGATATTGTCAACATAGAGTAATATAACAAGTGCAATATGCAAGTATGTAGGAATCAATGCACAGTTCACACAAGTGTTTGCTTCTTGAGGTGGAGAGAGATAGGTGAACTGACTCAACAATAAAAGTAAAAGAAAGGTCCTTCAAAGAGGAAAGCATCGATTGCTATATTTGTGCTAGAGCTTTGATTTTGAAAACAAGAAACAATTTTGTCAACGGTAGTAATAAAGCATATGTATCATGTAAATTATATCTTACAAGTTGCAAGCCTCATGCATAGTATACTAATAGTGCCCTCACCTTGTCCTAATTAGCTTGGACTACCGGGATTATCGCAATGCACATGTTTTAACCAAGTGTCACAAAGGGGTACCTCTATGCCGCCTGTACAAAGGTCTAAGGAGAAAGCTCGCATTGGATTTCTCGCTATTGATTATTCTCAACTTAGACATCCATACCGGGACAACATAGACAACAGATAATGGACTCCTCTTTTATGCATAAGCATGTAGCAACAATTATTTTTCTCATATGAGATTGAGGATATATGTCCAAAACTGAAACTTCCACCATGGATCATGGCTTTAGTTAGCGGCCCAATGTTCTTCTCTAACAATATGCACGCTCTAACCATAAGGTGGTAGATCGCTCTTACTTCAGACAAGACGAACATGCATAGCAACTCACATGATATTCAATAAAGAGTAGTTGATGGCGTCCCCAGGAACATGGTTATCGCACAACGAGCAACTTAATAAGAGATAAAGTGCACAAGTGCATATTCAATACCACGATAGTTTTTAGGCTATTTGTCCCATGAGCTATATATTGTAAAGGTGAAGGATGGAAATTTAAAGGTAGCACTCAAGCAATTTACTTTGGAATGGCTGAGAAATACCATGTAGTAGGTAGGTATGGTGGACACAAATGGCATAGTGGTTGGCTCAAGTATTTTGGATGCATGAAGTATTCCCTCTCGATACAAGGCTTAGGCTAGCAAGGTTGTTTGAAGCAAACACAAGGATGAACCGGTGCAGCAAAACTCACATAAAAGACATATTGTAAACATTATAAGACTCTACAACCTTGTTGTTCAAAACTCAATACTAGAAATTATCTAGACCTTAGAGAGACCAAATATGCAAACCAAATTTTAGCAAGCTCTATGTATTCTTCAATAATAGGTGCAAAGTATATGATGCAAGAGCTTAAACATGAGCACAACAATTGCCAAGTATCACATTATCCAAGACATTATAGCAATTTACTACATGTATCATTTTCCAATTCCAACCATATAACAATTAACGAAGCAATTTCAACCTTCGCCATGAACATTAAAAGCTAAGAACACATGTGTTCATATGAACCAGCGGAGCGTGTCTCTCTCCCACACAAGCATTTATTCAAACAAAAACAAAAACGAAAGCACACAGACGCTCCAAGCAAAGTACATAAGATGTGGCCGAATAAAAATATAGTTTAAAGAGAAGGAACCTGATAATTTGTCGATGAAGAAGGGGATTCCTTGGGCATCCCCAAGCTTAGATGCTTGAGTCTTCTTGAAATATGTAGGGGTGAACCACCGGGGCATCCCCAAGCTTAGACTTTTCACTCTTCTTGATCGTAGTATATCATCCTCCTCTCTTGACCCTTGAAAACTTCCTCCACACCAAACTCGAAACAACTCATTAGAGGGTTAGTGCATAATAAAAATTCACATGTTCAGAGGTGACACAATCATTCTTAACACTTCTGGACATTTCACAAAGCTAGTGGAAGTTAATGGAACAAAGAAATCCATCCCACATAGCAAAAGTGGCAATGCGAAATAAAAGGCAGAATCTGTCAAAACAGAACAGTTCGTAATGACGAATTTTATTGAGGCACCAGACTTGCTCAAATGAAAATTCTCAAATTGAATGAAAGTTGCGTACATATCTGAGGATCACTCACGTAAATTGGCATAATTTTCTGAGTTACCTACAGAGAATTTTGCCCAGATTCGTGACAGCAAAGAAATCTGTTTCTGCGCAGTAATCCAAATCTAGTATCAACCTTACTATCAACGACTTTACTTGGCACAACAAAACACAAAACTAAGATAAGGAGAGGTTGCTACAGTAGTAAACAACTTCAAGACACAAATATAAAACAAAGTACTGCAAAATAACACATGGGTTATCTCCCAAGAAGTTCTTTCTTTATAGCCATTAAGATGGGCTCAGCAGTTTTAATGATGCACTCGCAAGAAATAGTATTTGAAGCAAAAGAGAGCATCAAGAGGCAAATTCAAAACAAATTTAAGTCTAACATGCTTCCTATGCATAGGAATCTTGTAAATAAACAAGTTCAAGAAGCATAATGCAACAAGCATAGAAAGATAAAACAAGTGCAGCTTCAAAAATTTAAGCACATAGAGAGGTGTTTTAGTAACATGAAAATTTCTACAACCACATTTTCCTCTCTCATAGTAACTTTCAGTAGTATCATGAGTAAACTCAACAATATAACTATCACATAAAGCATTCTTATCATGAGTCTCATGCATAAAATTATTACTCTCCACATAAGCATAATCAATTTTATTAGTTGTAGTGGGAGCAAATTCAACAAAGTAGCTATCATTATTATTCTCATCATCAAATATAGGAGGCATATTGTAATCATAATCAAATTTATCCTCCATAACAGGTGGCACCAAAAGGCTACTATCATTATAATCATCATAAATAGGAGGCAAAGTATCATCAAAGAAAATTTTCTCCTCAATGCTTGGGGGACTAAAAAGATCATGCTCATCAAAACCAGCTTCCCCAAGCTTAGAATTTTCCATAGCATTAGCAACAATAGTGTTCAAAGCATTCATATTAATAACATTCCCATTAGCATGCATATAAAGTTCCATGGGTTTTTTAATTCTCTCTTCAAACACATCATGTCCTAATTCAAGATAAAGTTCATAAAGATCTCTCATATTTTTGTTGTTTTCCATTATGCCTAACTAGTGTAAACAAGAAACAAAAAGTTGCAATTGCAGGATCTAAAGGAAATAGTTCGAGCACACGGCGCCGGAAAATAGCTTAGTAGCCGAGATCTGGAGTGTGAGTACCTTTTACCTTTCCTCCCGGCAACGGCGCCAGAAAATAGCTTGATGTCTACGCCCCTCCTTTTCCTGTAGACAGTGTTGGGCCTCCAAGAGCAGAGGTTTGTAGAACAGCAGCAAGTTTTTAAGTGGATCACCCAAGGTTTATCGAACTCAGGGAGGAAGAGGTCAAAGATATCCCTCTCATGCAACCCTGCGATCACAATGCAAGAAGTCTCTTGTGTCCCCACACGGTGCACACACTGTCACCTTTACACACGTGGGACAAGGAGTCTCCGGAGATCACATAAGTAAAATTCACTTGACTAGCATAATGACATCTAGATTACAAGCATCATCATATGAATCTCAATCATGTAAGGCAGCTCATGAGATTATTGTATTGAAGTACATAGGGAGAGAGATGAACCACATAGCTACCGTACAGCCCCGAGCCTCGATGGAGAACTACTCCCTCCTCATGGGAGACAGCAGCGTTGATGGAGATGGCGGTGGTGTCGATGGAGGAGCCTTCCGGGGGCACTTCCCCGTCCGGCGGCTTGGAACAGAGACTCCTGTCCCCGGATCTTGGCTTCGCGATGGCGGCGGCTCTGGATGGTTTCTCGTACCGTGGCTTTCGTATCGAGGTTTTAGGTCGAGGGCCCTTAAATAGGCGAAGAGGCGGCGTCGGAAGGTCGAAGGCGCCGACACTATAGAGGCGCGGGCCCCCCCTTGGCGCCGGCCTATGGTTTGGTGGGTGCCCCCTCTCTCGCGGTTCTCGTGTGTTCGGATGCTTCGGCAAAATAGGAACCTGGGCGTTGATTTCGTCCAATTCCGAGAATATTTCGTTACTAGGATTTCTGAAACCAAAAACAGAAAACAGGGCACTTCGGCATCTTGTTAATAGGTTAGTTCCAGAAAATGCACGAATATGACATAAAATGTGCATATAACATGTAGATATCATCAATAATGTGGCATGGAACATAAGAAATTATCGATACGTCGGAGACGTATCACCGCTCGTCGTCTCCAAACGAGGCATCGAGCCCAACCCGGAGAAGACACTGGCGGTCATGCGCACCAAGCAGCCGACCTGCCTAGTCGACGCGCAAAAACTCGCCGGCCGAGTCGCCGCCCTCAGTCGCTTCATACCCCGGCTCGGCGACAAGGCCATGCCACTCTACCGCTTGCTCAAGAAGTCGGAATCATTCAGGTGGACAGATGAGGCGCAGCGGGCCCTGGAAGAACTCCAGCACGCCCTTCGAATGCCCCTATCCTCGCGGCCCCGCTGCCAAAAGAGACTATGCTCCTATACGTCGCCGCGTCGAACCGCGCTATAAGCGCGGTCATGGTCGTCGAACGCAAGGAAGAGGGAAGGGAGCAACTGGTACAACACCCGGTCTACTACATCAGCGAAGCTCTAATCGAATCCAAGCAACGGTACCCGCACTACCAAAAGCTGGTGTACGCAGTCCTCAGGGCCCAGAGGCGACTGGCCCCTTACTTCCACGAGCACCCCATCAAGGTAGTCGCCTCAACACCACTCGCCGACATCATCCGCAACCGCGACGCAACTGGCCGGATCGCCAAGTGGGCAGTCGAACTCGGCGTCCACAACATCACCTACGAGTCGCGCCATGCCATCAAATCTCAGGCACTCGCCGACTTCCTCGCCGACTGGGAAGAGGCCCAGCAGCCAAGCTCCCCCGCGGACCTCAAACACTGGACACTGCACTTCGACGGTTCCAAGAACCTCGAGGGGCAGGCGCGGGAGTCGTCCTCACATCGCCAAAGGGCGACACAGTGAAGTACGTCCTGCAACTCAGATTCGAGCCATGCACCAACAACATGGCCGAGTACGAGGCGCTCCTACACGGCATGCGAGTCGCAAAAGAGATGGGCGCAACACGGCTGCGCTGCCTCGGCGATTCCGAGCTGTCGCCAGCCAGACTTCGGCACCATGATTGCATACAAGTGCGCCGTCGATCAAGCCGGCGCTAGCTTCGCCGGCCACGTCGTC
Organism: Lolium multiflorum; assembly: GCA_030979885.1. Taxonomy (NCBI): domain Eukaryota; kingdom Viridiplantae; phylum Streptophyta; class Magnoliopsida; order Poales; family Poaceae; genus Lolium; species Lolium multiflorum. The sequence continues at coordinate 93,821,011 of CM061750.1, read as the reverse complement.
GAATGGGTCGACAGGCGCAAGAACGAGGAAGCTGATGCGCTAGCCAGAATCGGGTCCAAGCGACTCCAACCCCCTCCAGGCGTCGTCTTGGATATCCTCAGCCACCCCTCGGTGCGCGCACCCCGCGAGCTGGACATTGCTGAGCCTCCTGCTCCCGACTCCGCCCTAGTCGCACTCGCTTCCGACAGCGTCGACTGGACCGAGCCATACATAAGCTACCTCGAGCGCCAGACACTGCCGATGGATGAAGCCAAAGCACGAGCTATCGCGCAGGTGCAAGTCTTTCACCATCATCAATAAAGAACTATACAAGCGCAGCGTCTCGGGAGTGTTCCAACGATGCGTCGCCACCGAAGAAGGGCGCAACATCTGCGCGACATCCACGCAGGGGACTGCGGCCACCACGCAGGCGCGCGTTCCATAGTCGCCAAAGCTTTCCGCCACGGCTTCTATTGGCCAATAGCCTAAGAGACCCACACGGTGCACACACTGTCACCTTTACACACGTGGGACAAGGAGTCTCCGGAGATCACATAAGTAAAATTCACTTGACTAGCATAATGACATCTAGATTACAAGCATCATCATATGAATCTCAATCATGTAAGGCAGCTCATGAGATTATTGTATTGAAGTACATAGGAGAGAGATGAACCACATAGCTACCGGTACAGCCCCGAGCCTCGATGGAGAACTACTCCCTCCTCATGGGAGACAGCAGCGTTGATGGAGATGGCGGTGGTGTCGATGGAGGAGCCTTCCGGGGGCACTTCCCCGTCCCGGCATGCCGGAACAGACTCCTGTCCCCAGATCTTGGCCGCGATGGCGGCTGCTCTGGATGGTTTCTCGTACCGGCCTTTTCGTATCGAGGTTTTAGGTCGAGGGCCCTTAAATAGGCGAAGAGGCGGCGCGAAGGTCGAAGGGGCGCCGCACTATAGGGGGCGCGGCCCCCTTGGCCGCGCCGCCTAGGGTTTGGTGGGCATGTGCCCCCTCTCGCGGTTCTCGTGTGTTGGATGCTTCCGGGCAAAATAGGAACCTGGGCGTTGATTTCGTCCAATTCCGAGAATATTTCGTTACTAGGATTTCTGAAACCAAAAAACAGAACGGCACTTCGCATCTTGTTAATAGGTTAGTTCCAGAAAATGCACGAATATGACATAAAATGTGCATATAACATGTAGATATCATCAATAATGTGGCATGGAACATAAGAAATTATCGATACGTCGGAGACGTATCACTCCTCGGCTACGTCGTCTCCAAACGAGGCATCGAGCCCAACCCGGAGAAGACAAAGCATGCGCTAAGCAACCAACCTGCCTGGTCGACGCGCAAAAACTCGCCGGTCGAGTCGCCGCCCTCAGTCGCTTCATACCCCGGCTCGGCGACAAGGCCATGCCACTCTACCGCTTGCTCAAGAAGTCGGAATCATTCAGGTGGACAGATGAGGCGCAGCGGGCCCTGGAAGAACTCCAACACGCCCTTCGAATGCCCCTATCCTCGCGGCCCCGCTACCAAAAGAGACTATGCATATACGTCGCCGCATCAAACCGCGCGATAAGCGCGGTCATGGTCGTCGAACGCAAGGAAGAGGGAAAGGAGCAGCTGGTACAGCGCCCGGTTTACTACATCAGCGAAGCTCTAATCGAATCCAAGCAACGGTACCCGCACTACCAAAAGCTGGTGTACGCAGTCCTCAGGGCCCAGAGGCGACTGGCCCCTTACTTCCACGAGCACCCCATCAAGGTAGTCGCCTCAACACCACTCGCCGACATCATCCGAACCGCGATGCAACTGGCCGGATCGCCAAGTGGGCAGTCGAACTCGGCGTCCACAACATCACCTACGAGTCGCGCCACGCCATTAAATCTCAGGCACTCGCCGACTTCCTCGCCGACTGGGAAGAGGCCCAGCAACCAAGCTCCCCCCAAACACTGGACACTGCACTTCGACGGTTCTAAGAACCTCGAGGGGGCAGGCGCGGGAGTCGTCCTCACATCGCCAAAGGGCGACACCGTGAAGTACGTCCTGCAACTCGATTCGAGCCCTGCACCAACAACATGGCCGAGTACGAGGCGCTTCTACACGGTATGCGAGTAGCAAAAGAGATGGGCGCAACGCGGCTGCGCTGCCTCGGCGATTCCGACCTGGTCACCAGCCAGACTTCCGGCACCATGATTGCATACAAGCGCGCCGTCGATCAAGCCGGCGCTAGCTTCGCCGGCCACGTTAATGGGTCGACAGGCGCAAGAACGAGGAAGCTGATGCGCTAGCCAGAATCGGGTCCAAGCGACTCCAACCCCCTCCAGGCGTCGTCTTGGATATCCTCACCTCGGTGTGCGCACCCCGCGCTGGACACGAGCCTGCTCCCGACTCCGCCCTAGTCGCACTCGCTTCCGACAGCGTCGATGGACCGAGCCATACATGAGCTACCTCGAGCGCCAGATACTGCCTATGGACGAAGCCAAAGCACGAGCCATCGTGCGCAGGTGCAAGTCTTTCACCATCATCAATAAAGAACTATACAAGCGCAGCGTCTCGGGAGTGTTCCAACGATGCGTCACCACCGAAGAAGGGCGCAACATCCTGCGCGACATCCACGCAGGGGACTGCGGCCACCACGCAGGCGCGCGTTCCATCGTCGCCAAAGCCTTTCGTCACGGCTTCTACTGGCCAACAGCCCACGAAGATGCGTCGCTGTCCGTTCGTGCGCCGGGTGCCAAAAGTATAAGCCAGTCGCACATGCCAGGGTCGGCATTGAAGACCATTCCCCTCACCTGGCCCTTCGCCGTCTGGGGCATGGACATGGTGGGAAATTCAAAACGGCCCCGGCGGATATACTCACCTCCTGGTTGCGGTGGACAAGTTCACCAAATGGGTAGAAGCAAAACCCATAAAGAAGTGCGACGGGAAGACAGCCACAAAGTTCCTACGCGAGCTTATCTATCGATATGGCTACCCTCACAGCATCATAACTGACAATGGCACCAACTTCGCCAAAGGGGAGATGGCCGACTTCTGCGAGAGAAGGGCATCCGACTCGACCTCGCGTCAGTCGCACACCCCGAGTCGAACGGCCAAGCAGAAAGAGCAAACCAGAGCATCCTTCACGGACTCAAGCCGCGCCTGGTTGTGCCCCTGGAGCGCGCAGCCGGTTGCTGGGCAGAAGAGCTCTCCAGTATTGTGGGGCATCCGCACAACACCAAACAGGTCAACCGGCTTCACGCCTTTCTTCCTGGTATATGGCGCCGAGGCCGTTATGCCTACGGACATCGCCTACGACTCGCCTCGGGTCGTCAACTACGCCGAAGAAGACAATGAGCGAGCTCGCCAAGATGACATCGACCTCCTTGACGAGGCCAGGGACCTCGCACTGTCCAGGACCGCCATCTACCAGCAAGATCTCCGCCGCTACCACAGTCGTCGCGTTCGGAGTCGCTCCTTCCAAGTTGGAGACCTCGTGCTCCGGCTATCCCCGCCCTGGGAAGGACCGTTCGCCGTCAGCCGCGTACTCGGCAACGACTCCTACTACCTCACAGACGTCCGCAAGGACGACAAAGGCGAACCAAAGAGGTGGAGCGCCCCTGGAACGTCAACCTCCTCCGACGGTTTTACACCTAAGGACAAAGTGTATACACCCACAAATTCAGAGGTTAATAAAGATCGCCGATCGCATTGATCTCCAACTCCATCCGCTAGCTATCTCCATCTCTCATCCGGTACATACCGGCCTAGTCGCCATGACAAGCGACTCGGTACTGAGAGACCTTCGGTCGCCGCTGCTGGAAGAGTGAAGTCCACGATTGGCCAAGTAGCCGGGCTAACAAGGGCACGGCGGGGCGATTGGGCGCAACACCAGGCCCGGTCGCCTACCACCCCTTACGCCGTCGGGTGAAAACGGCGACTGGAACCCACAGCAGGGTCGCATGCTCGACCAGCCCCTCGGGCCACGGCGACCGTCTCGTGCTACGCTATACAACACAACAAAGCCCTCCTCTACCTTAGGCTGGTGACTTGAATGGCCAAGTACTTCGACCAGGGACCCCGCAAAACGGACCCGCGGCTCGCGAAGGAAAACGCCCGCAAGAACCCCCTTTGGAGTCGCCTAGCGACTGGATCACCGAGCCACGACGAGTGGCGCGCTACATACAAACAGCGCAACTACAAGCTCACCGCTACCCCACCCATGAGGCTGCTATTCGCACTATAACGACTACGTACTGCGACTGGGGACGCCCAGCTCGACAAAGAAAACAGTCAAGTCGATAGCCTTCATCGGGGTCGCATGGCGACTGGCCTATAGGCCATGGAGAGTCGGACCCAACTCCGAAACGTCGCCGCCACAATAACATAATTCAAAGCAACCATCGAGTTATAGTTAAGCAAAAGCTGACACTTTATTTACAACTGACACCCGCTCGCGGGAATTCGAGTTACTTCTTACACAGGGGCTCAAGAACCTACTGAGACGGCCCCGGAGCTCCCTCCACAACAGGCTCGGTGCCACCATCGCCATGACGAAACTTCGGCATGTACGGGACGACAAGTACGTAGACAAAGAGCTGGAGCCGCGGCGTGGAAGAGCTCCGCGGTAGGTGTCCGCCGGGCCGCTCCTTCTCCGCGTCCCCGGCGCCGCTGGCTGGGGATGTGAGTCTCAGTCAGATCGCGGCACCCGGTCTGCAAGGGCGCACCGCCTCCATCAAGCGCAGCACCTCGCGACGTCGACTCGCCGTCTCCGAGGGGAAGCCAACAGTGACCTCCTCCACGTCAAACCCTCGAGTAGTGCGCCAGCACCATGCTCAAAGCCATGGTGCCAACGCGGCAGAGGAGCGGGAAGCCGGTCAACGACGGCCGGATATTGGACACGGCCCCGAAGACGGACCCCGGGATCACCTCCCGCGGACTCGATACTGGAGCGCCGCCAATATCTCCCCACGCAGGCAATGATGCGCGCGTCGCGGTCGACAAGCACTCCCGCGGAGTCGCCGTCTCCACGAAGTCGCTTGGCCGCCACCAACAACACGGGGTGAGAACTCCCCCGAAGCCGACTCGCCATGCTCGGGGACTGGCCCCCGAAGCCGACTCGCCATGCTCGGGGACTGGCCCCCGAGGCCGACTCGCCATGCTCGGGGACTGGCCCCCGAAGCCGACTCGCCATGCTCGGGGCCCCCGAAGCCGACTCGCCATGCTCGGGGACTGGCCCCCAACGCCGACTCGCCACATTCGGGGACTCGCCGCCTCGGCAATCGACAATAAAACAACAAGGGAGAGGCGGGAACTTACCGAGAAGCTGCCGCGACATCTCGCGGACGAACGGCTCGGTTGGTCTTCTCGGCTTGCACCGCCGGACGATGCCCTCGGATGCCTCCTTCTCCGCGGCCAACTCCTTGGCGTGCTGCAGCTTCAAGGCCGCGACCTCTTCTCGCAGGGCTGCGGCGGCCCCCCGAGCAGAATCCCGTGCATCCGTCGCGGCCTCCAGCTTCCCCTTATATTCGGCGATGACGTCTTCCAGCTCCCACCCCTTTTGCTCCAGGACCCTCGTCAGGTTCGCCACCTCCGCTTTCGCCTTTTTCGGGGCCTCTTCGGCCTGATGCGCCCGGAACTCGGCTTCACGGTAGAAGGATTCCTTGACGAACCCTTCCCAAGCCTCGGCGAGCGCCTTCGCCTGCGCCTCTGCTACAAATAAAGGGGGCGATGAGAACACAAAGTAAAAACCAGGCGAGTGCGACTAGGAAGGGAAAGAGTGGGTGTGACTTACTGCCCAGAGCAATGAGTTTCCGGTTCTTTTGCGCCGCCTCCTCCACGAGCGCCGTCAGTCGCTCAACCTCCGCCTGCACAACAATAACGAAGTTCAAAGGCAGTCCAGCAGGACAAGAAGACTCGACTCGCCTACGGGCCAAGTCGACCCTCGGGCCGGGGGCGGCGGGTGCACGAAATACTTACCACGTGTGCTTCACCAAGCGCCGTGTGGAGCTCAATGAAGGTCAAGGTAGAGGGTGGAGGACGACGCGACTCGGCCGCCTCACCGCTGCATCACTGCTTCGGTCGACGGCGCCCCATCTGTCCGCGTCTCGGGGTCGCTAGGATGGACTCGGTCCCTAGCGGCCTTGGACCGGTGCTCCTTCAGCGGCACCGAGAGACCGCCCTCCTCGGCGGTGTCTTCTTCGGCTTTGGGCGCCTTCTGGCCCTCGGTCGACCCGACGCCCACGACTCCTCTTCCACCACGGGTGGGCGGCGCTCGGTCCCATCGCTGCGCTCGCCGTGCCCCCGCGACCCATGCGGGCAAGGGAAGACCGGCGGTGGGCTCGGTGCGGGCCGGCGCTCGCCTTCTCAGCCCGGCTCGCGGCGACGGGCTCCTCGGAGCCGACCCCGCGCCCCCGAGGTCGGAAGGCGCCGCTTTCTTCTCCGCGGCCTTCTTTTCGGCCGCCTTCGCCTCGGCCGCCTCGTGGCCGCCGCCCCGGTGGCCGGTCGCCAAGACCTTCCTCTTGGACCTGCGGGAGCGGGGTGAGTCGACACCAATCCCGCCATAGAGAACAAGTTCGACAAGGAATACTTACTTCACCGTGGGGATCGCTTTACGCCGGACCGGCCCGAGCTCCCGCGTCGATTGCGTCCTTCGGGGGCGCGAAGCTTTATGGAACCCTCCAGGATAGTCGGGCGCATCCGCTTCGACAGCGGCTCGGCCCCTTCCTTAGAAGGATCCTCCTCCCCCCCTCCGGGTGAGAGGTCACCTCCTCATCCCCTGCGCCCTGCGATGAAGACCCGGCGCCCCTCTTCGACCCGCGCGGGAGTCGGACGAAGTCTCGCGCTTCGGAGTCCGACTCGGTGCGCTCCTCCTCGTCGTCAACCTCCTCTTCTTCGCCTTCGGTCATTTCCGGAGGCTCCTTCCCGGCGAGAGGGGGAGGTGGTGGGCGATCTTCTGCCACCGCTGCTTGAATCAAGGAAACAAGTCAGAAGAGAGAAGCATTACCGAGGCGTCCGGGGTCGCTGCACAAGACGTTACCTGAGGCGCCGGGTTGTCCTCGGAGAAGGGCTGCAGGCCGTCCTCGAAGGAGGTGAAGGTGGCCGTGGTGATCTTGGCGAGCGCCTTCCGGTACTCGCCCTCGTCCCACTCGGTCGCCGTCGACCGGGTGCAGTCGTTTTGCCCCCGGTACTCCCACATGGAGTGAGCTCGGCATCGCAGGGGGATCAGCCGCCGGCCGAGCCAGCAGTTGTACATGTTGGCCGCCGTCAGGCCCTTGTCCTTTAGCGCCTGGATCGCTTGGCGCATCCCCTCCTCCTGCTCGCGCGGCAGCGACCGGACGTTGAGCCGTCGCGGGACGCTGGGCTCGGGGTCAAACTGGGGAATGCAAACCTCGCCAGGGGGAGTGTACTCCTTGGCGTAGAACCAGAAGCGGCGCCACTGCGACTGCGCCTTCTTGGGGAGCGCCATATCGATGAAGCTCTCCCCGGACTTCACCTGGAAAGTGATCCCGCCGTTCGGGATTAGCGCCTCGCTGCTCTTGCTGGCCCGGGTCGCCCGCCCATGGAAGATCGATACCCACAGCGGGAAGTACGGCGGGCAGCCCAGGTAGCACTCGCACAGTGCCACGAACAGAGAGATCTGCTGTACACTGTGCGGCCCAAGGTCGCATATCTTGATGCCGTAGAAGGCCAGCAGCTGGCGGATGAAGTCGGAGGAGGGGAGCGCGAATCCGCGGTCCAAGAAGCCGAGGAAGAGCACGTCGCCGGCCTCGCGCTCCTGTTCCCGGATGACCCGGAGCGACGTACGGAAGGAGGGACTCGCGCGTGACCTTGGACTTGCCCCAGGCCCTCGCCGCCATGACTGCGTTCGGGAGCTCTTGACGGGGAGTAGATGGACAAGGAATGAAAGAAGAATGTGGCAGAGTGATAAGCCCTAACCCCCGGGTCCGGCCTTTTATATCGCCGCACTCGCTCAGATGAGGACCAAATCCGTCGTTGATTTCCCGGAGATCACCGCCCGCGGTTAACGGTCAGGATCGGCGGCGGGATCAGCGGAACGGGCGTTAAGACTAGCCGTTAGCGGTCACATCGGGCCCAACGGTCAACTCCATGCAAACGGCTCGCGCCTCGGTCAACGTGAAATCTAGCCGTTGCCTCCTCCACGTGTCCGCTTACGCCGACTACGCGCGGCGTGCGCCGACTGCCATACGACGACTGGCATAACGCCGACTGTCATGCGCCAAGTGGCTCAACAAATTCAGGCGAGTGGAGACTAGCAACCAGCTGATGTTTACTTCGGGAGCCCGGCAGCGATTCATCTCAACCCGCCCCTGTGCCTCTTCGCGACCTACGCCGGATCCACGCTTCATCACCACCGCGCTCGGGGACTACTGATGGGGATATGCCCATAGGGGGTGGGTCGCCAGTCCCACTCGCCATGAGGATAGAGGCTTGGGTGGATCGCCAGTCGCCTAAGCGACTGGGCCCTAAGGCGACTGGGCCGAAGTCCCAAGGAGAGATCCACACGGCTGGACAAGAAGATTACTTGAAGAAGGGTGCGGATCCCGGATTTGTAGTAACTGATACGATTCGGAGTTATCCCCTTGTAACCCTAGGCCGGGGGTGGATATATAAACCCCCGAGCTAAACCCTAGAAGGACACATCTCGAGATCCAATCTCCCCATTGTAAGCTCTTGGCTAGCCGCCGACTGAGCCCCCCCATTGTAATTCTCCACTGAGCAATAAGATCTAGCAGGACGTAGGCCTTTTACTCTCCGGAGGGGCTGAACCTGGGTAAAACCTTGCGTCCCTTGCACCTCGACCCGTAGATGGCGATGTTCCCTTGCCCTCGCATCAACGAAGTGCTACCCCCTGTAGCATCTGCTGTGGTCATATCCACGACAAACCGGCTTGTCCTTTGTGCTAAAAAGGATTGGGACACTCTCTGCAATTATTTCTCTCGCACTTTACTTACTCGTACTTTATTCATGCTACATCAAAATATTTGTCTGTGAGCATTTACAGTGAATCCTTTATCGAAATTGCTTGTCAACACCTTCTGCTCCTCGTTGGGTTCAACACTCTTACTTATCGAAAATACTACGATACACCCCCTATACTTGTGGGTCATCAAGACTATTTTCTGGCGCCGTTGCCGGGGAGTGAAGCGCTATTGGTAAGTGGAATTGGTAAGGGAAACTTTTACTGTTAGTGCTGATTTTATTTCTGCCTGCTGCTATAATTCATTATGGAGAGATCTTCTCTTGAATTTTTATTTGGAAAATCTACTACTACTGCAAAGGTAGTGGATGAGGCGCCAGGTGAGAAAGATGTTCCATACAAAATACCTATGAAAATTATTGAACGTGTTGTGGATAACCGTTATGCAGGGGATGGAACTGTCCATCCTGGAGATCATTTACTGTTCTTACATGAATTATGCGGTTTATTCAAGTGTGCAGGTATTGCTATGGATGAAGTTAGGAAGAAACTATTCTCTATATCGCTGTCTGGTAAAGCGGCGCATTGGTACAAATTACTGAATAATGGGGATTCTCTTGAATGGAATGATATTGTGCCTCTATTTTATTCTAAATTCTATCCTCCAAGTGAAATTCACAAGGATCGGAACCGCATATATAATTTCTGGCCTCATGATGGAGAGAGTATTGCCCAAGCGTGGGGGAGATTGAAGTCTTTAATGCTCAAATGCCCCATTCATGAGCTTCCTGGTAATATTATTATTGATAATTTCTATGCAAGACTTTCTTTTCAAGATAAGACCTTGCTGGATACTTCTTGTTCTGGATCATTTACACGCAACAAAGAAGAGTTTAAAAGAGACCTTCTTGATCGGATTCAGGAGAATACTGAAGGATGGGAGAACGACAAAGATAGAGAGTCAGGTATAAATTATGATTATAAATGCATTGAAGCTTTTATGGATACTGATAAATTTCGTAATATGAGTGCTACTTATGGTCTTGATTCTCAAGTCGTTGCAAATCTTTATAAAGCTTTTGCCTCTCATTATGAATTGCCTAAGAAGAATTTTGATAAGTATCATGAACCGTATAAAGATAAAATTGATTCATCTATAAACAAATGTGTTGTAATTGAAACTGTTGATCATGTTATTCCTGAAGCTTATATTGAAAAAACTCCTTTCCCTGCTAAAATGAAGGAGTATTCTGTTATAAATAGTGCGGTTAATAAAAGTGAAAAGAAACCTATAGAACCTGAAGAGCAAATAAAAGTTGAACCTGCTATTGCAATAGTTAAAGATCTTGTGACTGAAAATGTGGAAGATGGTCATATTATTTTCTGTGAAGATGCTTCTAATATTGTTTCACATCCTAATAAGTCTAGAAAAACTAGTGTTCCTATGCTATCTGTTAGAATTGGTGATCATTGTTATTATGGTTTATGCGATATTGGTGCAAGTATTAGTGCTATTCCTTATGAGCTCTACACGGAGATTATGCACGAAATTGGTTCTTGTGAACTTGAAGATATTGATGTGGTTATTCGGCTAGCTAATAGAGAAACTATCTCTCCAATTGGTATTGTTCGAGATGTGGAAGTTCTATGTGGTAAGATTAAATATCCTGCTGACTTTTTGGTACTTGGTTCTGCTGCTAGTAAATATTGTCCTATTATTTTTGGTAGACCTTTTCTAAATACTTGTGGAGCTGTTATAGATTGCAAGAAAGAGAAAATTTTGACTAAATTTGCTGGTGAATCTTATGAGTTTAATTTCTCTAAATTTGCCAAAACTCCTTATAAAGCTGATTCGCCTAATAATGATTTTAGAGTTGAACAGTGTGCATCTATTGCTCTTGCTCCTAATAATCCTTTGCAGCAACATTTGGAGAATAGTGAGAGTGAAGTTTTTAGGGAAGAAAGAAATGAGCTTGATGAAATTTTCCTTCGTCAACCTATTCTTAAGCATGATTTACCGGTAGAAGATCTAGGTACAACACTACCACCAAAGGAAGATCCTGTCTTTGATTTAAAACCATTGCCTGATAATCTTAAATATGCTCATATTGATGATAAGAAAATATATCCTGTTATTATTAGTTCTAAGCTTTCAGAGATTGAGGAAGAAAGGTTATTGGAAATATTGAAGAAACACCGAGGAGCTATTGGCTACACTCTTGATGACTTGAAGGGGATTTCTCCCTCTATTTGCCAACATGCCATTAATATGGAAGATGATGCAAAGCCTGTTGTTGAACATCAGCGTCGTCTAATTCCTAAGATGAAGGATGTGGTAAGGAATGAGGTATTAAAACTTCTTGAAGCTGGTATTATATATCCTATTGCTGATAGTAGATGGGTTAGTCCTGTGCATTGTGTTCCTAAGAAAGGAGGAATGACTGTTGTACCTAATGATAATGATGAGCTCATACCTCAAAGAGTAGTTGTAGGGTATAGAATGTGCATTGATTATCGGAAAGTTAATAAGGTTACTAAGAAAGATCATTACCCTTTGCCTTTTATTGATCAAATGTTAGAAAGGTTATCTAAAAATACTCATTTTTGCTTTCTTGATGGTTATTATGGGTTTTCACAAATTGCTGTTAAAACTAAAGATCAAGAGAAAACCACTTTCACTTGTCCCTATGGAACTTATGCTTATAGACGTATGCCTTTTGGTTTATGTAATGCTCCTGCTACTTTTCAAAGATGCATGTCTGCTATTTTTCATGGCTTTTGCGAGAATATTGTGGAGGTATTCATGGATGATTTTTTGTCTATGAGAATTCTTTTGATAATTGCTTGCGAAACCTTGATAAAGTTTTGCAGAGATGTGAAGAAACTAACCTTGTTCTTAATTGGGAGAAATGCCACTTTATGGTTAATGAAGGAATTGTATTGGGACATAAAATTTCCGAGAGAGGTATTGAAGTTGATAGAGCTAAAGTTGAAGCAATTGAGAAGATGCCCTATCCTAGGGATGTTAAAGGTATTCGTAGTGTTCTTGGTCATGCTGGGTTTTATAGGAGATTTATTAAAGACTTTTCCAAGATTTCAAAACCTCTTACTAATCTTCTTCAAAAAGATGTACCTTTTGTTTTTGATGATGATTGTAAGGAAGCTTTTGAAACTCTAAAGAAAGCCTTAACAACTGCCCCTATAGTTGAACCTCCTGATTGGAACTTACCATTTGAAATTATGTGTGATGCTAGTGATTTTGCTGTAGGCGCTGTTCTTGGACAGCGAGTAGATAAAAAATTAAATGTTATTCATTATGCTAGTAAAACTCTTGATGTCGTTCAAAGAAATTATGCTACTACTGAAAAAGAATTGTTAGCTGTAGTCTTTGCTTGTGACAAGTTTAGATCTTATATTGTTGATTCAAAAGTTACAATTCATACTGATCATGCTGCAATTAGATACCTTATGCAAAAGAAAGATGCTAAGCCAAGGCTTATTAGATGGGTGCTTCTGTTGCAAGAATTTGATTTACATATTATAGATAGGAAAGGTGCTGATAATCCTGTTGCTGATAATTTGTCTAGATTGGAAAATATTGCTTATGATCCTGTTCCTGTTAATGATAGTTTTCCAAATGAACAATTGGCTGTAATAAAGGTGAGCTCGCGAGATAGCCCTTGGTATGCTGATTATGCTAACTTTATTGTTTCCAAGTACTTGCCTCCAACCTTTTCAGCTCAGCAAAGGAGGAAATTCTTTTATGACTTGAGGCATTATTTTTGGGATGACCCACACTTATATAAAGAAGGAGTGGATGGTATTCTGCGAAGATGTGTTCCCGAATATGAACAACAAGAGATATTGAGTAAATGTCATGGTAGTGCTTATGGAGGACATCACGCCGGAGATAGAACCGCGCAAAAGGTTCTACAATCAGGTTTTTATTGGCCAACTCTCTTCAAAGATGCAAGGAAGTTTATTTTATCTTGTGATGAATGTCAAAGGGTTGGTAATATCTCCAGACGCAATGAAATGCCTATGAATTATACTCTTGTTATTGAACCATTCGATTGTTGGGGATTTGACTTCATGGGACCTTTCCCTTCTTCAGAAGGTAACACTCATATACTTGTCGCTGTTGATTATGTTACTAAATGGGTGGAAGCCATACCCACAAAAAGTGCTGATGGTGAGACCTCTTTAAGAATGCTTTTAGATATTATTTTTCCTAGATTTGGAGTTCCTAGATATCTTATGACTGATGGAGGTTCTCATTTTATTCATGGTGGTTTTAGAAAAACTCTTGCTAAATATGGTATTAATCATAGAATTGCTTCCGCTTATCATCCTCAAACTAGTGGGCAAGTAGAATTATCAAATAGAGAGATTAAATCTATCTTGCAAAAGACTGTTAATAAATCTAGAAAGAATTGGGCTAGTAAATTGAAGGAAGCATTATGGGCTTATAGAACTGCTTATAAAAATCCCATGGGTATGTCACCGTGTGAAATGGTTTATGGGAAAGCTTTTCATTTACCTTTAGAACTAGAGCACAAAGCTTATTGGGCTGTAAGAGAACTAAATAAAGATCCTAAACTAGCCGGTAAGAAGAGATTGCTACAATTGAGTTCTCTAGATGAATGGAGAAGTGAAGCTTATGAAAATGCTAAACTCTTTAAAGAAAAAGAAAGAAATGGCACGATAGAAGAATTATCAAAAGAGAATTTAATATTGGGGATAAAGTCCTATTGTATCGGTCTCGTCTCAGATTCTTTGCAGGGAAATTACTCTCGAAATGGGAAGGACCATATGTCATTGTGGAGGTGTATCGTTCAGGAGCAATTAAAATTAGTTCTCTCCAAGGCGATGCCACACAAGTGGTGAATGGACAAAGACTCAAGCATTATATCTCTGGAGATTCTTATAATGAAGATGTTGATGTTATTCGAGTGGTGACTCCGGAAGCTTTCATCAAAGGTCAAATTGACAGTCCTGCAGAGTTCGACTTTGAATAGGTAACAGTACTGGTAATAAAAAGTCCGCGTTTTACTTTCCGAACAATGTTTTTGCTGTTTTTGGAAAATATGAAAAATTACGAGATCGAAACGGAGTGGAGGAGACGCACGAGGGTGTGCCCCCATAGGCCGGCGCGGGCCCCAGCCTGGCCGCGCCCTATGAGGTGGCTCCCTCGTTGCCCCTCTCCGACTCGGTTCGACCTGGTACTTTCCTTTTGTCGTAAAAATTCCTGCTATATAATCCCGGACCCTGGAGGTCCGTATATCGTTTTCTCGACCTATTTTGTTTCGAGCTGTTTTCTGCCAGGATCTGTTTTTGATCTAGAAGCACCCTGGCCTCCAACAACAAGGGAAAGGGGCTTTCGGAGGAAGAAGTGAAGAAGATGTCGTCAAAGCAAGGGCAACAAGCCGTTGGGAGTAAGCAAATCTTGGTGGGATCTGTTGACACTCGACGTTCTTTTTCTCATAACTTGCAGGGACCCTTACCACCTGCTCCTAGTCTCGACTCTTTCCCTGTTTTGGAAGAAGCTTTACGGGTTACCGATGAGTTTTGTGATCAGTACCGTGCTCTGAGAAGGAATTGGAGATACTTCAGAAGGAGAATTACCGACTTTGAAGAATGCTAGAGCGGTTCCTCACTCCCATCGAGGTTGTCCCATCAACACCACCACCGCCGAAGGAGTAATTCATCATCAGTATTGGCATCCCCTTGGTTTGTTCCAAGCTTGGGGGAGTGCCGCGGTATCACATCATCACTATCTTTTACTTTTTACTATCAAGTAGTGTCATATCATGAGTAGGGAAGTTATCATATAAGATGGGTTGCAGTGTGGAAGTATCTCTCCTTTAGTTGGTTGTCTATGTATCCCTTGGTGTGAGTTATCATTATGAAATATTAATGAGAAGTTTTATCATTTACATATTGCACATCTTATTTTAGTTTGCAATCTCTATTATATGATTGATCTTGTTATTAGTATTGGTATCACTTTGGGAGCATTGAGTAAATCTATTTGGTTTTGGCAAACTTAGCATTGGTCAATAGCAACAACACTTTGAGGTTTAAGTAGAAAAGAGAAATACATGTAGTTGTTTCATTGTCTTTCTTTCTTGTTAGCTCTTAGCTTATTATTCTGAAGTTAAAATTGTTTGTGCTTACAAGGAAGATGCATGATTGTTTCTATCACATGTATATTTGTTTGTTTCCCTCAACTCTTATGCTTGCTAATCAACCTTGCTAGCCAAAAACCTGTACTGAGAGGGAATGCTTCTCGTGCATCCAAACCTTAACCCAAACCTATGCCATTTGTGTCCACCATACCTACCTACTACATGGTATTTTCTGCCATTCCAAGTAAATACTTCATGTGCTACCTTTAAACAATTCAAAATTTACTATCTCTTATTTGTGTCAATGTTTTATAGCTCATGAGGAAGTATGTGGTGTTTTATCTTTCAATCTTGTTGGGCAACTTTCACCAATGGACTAGTGGCTTCATCCGCTTATCCAATAATTTTGCAAAAAGAGCTGGCAATGGGGTTCCCAGCCCCGATTAATTAACCTTCATAATTTTACAAATAGACACTCCTCCATGGTATGTGATTGTTGGAAGGCACCCGAGGATTCGGTTAGCCATGGCTTGAGAAAGCAAAGGAGGGGAGGAGTGTCATCTAAATAAAACTAAAATAAAAAGGCACTCCTTCATGGTATGAGAATGATTGGAAGGCACCCGAGGATTCGGTTAGCCATGGTTTGTGAAAGCAAAGGTTGGAAGGAGTGTCAACCAAAAATAAAACTTTATGGGAGCCGCTCTTCGAGAGTTTGTCTGGCAAGGGGGTTAGAGTACCCGCTACCATTCGTTGACAACAACAAACACTTCTCAAAATTTTACTTTTATGTTCTTTATATGATTTCAAAACTGAAAAAGCTCTAGCACATGATTTAATCCCTGCTTCCCTCTGCGAAGGGCCTGTCTTTTACTTTATGTTGAGTCAGTAAACCTATTTCCCTCCATCTCAAGCAAGCATTTGAGTTGTTGTGATCAAACCATTTATATTGTGATTTACTTCATCATGTCTTTTACTCTTCCTTGTTTAGTACAAGTTTTATCTGAATGAATATAGCTTTGAAAGTTATCAATGATTATGAGGAGATTATTATGATTGAGTATGCAAGTTGTGCCATATAAACTTTAACATAAGAGCGCTGCTCGATAGATAAGTACAATATGTTAATTGTTCTCTGACCAAGAACGAAGTTTGCCATCACCAATTATGATTTCTTATGCACCTTTATTTGTGATTACCTTCTACTTGTTTCAAGTTGAATTATATGAGGAAGTTGTTCACTAGAATGTCTTGTGTGAATTAATATGATGCTTCTTGTCCGTATTTTATTTATCGACTCTTCACTCCATAAACATGTGGTCCTGTTTACCGAGTTCAGTTTCGCTTGGGGACAAGCGAAGTCTAAGCTTGGGGGAGTTGATACGTCCATTTTGCATCACTATTTTATATCATAATTTACTGTTATTCATTGATATATTTCATATTTAGAGGTGATACTTATGTTATTTCATCTATTTTGCATGTTTCATGATTATTGGAGGATCGCGCACCGGAGTCAGGATTCTGCTGGAAAAAGCACCGTCAGAATGCAATATTTCGGAAGATCAACAATTGACGGAAATTATATGAAAAATCCTATTTTTCCAGAAGACGAAGGGACCAAAAGGAGGAGCCGAGGAGGGCCGCCATGGGCCCCCTCACAGGCCGGCGCGGGCCCTGGCCTGGCCGCGCCGCCTTGTGGGGAGGGGGCCCACAGCCCCCTCGGCCTCCTCTCCTTCGCGTACTTCTTCGTCCCGAAAACCTAAGCTCCAGGAGATAGTGGGAAGAGTCACAGCCGCCTCTGCGGTGCGGAAAACACCAGAGAGAAAAGAGCTCTCCGGCAGGCTGAAATCTGCCGGGGAAATTCCCTCCCGGAGGGGGAAATCGACGCCATCGTCACCGTCATCGAGCTGGACATCATCTCCATCATCATCACCATCATCTCCATCATCATCACCGCCGTCTCCACCGCTGCACATCGTCACCGCTGTAACAATTTGGGTTGGATCTTGATTGTTTGATAGGGGAAACTCTCCGGTATTGATTTCTACTTGTTATTGATGCTATTGAGTGAAACCATTGAACCAAGGTTTATGTTCAGATTGTTATTCATCATCATATCACCTCTGATCATGTTCCATATGATGTCTCGTGAGTAGTTCTTTTAGTTCTTGAGGACATGGGTGAAGTCTAAATGTTAGTAGTGAATTATGGTTGAGTAATATTCAATGTTATGATATTTAAGTTGTGGTGTTATTCTTCTAGTGGTGTCATGTGAACGTCGACTACATGATACTTCACCTTTATGGGCCTAGGGGAATGCATCTTGTACTCGTTTGCTAATTGCGGGGTTGCCGGAGTGACAGAAACCTAAACCCCCGTTGGTATATCGATGCAGGAGGGATAGCAGGATCTCAGAGTTTAAGGCTGTGGTTAGATTTATCTTAATTACTTTCTTGTAGTTGCGGATGCTTGCAAGGGGTATAATCACAAGTATGTATTAGTCCTAGGAAGGGCGGTGCATTAGCATAGGTTCACCCACACAACACTTATCAAAACAATGAAGATTAATCAGCTATATGAAGCGAAAGCACTAGACTAAATTCCCGTGTGTCCTCAAGAATGTTTGGTCATTATAAGTAAACAAACCGGCTTGTCCTTTGTGCTAAAAAGGATTGGGCCACTCGCTGCAATTATTTCTCTCGCACTTTACTTACTCGTACTTTATTCATCTGCTACATCAAAACCCCATGAATACTTGTCTGTGAGCATTTATAGTGAATCCTTCATCGAAATTGCTTGTCAACACCTTCTGCTCCTCGTTGGGTTCGACACTCTTACTTATCGAAAATACTACGATACACCCCCTATACTTGTGGGTCATCAAGACTATTTTCTGGCGCCGTTGCCGGGGAGTGAAGCGCTATTGGTAAGTGGAATTGGTAAGGGAAACTTTTACTGTTAGTGCTGATTTTATTTCTGCCTGCTGCTATAATTCATTATGGAGAGATCTTCTCTTGAATTTTTATTTGGAAAATCTACTACTACTGCAAAGGTAGTGGATGAGGCGCCAGGTGAGAAAGAGGTTCCATACAAAATACCTATGAAAATTATTGAACGTGTTGTGGATAACCGTTATGCAGGGGATGGAACTGTCCATCCTGGAGATCATTTACTGTTCTTACATGAATTATGCGGTTTATTCAAGTGTGCAGGTATTGCTATGGATGAAGTTAGGAAGAAACTATTCTCTATATCGCTGTCTGGTAAAGCGGCGCATTGGTATAAATTACTGAATAATGGGGATTCTCTTGAATGGAATGATATTGTGCCTCTATTTTATTCTAAATTCTATCCTCCAAGTGAAATTCACAAGGACCGGAACCGCATATATAATTTCTGGCCTCATGATGGAGAGAGTATTGCCCAAGCGTGGGGGAGATTGAAGTCTTTAATGCTCAAATGCCCCATTCATGAGCTTCCTGGTAATATTATTATTGATAATTTCTATGCAAGACTTTCTTTTCAAGATAAGACCTTGCTGGATACTTCTTGTTCTGGATCATTTACACGCAACAAAGAAGAGTTTAAAAGGGACCTTCTTGATCGGATTCAGGAGAATACTGAAGGATGGGAGAATGACAAAGATAGAGAGTCAGGTATAAATTATGATTATAAATGCATTGAAACTTTTATGGATACTGATAAATTTCGTAATATGAGTGCTACTTATGGTCTTGATTCTCAAGTCGTTGCAAATCTTTATAAAGCTTTTGCCTCTCATTATGAATTGCCTAAGAAGAATTTTGATAAGTATCATGAACCGTATAAAGATAAAATTGATTCATCTATAAACAAATGTGTTGTAATTGAAACTGTTGATCATGTTATTCCTGAAGCTTATATTGAAAAAACTCCTTTCCCTGCTAAAATGAAGGAGTATTCTGTTATAAATAGTGCGGTTAATAAAAGTGAAAAGAAACCTATAGAACCTGAAGAGCAAATAAAAGTTGAACCTGCTATTGCAATAGTTAAAGATCTTGTGACTGAAAATGTGGAAGATGGTCATATTATTTTCTGTGAAGATGCTTCTAATATTGTTTCACATCCTAATAAGTCTAGAAAAACTAGTGTTCCTATGCTATCTGTTAGAATTGGTGATCATTGTTATTATGGTTTATGCGATATTGGTGCAAGTATTAGTGCTATTCCTTATGAGCTCTACACGGAGATTATGCACGAAATTGGTTCTTGTGAACTTGAAGATATTGATGTGGTTATTCGGCTAGCTAATAGAGAAACTATCTCTCCAATTGGTATTGTTCGAGATGTGGAAGTTCTATGTGGTAAGATTAAATATCCTGCTGACTTTTTGGTACTTGGTTCTGCTGCTAGTAAATATTGTCCTATTATTTTTGGTAGACCTTTTCTAAATACTTGTGGAGCTGTTATAGATTGCAAGAAAGAGAAAATTTTGACTAAATTTGCTGGTGAATCTTATGAGTTTAATTTCTCTAAATTTGCCAAAACTCCTTATAAAGCTGATTCGCCTAATAATGATTTTAGAGTTGAACAGTGTGCATCTATTGCTCTTGCTCCTAATAATCCTTTGCAGCAACATTTGGAGAATAGTGAGAGTGAAGTTTTTAGGGAAGAAAGAAATGAGCTTGATGAAATTTTCCTTCGTCAACCTATTCTTAAGCATGATTTACCGGTAGAAGATCTAGGTACAACACTACCACCAAAGGAAGATCCTATCTTTGATTTAAAACCATTGCCTGATAATCTTAAATATGCTCATATTGATGATAAGAAAATATATCCTGTTATTATTAGTTCTAAGCTTTCAGAGATTGAGGAAGAAAGGTTATTGGAAATATTGAAGAAACACCGAGGAGCTATTGGCTACACTCTTGATGACTTGAAGGGGATTTCTCCCTCTATTTGCCAACATGCCATTAATATGGAAGATGATGCAAAGCCTGTTGTTGAACATCAGCGTCGTCTAATTCCTAAGATGAAGGATGTGGTAAGGAATGAGGTATTAAAACTTCTTGAAGCTGGTATTATATATCCTATTGCTGATAGTAGATGGGTTAGTCCTGTGCATTGTGTTCCTAAGAAAGGAGGAATGACTGTTGTACCTAATGATAATGATGAGCTCATACCTCAAAGAGTAGTTGTAGGGTATAGAATGTGCATTGATTATCGGAAAGTTAATAAGGTTACTAAGAAAGATCATTACCCTTTGCCTTTTATTGATCAAATGTTAGAAAGGTTATCTAAAAATACTCATTTTTGCTTTCTTGATGGTTATTCTGGGTTTTCACAAATTGCTGTTAAAACTAAAGATCAAGAGAAAACCACTTTCACTTGTCCCTATGGAACTTATGCTTATAGACGTATGCCTTTTGGTTTATGTAATGCTCCTGCTACTTTTCAAAGATGCATGTCTGCTATTTTTCATGGCTTTTGCGAGAGTATTGTGGAGGTATTCATGGATGATTTTTCTGTCTATGGGAATTCTTTTGATAATTGCTTGCGGAACCTTGATAAAGTTTTGCAGAGATGTGAAGAAACTAACCTTGTTCTTAATTGGGAGAAATGCCACTTTATGGTTAATGAAGGAATTGTATTGGGACATAAAATTTCCGAGAGAGGTATTGAAGTTGATAGAGCTAAAGTTGAAGCAATTGAGAAGATGCCCTATCCGAGGGATGTTAAAGGTATTCGTAGTGTTCTTGGTCATGCTGGGTTTTATAGGAGATTTATTAAAGACTTTTCCAAGATTTCAAAACCTCTTACTAATCTTCTTCAAAAAGATGTACCTTTTGTTTTTGATGATGATTGTAAGGAAGCTTTTGAAACTCTAAAGAAAGCCTTAACAACTGCCCCTATAGTTGAACCTCCTGATTGGAACTTACCATTTGAAATTATGTGTGATGCTAGTGATTTTGCTGTAGGCGCTGTTCTTGGACAGCGAGTAGATAAAAAATTAAATGTTATTCATTATGCTAGTAAAACTCTTGATGCTGCTCAAAGAAATTATGCTACTACTGAAAAAGAATTGTTAGCTGTAGTCTTTGCTTGTGACAAGTTTAGATCTTATATTGTTGATTCAAAAGTTACAATTCATACTGATCATGCTGCAATTAGATATCTTATGCAATTGATCAGTATAAGTAAACAAACCGGCTTGTCCTTTGTGCTAAAAAGGATTGGGCCACTCGCTGCAATTATTTCTCTCGCACTTTACTTACTCGTACTTTATTCATCTGCTACATCAAAACCCCCTGAATACTTGTCTGTGAGCATTTACAATGAATCCTTCATCGAAACTGCTTGTCAACACCTTCTGCTCCTCGTTGGGTTCGACACTCTTACTTATCGAAAATACTACGATACACCCCCTATACTTGTGGGTCATCAGTCCTTCAGGATTGTTCGGTTGTCCCTCTAAAAAAACATCTCTCTCATTCTCGGTCTCGCTCGCTCGCCCCCTCGCAACCCTGCACAACAGTCAACATCACCCGAAAAAATCTAGACACCATAAATAAGTGGGGCCCCGTGACTGCTCTCCCTTCGTCTCCTCCCGTGTGATCCCTCTTCCTCCGACTCCCGACCTTGCGGAAAAGAAAAATGAAATGAAAGAGTTTCACTGGACGGGCAAACACATGTGCTGCCTAGTAATAATAATAATAACGTAAAAAAATCGACCTACGAATCTATTATTAAATAAGCTAAACTAGGGTTTTGCCCAGTACTACGGATCAATTTCTGAAAATCCAACTACGGGGTTCGATTTTGGCCTGCTAATATAAAATTATATAATCCGAACTAGTATTCCTCTAAAAAATCATTTTGGTATGCATCGTTTGGTACTTTTGATAGCAAGAGTGCTTACTCCCTCCGTTAGCAAATAGTCTTCATTTTCATGTTTATGAAGTCAAGCATGAAGAGAAGTGGTTTTGGGTTTCAAACATGGAAATTTCAAAAACCTCCCCAAACTTCATTTTAGAGTGACTAAGAAGGATACAAGCTTCCCTTTTCATTTTCATGTTTTAAACTTGTTTAAATTATCTTGGTCAAATCTAGGATTTGACAAGATTCAAATGGGCAAACATATGATAAGTGCTGCAAATTCTTTGATTAGAAATGGGGTTGTTCAAACCCCGTAGTTGGATTTTTTTGAACCTTGATCTGGAGTACCTTTTTATTATTGCTATGCAGCACATATGTGTTTGCCCGTCGAGTGAAACTCGGAGGAAGAGAGATCACTCGGAAGGAGAGAAGAAGGAGGGAGAGCATTATGGTGTCTCCCCTTTTTCGGGTGATGATGTTGAATGTTGTGCAGGGTTTGTGAGTGAGCAGGAGGTGCGAGCGAGCGAGTCGAGCGAGGCCGAGAATGAGAGAGATTTGTTTTTTTTTGAGAGGGACAACCGAAGGATCTGAAGGACCCAGAGACTTCCAATACGCATCCTGATGCGTCTTCTCTTGACAAAGAAAATGGCTGGGAGTTTGCGTACCTATTGCACGTGACTTGTGCTCACTGAAGTGTGGGACCTCACGCATGGGCACCACACGTAAGTGAAAGACCTGTTGGTGTAAAAACTCGGTTGATTATTATAGTGCATTAGAACAAAGTTTCCTATGGATTCAAGGGTAGGAAATACAAGTTAACTCATTTACATGACATTATTTTTTCCATGAAGCAAAGTTAACACATCTATCAATTGGTACATTTTGGAGTGACTAAGAAGGATCCATGCTTACCTTTTCGTTTTCACGTGTTAAACTTGTTTAAATCTTGGTCAAACCTAGGATTTGACAGAGATTCAAATGGGCGGAAAATTAAAAAAAACAGAAAAATGAAAAACCAAAGCACATACGTAGTTTTCTTATGTCATATAGTAAGCATTCAAGTTGATAAACAAGGTCTAGACATATTCAAACCATACAAATCATGTATCTACCCCTAACCCTAAACTATGTCTTATGAAGTCAAGCATGAAGAGAAGTGGTTTTGGGTTTCAAACATGGAAATTTCAAAAACCTCCCAAAAACTTCATTTAGAGTGACTAAGAAGGATACATGCTTCCCTTTTCATTTTCATGTTTTAAACTTGTTTAAATCTTGGTCAAACCTAGGATTTGACCAAGATTCAAATGGGCATCAAAATAAAAAAATCAGAAAAATGAAAAACCAAAGCACATAGTCTTCTTATGTCATATAGTAAGCATTAAAGTTGATAAACAAGGTCTAGACGTATTCAAACCAGACAAATCATGTATCTACCCCTAACCCTAAACTCTGTCTTATGAAGTCAAGCATGAAGAGAAGTTGTTTTGGGTTTCAAACATGGAAATTTCAAAAACCCTCCTGATACGTCTCAAACGTATCTATAATTTCTTATGTTCCATCCTACTTTATTGATGATACTCACATGTTTTATACATACTTTATGTCATATTTATGCATTTTCCGGCACTAACCTATTAACAAGATGCCGAAGAGCCAGTTGTTGTTTTCTGCTGTTTTTGGTTTCAGAAATCCTACAAAGGAAATATTCTCGGAATTGGACGAAATCAACGCCCAGGGTCTTATTTTTCCACGAAGCTTCTAGAAGACCGAAGGAGATACAAAGTGGGGCCACGAGGTGGCGCCACACTAAGGCGGCCCGCGCCGCCGTTGTGTGGCCCCCGTCGCCGCCCCGACCTACCCTTCCGCCTACTTAAAGCCTTCGTCGCGAATACCCCAGTACCGAGAGCCACGATACGGAAAACCTTCCGAGACGCCGCCGCCAATCCCATCTCGGGGATTCAGGAGATCGCCTCCGGCACCCTGCCGGAGAGGGGAATCATCTCCCGGAGGACTCTTCATCACCATGATCGCCTCCGGAGTGATGTGTGAGTAGTTCACCCCTGGACTATGGGTCCATAGCAGTAGCTAGATGGTTGTCTTCTCCTCATGTGCTATCATTGTTCGATCTTGTGAGCTGCCTAACATGATCAAGATCATCTATTTGTAATGCTACATGTTGCGTTTGTTGGGATCCGATGAATATGGAATACTATGTTATGTTGATTATCAATCTATCATCTATGTGTTGTTTATGATCTTGCATGCTCTCCGTTGCTAGTAGAGGCTCTGGCCAAGTCATTACTTGTAACTCCAAGAGGGAGTATTTATGCTCGATAGTGGGTTCATGCCTCCATTTAATCTGGGACAGTGACAGAAAGTTCTAAGGTTGTGGATGTGCTGTTGCCACTAGGGATAAAACATCAATGCTATGTCTAAGGATATTTGTGTTGATTACATTACGCACCATACTTAATGCAATTGTCTGTTGTTTGCAACTTAATACTGGAAGGGGTGCGGACGCTAACCCGAAGGTGGACTTTTTAGGCATAGATGCATGTTGGATAGCGGTCTATGTACTTTGTCGTAATGCCCAATTGAATTTCACACTACTCATCATAATATGTATGTGCATTGTCATGCCATCTTTATTTGTCAATTGCCCAACTGTAATTTGTTCACCCAACATGCTATTTCTTATTGGAGAGACACCACTAGTGAACTGTGGACCCCGGTCCATTCTTTACATCGAATACAATCTACTGCAATACTTGTTCTTACTGTTCTTTGCAAACATCATCATCCACACTATACATCTAATCCTTTGTTACAGCAAGCCGGTGAGATTGACAACCTCACTATTAAGTTGGGGCAAAGTACTTTGGTTGTGTTGTGCAGGTTCCACGTTGGCGCCGGAATCCCTGGTGTTGCGCCGCACTACACTCCGCCACCATCAACCTTCAACGTGCTTCTTGACTCCTACTGGTTCGATAACCTTGGTTTCTTACTGAGGGAAAACTTGCTGCTATACGCATCACACCTTCCTCTTGGGGTTCCCAACGGACGAGTGCTTTACCGTCACAAGCAACGTTTTTTCTGGCGCCGTTGCCGGGGAGATCGACACGCTGCAAGGGGAGTCTCCACTTCCAATCTCTTTACTTTGTTTTTGTCTTGCTTTATTTTATTTACTGCTTTCTTTGCTGCATTATATCAAAATACAAAAAATTAGTTACTTGTTTTACTTTATTTACTATCTTGTTTGCGTTCTCTATATTAAAAACACAAAAAAATTAGTTACTTGCATTTATTTTATCTAGTTTGCTTTATTTACTATTGCTAAAATGGGTACTCCTGAAAATACTAAGTTGTGTGACTTCACTAGCACAAATAATAATGATTTCTTATGCACACCTATTGCTCCACCTGCTACTACAGCAGAATTCTTTGAAATTAAACCTGCTTTATTAAATCTTGTTATGAGAGAGCAATTTTCTGGTGTTAGTTCTGATGATGCTGCTGCCCATCTTAATAATTTTGTTGAACTATGTGAAATGCAAAAGTATAAAGATGTAGATGGTGACATTATAAAATTAAAATTGTTTCCTTTCTCATTAAGAGGAAGAGCTAAAGATTGGTTGCTATCTTTGCCTAAGAATAGTATTGATTCATGGACTAAATGTAAGGATGCTTTCATTGGTAGATATTATCCTCCCGCTAAAATTATATCTTTGAGAAGTAGCATAATGAATTTTAAGAAATTGGATAATGAGCATGTTGCCCAAGCATGGGAAAGAATGAAATCTTTGGTCAAAAATTGCCCTACCCATGGACTGACTACTTGGATGATCATCCAAACCTTTTATGCAGGATTGAATTTTTCTTCACGGAACCTATTGGATTCAGCTGCTGGAGGTACTTTTATGTCCATCACTCTAGGTGCCGCAACAAAGCTTCTTGATAATATGATGATTAATTACTCTGAATGGCACACGGAAAGAGCTCCACAAGGTAAGAAGGTAAATTCTGTTGAAGAAACCTCCTCCTTGAGTGATAAGATTGATGCTATTATGTCCATGCTTGTGAATGGTAGGACTAATGTTGATCCTAATAATGTTCCTTTAGCTTCATTGGTTGCCCAAGAGGAGCATGTTGATGTGAACTTCATTAAAAATAATAATTTCAACAACAATGCTAATAGGAACAATTTCGGTAACAACAACTATAGGCCATATCCTTATAATAATGGTAATGGTTATGGTAATTCTTATGGAAATTCTTACAACAATAATAGGAATGTAACCCCTGGTCTTGAATCCATGCTTAAAGAATTTATTAGTACACAAACTGCTTTTAACAAATTTGTTGAAGAAAAGCTTGGTAAAATTGATATTCTTGCTTCTAAGGTTGATAGTCTTGCTGCTGATGTTGATCTTTTAAAATTGAAAGTTATTCCTAATGAAAATAAAGATATTAAGTCATTTGCTACAGCAAACACCATCCAAGTTAGAATTAATGAGAATATTAGATTGATGGCCGAATTGCGTGCTAGGTGGGAAAAACAAGAAAATGCTAAAGAGAATAATATAGCTAAAGTTTGGAATATTACCACCACTAGTAATGCTAATGCTTCACATGTTGCTACACCTTCTACTATCAATGGTAAAATAATTGGTGTTGGCAATGTTTCTACTCCTAATCCAAGGCTTGCAAAACTGCCTGAAACTGCTAAAATTGCTTGTGATAAAACTGCTGAAATTTTTCAAAATATTGGGGACAATGATCCCATTGCTTTAGATCATAATGGTTTAGATTTTGATGATTGTCACATCTCTGAAGTTATAAAGTTCTTACAAAAACTTGCTAAAAGTCCCAATGCTAGTGCTATAAATTTGGCCTTTACAAAACATATTACAAATGCTCTCATAAAAGCTAGAGAAGAGAAACTAAAACGTGAAACTTCTATTCCTAGGAAGTTAGAAGATGGTTGGGAGCCCATCATTAAGATGAAGGTCAATGATTTTGATTGTAATGCTTTATGTGATCTTGGTGCAAGTATTTCCGTTATGCCTAAGAAAATCTATAATATGCTTGACTTGCCACCATTGAAAAATTGTTATTTGGATGTTAATCTTGCTGATAATTCTACAAAGAAACCTTTGGGGAGGATTGATAATGTTCGCATTACGGTTAACAATAACCTTGTCCCCGTTGATTTTGTTGTGTTGGATATTGAATGCAATGCATCTTGTCCCATTATATTGGGAGGACCTTTCACTACAAGAAAAGTTCTGATAGACAACGTCTCAAAATCGTCCGCTAAGGGGTATTTTTCGTCGCCTATGGGCCTAACCCGACGATATGGGTTCTGTTGTGGAAACTGCGTCAGGCAAAGTCCTACGACGATTTTTTCGGTCCGTCGCGCTTGGGCGCCCTTCCGCCACGGAAAATCGGACCGTTGCCCAAGTGTTTCCGGGAGCCCGTTGACTGCTGACGTCATGCAAACTAACACATGGCAGACGCCGTTAACTGGCAGTTAACGGCGTTAACCGGCTGAAACCCCGTGGTAGATGGTAGGCCCACACGAGGCCTGCCACGTCTTAAGCGGGTCGGCCCATTAAGTTTGCGGGCCGGGCCAGCTGACTTAGTTTGACCGGTCAACTATATAGCTGGGCTGGTCCATTAGTTACGTGGGCCGGGCCTAACCTCTAAGGTTGACTGGTCAAAACTTTAATGGGCCGGCCCACTAAGCATGTGGGCCGGGCCGAATGCACTCGTTTGACCGGTCAACAGGCAAAAGGGCCGGCCCACAAGACATGTGGGACCCACTTTCCTGGTATCGGGCCGGCCCATTTACAAAGTGGGGTCCACATTAAAGCAACTGGGCCGGCCCAAGAAGTTATTGGGCCGGCCCAATTAGCATGTGGGTCCCACTTTCCTGCTATCGGGCCGGCCCATTTAGTACGTGGGGTCCACATTTGATCAAATGGGCTGGCCCAACAAGCCAGTGGGCCAAAAGCACCGGTGGGTCCCACTTTCCTGTTAAAGGGCCAGCCCATTTAGTATGTGGGGTCCACCATATAGCAAGTGGGCCGGCCCAACAAGATAGTGGGCCGGCCAAAAACACAGGTGGGTCCCACTTTCCTGTTAAAGGGCGGCCCATTTAGTATGTGGGGTCCACCATATAGCAAGTGGGCCGCCCAACAAGATAGTGGGCGGGCAAAACACAGGTGGGTCCCACTTTCCTGTTAAAGGGCCGGCCCATTTAGTATGGGTCCACCATATAGCAAGTGGGCGGCCAAAAACAGGTGGGTCCCACTTTCCTCTTAAAGGGCCGGCCCGTTTAGTATGTGGGGTCCACCATATAGCAAGTGGGCCGGCCCACCAAGATAGTGGGCCGGGCCAAAAACAGTGGGTCCCACTTTCGTCTTAAAGGGCCCCATTTAGTATGTGGGGTCCAAAAGCAATTGGGCTGGCCCAACTAGTTAGTGGGCCGGCCCAGTAGTGGGTGGGGTCCACCTTAAAGCAAGTGGGCCGGCCCAATTAGAGTGTGGGGTCCACAGTAAATCAAGTGGGCTGGCCCAATAAGTAAGTGGGCCAGCCCGTTTAGTTGCTGTTTATATGCCGGCGATAAAGGCGCTTTAGGATTTTGCGGGCCGGCACGTATGTGATTTCGCTTAATTGGGCCGTTTAAGGGATGGGAATTCGTGATTTAGATACTGAGAATATTTACGCAGCATTGATTTCTGTCGGATAGCCTCACTTACCACAAGCACCAAAGAAAAAATGCGCGAAAGAACTATAAAAACTAACTAAATATTACATCAGCTGCAAGGCTTTGAAAAAATATTACAGAACCCAGAGAAATTGAATGGTAATTAAACCTAGCAATACAATGAAGCGATCCGGCAATCTTTTAAGTTGTCCATGCAGCACCTATATCTGAAACAAAGACATTACAAGTTAAGACAACAACAATGGAAACGCAAAGACACTGCAATATTGTTTGCCAAAGAATTTGGAACTCATCATTTCGTCGTTATAAGAAGATCATTGTAATGCGCACAATAAGCAAACAAAGAGTGCATGCCGCATACCAACAGCCAATATAACAGAGCATGTTAGAATGAAACAGCAGACTTACTACTGTCGAGTCCCATGCAAACCAACATGTTCAGGGAGTACAAAATTGGCATGAACAACATAGTAGCAGGCTATAAATTTTGTAACAACGACTGAGCAAGATGAAGTTATGATGGCTACATCTACAGAGCAGGGAATGTAAACCAAAAATAGAAGTTACGATGGCAAAAGCTAAAGAGGAGGGAATGTGAACCAACATGTGCCAAGTGCAATTACTTCATTTTGGCCGTGAACTAAATAATACTCCTGAACTTATAGTGAAGGGGATGCAAATCAAGATGTTTCGGGATATAAACTTGTAATGAGCAACACATAGAGGATAGTTAATGCTGGAGCTTAGGATGGACCAGATACAGAATATAGTGGGATCACCTGTGAACTTGTATAAGAGGGAATGCAAACCAATATGTTCAGCTTTCCATATGTGAGCGTCATGCCAAGTCAGAGAAACAAGTCAATAATGCAGCTTTTGAAGAACAAGATGGCACGCAAAATTATTATCTAGTAGTATGACAAGTTTATTTGTACTACAGGCTAGATAGCAGAGTGATAGCATGCCAAACTAAGTCCTTACTTTGTTAGCTTACAATGAACTAGATACAAAACAATGGCATCACCTGTAGTACAGGGAATGCAAGCCAACATGTTCATGGAGTAAAAAATTGGCACAAACAACATAGTAGCAGGCCATAATTTTTGTAACAACGACTGAGCAAGATAAAGTTATGATGGCTAGATCTACAGAGCAGGGAATGTAAACCAAATATAGAAGTTACGATGCCAAAAGCTATAGAGCAGGGAATGCGAACCAACATGTGCAATTACTTAAAATTGGCCATGAACTAAATAATAGCAGGATGTTACTATAATACCTATAATTTTTGTAACAACGACTGAGCAAGATAGAAGTTATGATGGCTACATCTACAGAGCAGGGAATGCAAACCAAAATGTTCAATCGCTTAAAGTTAGCAATGAAGTAGAAAATAGCAACGTGTTACGGTCATAGCTAGGAATGAACTAAAAGAGCTTCAGACAAACAAGCATCTGAACCCAGAACATGGCGCTAAAACAAGGGACTTACATTAGGAGAAGCACTCTGTGGGAGTCACAGCAGATCTTCCTGGGGTTGATAGATCCGGTGATGAAGTACGCTACATGTGCTACTTGGGGTTGGAGAGACGGCCATTACACTTCATGATTACTCATCTCATCTGCAAAAACGTAACGGCGCGTCGTTAGCACAAACAGGTTCCCCCAAGATTAAACAAGAACTTGCAGGCAAGCAATAGAAAAGCGACAGTAGAAGAGTTTAGATCATGCAAGGCGCCGGTGAAGCAGATCCGGTTCATGCACAGCGGTGTCGGTGAGCAAGATCCGATGCGGTGGACGACGGATCCGGCGAAGCGGCTCCGGCGGGGTGGACGATACCGCAGCTGAAGCGACTGCGGTAGACTGCTGGATGAGCATATGGTTTCGAGGTACGGCGGGGATGATCCGGTCCGGTTGATGACGGCGTCGATGAAGCGGCTCCGGCAGGCAGCCGGATGACGAGGATCGCGAGGGCTCGGGTAGGCCAGGGAAGTCCGGCGGGGATGTTCCGGTGCGGTGGTCGTGGAGGTGGGAGAGAGGGACTTGGGAAGTTCCGGTGGGTGGTCTGAAGGAAATGTATTTTTTTTGGGAGGGTTTCCGGGCTAGGGAGGTGGTGATCCAAAAAATGACGGGCAGACCCCCCCACCAACCGACTTTGCTGCCATCTCCACAGGGGTAGAATGGGAATTTGGAAGCGTGTGAAATTTTTGTATTTTGTGGGCGGGAAGTTTTGCCGCTATGAGATTTTGAATTTGGCCACCGTCCAAGTATAATGATAAAAAATTGTGAGACCGTACTAGTACCTCTGTTCAAGGCCGAGTGCAAAATCAAATCATCATCACGTTGAAAATTTGTTACCAACTTACCATGATCATGATCTACCTCTGAAAATGGGCGCATCCACTAAAACTTGCAAAGTATAATGATACAAATTTGTGAGACCGTACTAGTACTTATGTTCAAGGTCGAGTGCAACATCAAATCATCATTACATTGAAAATTGTGTTACCATGATCATGATATTTCTCTGAATTTGGCGCATCCGCTAAATCTCGCAAAGGATAATGATAAAAAAAGGTGAGATTGTACTAGTTCTTATGTTCAAGGCCGAGTACAAGATCAAATCATCATCACGTTGAAATTTGTTACAATGATCATGACATATCTCTAAAATTGGTGCATCCGCTAAATCTTGCACGTGGCGCATCTCGGTGCGGAGCAACAGGTCGGTGCTATCAAGGTTGAGGCGTCGGTAGCGTCATCGGGCTCTCCTCTCTTGATAGATCTTCTACATGGCGCGGCGCACCACCCGCCGATAAGCAGTCACATGTGAGACCGAGGTGGAGACGTCCCCGGCATCCTCGAGGCGCGGCCGCCCTTCTACGAGCCAGCGTCGACTCAAGGTATGAATCCATGTGGTGCCTTAGATTTATTGTTCTTCTCTTATGATTATTTTGAGCCGAACATGTGTGCTCTTTCTCTGAATATATTGCTTGAAAAGCTTACCAAGTTACTTAAATTCACTTCGTTCTTAATCTTGCGAGCTAATATTGTTATTTTTAATGAACGGTGGTGCGCGCAAGCAGAATTATTTGTGGGTGTGTTGAGCTGTTAGGCATAAGTCGAAATCCTCATCTAAACGAGGCCTCAGCTTAACACATAAAAAAGGTGTTCAATCTCGCCCACAATACCCTCTTCTTTCCTCTCCCTTTATTGGAACTTGTTTTGCAGACAAGGAAAGTGGCACGTGTAATGTGAGTAAAACCCTCTTAGCCAAAATCATCTACGAGCAAGATTTTCTATATTGTAGATGCCCCAATTGACTCTCATCCCCAAAGTAGTTTTTTATGTCAGTATAGACTTCTTTACTGGATGTATACTATCGTACATGGCATGCATTTGCCTAATGAGCAGCATTGTATTGCTATTCTAGCCAACCTGATCGATATGTCAAGCTTCATGCACGAGATGCCATGTTTAATTTACTCCCTCGCTCTGATCCATATTTCTTGATGTGAAATGAATGTGAATCGGAGGGAGTACTTTTCTTAGATAGTACTATATCATTTCAAAAAAAAGTACTACTACATCACAAATGCATCAAAAGAGTACTACATCACAAGACCACCACGGTTGTACTAGTAGAGTTTAATGCTGAACTTCCAAAGGGATTAAGATTACACATATGAACTTTAAACATGACCAGGAGCATGAGGGCCAGCAGCAGGGGCGTTGACGTGGAGCAAGCTAGGCAAGACGTAATTCTGGAGGAAGAGGCCATATGATGCGTGCTTGGCCTTGGTTGCAGGGCGGTGTTTCCCCCTATGTACTTAGGCCTACACCCATCGCATGTTGGATCAGGCTGTGGATGTCCTTCTAGAGAAATTTGCCACATAATGGGCAAAATAGCTCCCCGCGCATGCAGAAACGAATTTCACCACCCTTCAGCCGCTTGAGAACATAGCGGCTTTTCCGGTCCCTGCGCACCTTGTTGTTGTCCATGTCATCAGAATACTCCTATGAATTATTAAGTACTACATAATCAGGTTTTTTATGACAGATCGAATAAATACTCCACTAACATAATCAAACCTTAGAAACCCTAAAATTAAATGTGTAGAACAAGTAAATGGCAGAAGAAATCGTAATAAATCATGAGAAACCCTATGAACAACCATGAACATAAGCCACAACAATTGCAAGTCCACTAAGTATGAACACATAAATTGATTATATGACTACATGGCAGATTAGTCGAAATTAAACTAGAATCTGATCTTACGAATCGTAGAATCAATTACATCTACAAGAACAAGGTAGGATATCAAATCAATCAAGAACCAGGCTCGTGCAAACCATGTGAACAGCAATATGACACAAAGAGGGTTGGGACAGTTTCGGTAAAAGAGAAGTACCTCCTCGTCATCACCCTCAACATCCTCCTGGAACTGAACGTTTGGGCCGAAATCGTCGAAGGGGTCGAGGTTCGCGTCCAGCATCGGGCCTAGGAAGACCTCGCCGTGGTGGCCTGCAACGCCGTGCACATCTTCGGCGGGATAAACAACGTTGGTATCCACCTTCTGCTCGACGGCCAGGACGCCCGTTTCGACCGAGGTCGAAGAACCAGACAAGCAGAGGAGACGAGCGGCATGGGTGCCCGGTGAAGCCTCACCCGTCGTGACGGCCAGGACGCCCATTTCGACCGAGGTCGAAGAATCCGACAAGCAGAGGAGACGAGCGGCCTGGGTGCCCGGTGAAGCCTCACCCACCGCGACGGCCACTACCGTAGAGGCATCCTCTGCGTGGGCGGTCGCCTATTGCTCCGCCTCGTATGCAATACCTATCTTCATGCTGTTGTGGTTGGAAACGGGAAAGTCGATGCCTCAGAGGTGCGGTGAGTGGATGGGGGTTTTCACAGTGTGGGGGAGGCAAGTTGGGGGAGTGGAGAGGACGAGCTCGCGAGAGATGATGAGGCCGATTATGTTATAGCCTCTGACTCTCTGTATCCAGTAGTGGACGCGTGAAGTCATGCATGTACTCGACTTTCCACTTTCTGGGAGACGTGTACGAAACTTTTTTTTGGACCATTTAACTTCATGTGGGACTCATGTATACCAATACTTCCAAACGTCATAAGTAATTCAAAATCATTCAGAATAATATGAGACCTTAACATTTTATTTTTTGTGTCAGATATTGTCTATGAAAAATAACATCCTTCAAAAAATAAATCCCCTATGCCAATCCGATCATGCCCGTCTACTCCAACTAGCTTCCTCGAGTAATTTGTCACCTTACATTCTTAAAATGAACCAAAATTTGGCACAGGGGTGCATCATCACATGGAAAATGATGTTACCATTCTGTCTTCCCATTTTTTTTTGAATTTTTCAAAATTGTCATGCCCTAACGGAAAAAATGTACTCCTTCTAAGAAGCATGTATCAGAATGGCATTACCAAAACCTAGGGGTGGGGTGGGGGGAGGGGGGCACATGGTGGTGTGATGATACATCACATTTGGACCACACAACACCATTTGGACCAACCAAAAAAAACCACCCTACACAAACCCTGGTCAAAACTAGTTTGACCAATATTACAAAAGTTGTACGGAGTACATAATTCAGAAACCGTCAGAAATATACGAAGCATTCAGGAGTCCCCAAAGTCAGTGACTTTGAGTCACTTACAACTGTGGTCCACATATCAGTCACCCAAAGTCATGGCAAAGTCAGCTTGGCAAAGTCACCGACAGACAAAGCAAGCAGTGAACAGACAACTCCGTAGCACTGAAAAGACATCTCACAGAAAAGGCTAGTACTACCTTTTCTTCCCGGATAAGCAAAAATAGCTGATCGGTACTGACGAAATGCACCAGGTCCGCAATGTACTCCAGCTATAAGTGAAGCATGCCTACCACTGAAGAGGAAATTCAAGATTCCACCAGATCCCCATATCACTCTTTTGCATAAAACACGGACATATCTTTTGCACAATTCACCACTTGTTGGTCTAATCTATCGCAGCTTCCATCAGTTGGTCATCCAATTAACGATTTAACGGATTAGAAAAATAAGCGGTGGAATTAGAAGTACTAGTAGCGAAATGTGCAAAATATACCGTCCTTCCCGAGGGGGTTTGTCCAGAAGAGGGCCGGATGACAATGTCCCGGGTGCATCCAGAAACGAGAGGGGTAGTTTCTAATACATGTAAGAAATTATTTTACAAAAAGGTACATATTAAGTAGTACAACTATTAGTACAGTACTACTATTTCGAGGGAAAATGCCATGTCGTGCGACCTCTAATCAATGAGTAGAAGTTGTAGGTGCGCATAACATGCATTGCTGAAAGCTGGTTCCGCTGGAATTTGAGCTCAGCCGGGGCGGATTCTGCGAAGTTCGCCCGACGTCACTCATGTATCCCACCAAACTGCTCACTTCTTTCAATGTCTCTTCTCTTTCACTGCAGCTCTCCAACATCAGGTGCATCAACTTATCTTGTGCCTTCTGCCTCTCGAGAAGGGCAAGGATGGCGATGTCAGCATATTCAAGGTTCAACTTTTGGAGCTGTACTTTATCCTGAAGAAGGATTTTGTACTCTATATCAGACTTGTCTCTTTCGAGGCACACAGTCTTGAGTATGCTGCTGGCTTTCTCCGCTGATGCAATGTTCCTCTCTTTCTGCTTAATCAGCTCGTTCTTCAACATATCGCGCTCATTGCGAAGGCTGCAAATGAGCTCCACAAGAGTTTTCGAATTCTTCTTCTTGGCAGCCAAATCGTCTCGGAGGCGATCACACTCTAAGCTGAGCTCCTCGTTTTTTTCCATCAAGATGGCGACAGTGGTGTCGATAGTCGGCGCCGCTTCCTTCAGGGCGAAATCATCGGTAGCAAGTAAGCGCAAAGGAAGAAGAAGAAGAAGAAGAAGATAACTACACAGTGCTTGGTGCTACCTCATTTCGCCGGGGTAGGGCCGGGTTGAAATCATCGGACGACGATGATTCCTTGGTCGTGGAAGTTGGTGCAGTACGGGCGTCGTTGGAACTTCCAACCCTTTAAGATGTATAACCATAGAGACTCTTAAAGAGCTTGAGCCCGGGCAAGAAGAAACGAAAGTACATGGCGAAGGAAACTAACCCGGTGAGCACAGCACGGACGCGTTTCGGCGGCGGCGGCGGCGGCGACGGCGAGCCCACTTGGTTTCTGGAACCGTCTCTCGAAATTTCGAGCCGGCGTTTTTTATCCGCGTACTTGACCGCCGGCGACCTGAAGTTTGAACACATTAATTGCTGGAGGAGAGAGCGACGAAAGAAACGAAAGTACATGGCGAAGGAAACTAACCCGGTGAGCACAGCACGGACGCGTTTCGGCGGCGGCGGCGGCGACGGCGAGCCCACTTGGTTTCTGGAAGCGTCTCTCGAAATTTCGAGCCGGCGTTTTTTCTCCGCGTACTTGACCGCCGACGACCTGAATTTTGAAGACATTGCTGGAGGAGAGAGCGACGAACAAATGTTTGTTAGGTGGAGAGAGGAAGAAAGTGAATGGAACGAGAGAGTTTAGCGTTTTGCCCTTATAGTCATAGTCGCTAACCGTGACGCGGGAAGGTTGGTCGTCGGCGTTTAATGGTCTCCCGCGTGGAAACCGAGGCGGCCACGAGGCAGCGGCTGGCCACGCGGCGTCCAGTCGCCTACGCCGCCGTAAATGAGGGTAGTTGCCTACCACCACCAGGTGACATGCACCTTTTGCATGTCACCGTGTGACATGCGGCCTAAATTCAAATTTAAAACATTGCGAAAAAAATCATGCATCCGGTGACATGCCCATGGCATGCCACCGATGAAGAGTTCCGTGCCATGCACTCTGGCACTCTGCGCCGTCTTGGATCAGAAAATGAGCGAAGAACGAGGACGAGGCACTAGTTCAAATTTAGGATGAAGTTTAAGTTTTATTTTGGTTTAAATTAGATTAGAGGGAGTAGTACTCTTACTTTATTACTCGTACTTGTGTTAATGTAGTAGTATTATTATGGTGGTGTACTTGCGTTCATGTACTTGTTTCAGCTGTTTTGGTGAAGGAGACATGCATCACCTTTTTTGGTGATGTATCTAGTCGTCCTGTAGCCCTTGTCAAATTCCTCTGATATACTGATGGGAGGGCTTGTTCACCCCATACTGATGGGAGCCCTTGTCAAATCGTAATCATAGCCAAAAGGCGCATTTTTTCCCGATATTACTCGATGCTTAAGGCGCGGGTGGTTGTGGTTCAGTTATCTCCCTAATTTGCACCTGCTTTCCCGTTTCCACTAGTCGAAAGTCGAAACCTGGCCACATTAACCCAAGATCCTGAAGCCGCCGCCTCAACCCTAGCCGCCTCCAGTTCTTCCTCCTCCATAGATTGGTTCCCCCTCCTCCGGTTGGCTTCGCCGGCGTCAGGAGGAGTGGGGAACCCGATCTATGCGTGGAGTTTCGAATAAAAGTATTGTTTTCATTAGATTATATTAGATTATGTTAGGATTTTGGTAGCCGCCTTCTTGTTGGTTTCCCCTCAATGGAGATGGCATCGTCTGCAATAAGTGATCTTCGGCCTTTCGTTCGGCGACGAGATCTTCTTCCCGGCGTCAATGGTGGTCTTGAACGATCACAATTTTCTAGGTATGGGCCTTTGGATCTTGCTTCGCCAGATCGATTTTGGATCTTTTGTCTTTGTTGCCGTGGGGAGGATTATCCTCGCAGTTTTTGTCCCGGCTGCTACGTCCTCGACAATGGTGATTCGTACTCTCGGCTCTCCATCGACGATGACAAAGCTAGTCGGTTATTATTCCCTGATATACTGGTGTTGGTACTCTTGCCGATGTTGTATGACTGCTTTAATGGTTGCGTGCGTGCACGCAGCCTTGGCATTGCGGCTCAAAAAATTATGGGAGAACTTTCATCGGTATCTACAGGTCTATGGTTAGTTATCTATTTTTGGCTGCCTTCAGAAAAGTACAAGATTGTGTTCTGGAAGAAGAAAGAAATTGAAGACCTCGAAGATTTGTTACTATCTTTTAGACTTTATTTTGTAATCGTTGGAGTCAGTTCATGTATCTCTACCATGTACTATTTGTTGCTATGAATATATGTGGTATTGATTGTCAAAAAAAAAACCCAAGATCCTGAAAAACTGTTGGTCTATCCCGAGAAACGAGGAGGTTTAAGGAAACGAGGAGTCCAGCGCGTGCGGAAGGAGCTTTAATCGTGCGAGCATGCAGGGGCAAAATGAGGAAACTAGCGATTACTTTCTCTCCTGCCAGTCTTATACCTTAATAAATGGGCAAACTGAGCACGTTGTAGCTAATCCTTTTATTAATTAAGCAGCTATATTAGTCAATAAGATTGCCTTATGTTTTTCCTCAGTTTTCGCCAAGCCCTTATTTGTAACCCGCAGAAGGAGCTCAGACGGGAGGATTCCAGTTTAGTTGACCGTTCCGTGCTGACGTGTGGGGCTAGTAGAAAGGGACCGCGTGGGACAGGACGAGACCGCGTTTGGTTGTACGTGAGCAGGAGCTGGGTTCTGTCTCTCTCGGCGCGAATTGGCATTTTTAAGAGCACCTTTTCCCCCTCTGTCTCTTTGTCTTTATTAACCAAATTAGTATCAAATCTAGAGAAGCTTGCATTTCTGTCTTTCTTCAATTATTTGTGCCTTTTGGCCCTCGTTGTTTGCCCAATATGGCAGCAAATCTAGTACTCCCTCTGGTCCATATGTATGTAGTTAAATCTAGAAGCAAATCTCCAGGGTAATGTACTCCGTACGACAAATTCACAGTAATAGTAAATCGAGAAAACAAAGTAGGGCCAACAAAATATACTCCAGTAGAATAGGGATAGATAATAGGGATCCCTCCCTAGATAATAAGCTGCATACACAGCAGCCAACAGGTTCGAGGTTCTTCACAACACCATCATACTAACAACATAACAACAAGGGATCCCTAGCTAACAACAAAATAGAAGCTGCTTTGCAGCAGCAGCACACGTCCAGGACTCCGCCTACCCCATCTGCCTCTGCCTCCACTTGTTGCTCCCCTTGGGAGCCTTGGGCTTGAGCGGAGGCATGCGCCCGGCGGAGATCTCCACCCGCTGGATGCTGCGGAGGTGCATGCCGAGCGCCATGTGCTTGGCGCGGAAGGAGTGGGGGTTCACCGACGCGCCGACCTTGGGGTTGGTGTTGCCGATGTTCTCGGCATGCGTGAGGAGGCAGTTGAAGTCAGTGCGGCCGAGCCTCCTAGTGCAGAAGGGGCACCTGTAGACACCCTTGGCGAAGTAGGAGACGTACTGGCCGACCTGCAGCCTCCGCAGCACCTGGCGAGTCTTGACGTCATGGTGCTCGTCGTCGCTGCCGACGTCGCTGCCAGACAGCTGATCCATATCAAACGGGAACTATTAGTGAATGAGATGCAACGATGACTAACGTGCATGATAACAAAGTAAGGAAAAACAGAGCCAGCCTCAGTTAGAGTGGACACGATTATATGTCTACAGGGATGGTGTTAGCGAACCATAGCTCATGCACAACAGATTTGTACACAGCAATGGTTCGCTGAACCCACTCTGTAAAAATTTGTGCCCAACGATTCATCATAGGCAAAGAAACAGATTCCAGATCTGATTTTGAACAGATTCCAGAATATTTGCAAAATTAAACGGTTGATATCTTTTGATTCGTGCATAAAATAACTGACTGAGATCCCATAAATTAACTGATTGAGATCCCATTATTACTTGCATAAATTAACCGAACGGCCGAACTCCAAATCTTAAACGAAATCAAGAAGGGATCAAAGCAAAATGGAATAAAATCGGCGCAAATATTAACCCAATACTCAACCATCTACAGATCGGCACTAATAGTTACTAGGGAACCAGCAAAAATAGGGTTCAAAAAGGAATGGGGAACAAAAAAGGGAGCAAACCATAGTTACCTCGTTCCATGGGTCGTCCATGCAGGTGTCGTAGGGGTTCGGAGGCGAGATGTACGGCACCGGCTCATAGGGGTCCCATCCCGGCGGGATACGACCGCCACCGGCGGCGGCGACGGCCTTTGAGGGGACGACGTCGAAGAGGGAGGCGTCGCGCTTGGAGCCGACGGCGTCATGGACGATGGGATTCGCATTCTCCATGTCCATCTCGCCTGCAGAGAGGGAGAGGGTTTTTGCTTTGGAGAAGATGATGGGACGTGAGAGGCGGCGTTGCATGAGCGAGTGAGAGTGACAGAGATAGTGCGAGGAGGCGTCTATAAAGGCGAGGGGTGGTTAATGCGACCCGCGTCCTACGCGTCCACCATTTAACGTCTGCACGTCTTGGGCTTCTGCAACGCGACACGCGTCCACGATTGCACGTCTTCGACTTCTGCACCGCGACTCGCGTCAGTACCCGTCAACAATTGCACGTCTTCCACTTCTGCACCGCAACACGCGTACTCGAGTCTAACCCTGGAAATTTAGATATACTCTCGAGTCTTATACTGTAGCATTTTTTGTGTGCTCGGTTTTCCCCTTGAGTACTAATACTGGCTAGTGCAATATACTCAGTTTTACCTCAAGTGCCTGGTCAACAGAGAGTCAACAAATGGGATTAACTAGTTAAATGAGTCAACAAATGGGATTATCAGTTCGTTTTCACGTGTTAAACTTGTCTAAATATTGGTCAAACCTAGGATTTGACCAAGATTCAAATGGGCAGAAAATAAAAAAAACAGAAAAATGAAAAACCAAAGCACATAGTCTTCTTATGTCATATAGTAAGCATTAAAGGTGATAAACAAGGTCTAGACATATTCAAACCATACAAATCATGTATCTACCCCCTAACCCCTAAACTCTGTCTTATGAAGTCAAGCATGAAGAGAAGTGGTTTTGGGTTTCAAACATGGAAATTTCAAAAACCTCCCAAAAACTTCATTTTAGAGTGACTAAGAAGGATACATGCTTCCCTTTTCATTTTCATGTTTTAAACTTGTTTAAATCTTGGTCAAACCTAGGATTTGACCAAGATTCAAATGGGCATTAAAATTTAAAAATCAGAAAAATGAAAAACCAAAGCACATAGTGTTCTTATGTCATATAGTAAGCATTAAAGTTGATAAACAAGGTCTAGACATATTCAAACCATACAAATCATGTATCTACCCCTAACCCCTAAACTCTGTCTTATGAAGTCAAGCATGAAGAGAACTGGTTTTGGGTTTCAAACATGGAAATTTCAAAAACCTCCCAAAAACTTCATTTTAGAGTGACTAAGAAGGATACATGCTTCCCTTTTCATTTTCATGTTTTAAACTTGTTTAAATCTTGGTCAAACCTAGGATTTGACCAAGATTCAAATGGGCATCAAAATTTAAAAAAATCAGAAAAATGAAAAACCAAAGCACATAGTTTTCTTATGCCATATAGTAAGCATTCAAGTTGATAAACAAGGTCTATACATATTTAAACCAGACAAATCATGTATCTATACCCCTAAACCTTAAACTCTGTCTTATGAAGTCTAGCATGAAGAGAAGTCGTTTTGGGTTTCAAACATGGAAATTTCAAGAACATCCCAAAAGCTTCATTTTAGTGTGACTAAGAAGGATCAAGGCTTACCTTTTCATTTTCATGTTTTAAACTTGTTTAAATCCTGGTCAAATATAGGTTTGACCAAGATTCAAATGGGCATAAAATAAAAATATAGAAAAATGAAAAACCAAAGCACATAGTCTTCTTATGTCATATAGTAAGCATTAAAGTTGATAAACAAGGTCTAGTCTTATTCAAACTAGACAAATCATGTATCTACCCGCTAACCCCTAAACTCTGTCTTATGAAGTCTAGCATGAAGAGAAGTCGTTTTGGGTTCAAACATGGAAATTTCAAGAACATCCCAAAAGCTTCATTTTAGTGTGACTAAGAAGGATCAAGGCTTACCTTTTCATTTTCATGTTTTAAACTTGTTTAAATCCTGGTTAAATCTAGGATTTGACCAAGATTCAAATGGGCATAAAATAAAAAAATAGAAAAATGAAAAACCAAAGCACATAGTCTTCTTATGTCATATAGTAAGCATTAAAGTTGATAAACAAGGTCTAGACTTATTCAAACTAGACAAATCATGTATCTATCCGCAAACCCCTAAACTCTATCTTATGAAGTCAAGCATGAAGAGAAGTGCATGGTTTTGGGTTTCAAACATGGAAATTTCAAAAAACTCCCAAAAAATTCATTTTAGAGTGACTAAGAAGGATACATGCTTCCCTTTTCATTTTCATGTTATATACTTGTTTAAATCTTGGTCAAACCTAGGATTTTACCAAGATTCAAATGTGCATCAAAATTCCAAAAAAATCAGAAAAATGAAAAAACAAAGCACATAGTTTTCTTATGTCATATAGTAAGCATTAAAGTTGATAAACAAGGTCTAGACATATTCAAACAAGAAAAATCATGTGTCTACCCCCTAACCCTAAACTCTGTCTTATGTAGTCAAGCATGAAGAGAAGTGCTTTTGGGTTTCAAACATGGAAATTTCAAAAACCACCCAAAAGCTTTATTTTAGAGTGACTAAGAAGGATCCATGCTTATCTTTTCATTTTCATATTTTAAACTTGTTTAAATCATTGTCAAACCTAGGATTTGACCAAGATTCAAATGGGCATAAAATTAAAAAATCAGAAAAATGAAAAACTAAAGCACATAGTCTTCTTATGTCATATATATAGTAAGCATTTAAAAGATGATAAATAAGGTCTAGACAATTCAAATAATACAAATCATGTATCTACCCCTAACCCTAAACTCTATCTTATGAAGTCAAGCATGAAGAGAAGTGGTTTTTGGTTTCAAACACAAAAATTTCAAAAACCTCCCAAAAGCTTCATTTTAATTAGACTAACTTATTAATTATGAAGGATCCAGGATTGATTACCTTTTCATTGTCATGTTTTAAACTTGTTTAAATCTTGGTCAAACCTGGGATTTGACCAAGATTCGAATGGGCATAAAAATTAAGAAAAAAATCGTAAGAATGAAAAACCAAAGCACATAGCCTTCTTATGTCATATAGTAAGCATTCAAATTGATAAACAAGGTCTAGACATGTTCAAACCAGAAAAATCATGTATCTACCCCTAACCCTAAACTATGTCTTATGAAGTCAAGCATGCATGAAGAGAAGTGGTTTTGGGTTTCAAACATGAAAATTTCAAAAACCTCCCAAAAGCTTCATTTTAGAGCGACTAATAAGGATCGATGCTTACCTTTTCATTTTCATGTTTTTACTTATTTGAATCTTGGTCAAATCCTAGGTTTGACCAAGATTTAAACAAGTTTAAAACATGAAAATGAAATGGGAAGTGTGTATCCTTCTTAGTCAGTCT
Organism: Lolium multiflorum; assembly: GCA_030979885.1. Classification (NCBI taxonomy): domain Eukaryota; kingdom Viridiplantae; phylum Streptophyta; class Magnoliopsida; order Poales; family Poaceae; genus Lolium; species Lolium multiflorum. The sequence goes on along the minus strand of CM061750.1, from coordinate 93,777,999 downwards.
AAAATGAAGCTTTTGGGATGTTCTTGAAATTTCCATGTTTGAAACCCAAAACCACTTAAGACAGAGTTTTTGGTTAGGTGTAGATACATGATTTTTCTTGTTTGAATATGTCTAGACCTTGTTTATCAACTTGAATGCTTATGACATAAGAAGGCTATATATGTGCTTTGGTTTTCCATTTTTTCATTTTTATGCCCATTTAAATATTGGTCAAATCCTAGGTTTGACCAAGGTTTAATCAAGTTTAAAACATGACAATGAAAAGGTAAGCATGAATCCTTTCTTAGTCACTCTAAAATGAAGGTACTTGAAATTTTTATGTTTGAAACACAAAACCCCAGTTCTCTTCATATGTTTGACTTCATAAGACAGAGTTTAGGGTTAGGGGTAGATATGATACATGATATTTCTGGTTTGAATATGTCTAGACCTTGTTTATCAACTTGAATGCTTACTATATGACATAAGAAGGCTATATATGTGCTTTGGTTTTTCATTTTTTTATTTTTTGAATTTTTACGCCCATTTGAATCTTGGTCAAATCCTAGGTTTGACCAAGGTTAAAACAAGTTTAAAACATGGCAATGAAAAGGTAAGCATGGATCCTTCTTAGTCACTCTAAAATGAAGCTTTTGGGAGGTTTGTGAAATTTCCATGTTTGAAACCCAAAATCACTTCTCCTCATACTTAACTTCATAAGACAGAGTTTAGGGTTAGGGGGTAGATACATGTTTTGTGTGGTTTGAATATGTCTAGACCTTGTTTATCAACTTGAATGCTTACTATATGACATAAGAATACTATGTGCTTTGGTTTTTCATTTTTCTGATTTTTTTAATTGTTAAACCCATTTGAATCTTGGTCAAATCCTAGGTTTGAGCAAGATTTAAACAAGTTTAAAACATGAAAATGGAAAGCTAAGCATGAATCATTCTTAGTCACTCTAAAAATCTTTCGGTCTGCAGAAGAGTCGAATCTGCAATCAGTAGTTACAAAAGCGACCCACCTTAGGGATGGATAATAAGACTTGGGCAATATAAACGTTGATACTTACTTTGTGATACTAAAATATATGTATCTAGACATATTTCAGTTGTAGATACATCCATTTTAACATCAAGTAATATGGATCGGAGGACTAGCTAAAGAACAATGAGAGGCAGTGTTTCTCTCCCCCAGCCTACTTGGCGGAGTGGCCCTCCATCAGGACAGGTGGTGATTCCGCTTCTCTCGTTGGAATTCCTTATCCCCCAGCCTACTCGGCGACGTGCGCTCCTCAGTGACCTGCGCGAGGGCGCCTCGGCGACCTACGCAAAGGTGGCTGGACTCGGAGCGCATCGACTTCCTTCTGCGGTGCCTGGATTGGATCGACCATCCCGCGCGTGTCCTCCACCATATTGTTTTTCTTCAAGATGCTGTCATCCATCATCTTCTTCACCGCATCATGTTGGGTGTTGAGGCTCCCGTTGAGAGCTTGAACGCACCTGTTTGATAGCTCGACGTTTTCTTCGCGAAGAAAGCCGCACTCGATCTTAAGCATCAAATTCTCGCCCTTGAGCTTCTTGATGACAGAGTTCGTTTCCTCACTTGATGGAACGCTCACATCATGCAGCTTGCCCCGGCCGGTGACCTCGTCCTTCAAAGTATCGACATCATCGCGAAAGTTGGAGGCGAGTTCCACGAGAGTTTTAAGCTCATCTCTGAAACACGCCGATGCTTCCTGCATGGCAATATCATCAGTACCGAAACAAAGTGACGAGAGGAAGACGAAAATGTCCAATCAGTGGTAACCTCTAAGCGCAGGAGACAGGGGTTGAAGTCGTCATGAGAAGATGTCAGGGTGCGTCGTGGGGCACTGAGATATGTATAAAAAGGATTAATACGGAATAAAGAGTTGGGACCTCCGGGCCAGGAAGAATCAAGAAACATGGCGATGGAAACCAACCAGGAATCTTCGACCGCACGACTGACGCCGTTCCGAGACGAGCGCGAAGCAGGGCCTTCGTTTTCTGGCGGGCCCTTTCTCGCGGCCAGCATCTGGATAGACCGCCGGCGGGAACTCTCCGCGTCCTTGGTCAACACTAGATGGTGCTTCTTCAAGCGAGATGGTGGCCTTGACTTCGGAGGCATCGCTGGAAGTGGAAGGAGACTGGAAGTGAAGCAAGAAGGGGATGGAAGAAGTACTCCCCCCTATTAAAACCAGACAACCGTCTCCTGCCCTCGCTTCGAGCAACCTGGTCCGCCCATCCTAAATCAACGGCCGAGAGGGGGCTCCCTTGCGAACTGAGATCCAGTGACTTTACCCAACAGAAGTTACCATGAACTTTACCTATACGAGCCATCAGGTTAAGATCCAACGAACATGGTCGATCTAAAATTTGAAATTAAAATTTATGTAGCTCAGAAAAAAACAGAAAAACTTTACATTAAGACGTATTCTCGGAAAGTTCCAGTCCATTTAAAATATTAGTTTAGTTTAAGTTCGAAATTTGGATCAACCGCGAGCGTTGGATCTTGATCGAATGGCTCACGTGTGTAAAGTCGCATGGTGACTTCTCTTAGTGAAGTCACTGGATCTCAGTCCGCGAAGGGTCAGGACGCGGGAGCAGAAGCAAATGAATCGAGAGCGGTCCGGAGTATCCTGTCCGTCCACCGTAAATCAACGGGACAGAGCGGCTACCTTCTCTTCGAAGGCTCTGGCGCGCAACCCGAGGAATGGACATCTGTCGGCTAGTATAGAATTTTATAGCACGCCATTAATCGAGCTAGCAGTACTGTACTACTGACTACAACTCTGATGGACGTCCAAAGCTCTGAATAGTCAGGGGAAACAATGAATGCGAGCCAGGGTAGTACTACTGTAGTAGTGAAGCAATGGGGATTATCTGGAGCAAGTACGGAGTACCGAGTACAGTACTACAAAAGTGTTGTTCGTTGTTTTCGCAGTTCATTTTAGCGTAACGTCCAGGTTGTTGTCGAACCAGCTGTTAGATTTTGGGTAATTATTGTTAAGTTGCTGCTTCTTAATTAAAATTTATCAAAGTCATGTAGACTAGATCGATTTGTGAGAACATCCCAAAAGCTTCATTCATTTTAGAATGACTAAGAAGGATCCATTCTTACCTTTTCTTTTCATGTTTTAAACTTGTTTAAACCTTGGTCAAACCTAGGATTTGACCAAGATTTAAATGGGCATAAAAATTCAGAAAAAATCAAAAAATGAAAAACCAAAGCACATATATAGCCTTCTTATGTCATATAGTAAGCACTCGAGTTGATAAAAACTCTGTCTTATGAAGTCAAACATATGAAGAGAACTGGTTTTGGGTTTCAAACATGGAAATTTCACAAACCTCCCAAAAGCTTCATTCTACAGTGACTAAGAAGGATCCAGGCTTACCTTTTTCATTTTCAATTTCTTAACTTGTTTAAATCTTGGTCAAACCTAGGATTTGACCAAGATTCAAATGGGTATAACAATTCAAAAAAAACGGAAAAAAACCAAAGAACATAGTCTTCTGATGTCATATAGTAAGCATTCAAGTTGATAAACAAGGTCTAGACATATTCAAACCAAACAAATCATGTATCTACCCCCTAACCCTAAACTCTGCCTTATGAAGTCAAGCATGAAGAGAAGTGATTTTGGGTTTCAAACATGGAAATTTCAAAAACCTCCCAAAAGCTTCATTTTAGAGTGACTAAGAAGGATCCATGCTTACCTTTTCATTGCCATGTTTTAAACTTGTTTTAACCTTGGTCAAACCTAGGATTTGACCAAGATTCAAATGGGAGTAAAAATTCAGAAAAATTCAAAAAAAATGAAAAACCAAAGCACATATATAGCCTTCTTATGTCATATAGTAAGCATTCAAGTTGATAAACAAGGTCTAGACATATTCAAAGCAGAAATATCATGTATCATATCTACCCCTAACCCTAAACTCTGTCTTATGAAGTCAAACATATGAAGAGAACTGGGGTTTTGGGTTTCAAACATAAAATTTTCAAGTACCTTCATTTTAGAGTGAGTAAGGAAGGATTCATGCTTACCGTTTCATTTTCATGTTTTAAACTTGTTTAAACCTAGGATTTGACCAAGATTTAAATAGGCATAAAAAATTCGAAAGAAATCAAAAAATGAAAAACCAAAGCACATATATAGCCTTCTTATATCATATAGTAAAAAATTCAAGTTGATAAACAAGGTCTAGACATATTCAAACAAGAAAAATCATGTATCTACACCTAACCATAAACTCTGTCTTAAGTGGTTTTGGGTTTCAAACATGGAAATTTCACAAACCTCCCAAAAGCTTCATTTTACAGTGACTAAGGAGGATCCATGCTTACCTTTTGGCTTAAACGTTTGAAACCAAAAACCACTTCTCTTCATGCATGCTTGACTTCATAAGACAGAGTTTAGCTAGGGTTAGGGGGTAGATACATGATTTTCCTGGTTTGAATATGTCTAGACCTTGTTTATCAACTTAATTGATTGCTTACTATATGACATAAGAAGACTACGTGCCTTGGTTTTCATTTTTTTGTTTTTTTTGAATTTTATGCTCATATATTTGAATCTTGGTCAAATCTTAGGTTTGACCAAGATTTAAACAAGTTTAAAACATGAAAATGAAAAGGGAAGCATGTATCCTTCTTAGTCACTCTAAAATGAAGCTTTTGGGATGTTCTTGAAATTTCCATGTTTGAAACCCAAAACGACTTCTCTTCATGCTAGACTTCATAAGATCAACATGGGGTAGATACATGATTTGTCTGGTTTGGATATACCTAGACCTCGTTTAACTTGAATGCATACGATATGACATAAGAAGACTACGTGCTTTTGTTTTTCATTATTCTGATTTTTTTGAATTTTGTGCCCACCCATTTGTATCTTGGTCAAATCCTAGGCTTGATAATGATTTAAACAAGATTAAAATATGAAAATGCAAAGGTAAGCATGGATCCTTCTTAGTCACTCTAAAATGAAGCTTTTGGGAGCAAAACCACTTCTCTTCATATGCTTGACTTCATAAGACGGAGTTTAGGGGTTAGGGGGTATAGATACATGATTTGTCTAGTTTGAATATGTCTAGACCTTGTTTATCAACTTAATTGGCTTACTATATGACATAAGAAAACTATTTGCTTTGGTTTTTCTTTTTCCTGATTTTTTTCAATTTTGATGCCCATTTGAATCTTGTCAAATCCTAGGTTTGACCGAGATAATTTAAACAAGCTTAAAACATGAATATGAAAAGGGAAGCATGTATCCTTCTTTGTCACTCTAAAATGAAGTTTTTGGGAGGTTTTTCAAATTTCCATGTTTGAAACCCAAAACCACTTCTCTTCATATGCTTGACTTCATAAGACAGAGTTTAGGGGGTATAGATACATGATTTGTCTAGTTTGAATATGTCTAGACCTTGTTTATCAACTTTAATGCTTACTATATGACATAAGAAAACTATTTGCTTTGGTTTTCTTTTTTCTGACTTTTTTTCAATTTTGATGCCCATTTGAATCTTGTCAAATCCTAGGTTTGACCAAGATAATTTAAACAAGCTTAAAACATGAATATGAAAAGGGGAGCATGTATCCTTCTTAGTCACTCTAAAATGTAGTTTTTGGGAGGTTTTTGAAATTTCCATGTTTGAAACCCAAAACCACTTCTCTTCACATGCTTGACTTCATAAGACATAGTTTAGGGGTTAGGGGTATAGATACATGATTTGTCTGGTTTAATATGTCTAGACCTTGTTTATCAACTTTAATGCTTACTATATGACATAAGAAGACTATGTGATTTGGTTTTTCATTTTTCTGTTTTTATTTTTCTGCCCATTTGAATCTTGGTCAAATCCTAGGTTTGACCAAGATTTAGACAAGTTTAACACGTAAATGAGTTAACTTGGATTTCCTACCCTTGAATCCATAGGAAACTTTGTTCTAATGCACTATTATAATCAACCGAGTTTTTACACCAACAGGTCTGTCACTTACGTGTGGTGCCCACGCTTGAGGTCCCACACTTCAGTGAGCACAAGTCACGTGCAATAGGTACGCAAACTCCCAGCCATCTTCTTTGTCAAGAGAAGACGCATCAGGATGCGTATTGGAAGTCTGTGGGTCCTTCTGGATCCTTCCGTTGTCCCTCTCACAAAAAAACAAATCTCTCTCATTCTCGGCCTCGCGATCGCCGCTGCTCGCTCGCACCTCCTGCTCACTGACAAACCCTGCACAAAAGTCAACATCATCACCCGAAAAAGGGGAGACACCATAATGCTCTCCCTTCTTCTCTCCTTCCGAGTGATCCCTCTTCCTCCGAGTTTCACTCGACGGGCAAACACCCATGTGCTGCATAGTAATAATAAAAAGGTAGTACTCGTAGAAAAATCGATATACGAATCTATAATTAAATAGGTTAAACTAGGGTTTTGCCCAGTTCTACAGATCAAGGGTTCAAAAAATCCAACTACGGGGTTCGAACAACACGATTCTAATCCAAGAATTTTTTCGACCTAGGTCACCCAAATGGCCTCAAACTATAGGGTTAGCATCTAGTGCAGTATGTGTGAAAATGTATGCACTATGTGTGCTATAACTTGTATGTCTTTCATATTTGAACCAAATTTGAATAAGTTTGAAATATTTGAAAAGGGGCTTTTGGCTTAAACGTTTGAAACCAAAAACCACTTCTCTTCATGCATGCTTGACTTCATAAGACAGAGTTTAGCTAGGGTTAGGGGGTAGATGCATGATTTTCCTGGTTTGAATATGTCTAGACCTTGTTTATCAACTTAATTGAATGCTTACTATATGACATAAGAATACTATGTGCCTTGTTTTTTATTTTTTGATTTTTTTAAAATTTTATGCCCATTTGAATCTTGGTCAAATCCTAGGTTTGAACATGGTTTAAACAAGTTTAAATCATGAATATGAAAAATTAAGCATCTATATATCCTTCTTAGTCACTCCAAAATGTAGCTCTTGGGAGGTTTTTTCGAAATTTCCATGTTTGAAACCAAAACCACTTCTCTTCATGCATGCTTGACTTCATAAGACAGAGTTTAGGGTTAGGGGTAGATATATACATGATTTTCTGGTTTGAATATGTCTAGGCCTTGTTTATCAACTTGAATGCTTACTATATATATATGACATAAGAATGTTATGTCCTTTGTTTTTTCATTCTTTTGATTTTTTATGAATTTCCATGCCCATTTGAATCTTTTGGTCAAATCCTAGAGGTTTGACCAAGATTTAAACAAGTTTAAAACATGAAAATGAAAAGGGAAGCTTGTATATCCTTCTTAGTCACTCTAAAATGAAGTTTTTGGGAGGTTTTTGAAATTTCCATGTTTGAAACCCAAAACCACTTCTCTTCATGCTAGACTTCATAAGACAATTTAATTAGGGGTTAGGGGTAGATACATGATTTGTCTGGTTTGAATATGTCCAAACCTTGCTTGTTTATCAACTTGAATGCTTACTATATGACATAAGAATGCTTACCATATGTTTGAATTTTAAAAGCATATAGTCTTCTTATGTCATATAGTAAGCATTCAAAAGTTTTTCTTTGAGAGAGTAGCATGCATTCAAAAGTTGATAAATAAGATTTGTACATATTCAAACCAGACAAATCATGTATCTACACCCCCTAACCCTAAACTCTGTCTTATGAAGTCAAGCATGAAGAGAAGTGCTTTTGGGTTTCAAACATGGAAATTTCACAAACCTCCCAAAAGCTTCATTTTACAGTGACTAAGAAGGATCCAGGCTTACCTTTTCATTTTCATTTTTTAAACTGCTTGTTTAAATCTTGATCAAACCTAGGATTTGACCAAGATTCAAATGGGCATAAAAAATCAGGAAAAAATGAAAAATGAAAAAACAAAACACATATATAGCCTTCTTATATATGTCATATATATAGTAAGCATTCAATTAAGTTGATAATTTTAAACAAGGTCTATACATATTCAAACCAGAAAAAAGCATGTATCTACCCATGCATATATATATAACCCTATACTTTTGTCTTATGAAGACGTCAAGGATGAAGAGAAGTGGATTTGGGTTTCAAACATGGAAATTTCAAAAACCTCCCAAAACATGTATATATCTACCCCTAAACCCTAATCTTTGTCTTATGAAGCCAAGCATATGAAGAGAAGTGATTTTGGGTTTCAAACATGGAAACTTCAAAAACCTCCCAAAAGCTTCATTTTAGAGAGACTAAGAATGATCCATGCTTACCTTTTCATTGCCATGTTTTAAACTTGTTTTAACCTTGGTCAAACCTAGGATTTGACCAAGATTCAAATGGGAGTAAAAATTCAGAAAAATTCAAAAAAAATGAAAAACCAAAGCACATATATAGCCTTCTTATGTCATATAGTAAGCATTCAAGTTGATAAACAAGGTCTAGACATATTCAAAGCAGAAATATCATGTATCATATCTACCCCTAACCCTAAACTCTGTCTTATGAAGTCAAACATATGAAGAGAACTGGGGTTTTGGGTTTCAAACATAAAATTTTCAAGTACCTTCATTTTAGAGTGAGTAAGGAAGGATTCATGCTTACCGTTTCATTTTCATGTTTTAAACTTGTTTAAACCTAGGATTTGACCAAGATTTAAATAGGCATAAAAAATTCGAAAGAAATCAAAAAATGAAAAACCAAAGCACATATATATAGCCTTCTTATATCATATAGTAAAAAATTCAAGTTGATAAACAAGGTCTAGACATATTCAAACAAGAAAAATCATGTATCTACACCTAACCATAAACTCTGTCTTAAGTGGTTTTGGGTTTCAAACATGGAAATTTCACAAACCTCCCAAAAGCTTCATTTTACAGTGACTAAGGAGGATCCATGCTTACCTTTTGGCTTAAACGTTTGAAACCAAAAACCACTTCTCTTCATGCATGCTTGACTTCATAAGACAGAGTTTAGGGGTTAGGGGTGTAGATACATGATTTCCTGGTTTGAATATGTCTAGACCTTGTTTATCAACTTAATTGATTGCTTACTATATGACATAAGAAGACTACGTGCCTTGGTTTTCATTTTTTGTTTTTTTTTGAATTTTATGCTCATATATTTGAATCTTGGTCAAATCCTAGGTTTGACCAAGATTTAAACAAGTTTAAAACATGAAAATGAAAAGGGAAGCATGTATCCTTCTTAGTCACTCTAAAATGAAGCTTTTGGGATGTTCTTGAAATTTCCATGTTTGAAACCCAAAACGACTTCTCTTCATGCTAGACTTCATAAGATCAACAGGGGGTAGATACATGATTTGTCTGGTTTGGATATACCTAGACCTCGTTTAACTTGAATGCATACGATATGACATAAGAAGACTACGTGCTTTTGTTTTTCATTATTCTGATTTTTTTGAATTTTGTGCCCACCCATTTGTATCTTGGTCAAATCCTAGGCTTGATAATGATTTAAACAAGATTAAAATATGAAAATGCAAAGGTAAGCATGGATCCTTCTTAGTCACTCTAAAATGAAGCTTTTGGGAGCAAAACCACTTCTCTTCATATGCTTGACTTCATAAGACGGAGTTTAGGGGTTAGGGGGTATAGATACATGATTTGTCTAGTTTGAATATGTCTAGACCTTGTTTATCAACTTAATTGGCTTACTATATGACATAAGAAAACTATTTGCTTTGGTTTTTCTTTTTCCTGATTTTTTTCAATTTTGATGCCCATTTGAATCTTGTCAAATCCTAGGTTTGACCGAGATAATTTAAACAAGCTTAAAACATGAATATGAAAAGGGAAGCATGTATCCTTCTTTGTCACTCTAAAATGAAGTTTTTGGGAGGTTTTTCAAATTTCCATGTTTGAAACCCAAAACCACTTCTCTTCATATGCTTGACTTCATAAGACAGAGTTTAGGGGTTAGGGGGTATAGATACATGATTTGTCTAGTTTGAATATGTCTAGACCTTGTTTATCAACTTAATTGGCTTACTATATGACATAAGAAAACTATTTGCTTTGGTTTTTCTTTTTTCTGATTTTTTTCAATTTTGATGCCCATTTGAATCTTGTCAAATCCTAGGTTTGACCAAGATAATTTAAACAAGCTTAAAACATGAATATGAAAAGGGGAGCATGTATCCTTCTTAGTCACTCTAAAATGTAGTTTTTGGGAGGTTTTTGAAATTTCCATGTTTGAAACCCAAAACCACATCTCTTCATGCTTGACTTAATTTATAAGACATAGTTTAGGGGTTAGGGGGTAGATACATGATTTGTATGGTTTGATATTTCTAGACCTTGTTTATCAACTTTAATGCTTACTATATGACATAAGATGACTATGTGATTTGGTTTTTCATTTTTCTGTTTTTTATTTTATTTTTCTGCCCATTTGAATCTTGGTCAAATCCTAGGTTTGACCAAGATTTAGACAAGTTTAACACGTGAAAACGAATAAGTAAGCCTGGATCCTTCTTAGTCACTCAAAAATGTACCAATCGATAGATGTGTTAACTTTGCTTCATGGAAATAATAATGTCATGTAAATGAGTTAACTTGGATTTCCTACCCTTGAATCCATAGGAAACTTTGTTCTAATGCACTATTATAATCAACCGAGTTTTTACACCAACAGGTCTGTCACTTACGTGTGGTGCCCACGCTTGAGGTCCCACACTTCAGTGAGCACAAGTCACGTGCAATAGGTACGCAAACTCCCAGCCATCTTCTTTGTCAAGAGAAGACGCATCAGGATGCGTATTGGAAGTCTGTGGGTCCTTCTGGATCCTTCGGTTGTCCCTCTCACAAAAAAACAAATCTCTCTCATTCTCGGCCTCGCTCGACTCGCTCGCTCTCGCTCGCACCTCCTGCTCACTGACAAACCCTGCACAAAAGTCAACATCATCACCCGAAAAAGGGGAGACACCATAATGCTCTCCCTTCTTCTCTCCTTCCGAGTGATCCCTCTTCCTCCGAGTTTCACTCGACGGGCAAACACCCATGTGCTGCATAGTAATAATAAAAAGGTAGTACTCGTAGAAAAATCGATATACGAATCTGTAATTAAATAGGTTAAACTAGGGTTTTGCCCAGTTCTACAGATCAAGGGTTCAAAAAATCCAACTACGGGGTTCGAACAACACGATTCTAATCCAAGAATTTTTTCGACCTAGGTCACCCAAATGGCCTCAAACTATAGGGTTAGCATCTAGTGCAGTATGTGTGAAAATGTATGCACTATGTGTGCTATAACTTGTATGTCTTTCATATTTGAACCAAATTTGAATAAGTTTGAAATATTTGAAAAGGGGCTTTTGGCTTAAACGTTTGAAACCAAAAACCACTTCTCTTCATGCATGCTTGACTTCATAAGACAGAGTTTAGCTAGGGTTAGGGGGTAGATGCATGATTTTCCTGGTTTGAATATGTCTAGACCTTGTTTATCAACTTAATTGAATGCTTACTATATGACATAAGAATACTATGTGCCTTGTTTTTTATTTTTTGATTTTTTTAAAATTTTATGCCCATTTGAATCTTGGTCAAATCCTAGGTTTGAACATGGTTTAAACAAGTTTAAATCATGAATATGAAAAATTAAGCATCTATATATCCTTCTTAGTCACTCCAAAATGTAGCTCTTGGGAGGGTTTTCGAAATTTCCATGTTTGAAACCAAAAACCACTTCTCTTCATGCATGCTTGACTTCATAAGACAGAGTTTAGGGTTAGGGGTAGATATATACATTATTTTCTGGTTTGAATATGTCTAGACCTTGTTTATCAACTTGAATGCTTAATTACTATATATATATGACATAAGAATGTTATGTCCTTTGGTTTTTCATTCTTTTGATTTTTTATGAATTTCTATGCCCATTTGAATCTTTTGGTCAAATCCTAGAGGTTTGACCAAGATTTAAACAAGTTTAAAACATGAAAATGAAAAGGGAAGCTTGTATATCCTTCTTAGTCACTCTAAAATGAAGTTTTTGGGAGGTTTTTGAAATTTCCATGTTTGAAACCCAAAACCACTTCTCTTCATGCTAGACTTCATAAGACAATTTAATTAGGGGTTAGGGGGTAGATACATGATTTGTCTGGTTTGAATATGTCCAAACCTTGCTTGTTTATCAACTTGAATGCTTACTATATGACATAAGAATGCTTACCATATGTTTGAATTTTAAAAGCATATAGTCTTCTTATGTCATATAGTAAGCATTCAAAAGTTTTTCTTTGAGAGAGTAGCATGCATTCAAAAGTTGATAAATAAGATTTGGACATATTCAAACCAGACAAATCATGTATCTACACCCCCTAACCCTAAACTCTGTCTTATGAAGTCAAGCATGAAGAGAAGTGCTTTTGGGTTTCAAACATGGAAATTTCACAAACCTCCCAAAAGCTTCATTTTACAGTGACTAATTAAGGAGGATCCATGCTTACCTTTTGGCTTAAACGTTTGAAACCAAAAACCACTTCTCTTCATGCATGCTTGACTTCATAAGACAGAGTTTAGCTAGGGCGTTAGGGGGTAGATACATGATTTTCCTGGTTTGAATATGTCTAGACCTGGTTTATCAACTTAATTAATTGATTGTTTACTATATGACATAAGAAGACTATGTGCCTTGGTTTTAAATTTTTCTGTTTTTTTTTGAATTTTATGCCCATATATTTGAATCTTGGTCAAATCCTAGGTTTGACCAAGATTTAAACAAGTTTAAACATAAAAATGAAAAGGGAAGCATGTATCCTTCTTAGTCACTCTAAAATGAAGCTTTTGGGATGTTCTTGAAATTTCCATGTTTGAAACCAAAAACGACTTCTCTCTTCATGCTAGACTTCATAAGATCGACAGGGGGTATAGATACATGATTTGTCTGGTTTGGATATACCTAGACCTCGTTTATCAACTTGAATTCATACGATATGACATATGAAGACTATGTGCTTTAATTTGTTTTCATTTTTCTGATTTTTTTGAATTTTGTGCCCACCCATTTGTATATTGGTCAAATGCTAGGCTTGATAATGATTTAAACAAGTTTAAAATATGAAAATGCAAAGGTAAGCATGGATCCTTCTTAGAAACTCTAAAATGAAGTTTTTCGGAGGTTTTTGAAATTTCCATGTTTGCAACCCAAAACCACTTCCTCTTCACATGCTTGACTTCATAAGACAGAGTTTAGGGGTTAGGGGGTATAGATACATGATTTGTCTAGTTTGAATATGTCTAGACCTTGTTTATCAACTTTAATGCTTACTATATGACATAAGAAAACTATTTCCTTTGGTTTTTCTTTTTTCTGATTTTTTTCAATATTGATGCCCATTTGAATCTTGTCAAATCCTAGGTTTGACCAAGATAATTTAAACAAGCTTAGAACATGAATATGAAAAGGGAAGCGTGTATCCTTCTTAGTCACACTAAAATGAAGTTTTTGGGAGGTTTTTGAAATTTCCATGTTTGAAACCCAAAACCACATCTCTTCATGCTTGACTTAATTTATAAGACATAGTTTAGGGGTTAGGGGTAGATACATGATTTGTATGGTTTGATATTTCTAGTCCTTGTTTATCAACTTTAATGCTTACTATATGACATAAGATGACTATGTGATTTGGTTTTTCATTTTTCTGTTTTTTATTTTATTTTTCTGCCCATTTGAATCTTGGTCAAATCCTAGGTTTGACCAAGATTTAGACAAGTTTAACACGTGAAAACGAATAAGTAAGCATGGATCCTTCTTAGTCACTCAAAAATGTACCAATCGATAGATGTGTTAACTTTGCTTCATGGAAATAATAATGTCATGTAAATGAGTTAACTTGGATTTCCTACCCTTGAATCCATAGGAAACTTTGTTCTAATGCACTATAATAATCAATCGAGTTTTTACACCAACAGGTCTGTCACTTACGTGTGGTGCCCACGCTTGAGGTCCCACACTTCAGTGAGCACAAGTCACGTGCAATAGGTACGCAAACTCCCAGCCATCTTCTTTGTCAAGAGAAGACGCATCAGGATGCGTATTGGAAGTCTGTGGGTCCTTCTGGATCCTTCCGTTGTCCCTCTCACAAAAAAAACAAATCTCTCTCATTCTCGGCCTCGCTCGACTCGCTCGCTCGCTCGCACCTCCTGCTCACTGACAAACCCTGCACAAAAGTCAACATCATCACCCAAAAAAGGGGAGACACCATAATGCTCTCCCTTCTTCTCTCCTTCCGAGTGATCCCTCTTCCTCCGAGTTTCACTCGACGGGCAAACACCCATGTGCTGCATAGTAATAATAAAAAGGTAGTACTCGTAGAAAAATCGATATACGAATCTGTAATTAAATAGGTTAAACTAGGGTTTTGCCCAGTTCTACAGATCAAGGGTTCAAAAAAATCCAACTACGGGGTTCGAACAACACGATTCTAATCCAAGAATTTTTTCGACCTAGGTCACCCAAATGGCCTCAAACTATAGGGTTAGCATCTAGTGCAGTATGTGTGAAAATGTATGCACTATGTGTGCTATAACTTGTATGTCTTTCATATTTGAACCAAATTTGAATAAGTTTGAAATATTTGAAAAGGGGCTTTTGGCTTAAACGTTTGAAACCAAAAACCACTTCTCTTCATGCATGCTTGACTTCATAAGACAGAGTTTAGCTAGGGTTAGGGGGTAGATGCATGATTTTCCTGGTTTGAATATGTCTAGACCTTGTTTATCAACTTAATTGAATGCTTACTATATGACATAAGAATACTATGTGCCTTGTTTTTTATTTTTTGATTTTTTTAAAATTTTATGCCCATTTGAATCTTGGTCAAATCCTAGGTTTGAACATGGTTTAAACAAGTTTAAATCATGAATATGAAAAATTAAGCATCTATATATCCTTCTTAGTCACTCCAAAATGTAGCTCTTGGGAGGTTTTTTCGAAATTTCCATGTTTGAAACCAAAACCACTTCTCTTCATGCATGCTTGACTTCATAAGACAGAGTTTAGGGTTAGGGGTAGATATATACATGATTTTCTGGTTTGAATATGTCTAGGCCTTGTTTATCAACTTGAATGCTTACTATATATATATGACATAAGAATGTTATGTCCTTTGTTTTTTCATTCTTTTGATTTTTTATGAATTTCCATGCCCATTTGAATCTTTTGGTCAAATCCTAGAGGTTTGACCAAGATTTAAACAAGTTTAAAACATGAAAATGAAAAGGGAAGCTTGTATATCCTTCTTAGTCACTCTAAAATGAAGTTTTTGGGAGGTTTTTGAAATTTCCATGTTTGAAACCAAAAACCACTTCTCTTCATGCATGCTTGACTTCATAAGACAGAGTTTAGCTAGGGTTAGGGGGTAGATGCATGATTTTCCTGGTTTGAATATGTCTAGACCTTGTTTATCAACTTAATTGAATGCTTACTATATGACATAAGAATACTATGTGACTTGTTTTTTATTTTTTGATTTTTTTAAAATTTTATGCCCATTTGAATCTTGGTCAAATCCTAGGTTTGAACATGGTTTAAACAAGTTTAAATCATGAATATGAAAAATTAAGCATCTATATATCCTTCTTAGTCACTCCAAAATGTAGCTCTTGGGAGGTTTTTTCGAAATTTCCATGTTTGAAACCAAAACCACTTCTCTTCATGCATGCTTGATGATGTCATAAGACATTTTTAGCAGTGTTGGGCCTCCAAGAGCAGAGGTTTGTAGAAGAACAGCAGCAAGTTTTCCCTTAAGTGGATCACCCAAGGTTTATCGAACTCAGGAGGAAGAGGTCAAAGATATCCCTCTCATGCAACCCTGCAACCACAAAGCAAGAAGTCTCTTGTGTCCCCAACACACCAAATAGGTGCACTAGTTCGGCGAAGAGATAGTGAAATACAGGTGGTATGAATATATATGAGCAGTAGCAACGGTGCCAGAAAATAGCTTGCTGGCGTGTAGTTGATGGTGGTAATATTGCAGCAGTAGTAACACAGTAAAACAGTAAACAAGCAGTAGATAGCAGTATTTAGGAACAAGGCCTAGGGATTACACTTTCACTAGTGGACACTCTCAACATTGATCACATAACAGAATAGATAAATGCATACTCTACACTTTTGTTGGATGATGAACACATTGCGTAGGATTACACGAACCCTCAATGCCGGAGTTAACAAGCTCCACAATAATGCTCATATTTTAGTAACCTTTAGTGTAAGATAGATCAAAAGACTAAACCAAGTACTAGCATAGCATGCACACTGTCACCTTTACACACGTGCAGGAGGAATAGAACTACTTTAATAACTTTGCTAGAGTAGCACATAGATAGTAGTGATACAAAACTCATATGAATCTCAATCATGTAAAGCAGCTCATGAGATCATTGTATTGAGGTACATAGGAGAGAGATTAACCACATAGCTACCGGTACAGCCCCGAGCCTCGATGGAGAACTACGCCCTCCTCATGGGAGCAGCAGCGGTGATGAAGATGGCGGTGGAGATGGCAGCGGTGTCGATGGAGAAGCCTTCCGGGGGCACTTCCCCGCTCCGGCAGCGGAACAGAGACTCCTGTCCCCCGATCTTGGCGTCGCGATGGCGGCGGCTCTGGAAGGTTTCTGTGGTTTTCGCCAATCGTATCGGGTTTTCGATCCAGGGGCTTTAAATAGGCGAAGAGGCGGCGCAGAGGGTCGGGGCGACGACACCATGGCGCGCCAGCTGGGCCGCCGGCCTATGGTCCTGGGGCCCAGTGCCCCCCTCTGGTCCTTCCCGGTGTTCTGGATGCTTCCGGTGAAAATAGGAACTTAGGCGTTGATTTCGTCCGATCCGAGAATATTTCGTTACTAGGATTTTGAAACCAAAAACAGCAGAAACAGAACTGCACTTCGGCATCTTGTTAATAGGTTAGTTCCAAAAAATGCACGAATATGACATAAAGTGTGCATAAAACATGTAGATAACATCAATAATGTGGCATGGAACATAAGAAATTATCGATACGTCGGAGACGTATCAGCATCCCCAAGCTTAGTTCTGCTCGTCCCGAGCAGGTAAAACGATAACACAGATAATTTCTGGAGTGACATGCCATCATAATCTTGATCATACTATTTGTAAAGCATATGTAGTGAATGCAGCGATCGAAACAATGTATATGACATGAGTAAACAAGTGAATCATATAGCAAAGACTTTTCATGAATAGCACTTCAAGACAAGCATCAATAAGTCTTGCATAAGAGTTAACTCATAAAGCAATAATTCAAAGTAAAGGCATTGAAGCAACACAAAAGAAGATTAAGTTTCAGCGGTTGCTTTCAACTTGTAACATGTATATCTCATGGATATTGTCAACATAGAGTAATATAATAAGTGCAATATGCAAATATGTAGGAATCAATGCACAGTTCACACAAGTGTTTGCTTCTTGAGGTGGAGAGAAATAGGTGAACTGACTCAACAATGAAAGTAAAAGAATGGTCCTCCATAGAGGAAAGCATCGATTGCTATATTTGTGCTAGAGCTTTGATTTTGAAAACATGAAACAATTTTGTCAACGGTAGTAATAAAGCATATGCATCATGTAAATTATATCTTATAAGTTGCAAGCCTCATGCATAGTGTACCAATAGTGCCCGCACCTTGTCCTAATTAGCTTGGACTACCTGGATTATCACCGCAATACATATGCTTTAACCAAGTATCACAAAGGGGTACCTCTATGCCGCCTGTACAAAGGTCTAAGGAGAAAGCTCGCATTTGGATTTCTCGCTTTTGATTATTCTCAACTTAGACATCCATACCGGGACAACATAGACAACAGATAATGGACTCCTCTTTTAATGCTTTAAGCATTCAACAACAATTAATTCTTTTCTCATTAGAGATTTGAGGATGTTTGTCCAAAACTGAAACTTCCACCATGGATCATGGCTTTAGTTAGCGGCCCAATGTTCTTCTCTAACAATATGCATGCTCAAACCATTCAACTCAGTGTAGATCGCCCTTACTTCAGACAAGACGAACATGCATAGCAACTCACATGAAATTCAACAATGAAAAGTTGATGGCGTCCCCAGTAAACATGGTTATCGCACAACAAGCAACTTAATAAGAGATAAAGTGCATAATTACATATTCAATACCACAATAGTTTTTAAGCTATTTGTCCCATGAGCTATATATTGCAAAGGTGAATGATGGAATTTTAAAGGTAGCACTCAAGCAATTTACTTTGGAATGGCGGAAAATACCATGTAGTAGGTAGGTATGGTGGACACAAATGGCATAGTGGTTGGCTCAAGTATTTTGGATGCATGAGAAGTATTCCCTCTCGATACAAGGTTTAGGCTAGCAAGGCTTATTTGAAACAAACACAAGGATGAACCGGTGCAGCAAAACTCACATAAAAGACATATTGAAAACATTATAAGACTCTACACCGTCTTCCTTGTTGTTCAAACTCAATACTAGAAATTATCTAGACCTTAGAGAAACCAAATATGCAAACCAAATTTTAGCATGCTCTATGTATTTCTTCATTAATGGGTGCAAAGCATATGATGCAAGAGCTTAATCATGAGCACAACAATTGCCAAGTATCACATTACCCAAGACATTAATAGCAATTACTACATGTATCATTTTCCAATTCCAACCATATAACAATTTAACGAAGGAGAAACTTCGCCATGAATACTATGAGTAGAAACCAAGGACATACTTGTCCATATGCTACAGCGGAGCGTGTCTCTCTCCCATAAAGTGAATGCTAGGATCCATTTTATTCAAACAAAACAAAAACAAAAACAAACCGACGCTCCAAGAAAAAGCACATAAGATGTGATGGAATAAAAATATAGTTTCAGGAGGAACCTGATAATGTTGTCGATGAAGAAGGGATGCCTTGGGCATCCCCAAGCTTAGATACTTGAGTCTTCTTGAAATATGCAGGGATGAACCACCGGGCATCCCCAAGCTTAGAGCTTTCACTCTTCTTGATCATAGTATATCATCCTCCTCTCTTGACCCTTGAAAACTTCCTTCACACCAAACTTCTCATAAACTTCATTAGAGGGGTTAGTACATAATCAAAAACTCACATGTTCAGAGGTGACACAATCATTCTTAACACTTCTGGACATTGCTCAAAGCTACTGGAGTTTAATGGAACAAAGAAATCCATCCCACATAGCAAAAGAGGCAATGCGAAATAAAAGGCAGAATCTGTCAAAACAGAACAGTCCGTAAAGACGAATTTCTAATAAATACTTCCGTTGCTCAAATCAGAAAACTCAAAACTAATGAAAGTTGCGTACATATCTGAGGAACACGCACGTAAATTGGCATATTTTTCTGATTTTTCTACAGAGAGAAAATCCCAGATTCGTGACAGATAGAAATCTGTTTCTGCGCAGAAATCCAAATCTAGTATCAACCTTCGATTAGAGGCTTCACTTGGCACAACAAAACTCAAAACTAAGATAAGGAGAGGTTGCTACAGTAGTAAACAACTTCCAAAACACAAATATAAAACAAAGTACTGTAGCAAAATAACACATGGGTTATCTCCCAAGAAGTTCTTTCTTTATAGCCATTAAGATGGGCTCAGCAGTTTTAATGATGCACTCGCAAGAAATAGTATTTGAAGCAAAAGAGAGCATCAAGAGGCAAATTCAAAACACATTTAAGTCTAACATGCTTCCTATGAAAAGGAATCTTGTAAATAAACAAGTTCATGAAGAGCAAAGTAGCAAGCATAGGAAGATAAAACAAGTGTAGCTTCAAAAATTTCAGCACATAGAGAGGTGTTTTAGTAACATGAAAATTTCTACAACCATATTTTCCTCTCTCATAATAACTTTCAGTAGTATCATGAGCAAACTCAACAATATAACCATCACATAAAGCATTCTTATCATGAGTCTCATGCATAAAATTATTACTCTCCACATAAGCATAATCAATTTTATTAGTTGTAGTGGGAGCAAATTCAACAAAGTAGCTATCATTATTATTCTCATCAAGTGTAGGAGGCATAGTATAATCACAACAAAATTTACTCTCCATAGTAGGTGGCACCAAAAGACCAATATCATTATAATCATCATAAATAGGAGGCAAAGTATCATCAAAGAAAATTTTCTCCTCAATGCTTGGGGGACTAAAAAGATCATGAAAACCAGCTTCCCCAAGCTTAGAATTTTCCATATCATTAGCAACAATGGTATTCAAAGTGTTCATACTAACATGTTCCATGGGTTTTTTAATTTTCGCATTAAACCATTCATGTCTTGACTCAGGAAATAGAATAAAAAGCTCACAGATGTTTTCCATTATGCCTTACTAGTGTAAACAAGAAACAAAAAGATGCAATTGCAGGATCTAAAGGAAATAGCTTTGAGTACTTACGGCGGAGAATAGCTTAGTAGCCGAGATCCGGAGTGTGAGCACCTTTTACCTTTCCCCGCAACGGCGCCGTAAAATAGTTGATGCTGTCCAGGATCGCGTGGTTGACGAGGGAGGAAATCCCCGGTGTAGCTTTCTCCCCCGGCAACGGCGCCTAAATAGCTTGATGTCTACTTCCCTCCTTTTCCCGAGACATGTTGGGCCTCCAAGAGCAGAGGTTTGTAGAACACAACAAGTTTTCCCTTAAGTGGATCACCCAAGGTTTATCGAACTCAGGGAGGAAGAGGTCAAAGATATCCCTCTCATGCAACCCTGCAACCACAAAGCAAGAAGTCTCTTGTGTCCCCAACACACCAAATAGGTGCACTAGTTCGGCGAAGAGATAGAAATACAGGTGGTATGAATATATAGGAGCAGTAGTAACGGTGCCAGAAAATAGCTTCCTGTAGTTGATGGTGGTAATATTGCAAAGTAGTAACACAAGAAAACAAACAAGCAGCGATAGCAGTATTTAGGAACAAGGCCTAGGGATTACACTTTCACTAGTGGACACTCTCAACATTGATCACATAACAATAGATAAATGCATACTCTACACTTTTGTTGGATGATGAACACATTGCGTAGGATTACACGAACCCTCAATGCCGGAGTTAACAAGCTCCACAATAATGCTCATATTTTAGTAACCTTTAGTGTAAGATAGATCAAAAGACTAAACCAAGTACTAGCATAGCATGCACACTGTCACCTTCATGCATATGTAGGAGGAATAGATCACATCAATATTATCATAGCAATAGTTAACTTCGCAATCTACAAGAGATCATGATCATAGCATAAACCAAGTACTAACACGGTGCACACACTGTCACCTTTACACACGTGCAGGAGGAATAGAACTACTTTAATAACTTTGCTAGAGTAGCACATAGATAGTAGTGATACAAAACTCATATGAATCTCAATCATGTAAAGCAGCTCATGAGATCATTGTATTGAGGTACAGAGGAGAGAGATTAACCACATAGCTACCGGTACAGCCCCGAGCCTCGATGGAGAACTACTCCTCCTCATGGGAGCAGGTGATGAAGATGGTGGAGATGGCAGCGGTGTCGATGGAGAAGCCTTCCGGGGCACTTCCCCGTCCGGCAGCGTGCCCGAACGAGACTCCTGTCCCCAGATCTTGGCGTCGCGATGGCGGCGGCTCTGGAAGGTTTCTGGTTTTCGCCAACGTCAGGGTTTTCGATCCAGGGGCTTTAAATAGGCGAAGAGGCGCAGAGGGTCGAAGGGGCGACGACACCATAGGGCGCGCCAGGGCCTGGGCCGCGCGCCTATGGTCCGGGGCCCGTCTCCCTCCGGTCCTTCCCGGTGTTCTGGATGCTTCCGGTGAAAATAGGAACTTAGGCGTTGATTTCGTCCGATTCGAGAATATTTCGTTACTAGGATTTCTGAAACCAAAACAGCAGAAAACAGAACTGCACTTCGGCATCTTGTTAATAGGTTAGTTCCGAAAATGCACGAATATGACATAAAGTGTGCATAAAACATGTAGATAACATCAATAATGTGGCATGGAACATAAGAAATTATCGATACGTTGGAGACGTATCAGCATCCCCAAGCTTAGTTCTGCTCGTATATACATGATTTTCGGTTTGAATATGTCTAGACCTTGTTTATCAACTTGAATGCTTACTATATATATATGACATAATAATGTTATGTCCTTTGGTTTTTCATTCTTTTGATTTTTTATGAATTTCCATGCCCATTTGAATCTTTTGGTCAAATCCTAGAGGTTTGACCAAGATTTAAACAAGTTTAAAACATGAAAATGAAAAGGGAAGCTTGTATATCCTTCTTAGTCACTCTAAAATGAAGTTTTTGGGAGGTTTTTGAAATTTCCATGTTTGAAACCCAAAACCACTTCTCTTCATGCTAGACTTCATAAGACAATTTAATTAGGGGTTAGGGGTAGATACATGATTTGTCTGGTTTGAATATGTCCAAACCTTGCTTGTTTATCAACTTGAATGCTTACTATATGACATAAGAATGCTTACCATATGTTTGAATTTTAAAAGCATATAGTCTTCTTATGTCATATAGTAAGCATTCAAAAGTTTTTCTTTGAGAGAGTAGCATGCATTCAAAAGTTGATAAATAAGATTTGGACATATTCAAACCAGACAAATCATGTATCTACACCCCCTAACCCTAAACTCTGTCTTATGAAGTCAAGCATGAAGAGAAGTGCTTTTGGGTTTCAAACATGGAAATTTCACAAACCTCCCAAAAGCTTCATTTTACAGTGACTAAGAAGGATCCAGGCTTACCTTTTCATTTTCATGTTTTAAACTTGTTTAAATCTTGGTCAAACCTAGGATTTGACCAAGATTTAAATGGGCATAAAAAATCAGAAAAAAACAGAAAAAATGAAAAACCAAAGAACATAGCCTTCTTATGTCATATAGTAAGCATTCAAGTTGATAAACAAGGTCTAGACATATTCAAACCAGAAAAAGCATGTATCTACCCCTAACCCTAAACTCTGTCTTATGAAGTCAAGCATGAAGAGAAGTGGTTTTGGGTTTCAAACATGGAAATTTCAAAAACCTCGCGAAAGCTTCATTTTAGAGTGACTAAGAAGGATCCATGCTTACCTATTCATTTTCATGTTTTAAACTTGTTTAAACCTTGATAAAACCCAGGATTTTACCTATTTAATCATAGATTCATAGGTCGATTTTTTACTTTTTTATTATTACTATGCAGCACATGTGTGTTTGCCCGTCCAGTGAAACTCGGAGGAAGAGGGATCACACGGAAGGAGAAGAAGGGATAGCAGTCACGGGGCCCCTCTTATTATTTATGGTGTATATCTTTTTTCTGGTGATGTTGACTGTTGTGCAGCGTTTGTCAGTGCGCAGGAGGTGCGAGGCTGCGAGCGAGCGAGTCGAGCGAGGCCGAGAATGAGAGAGATGTTTTTTTCTTTTTCTTTTCCGTGAGAGGGACAACAGAAGGATCCAGAGACGACTTCCACTACGCATCCTGGTGCGCGTCTTCTCTTGACAAAGAAGATGGCTGGGAGTTTGCGTACCTACTATAGTACTACTACACAAGAACCATATACATGTCAAACTTTTCAATCATGACCCACATGCATTTTATGTATATATTCACAACTTTTAATGCATGCATGAAAACTCAGCAAAATATGTGCATTTTGGGTTGTCGCACATAAATGTGCTTTTACTTGTCTGCCACCAATCCAATTTTCATGTGAGGGGGAAACATGACACACGATGGACATTTCCAATGTTTCACGAATTAATTATCTCAATTTGCATCCATATATATATGCGCCTGGTTACTGAAAGATCGAACCAAAGGTGAACTTGAAACGTTTTCATTTTCATGTTTTAAACTTGTTTAAATCTTGGTCAACCCTTGGATTTGACCAAGATTCATAAAAAATTCAAAAACATAGTCTTCTTATGTCATACAGTCAACATTCAAGTTGATAAAACAAGATCTAAACATATTAAAAGAAGAATCATGTATCTACCCCCTAACCCTAAACTCTGTCTTTTGAAGTCAAACATGAAGATACGTGGTTTTGGGTTTACAAGATGGAAATTTCAAAAACCTCCGAAAAGCTTAATTTTGGAGTGACTAAGAAGGATACATGCTTACTTTTTCATTTTCATGTTTTAAACTTGTTTAAAGCTTGGTCAAACCTAGCTAGCTAGGATTTGACCAAGATTCAAGTGCGCATAAAAAATTCGAAAAAACCCCCAAAAATGAAAAACCATAACACATAGTCTTCTTGCGTCACATATATTGTAAGCATTCAAGTGTTGATAAACAATATCTAGACATATCAAACAAGAAAAATCATGTATCTATACCCCTAACCCTAAATTTGTCTTATGAAGTCAAGCATGAAGAGAAGTGGTTTGGGTTTTCAAACATGGAAATTTCGAAAACCGCCCAAAAGCTTCATTTCGGACTGACTAAGAAGGATCCATGCTTACCTTTTCATTTTCATGTTTTAAACTTGTTTAAATTCTTGTTCAAACCTAGGATTTGACCAAGATTCAAATGGGCATAAAAACAATCGAAAAAATCAAAAATGAAAAACCAAAGCACATAGTCTTCTTATGTCACATAGTAAGCCATTCAACTTGATAACAAGGTCTAGACCTATTCAAACCAGAAAAATCATGTATCTACCCCTAACCCTAAACTCATCTGTCTTATGAAGTCAAGCATGAAGAGAAGTGGTTTTGGGTTTCAAACATAGACATTTCAAAAGCCTCCCAAAAGCTTCATTTTGGAGTGACTAAGAAGGATCCATGCTTAATTTTTCATTTTAATGTTTTAAACTTGTTTAAATCTTGGTTAAACCTATGATTTGACCAAAATTTGATTCGGCATAAAAATTCAAAACAAATCAAATAAATGAAAAACCAATGCACATAGTACATCTTCTTATGTCATATACTAAGCATTCAAGTTGATAAGCCAGGTCTAGACATATTCAAACTAGAAAAATCATGTATCTACCCCTAACCCTAAACTCGATTTGTCTTATGAAGTCAATCATGAAGAGGTGTTTTGGGTTTCAGACATGGAAATTTCAAAAACCTTCCAAAAGCTTCATTTTGAAGTTACTAATTAAGAAGGATCACTACAAGAAAAGTTTGGCAACTTTTCTTGTAGTGGATCCAGGCTTAATTTTTCATTTTCATGTTTTAAATTTTGGTCAAACCTAGGATTTGACCAAGATACAAATGGGCATAAAAATTCAGGGTAGCATCATACCCCCCTCCTTCCCGCGTAGAAAAAGTGTTAGGCGAGTAGTAGAATGGCATGACCAACAAGTTTCAAGTAAAATTTTGAATATGACCAAAATATACCAATTGATAGATGTGTTAACTTGGCTTCATGGGTGTGTGACCTAAGATTGAGCCATGGTACATTTTGCCAACAAAGTAGCAATTGAGTTGGCTTTCTACCTTAGTAGGCGTGCATTGGAAGGATGCATTATGCCGGCAAAGTTTTCAAACGTTCAAACTTTTCCGGTTTCTCATACAGTATTTGGCTCCTTGAGAAGCATTGATGTGATCATATAAGGTTATGCAAAACTTCGCCTTTCCCGTACTTGCCCGAGCACTCGACACCCCTCGTCCCATGGCGACTCCTCCAGCCATAGCCCCGTGCACCCAGGCTCCACGACTCAGCCTCGGAGGGGTGTGCGCTAAAAGCTCGCAAATGTCTGTGTGCCATTGGTGTGCGATGAAGCAGGCGGCTCTGTGTCTTGCTGTGGCTAGACTCCTGGCGCCCTTTGATCTAGGAGAGGGAGAGGAGGGAGGGGGTCCCATGAAGCGGCGGTGGCCCAGGTATCGGCGGCAGCCCAGGCAGCAGCGGCAAAGTGGGCTGGTCGGAGCATAGGCATGCGCCGGGGGCGAACCTCGCCGGGTGAGGATGCTTCCATTGTGAAGAAGCACTTGCCATCCAGGGCTTCGGGTTCGCCAACAAACTCAGCGCCTCGGTCCATGGCGTTGCCGTCGTGGGGACGTCGGGGGCGGCGGCGACGTGCTGCAGCCCCAGCCTTTAGTGGGGACCAAAGTGCGACCGACCACATCACGGCGTCGGCAGCATTGGGGATGCCGATGGGCATCCACTGCCACACACAGATTTGGGAGGTTCTGGCCGGGCCGAGTTCCAAACTTCCATCATCGGAGCCGAGGGCTTGGTACTTCAAATTCCGAATCAGGCAATCCTTCGACCCCAATCAGCTTCTGCCTGTGGTCCAAATCCGAGATATCTTGGCGGCAGCTATGCTGGTTAAGCTTAGCCGGACAGCGGCAATCGACGATCTGCAAAACCTAGATGCCTTCCGAGGATTTGCAGCAGCCGTCAATGCACTCGTGGAGGCATCGCATGCTGGTAGCAGCGGCGAATGCGGGTATGTTGTTTTACTCCCTTTGTATGCTTTTGTCATAAAAATCAATTTGCTAATTCTCATTCGATTGAAAATTAGACCCATTCACCATCAACTCTCAAACAGTGGACACTAGTAATATGTAGAACTAGAAATTACACAAGATTTCTGTACTCCTAGTACTATTACTTCGACGCTACATGTTGTTTACACGAGGAAATTGCACAAACTACCGCTTATTGCTGCCTTCGTTGCGTAAAACACTTTTTAAAACTGTAATTTTTTTCCGCACAAACCACCAACTATCGTGTTCTGTTGCAGGGAGGTTCAAATTTAGGATTGAGCTGTTTAAGAGCAAATCAGATGATCGGGGACCACCAACTACTATAGTTTTAATTGCAAATAGAATCGATTTTGCAAAATTATGAAACGCACATAACGTTTGAATTACTACAATTTTTTTGAAGGTTTGATATTTTCATCATTTTTGTGTGAATCTTACACCAAGTAACACAACTTTCAGACGGAATACAAAATATTTTCAAACTTCCTAGATTTGATAGCTCAAATATTTTTAATTACTAGTTTTTCAGTATTTTAAAAAGTCGAAACACTATATTTTGGCTGAATGTTAGAAAATATATTTCATGATTATCCCATATTAGTTAAGAAGTACATAAACTAGTAGTAGTAATAAAGAACAGAGGGAGTTTATGGAGATACATCCATTAAGGGCATGTTAGTGTGTGTTGGTGTATTACTTATGCCTTCTTTGGTTAATACACTTCTCAAGTGATCCCCGCAAACCCTCTATTCTTGCCTAGAATACAAAAACTCCCCATCAAAGTATTAGTGCATTTTTTGGATGAGTATTCGAGAGGATTGGGTGAACACCAAGGATTTGCATAGGAAATTGGTACAATTGAATCCTTGGCTGTTTGATTTGTAGGATTGTTTCCGATAGGAATTTTTCCTAAGGATTTCTTTGCACAGATTCCATAGAAAATTAAACATCTACTCATGCCTCTTTTTAAGAATGCTTTACTTTTCCTATGGTGGAATCAAACAAAGTTTGGATTCTATGAATTCCTATAGGATTGGAGTGGACATGACATTGCAATCCTACATTTCCCTATTCCTACATCTTTCGGTAGGCATTTGCCTAGAATAAATAACCATGTGTATTACGGAGTAGCAATAAAATATAGGTTTATTTCTCTAAAGCATCTTGCACTGTACTAGTACATGGCTTAAGAGACAATATTTTTACCATTTTTTTTGCGAGAAGACAATATTATTACCATAGTTACTAAGTACATTTTATTGGATGATGAAGTGATAGCCCTCATCAATGCATTGTGAATTATTAGGGCATGGGTCGCACGTGATTTACGAGTACACCGCACGATCGAGAGCCGCCGTCCCTCTTTGCTTTCTACCGATGCGGCGGAGCTCCTCCCCACACCCACGAATAACTGAAAGCCACAACTGCTGGGGAAAAGTCTTGCGCCGAGAAAATCTACAACCGTGGTTGAGTACATGTGTTTCTTAAGATACGAGTGCTCCAATGCATTTTTTCTTTCCTTTTACTAATTTACCTTGAAAATCCCGCACGTCCACTTATTTGTGGACGGAGGGAGTATCACGCCAAGAGGAAGTAGGACAATAGTGGGCGCTTATAGCCCGCCTACGTGGTACTTTTGCCAGCTGTTGGCTCTTCTATTGTTCTTGCTCTAAAGAAACCCCGATTGTGAAAGGCCAAGGCGTACTTCTTTTGGTCACGCAAAATTCAAAATACTGCCATGGACATTGAATTGACATGACAACACATAGCTTGGGATGTCCAAATTTGCACGTTAGACCAGTGACTTGTTCTTCACCTTTTCAGAGGGAACAGTGACTTTTTATTATGGGTCTATACACTTTCCAAGAAACAGGAGGAGATGCTGTAGAGTGTAGAGGAGCGAAGTCAAGCGCCCCGCCCCCACCTGCCCTATTTCTGTTCACCTCCATCGTCTACCTCCGCCCCCGCCCGCACCAATCGACCACCTTCCATAGCACGCGCCAGTGCCGCCGCCATGCAGCTTTAGAATCAATTCCACCGCCCAGTTTGAGAGCCTCCGTTCTTCATCTTCCCCGCCACCTGCCGCCATCGAACCCAAATTAAACTCCAATCAGTTGAACCCAAACCTCATAGACCCACCCCCTGCCCTGCGATGGCGGCATCGAACAAGGAAAATGATGACTCTGAACTGTTTCAGAAGGTCTTTTCCGAAGGTCCCCTTGAAGAACTCGTAACAAGATGCGACGTCATCACCGCCGCGAGCCTCGTCGGTTCGTCCAAACTATTTTTCGACTCTGCAAATGATAGTGCAACTCTATCTTTTTCTCTCCCGTTTGGCCTCCCATGTGTTCTTCATTCTCACCCGACGAAGGTAGCACGGGATTGCAAGCTGACGCCGCTGGACAGGTTCTCCTCCGACGCTGTGATGCCAGACGGTACGGGTAAGCAGTGGGTAGGTGCCAATGGAGATTGGGTTGCCATGGTTGACACTGGCTTTCCTGCTTGCAAATGGAAACTTGTCAACGTCTACACTCGCCGTGAAATTCCTCTCCCTGTGCCGTTTGAAACCACCCACATTCCAAATATATACCACCACAACCTTCGTGCTATTATATTTCACAAGATATATATTTGCCAAGTTCCCACAGCTGCTGGGGGGTACAAAAATTTCTCTCTTGTTGCTGTTTTTGACATCAGAGTTGCCCTCCTTTGCGGCGAAGATTCTGGATGGACAGTTCTTACAGAGCCCAAGTCCCACATCTTTTACAATTACAGCGATGCAATTCTCCACAATGGGCTTGTGTTTGCCACAACTCATACTGGCACTGTTCACGCATGGAATCCTCAGCAAGCTGGTAATTTTCCTCCGGACGTAGTGTATGATGAGCTTCATTATTCATGGCTGTAAAGATAATTTTAATGCACAAACTTATTAATTTTCGAACCTGACTGATCTGACTTGGAGGCTTGGGGCATATTTGCTTCGGATGAAATTTCATTGGTATTTAGACTTTTTATTCGAGATGATTACCATAGAAAAATTTGAGGATTGTATAATTAGGAGTTTTATTCTCAGATTGAATTATGTTGGATTTTGACCTCTACTTGAACTTCTTGAAATGAATCCTTTGGTTTCCCATGTGATGTACTCAAATACACCAATATGCTGTATTATTGAATGGAAATGCCATTATATCATCCCATCTGAATCCTAATGCGTTTTCCCAATTCTTACGTTTTCAGATTTGTGCAAACCAAACATACCCTTCTTAACAGTAATTTCGTTTTCAAGCAGGTCCTCCGCTGATCGTAGAGCCACCGCCCATTGTGTTTGAATGGCGGTGTGCACTTGATGATGCTCTTGGCCATGATCACGAGGTCGATTATGGCATGTGGTGGTTAGCAAGATCTATAGATGGTTCTAGACTTCTTCTGATCCATACACTGGGCATTGCTGATGAAAGGGAATATTCCTGTAAAGTTTGCCATACTGCTTCTGATCGTCGTGTTCATCATGGTCGCACTGTTGGCAACTATGCTTCTGGGTTTGGTTGCCTGGTGTTCACGAAGGACACTAGTAAGTTAAATGAAGGTATTCCATGGGAAAAGATTGATGACCTTGGAGAATATTCTCTTTTCCTTGGAGTGAACTATCCGATTATGCTGCCATTAGGCGGTGCAGATGTTGTCCCAGGATGTCTGACGAGAAGAAATTGTGTGTACACCTTGCCGAATGAAGCATGGCTTCGCAATTCGCAGCTGCCTGAAATATGCCGATTCAGTCTGAATCGTGAAGATTGCGCCGTTGGTTTCCAAACCAACGCCTTGGAGAAAACATGCAAAACAAAAAAAGATAGGTACCTGGTAAAGACACCGCTTTGGTTCATCCCAAACTTCGCCAACGCCCCGGATTGGAACAAGTGTGATGTTTAATTCTGAAACAGGGCCTGCAGCCATTGTAGCTACTGATAGTATGTAATTTCATAGCTAATGAACGAGGCAATTGTGGTCTACTAATTACAACTGTTTTGTAAAGAGGTGGTCTATAAGTATACCCCTCTCTTCATTGATGCATTTGTGGTCTACATGATGGTACTCTTAAATATATGGGTGTGGCTCCTCAACACATAATGTGGGGGTATTATTGTGTTAAAGTTGAAGGCTTGATCAACTATAGGTTCACTTCTCTAGTTACATTACTAGGTACTCCGGTTGGCTATGTTGTGATGAACACATTGTGTTCTGTTGTTCGGTGAAGACAAAAGTAGAACTATGGTATGCTTATGTTTAAGAGCAAGCGAGGGTTTAGCTTGAGATGTTAAAATTCAGATTTGAACTATTTTTTGATATGGAAATTTGAAATATATATGGTACTGTATATGATTATGTATAACAACAAGCGACGAAAGGGCTGATGCTCCTATTCCTTGTCGGCGGGAGGACTATGTGTGCGGCGACTTGAGCCAAATTAGAAGGCCATAGCTATGTTGATTGGTCCTTGAAGTTGGAGGGGCTAGGATTTCGGATGAGCGGAGTGGGGGAAGTTGTTGCTCATGGAACAAAAGTCCTTAAAATAGTAATGTTAGTATATAGGAGTACAAGGTATATACTTGTACTATTTTAGTACTATAATAAGTATATCGGGTTCATCAAAAAGAATTATCTCGGGTTCACAACCACGTGGGGTCAAGGTGAGGGAAAGTTGGTCAATACCTCTTACCGCTATATCCCCGCCCCAAGTTCTAATGCGCAAGTGCTGTTATTTTTTTAAAGGGAAATAGTGGTTCCTCTCCCCCGGAAACATGCCCCGCATCTCCACCTCCTAGTATCGTAGTACTACTACTGCATCTTCTCCAAAAAAAACCCTCTTCTGTCTCTTTCTCCCGTTCACCCCTCTCTCCCTTGCATTAGATTACCGACTCCAATGAAGCAGAAGCGTAAGGTTGAGGAGATTCCTGATTGCTACCACCAGTCCATGGGGTGGGGCAACCTCCACTACCCACTGGTGGAGAACATAGCCGAGCGGGCGGATATCCTCAGCACTGGTCGCCTCGCTCGAGGCATGATCGGCATGCGGCATGCCATCCGCGGAGCGCATAAGGTTCCGTTCGGTTTACCGAGCCTGCTCCACTGCGACCCCGAGACATGGCCAGACGACCGCGACAATACTGTAAGAGTATTTATTTATTTACTCATCTCGTTTCAGCTTGTGTTTTTTCAATCAACTTTTCTTATTGCCAAACATCATGCATGAATTTAGACTCAACATCATCACCTGATTTGGGAGTACTGTAAGGTTTGCTGCCTTCACTATGCACATGTACTCTTCGGAATTGCTTTATTTATCCATTACATCTGTGCTTCAGTTCTGCACAATCCGCTCTTCATTCTGTCGAATACCTTGCATGCATAGACAATTTTGAAACAAATCCTATTTGCAGGGCATTCACGCGTTGCTGATGCCATTAGACAAGCCGACAGTTCCAGCATTTATCCATACCAAGGAGGAACTGGATGGACATGGACCCATGCACTGGGTGGGTTGTAACGGCGACTGGGTGGCATTTGTCCAGCAGGACGGGCACTTGACGATCCGCAACATATACATATCAGATACTATTATACCTCTTCCATCTCTGCAAGATGCAGGAATTTCTTTGGGCCCTACTAGTGAATGGTGGCATGGCAGCCCACCATTCCTGTTCAAATACAAAATAGATAAAAGTTTGGAACTGCTCAAAGTACGGATCGTCAAGAGGCCGTACAAAGATGATCTAGCAGGGCCATGGCATTACGAGGTAATCGTTGTATTTGACGAATTGATCGCTATCCTACAAGCGCCCCTAGAAAAGGAGTGGAATATCCTGAGAAACCCTGAATTCTTTGATAGAAACAGCTATGTCGATGCCATGGGCATTCCTGGATATGGTACAAGTTCACACCTACATCGTGTATACGCAGTTACATATCCGTATGGAGATGTTCTGGTTTGGGAACCATATACCTGTGGTGAGTCTTTGTTTTATGTCTTAACTAGTAAATGGCATGCTGCACATGTTGGACCAATTACGATTCGCAATACTGATGTATAAAAGTTGCGTTCTAAATGTTGTTCAAACTTTCAATACAACTAATAATTTGGTTATACCATCAAAATAAGTGTGAGCATACAGTTTATAAATATGAACAAAAATTTGGAACCTTTCTTAATCACTATCAAGTGGGACGTGTGATATCGGTGTGAGACTGCTCTGATTTTTCTTCATAATGGAAACATGACGGTTCTAGAAACACGTGGACACTGGTGTGGTATTTTTTTCACGCGAATACCTCTAATCCCAACCGTTAGATTTTGGACACCAACAGTTGGAATTGCTGCTACATGTCTTGTTAAAAACTGGTGCCTTATAGTAGTAGAAAATAGAAGATAGAAGAGAAGAGATAATTTTCAGTGTAGTTCCTACTTGCTGCATTGTGGTTGATCTTTGTGCATTGCAGGGACACATGCAGCCCCGCGTCTCATTGACGCCCCTGTCATTGAAGATGAAGAAGCAGAAGTGGCTGCAATTTTCGCTCAAATCGAGGGAGATGCTGTCATGGAAGATGATGAAGCAAATGTGGCTCAAGGCGATGGAGGTGCCGATGAAGATAATGATGCTGATGAAGAAGAATTAGAAGAAGAAGAATTAGAAGAAGACGAATTCGATGATGAAGAATTAGATGATGAAGAATTAGATGATGATGGTGATAATCATAATTATGAAGATGAAGATGTATTTCTTGGATTTTCTGACCAGCGCACTTGGTTCCTGGCACCAATGAGAGCAGAGTCCATTACTGGTGAATCTGATCTCGCGTGGATTCAGGTTAAAGGTTATCGGCCCATCCTCGGTCCTCCAATATTACATATGGGTAACAAGCTGAGGTCTTATCCTTTGGTACGGTGCTACGTTTTCTTGAGATCTGCCCATACCTTGGACCCTGTAGAAGAGGCAAGGTGGGAAAGATTGAACAATTTGAAGGGGCGTTCTTTATTTCTTGGACTCAATCACCCAATTTTCATGCTACCCCCGCCAATCGACGCAGAGGCTGCAGAACCAGATTTCCAATTGTTCAAACCTGACTGTGTCTTTGCTACCCACAATCGCGCCCGTGATACATGGATACGTCCAAGGCCAAATTGGTGCAGAATGCACGTCAATGGAGGTCCTGCCATAGGCTCAAGATTGCAGTACAAAAAAGAGAAGATTGAACATAGAGCCGAAGCACCCATGTGGTTCGTCCCAACACTTCCACCTGTTTTTCCTTGAGAAATAAGAGACAGATGGTGACCTTATTTTATAGAGAAAACATAGTGTTCGTGAACTTAACCTCATGAACATTCGCTGTTCGGTTTTTGCTGAAATCAAAATTTTGCAGAGATGAAGATCTTTGTTTGAATCCCGTGCTGAACATATTTTTCACAAATTAGCTACCCGTATTGTGATGAATACATGCTGGTTTGTTGTTTGGTGCAGTAGCAGACATGAAGATCTTTGTCCTGAATACCACAATGGACATCTTTTTTTTCTTCAAAAATTAGCTAAGCTCACGCTATTAGGCGCAAATGCCTATTAAGAGATTTGGTGCTCTTGGGCACCACTGCTATTTTAGAAAAAATAAAAAATATATTTATTTGTTCAAAAAATTAGAAAAAAAATCATGGAGTAGCTAATGAATTGTCCCATAAACGTGCAAAATTTCAGTTTCAAATACAAAAAATTCTGGGCTACACAAAAGTAACAAACGTGTGGATCTGGGTATGCATATTTCAAATCTCCAAATTTCAACAGATTTTGTCTTTTTTGTGTAGTCTACAATATAAAGAATATCATATTAAAATTTTACACGCTTGTAGGTTACTTTATTTATTATGTCTACATTCATTTTCAGATTTTTTTGAAACAAATATGTATGATATTTGATTTTTTTAAAACAGCAGGAGCACTGGTGCCCATTAGCCAAAGACACTTTTCGCAAATGCCTTCAATAAAGGAACGGATGGTGACCTTATTTTATAGAGAAACCATAGTGTTTGTGAACTTAAAGTCATGAACACACGCTGTTCGGTTTTTGGTGAAATCAAAATTTAGCAGAGATGAAGATCTTTGTTTGAATCCCGTGATGAACACATTTTTCCTAAATTAGCTACCAGTATTGTGATGAATACATGCCGGTCTGTTTTTCGGTGGAGTAGCAGACATGCAGGGGATCGAAAGAAACGGCAAAGTAGCCAGAAATCAGGGGTCAAATATAAATTCGAGAAAGGAAACGTTTATTCAACAGTCAGGCTGACATGTGGGACGTATCTTGCAGCCGCGGCCTCAACATTTATCATTCAGAGAGGATGACATGTGGGACCCACGAACCAGCATCGTTCTCGACGTTTCTCAAAGGGGGCAGGAGATCGAAAGAAAAAGGCAAGTAGCTCGAAATCAGGTGTCCAAAAAATCCAAGAAAGGAAAGGTTTATCGCACAAAGAGGCTGACATATTGTACCCAGTTTGCAGCAGCGTCATCAACGTTTCAAAGGCGGTGGAGTTCGAAAGAAAAAAGGCAAATAGCCAGAAATTAGGGGTCAAAAATAAATCCAGCAAAGGAAACTTTTATCGTACAAAGAGGCTGACATGTGGGACCCAGCCAGCAGCGTCCTCAACGTTTCTAAGGTGGCAGGCAATGGAAAAAAGGCAAATAGCCAGAAATTAGGG